>OZ026526.1:47013734-48260875 GCA_964019695.1 Loripinus fragilis
CCCCTGGAAAAAATGTTGAAGCCCCTCTGGAACCTCGGAAAATTATATAAACCATTTGCATTCTGTAAAATAAGTGGAGGACTACTAAAAAGAACTTAAAATCGTTGTCAGTGATTTTTTATGACAGATGGACCTGGACCCCCCCCCCCCCCCCCCCCCCCCCTCTACCCCCCTGACGAAAATTCCTGGATCCGCGCATGTCTTGATACAAATATTGAGCTATTGTTGCTTCATCTATGCTGGAATGCCATATAATAATTGCTGGGGACTTTTCTTGAAAAGGATAGCGCTTATGACAGGCTGTATATTATTCCAATTTAAGGTGTTGAGTGTAAAACTTTGAGGTGTGATATGTCAGAATTCAGATTCAAAATAGTCGTGTATCTATCTGGAATTTGATAAAATCTCAAGGTATATGGAATTAAAAGACCGTTTTAATGTGGTAAAGCTCCTAAGATATTAGAGACACTCATTTCTTTCACGTCTAAATGATCCCAAACCGATGGCCGTTCACCCCACCCACATCCGAGTTTTTTCAATAATTTGTGAAAAATCGGTGCTATTATAATCAAAATAATCGTGGCGGGACAAAAGACAATGTTTTCCTTTGGAAATAAGCGTGTACTGATGAAAAAATCGGAGAATTTGAGTAAATACAGCCCATTTTTCATCATTTTCCCGTTACCCGTTATGTTAAAATTCACCGTTCACATCACCGCGGTACATTTGTTTATCTGTGTCGCTAAGGCTGTGACGTCACGGCGGTCCCGAGAATTCTTTGATATATATTCAAAATACATCTTACCGATAAATAAAGGTTCCGAATAACAAACGTTCATCCATTTAAAAGGCAAAATATGAGGCTTCGGGAAGTCCAGAAGTGTGGAGCAGAACGCTGTTATTTTCTTCCAATAAAAATAACCCATAAAAACTTTAAACATGTAAACTTTTGGTTTGTTTATGCACTTTTATGATGAACAGAGTGAATCCACGTGCTTGTTTGCCAGTTCGTACTCTCTCTCTTTCTTTCTCTCTCTCTCTCTCTCTCTCACGCATCCGAGATATTATCTCAAAACCAGTGATTATTGACAGTCCAAAATGAAGCCTAATTAGGCTAATTAAAAACAGTTAACTTACGATTAATTTGTCCCAAAGAAATAACTAAAAGTCCATGTTAAATATTTGATTTTCACAGTTGACACCGTTCTAACAGATCCGTTTTATCACCCTCTGTTGAATAAATGAATGACACGTCCCGCGGACTGGCGGAATCAGAGTGTTTTCACAAGTGATTGTCATTGGTGTAATAAAAGAGGGGGTCATAAAAGATCTTTAAAGGATGCCGACATGCTGGACCCAAAATTACTGGGTCCGAGATTATAACACATTTTAACAAGTCTGACATAATGCAACGACACTGAATTCGTTCTCTATCAGTTACTTTTTAATTCTTTGCCGTGTTTTTGTATGAACACTAGCTAATATATATTGTCTGTCTGTCTGTCTGTCAGGACATGTGTATTTATGTTTCTATCCGCCTGTCTGTCTGAACATGCACACGGAAAGGAACATACATGTGCAAGTTCAGACAGACAGACGGATACATGTGCATGTTCAGAACGTGAGATAGACAGACGGATAGAAACAAAAATACTCATGTCCTGACAGACAGACAGACGGACAGACATTATATATTAGCTAGTGCTTTTCCAAAAAACAGGCAATGAATTAAAATGAAACTGGCCTGTCTGTAAATGCGCATATATGTAGGTTTATCAGGCTGTACGCATATACACACTTATGTTTCTACCAGTTTTTCTGTCTATCTGTACATGCGCATGTATGCACAAAAGCTTCAGTTACACATATTTTGTTGTATAACTGTCCACTTCTTCTTCTGAATATCCATCTTCATCTTACTTATGATCCCGCGAATCTGCGCATGCTCACCTAAGGCAATGCAACAAGTTGACATTGTGCAGTCTCGAATGAGCCTTCGCTGTTCGAGAGGAAAATGTAATTATATTTTAACGCCATCGTGTGCGCATTCGCTACTCCAGAAGAAAGTCAACTTTATTTTTTTCAGCCCCTAGTTTATGACCACAATCAAATGTACAAGTGTCGGATGCTGATAACCTTTGAAAACAGTTAAGGCCCGACAAAATGTTCTCGCGAGAATGCCTGCATGTGCAGACTCGTATCAGCCTTCGCTGCTCGAGAAAAAATGTTCTGTTTCTTTTTCAGCGCCCATTTGTGTCCTTAATCATCTGCTACTAGTGTCGTCCGCTGATAACCTTTTCAAACAGATTGGACCCAGGTCAGACCCGCCAAAACTTTCTTGCGTAAATGGTGCGCATGTGAGGTCCCGCATGAGCATTCGCTGCTGGAGAGGAAATTTTTTTTTTTATGTTTTTAGTGCACATTTCTGTTCTTCAACTTCCTCAGTTATTTTATAGCACTGAGTTTTCTTGCAGGAATACGCTTAGGCAAAGTGCAGTCTCATATTAGCATTCTCTGCTTGAGAGGAAAGTGTTGTTGTTTTTTCAGCGACCATCTCATGCTGTCCGTTTTTTTTGTTAGTTCCTTTCTTTCCATAATCATCTATTCAGTTTTGTTGAAATAGCTGTTTTAGCAGTGTGTGTTCTTACGAGAATGCACACATAAGCCTTCGCTGCTCGAGAGGATTTTTTTATATATTTTTGGGTCAAGTTGCCCTGCACCCAAGATGAATTCTTACACGATGCAACATAGTGAAATTTTGTATGTGCAATTAAATAATGCAATGTTCATATTTCAAAATGTGTTCCATTTGTAAGTTCTTTACAATAATAGTTGAAAATATCTACATTCGGTTTCAGAGTCTAGTTACATAAAATAAATAAAAAAAATAAACAACCGCCTTGTTTATTGTTGGCAAACACTTTTTAAAGAAAATAAATGAAGTGTGTCATTGACAAAAGTTCGTTAATTATCAAAATAGTTGCCTTCAAATGGTTAATTTTTGTTGTGTTAAATTGAATTGAAAAGTTTAACGGCTCCCGATTTATTCATTTCAAACACAACGACAGACAAATTATCTCAATAAATGTTATTTTATTTGACGAAGTATTTCTAGATGCATTCAAGATGCATTTACAATTCGCATTTATATAAATTAAATAGCGAATTGTAACAAGGGAACTTAAAATAGGTGGAAAATGTTGAAAATTCTACTGCTTACCCTATCTAGACAATACACAGTTGACGGCCAGTATATCCCAAGTCTATTTATAGAACAGAAAGTACGTCACGATAAAACCTCCTATAGGTATGTCGTGGGAATTACGGACAACTCGGCCCAAAACCAACTCAGCCCATGCCAACCCGGCCCTCATAAAACTCGGCTTATGCCAACTCGGCCCAAATTCATAAGACAAGTCTGTGCATTAGTATACATGTATAAGCAGTGGCGGATCCAGTTTGGGTTCAGGGGGTTCGCTCAAATTCCCTATTTGTTCTTAAAGAGGCATTCGGAATACCATTAAATTCTTCCTTTTCTTTTTGGATTGTTTTATTTGCCTACCAGAAATTAGCAAGCTTATCTTTGAAACTCGTTTTCGAATGTCAAAGTGTTCATAATGTCTGAAATGTTGGTACTTATCCCATTGATGCGCAGAGAATGATCAGACGAGCCTGCGCGTAAGTCAAAGACGTCGCTGCTTTCAAACATAGAGTATGGAACTATATGGATTTATGCTTCTATAGCCTCGCATCATTTTTTCACATTTAAATATGTAATTGGCAAACAGTGAAGACCCAGAAGAAATGCTGCATGATGCGTCATTTCACGAGGGTCCACACTGCTTGCTAGTACCGAGACGGTCTTTTGAGAGATAAAAAGCAATTAGGCCTAGTATGCCCAGACCAGTTAGGTAACGAATTTACGTGTATGCTCATGTGAACGTGCGGTATATTGACTATGACAGTGTGGCCTCTTACGATATATGGCAATTTGCGACTTGTCGTTTGTGTCTGCGCTGTTAACCATTATAAAATTCAGTATGCGCAAACAGGTAAGGATACCTGATTCTTAGGCTAACGTGAAGGGGCGAATCTTGCAGTTAAATGATAAAACACACATACTTCAATCCCTCTAAAATGTGGGAAGAGTTGTCTATTTATAAAACTTAAATTAGGTCGGGTTGGCATGGGCCGAGTTTTGCATTGAGACACATGACTATGTCTGTGTCTCAATCTATCAATATTCGTAAACTAAGATGTCATACGTTTCATAATTATTGCTATTATACTTATTTGGTGTTTGTAAAGGTGTTAAATGTTTTGGTAAACAATAGAGAAATTACGCTGTGTATTCCAAAACTGCAGTAAAAGCAAATTGTGTAGATAAATGATATTGATTTACCTGTGTAAGATGCACGACAGCGTCATTTGAGTTGAGTATTGGTATTTCATCGGAGTTTCTAGTCACTCTTACATAGGTCACTGCTTAAACTTAGTATTTTGCGACTGAGGGTATAGGCCAAACACTTCTCTAGTTCTTGTGGCAGGAAGAAGAAGAAACAATTGATTTTTTTTTGGGGGGGGGGGGTGGGAGGGGAAAGCATGGGATGTTTTTTCTATTTAAAAAACAGAATGGAAAACTTATGCTGAGCTGAGCTACCGAGACAACATTCTTTTTGAGTGTTAAACGAAGTGTCAGAAGCTAAAGAGAAGGTGAACAGCCAGGTTAATTAATCTACGTTAGAATAATGTTCTGAAATTTAGAACACTTAAAAACTAATTTGTTGCCCATCAAAAATGCATGCAAACAGATCTGAAGAAGCAGTCTGATCAGGGTCTTCCTTGTTTGCTACTATGACAAGCATTTTGTGAATTCTAGCCTTGATAACCAACATTTTATTTTAGAACAGAGAAAAGTGTTCGAAATATTAGAACATATACCACACCAGTTCTGTTTATTTCTCTTCCATGATCAAATTCCTGTACTTTTAAAAAAGGTTTAAAATAGTCTTAAGGTATGTAGTACATAGCAGTTGAAAAAAATCAAACATGTGACCCTTCAAAATATAATGACTGGAGCATGGAAGATTTCATCTGCCAAAAAAGTTTAACTCTTTTTGAATGTTGGGTAATTGTTTATGCTTTTTTTGTTGTCTGCTGACTTTTTTTCAAAATTAAGTTTTTCACCAAATTCTTTCAGAAAAGCTATCACAGTGGCAAAACAGTTTTGAATCCAGATCAGCACAGATGTTTCGTCAGGCCTGATCTGGGTCCAAACTGTTTGTAAACGTTATCAGCAGATGACAAAAGTCGCCGCTAGTGAGTTAATGTGAATCTGGTATTCTTATCATTGCAGGCCAGAATGTCAAAAGCTGTAATATTGCAGGCTGCCAGAGAATTCCTCAACTTTGTCAACAAATCACCCTCACCCTACCATGGTAAGGCCAAATAAAAAATGTGCTTCGGGGTAACAGCCCTCAGCAAAATAAAAATATTCCCGCAATATTGCAAGAAACTGTTGCGGCAATATGCGGCAATATTGCAGCAATATTGCCGCAATATATTGCCAGAGGGCTTGTATTTCGCTAAGGGAGTCTGAAAATTTTAGGTAGGGGAGGCCCATATATTTTTTAAATTATTTTTTTATTCTGGAAAAACATATAAGGCTTTGCCTTTCAAAATGCATAAAAAAATATTTTTTAAAACCTGAAAAAAATTTCTAGGTTTCTCCAGCAAATTTAGGCAGGGTCAGGTTTCCCTATTTGACCTAAGTACTAAGTAGATATGAGCAGGACTTTAGTTAAGAGTGTGTAACGAAAATTTAATTTTCTTATTTCTCAACCAAAACATATGTTGTGGGTACTCAAAAGAACCGTCTCAATGAGACGGTTCTTTTTAGCACCCAAAACATATGTTAAAACTGATGAGTAAGAAAATATTTACAATTTTACGCTGAAATTTTTTGCTTATCTTAACCTATGTATGAGCAATGGCAGGCTAAAAATGTGTATTCAGAAGGTCAAGGTTTGTAACCAGTAAAGTCTGCTCAGCTTCTGAGACTGGTTCTATCAACCATTAAAATTCAAACTTAACTGACTTGTTTCTCAGATTGTTGTATTTAAGGCAATGAAATATAACATAGAAAATTAGATTCACACAGTCATGTAGATCACCATGCAAATAATGCTATTTGAAACCTTCCATCCAATGGGATGCCATCTTGCAGTTTCATTCAAAAATTGCCAAAACCATAACACTAGTCTACAGCAGTTTGGTCCATTGGATGACAAAATGACCTCTATCTACAAAAGTTGTGTTGGGTACAGTTATTTTTTTTCTTAGAAAATATGTTCATAAATCACAGGTTTAGATAAAGAAACATTTTCTGCGTAAAGATGTATATATTTTCTTAACCATCAGTTATAACATATGTTTTGAGTGCTCAAAAGAACCGTCTCATTGAGATGGTTCTTTTGAGTACCCACAACATATGTTTTGGTTGAGAAATAAGAAAATTAAATTTTCCTTACCCACTCTAAACTACAGTCCTGATAAATGTACCAATATGATCAGTGTGTCCTCAAATTGGCAAAATTCATATAATAGGAATTTTGCTCTACCGGTACTTGAAATACAACCTTTTCAAAATGATGTTTGTCTAATGCAGTACACCTCCTATCAAGCAGCATAATATACTCTTTTCCTTCTCATTGCTAATAAGCTGTGCTTTAAAGCAACCCAAATATGCCCTTGATGTTTTATTCTATGAGGAGAATTTTTATTTGTACCTGGTGGAAAATTATGCTCAGTTTTAGCATATCTTAAATGTGACCTATAAATAATGCACTTATCAATAAACACCCTCAGAGGCTGTGGAAATACCCTCAGATTAAGACAGCCTAAAAATCCCAACCCTTCAGAATTGAATAGAGCACCACATATGGCAAGAAATAAGATACATCAGCTGGATATTTGGTCACCAAATTGATATTTAGACACCAATTATTCAAAATGTTCTATTTCCCCTGGGAATCCTGGCAGACCAGACTGCACAAATGTACAAGCTGGTCTGAGCCTTTGTTGTTCTCATGCAACAAAATCAGGGTTTCTCATGGAAATGCCAAATTTATTATCAGCATGACATGGGTTAACAAACCCGTATTTATTTTTTATTTGGATATTTATTTCAGCTGTTCACGAGGTGAAGAGTAGACTTCTTGCAGCAGGATTCAGAGAACTGAAAGAAACAGATCATTGGAATATTAAACCTAAAGACAAGGTACAGTTCAGTCCCCTTATAATGCTATGTTTTGGGTCCATACTATGGCATAGGGATGGATGATGTTATAAGTGAATCATGTTATTAACCCTTAAAATGCCATGAAAAAAATGCATCTGAAAATATTGTCTGCTAAAGTCGTCTGCTGCAAATAATTGCCTAGCATTACTGACAAATTAAGTATAGAAGCAAACAGCGTGGACCCAGAACAGACTGCTCCTATAGGAGCAGTCTGATCTGGGTCCACACTGTTTGCCATAGATGCTTAAACATTTTAGCAGACGAGAAAAGCAGACGATTTTTGTTGCGATTGGCGCATTAAGGGTTAATGGACTTTTACAAATGAATTATGGGAAAATGACCATGCCAATGATGATTTTTCCATAATTCCTTTGCAAAATCCATGGTTCATAAAACAAATGGGAGCTACAACATGACTGTGTTATATCCAAATCTGTGTTATAATGAAGTGTGGTATTAAGGGACTGCACTGTGTATTGATCTTAGTCAGATACATTTATCAGGTTTATCACATCTAGTAATTTTTATTGGGTAATTTTGTAAGGTGTCAGTACCTTTTTAATTGGGAAAATACAACGGCCTTAGGCACAAGCTGAGTGCCAGAGACATCTGCAGAGTTTAGGAATGCTTTAGTAAGAGCTTCGTGCCATCTCTTGTTTTAGTGTGGTTCGTGGCTCCTCCAGATGGTTTTAGACTGCATGTTTGATGCATCTGAGCATTTTAAAGATAGTTTTTACCTCAATTTTCTTCTGTTTTATCTTGTTTGACATGATTACATACAAGTCATTATGTCGAAAGCTTTGATGCTACCCTGTATGAATCAGTGGTTTGAAGTGTATCATTTCTGTTATTTCTTATAATATTCCTAACTAATACATTGCTAAGATTGATTGAATAAAAGCCAGATACTAATCTTTAACAGCTCACAGATAGAACCAATCGGAAATACCTCGGCCAATTCCGGGAAATTCTGTTGAATCAGACCACCTATGTATAGCGAGGATCTACTTTGATAACTCGGGTGATAACGTGACGCTGACGTTTTATAAGGTGCAGCTGGCGTCACAGAAACTATGTTTACACAATAGCAAGTGTGATTGCAGCAAAACAAACGATTATAAATGAAGTGATATAATATTGAAAAATACATAACCTTCATTTATTCTGCAGATTAAAATTTTCAGATAATCAGAATAATCAATTTTGATAGGGCTGAACCCACATGCTACAGAGCTAATTTTCCATACGCCAGTTCCGGCTAACAAAATGGAGCTTTTTGGTACATGGTACTACCCTTAATGCTCCTTATATACACCCATGGCATGATTCGATTCTCGAATTGTGACGGACTTTCCCGAATGAGATAGAACTTGATTTGTAAATTCTATATCTGCAACAAGAGGAGCACTCATGTAAGATTCTCTATTTAAAGCACAAAATTACTTTTTGTTTTCTAGTGCTTTGTGACCCGGAACCAGTCTGCAATTATAGCTTTTGCTGTTGGTGGAAAATACCAGCCAGGAAATGGTTTCAGCATTGTTGGAGCTCATACTGATAGCCCATGTCTCAAGGTAAGCTAACATTATCATAAAAATTATACGCCATTTGAACAAAAGTCAAGTTCAGTATAGCTATCATGGCAAACTGTGAGTTGTATAGATGCATTCTAATCAGGAGGCAAATCGCTTCACAAACACATCTAGTTTAAAGGGGACATATCAAGGTTTTTCATTTTTCATTGCAAATTCCTTTTATATGTCAGATTTTATGTATTTATTAAGAACCGAGATCGTTTTCCACAATGTTCAGTGATAAAATGAGTATAACTATCATTTTTTTAAGCTTGTGCGCTTTGTCAATGAAATATCGACTCGCTTACTTCCCTTGAATTAGTTACTTCCCTTCCCTGCCTCTGTGTCCTGATGACGTCACGGAGGCAGTTTATGAAGGACTGTTAGTATAGATTATGTTGGATTCCGATATTTTTTTTGATATTCTCTGATAAAGAAGGGTTTATGTGTTGCAAATATCACTGCAATACGCATTCTGATCAGTGGGTCCGTCCTCTCTGAATGAAATTGTGGATAGATTTTTTGCGTTTAGTGAATTGAATGCCCTACGATAACCTATTTTAGCAGGCACAGAGAAATTGGAAATCTTGGAGACAATTGAAATTCAAGTGAATATGCATTTATATGCAAGAAACAGTTGTGAAAGGACTTGTAAACCTGAACATCGAGTTATCCTCAATTCAAGCAATAAAATCGGCATTTTAATTCCGCAATGAAATGAGTTATAAATATTATTTCAGTCTATGCATCTTAACCTCCGTTGTGTATAATGTGTTTATTTGAACTGATTCTTTGCACCGCAGTCAACATTCTTTGAGTCATGTTATGTTGGTCTTCCTGGGTTGAAACAGTACTTATCAGGGATTAATGTGTCTTGCTCAAGGGCACAACGCAGTGCCGCCATTGAGGCTCGAGCCCGTAGCCCTTCGATCTCGAACCAAGCACTGTAGATACCATGATGTCACTGCGCTCCCTAACGAACTCCAGTGGGGATTTATATCAGTCTGTACATAGGGCTCTTAACTTGCCCAGTCTTTGATTACCGAAAACATCAAGATAATGTTGATTGCCGAACGCATCAAGATAATGTTGGCTATCTCGTCGAGGTGAATGCTCAATACAGCATCCAAGTTTATTGGAAGAGAGAGAGTTCTAAGCCGGCTCGTAAAATTTGGCACCGTTACCACATATTTTACATGTGCAGCCATCTTAAGTGGGACTAGAGCCTAGCAGAGTGGCTAAATTTTGCTCTGCTCCTGCTTAATTTTGCTCTGCTCCTGCTTAATTTTGCTCTGCTCCTTCATCACTGACTATGTTTCTAAGGTTAGCCTATCTGTGTGTGAGAGTGGCAGAGACTGTCCAGACTGCGCGCTGATTCTGAGTATTAGTACTTTAAGCTCATGAGCTCGCTCTTTCTGTGTTTATCGAAATCGTCTTGCGAGACGCTTCCAATGAACGCATAAATTAATAGTTTATATTCTTGTAGAAAACATAAAAACGGGATCTATATTGCACCAGAATTTGAATTTCGCATCGCAAACTAAATGGCGAGTCTATCTACCCTTCCTGATATGACATCAGTTTGCCATGTAGAATTCCTAGGTCATGTGCAGAAACAGCAACAAATGAGATTGTTAAAAAAAATCAATAAGTTGTCAAGCTTCATGTACAATCCTAGGGCCCACATGCTCATCATCTATATGAGCCACCATGTGCAGATCCAGAAAGTTTTGCCAAACTCTGACAATGTTATTATTATTTTTTTTATGAGGAGAAAGACTATCAAAATAACACTTAAAGCGTCAATGACGGCTCATTTAAATGACGTTTTGCTGACGGGAACGGACCGATGATGGCCCAATATTGAATGCTGGCTTGGTAGCTTAAATGAATTTTCAGTGGATCCGGACCAGTTTTGCTAAGAAACCCTATATTTTTGTGATTTTTCAGGGGAGGGGGGTACAGACCCCCTGTCCCTCCCCCTCAGGATCCGGTCATGAGCCACGAAGTTTTGGTATCTAGGCCTATTCGTAAAGGACTCCTTCATACATGGTTGCGCGGCCATCTACAGTGGGGCTAGTGGCATGAGCCGTCATTGACGTCCCCCAGTAAACATATAAAATTGGGCTGATAGTGACACGATATTGGATGCTGGCTGAGTCTCCACTTTATGTCTATAGTTGTTGGAGGCTCTTTCAAGACTGCATATGCGCAAGCTCATCTGATCCTTCGGTGCAAGAATGAAAATTGAATGAGTTGGCTATAATTTGTCAATGTGCTCATAGAAAGCGTCTTGTCTCAAGAAATGCGTAAAATGATCCCAATCAGCAAGTAATCAAAACTACAATGTAGAAAGAAAAAAACAATGTGCCATTATTACTTCAAAAAACTAATCGATGTTCAAGTCAGTGAACTGACTGAGAAGGCTCGTACAGACTCAACGGGTAAGCCCCGCGTTCTGATTTCAAATTCTTAAAAAACGCAAAAATGCAATCCGACAGCCAAAAAATTGTTTTTGATAGCAAAATACAGTTTTTTGCTATCGGTGGAATATGACCATGGTTTGAAAATCAAAAACGTTGTTGTCGCCGATCAAAAGCAAGTTTTAACCAAAGCGTTCGCTATTGTCGCATGCCTGGTGTGAAAGACAACGTCACCCGTTTTTGTTTTTTTATAAACTTGTGTAATGAGCATTTTGTCATGTAGACAAATAAATGGGGTTTGATTAACAAAGACATACAAATTTATTAGGCTCTATAGGCCTATTGCTGATGTGAGCTGACACTGTTTTCAACGGGTCTTCAACTTTCGAAATGCATGCTGAATAACTCGATTGAATATTGATTAGTGTGCATTGTTCCAGTCTCGTCAATGTCTACCCCGAAACATCAGATTGTTTATGGGATGTAAAGAATCAAATCAAACAAACAATTAGACCATAAACTGTGGCGCATGTGACGTTCAACCTCAACTGTAGAGTGTAATTACACAATATGAATTGTTACAGGTGAAACCAGTATCCAAGGTCAACAAGAGTGGTTACTTAATGGTAGGAGTAGAATGCTATGGAGGAGGAATATGGCATACATGGTTTGATAGAGATCTCACTCTTGGTGGCCGTGTCTTAGTTAAGGTAGGTATGACTCTCTTTCACAAAAATAAATTTATCTGTTCAACAGGGAATATTGGCTTTTAACCTAAGAATTTACTGTTAATATCAATTCAATTCTATCCCTACCCCCACATATTTTGAGGTTAATTCACTATAAAACGTTATGGAGTGTACTTTTTGTCATTTATATCAATTTATATAACTTGTAGGAAGTAATTCATTATAATAAAGCTGAAAAAAGAAGAAGAAAAAAATTATGTATAGTATGTGCCCACCACGGAATCAACCCTGTTCCGCTGGTTTTAAAGTCTGATGCGCTAACCTCTAGGCTATGAGGTCAGATCGTGTGCCACCCAAATAAACCGTATAAATTGGATACACAATCCGAGTACCAGCCATATTCGTATTGCATACACAGTATAAACTTGATAATTTTGTATATCGTTTGTTTTGGCCAGATCTATTTTTATTATCAGTCTTTGGTACTGAGACGATCATTTATAATAACGGGTCAATAGATATTTTGGACACATTTGAGTTACTTTTTTTTTGTCCAGAAAATGCGAAAATATCCATCTGACGTAAGCGTATCTGAAATCTGTATTGATGCAAATTAAAAAATGGTCGGAAGACGGGACCCAGACAACTTTACCCATTTCTCACCACAGGAATGGTGCACGTGGACAATACCCGAAATTGCCCTTAAAAATTCAATTAAACATGAGCACTATGTAAGATCCTCTATACATGATAATATTTGGAATTCCTCAAGTAAATTGGATGAGAACTAGGGAGGAGAGTGGAGAGCAACGGCTCATTTGGTAGAGTGTTCATAGGTTTAGATTAACAAAAGTTTTGAGCATAAAATTGTGAATATGAATATCTTAACTATCAGTTTTAACATTTGTTTTGGGTGCTCAAAAAAAACGTCTCGTTGAGACGGTTTTTTTTAGTACCCACAACATATGTTTCGGTTGATAAATAAAAATATTGTTTTTTGTTACGCACTCTTAACTAAAGTCCTGGTGTTAGACTGGGGATCAAAGGGTTGCTAGTTTGAGACTAGCTGAAGTCACTATGTTGTGTCTTTGAGCAAGACATTTTATCTGCTGCTTAGTACTGGTAGAACCGGAGAAGACAGAAAATTGTCCCAAAATGATTGGAAAATTGTTGACTTGGAGTGTAACGTAAAGCATCAAGACAAACAAAATTGGGGAGGACTGTAGTACATGTTATTATAATAGTATTTGATCTGGCATACTGTACCACATCAAGTACATGAGGTCATACCATTCGATGATATGACCTCAATCACGAGACGTGATGCTGTACACCAGATCAAGTTACTATTATAATAATATGTTTATTTAATACCTTTTTCTGACATTATTCTGATTTTATAAATTGTTTTGGCCTTTAATCAAGAAAAATTGTGGGAATGTTTGCCTTTACGTTTTGCTTCTTGACGTTACATCATCCTGTTTTCCGTCTTTATATTTACTTTATGTTGCATAACCGCAAAAACAGGTAACCGATGTTAGCCTCATTTTAAAGGATGGTGATACGAAAAAAAAAGAAACACAGTTACTTGAGGGAGCACAGTGGCTCAGAGGTAGAGTGCTTGACTCGAGACCAAGGGACCACGGGTTTGAGCCTCACCAGCGTCACTGTGTTATGTCCTTGAGCAAGAAACATTTATCCTTGCTTAGTACTGGTTCAACCCAGGAACACCCGTCCGGGCATAACTGAAAGATTGGTGACTGGGATGTAAAGAATCATATCAAACAAATAGTTCATTGATCCGATTTTCTGTATCAGATGGTCAGAAAACTGACAGTTCAAAACTTGTATCATTTATAGGTATATAATAAATAAAAAATGTTTAATTTCAGAACAATGGGAAGATAGAACACAGATTGGTACATATTGAGAGGCCTATTCTGAGAGTGTCGAATATAGCTATACATTTAATGAGAGATCACAACGAAAAATTCTCACCTAACAAGGAATCCCATGTGTAAGAAAGATCCTCTCTTTTACTTTTGTCCTGCTGACTGAATTAACTTGTTCTCCACTCACCGTTTTTCCTAGGCTTTTTGTTGGCCCGAATAAAGGCCCCTTCCCAATTACAAAATGAGCCAAACTTCCAAAAATACTCCATATCATTTCCTAATTCTTAGTTCTACATTTTGTTGAAAATTTCACGAAAATCCGAACAAATATAGCAAAGTTACAGATGTCAGATGCATGAGAATTTGCATAAAAATGCGAATGAAAACATGTTTTCATTCACATTTTTATGCAAATTTTCATGAGTTTTTATGATGGGCAATTAAAGCTACAAATGTGTGACAGCTTTACACTGCTAATTTCTTATAAAGTTTTTAATCCATTTAAAATGGTGGTCCAGTTCTTTTAGACTGCATCAAAATTTCCCAATTTTGATGGTCCAAATGCTTTTCAAAATTCAACAAGCCCCTGGCACCAACTTCAGAAAGGTAGAGAAATCCCTGTCACTAGTGGAGATATTTGTGTTTAATTTTTTGCGCGATGTTTATTGGGTGCACTTTAAACAATGAGTCAGGACAACTTATTAAATGATCTAGGAATGGTCTGACATGTATGAGGGTAAGGGAAGTTATGAATGATCAACAAAAACAACAACAGATGCCACAAGATACCCACTAAAATAACATAAGCCACAATGCAACAGCAGTATAATGATCCCTGGGGTATATTATTTTCAATATCAAGTGTTTGATAATTTGTGGAGAAAAAACGCCTGATAACATTCATTTTGGATATACATGTACATGTATAGATCTACAAGCCCGAAATGCTATTCTGGCCATATAATCATATAAGTACACATTTTCAAAAAGAGTACTGGTTGCAGCCATAGCTATTGTCATAAAGGTAATATGTTCAATTAAGAATTGAAATTCACATTTTAAACTTGCACTGGATGATGAAAAACATTAGCTATTTTAATGTCTTCGGGCTTCTCGGAAGCATTAAACTAGCTAATGTTTTTCATCATCCAGTGCAAGCTTAAAATATGAATTTAAATCCTAAAATTTACATTCTATATTATCAATCAAATTTACTTAATTATCTTTCATCCATCCGATAGTTACCCTTATAAAATGGAATATTGTATTTGTAGTGGAGGTGTTGGAACAGCCAGGGAGCGAAACTCCTGTACATAATGTGACGTTACGTGAATTATATCATGCAAACTTCGATAAACAAAGCAAGTTATTGGCTGACGTTGACATTGCTCTGCCTAGAGGCACAGTTTACATGACATTTCAATGTTTTGCATGGAGAAATGCAAGCAGCTAGAAATGTTGGATTCATCTAAGACAACTACACTGAGAATGTAAATACTGCACTGTTTGCTAAGATAAAAAAATATTTCAGGGACGGAAGTACATAAAAATTTGGAAATTCTATCCATTAGCACCTGCTGGACCCTGAGGGTGGTGTTGAAACCCTAGCCCGAAAGGTGAGGGTTCTAACAACCCCCAAGGGGTCTAGCAGATGATAGTGTATCAGAAAACCATGTTTGATTGTTGTTATTGCGTAAAGTCATTTTGTCACTTGAAAACTTTGGAAAAACGCTTCGAAAAGTTAATTTTTGTATTACTATAATGGCGTGCAAAAGCATGAAGGATTCGTAGGTTTTGAAAACATCTGTGTTAGAGCTAAGACTTGTCATCCTAATGTCACTAAACTACATTTATTTCTATGCACATAACTGTTGATGAGGTCAAATTTTGTGACAGCTTAGAATGCGTATATGTAAAGTACAAAGGCTGTGCATCAACAGCAAGTGAATGGCCTGATTAATACATGGGTTTTTGCAGGTTAATAGCATGTGCCATAGCTTTTTATGCAATAATAATTGTTTATGCCAATGTGATAGTACCGAAGTCCCATGAGCTGGTCCCTATCATTTCTAGGTGTCCAATGATAGCTACAGAAATCCAGTCCAAGTTGTCAGAGGGGTCAACAGATGATGAGAAGTCTGGGGAGACAGAAACTCAATCTCAGGTAGCTATACTTAAGAAGCAAAATGAAATACAGTAAAACCAGTGTAAAACGGCCACAGTGACTCTTAAAAAGACAAAAAATTGGTTTTCGAGACCAATTATCGCTTAATGTTGGTCAAAGGCATTGCAGAAATTATGCACTAATGGGAGCATTTTGCAATACTTTCAACTTCATTATGCTACCATTTGTCGATAAGACCTTTTAAATGTCCTTTTTAGCTCACCTGAGCCATTGGCTCATGGTGAGCTATTGTGATGGTTGGATGTCCGTCATCAACAATTGCTTCAAAGGACATCTCCTAAACTACTGGCTGGATTTTGACCAAGCTTGGTAGGAATGATCCTTAAATGACCCTCTTTAAAATTGTTCAAATGTTTCTAGTCCATCGCATATCTAGGTCACACAGGCTAAAAATAGATTTTCAAGGTGAAAACTTTAAAAATCTTCTTCTCTGAAACCACAAGGCTTAGAGCTTTGATATTTGGTATGTAGCATCACCTAGTGGACCTCTACCAAGTTTGTTCAAATTATCCCCCTGGGGCCGAAATTGGCCCTGCCCCAGGGGTCACATGTTAATCATAGGCTTATATAGGGAAAAACATGGACAGATCTTCTTGTCTGAAACCATAAGGCCTAGAGCCTTGATATTTGGTATGTAGCATCACCTAGTGGACCTCTACTAAGTTTGTTCAAATTATGCCCCTGGACCAAAAATGCCTCGGGGGTCACATATTTTACACAGGCATATATAGAGAAAAACATGTAAAAATCTTCTTGTATGAAACCATAAGGCCTAGAGCCTTGATACAGTCGACTCTCGTTAACTCAACTATGCATAAATCAATACTATCACTTATCTCGACTCGATGGCCCGGTCCCGGTATTTTCCCCTATATATTATTGCAATTCCACAACGTTTATCTCGACAACGGCTAAGTCAATAAAACTGATAACTCGTTACGAAAAACTGGTCCCGCTGATCAATTTTAGTGTAATTTACAACGCCTAACTCGATTTCATAAGAAAAAGACAGTCATTAACTTACCTTTTTATCTGAGTGTGTCTCCATTAATCCACTGTTTTGAACGTTAATTATCCCCATTTAATTTAAAAACCATCAATTGTTTGATCACTTGGTCCACGTGTGTGACACATGCAGTTGTAAATTAGTGTGTTGTAAAATTATATAATTGACCGCGGTCGGCGAATTCTATTGATCTATTGTGTACGCTTTCAAAGCAGGTACATGTCGACGGTTTGAGCTAATGTGTCATATTTGAGCAATCTCTTGAGTATTAAGCCTGTCTGACAACAGCTCGTTTTGAATAAGGCCAAAGTATAATTAAATTGTTTCTCGGGACATTTTTTGATTTTTGAAAACAGATGCAGCGTTTTATTTCAGGCACTGGACAGTTGTGTATTTAAGGCTATTTTCGGATATGGTCATATGCATGGCATGACAAAAATAGATAGGGAAGAGCCGACAAAAATTAAAACGTGCACTTTCTGTTGGGGCTTAAACCTATGACGACATATGAAAGGGTAAAACCTGCGACCTCAGGACCAGTCGCCGATTCTAACTTAACTTTAAATGCTTTGTTTATTTTATTTTGCCTTAGAAAGTGAAAAAAATGGTTATAATGTCGAGACTGCAGTGGTGCCTGAAAAACGATTCTATTTTTCCCCTTTTATTTTTTCATTTTTTTTTTCAAGTCCCAATGTCAATTGATTCTTGGATCAATTCATCCCGTAGTTCATTAATGTAATAGGTCCCAATAACGATCTATTAATGGACTAGTTGAAAGTGATTTATTTTGCCCCAAAATTGTGGCTATACGTCATGATATGGTTACCTCGAACTACTGATAACTCGACATATTTTGCTCAGTCCCTTGAAATTTGAGGTATCGAGAGTAGACTGTATTTGGTATGTAGCATCACCTAGTGGACCTTTACCATGTTTATTCAAATTATGCCAAAAATGGCCCCGCCCCGGGGGTCACATGTTTTACATAGGCTTATATAGGAAGAACCATGAAAAAATATTCTTGTCTGAAACCACAAGGCCTAGAGCCTTAATATTTGGTATGTAGCATCACCCAGTGAACCTTTACCAAGTTTGTTCAAATTATATCAATGGGGCCAAAAATGCCCCCACCCCAGGGATCACATGTTTTACATAGGATTATATTTTTTTGGGGGGGGGTCTCCATCTTTATTTCATATAATAGAAATACAGAACATATTGTTACATATTTACAATTTCACAGAATAATAGAATATTATAGCACTTGCTTCTTTCTCTCCCTCTTCTCATAGTACACTAAGGTTAGTTTAATTATTGGAATCAATGGAAATGGCATACAAAAGATGCATAAGGACGATGTCAAATTTCCCAATTTTAGTCAAAATGCTGCTTACTTTCCCAATTCCATGGGCCCCGGCCCCATTCCCAAAAAGGGGTGTGAGAGCCCTGAGTTAAGTGCATTAAAATATCCAGCAGGAGATCCTTTACTAAGGTAGTTATTTTTAGCACCGAAAACAAATGTTCTCAATTTTATGTTAAAAAATGTTGTTTATCTGTACCTATGCATGATTGAAAATTTTCAGGATTATTCCTGAATTCAGGATTTTAAGGCTGACTTTCCATAGAAAGTCAGACTCAAAATTCTGAGGGAGATTATATTAGGTTTCCCTATTTATAGTCTGTCTAAAGACAATTGACCATTGGAATTGAAATTGTGAATATTTAGTGGGCATACTGCAAGTTTTAAGATTAGAGTTTCAATAGTTCAGGATTTTGGAAACTTTGAACTTTCACCCATGTATAAATGACTGTTTCAGAGTGACAAACACCAGCCTCTCCTAGTTCAGTTGTTATGTGAGGAATTGAAGGTGAAACCTGAACAACTGATGGACTTTGATCTCCATGTGGCTGATACACAACCCGGTGTAAGTAGACAGGGTTCGCACAGGCTTGAAAAGTACTTGAATTTAGAGGGTTTTCTTGAAAAGTCCTTGAAAATTAAATCTGCCTTGAAAAGTACTGGAAAATCACTCAAAAGCCTTGAAAAGTCCTTGAATTCTTCTATTTTCTGTAGAACTTAACACTGTTGATAGAGATCTAAATCAATATAAAATTGTTGTGCCTTTATTTGATGCTGCAAATGCTGCACCAAATAAAGTCACAACAATTTTTTACTCATTTTCTAGTACAATTTTCTCCATTATCTCAGTTTAGCACTTTTGAAGAAGAATTTTAACACATCGATCAGTATTTTTCCTAAACTTTGGTCCTTGAAAACTGTTACAGTAAAATAGTCTTGAAAAGTCCTTGAATTTTACTCAAACTTCCCTGTATGAACACTGGTAGACAAAATTGCAAACCTAGTTATGGTAAAACAACTATAATTCGAACCCCGTTTGCTAGAATAACCCGCTATGTTGAATAATGTCCTGAAGGTACAAAAATTTCACTCCTCCGCTCGTAATTACGAATGAAATCTAGAAAGGACGAGTAATTCTTCACAAAGCACTCGTCCTGTAGGACCAGTGCTTTGGGAAGAATTACTTGAGGGTGAGGGTGAAAAATCTGAGGGCTTAGCAATATACTCCCATGAAACTTCTCAAGATAAGCTGTCAGAAGCATAAAACAGACAGTCCATTATTGTCATCCAGGTGCATGACAAACTACATGAAAAGTTGTTCATTTCTACATGCAAATTTGTTCGAATAAATAAAAGTGGTTGAGAATTTGTTTAAAAAAAGCTAATGGTGAAAAAATCAATGAGGCAATTCCAGTGTGTACCTACAACATATGTTACTGAAAATAAGGAAAGAACTATTTTTAAATTTACATTTTCCAAGTATCATATCCATTGTCTTTACCTCTTTTAAACATCCCTCATAGAGGCAATTCCAATGTGTACCTACAACATTTTTTACTGAAAATAAGGAAAAAAAGCTATTTTGAAATTTACATTTTCCAAGTATCATGTCCATTGTCTTTACCTCTTTTAAACATCCCTCATAGAGGCAATTCCAATGTTTACCTACAACATATGTTACTGAAAATAAGGAAAAAACTATTTGGAAATTTACATTTCCCAAGTAATCATGTCCATTGTGTCTACCTCTTTTAAATACCCCTCCCTGCCAATCAGTATTAAAATTCCTATCTCTATACTGTAAATTGTTTATATAAATTTTGCATGACAGCTAAATCTCCTAATTCGAGTTCATGAACTGCCTTTTTGCTAACCTGCTAGTTGCGTGGTTGTAAATATCTTCTTTTGACTTGGCTTCAGTATTGAAGGCCATAGAATTTAACCATAAACTCTTTCTCTTCTGATGGCTTTTCCCATACATAGTGATACAAAAAGAATGGGTATATATTTTAAGGGGTCAGAGATCAAAATATACAAATTATGGAGATTTTCTGACCAGTGCATGAGATTTCCAACAATGTAGTATGTGCGACCACCAAAACCTCACATCAGCCTGCACATATGCCCAGTCTGATCAGAGCCTTTGCTAGTCGCTTGAGTATTCTATGATTGTTAAGCTACTGACTAACACCATTTGGAGTTTCTAAGCTTTTAAAAGGAGGCTGCACAGGCTGGTCTGAGTCTATACATATCAAAATGCCCCATTGTTGGAAATCACATGCACTGACTCGTATATTAGTCAAACACTAAAGAACCAGATGAAATGCCTCAGCATTGCCTCTGGGTCTTCACTGTTTTGCTGAAGTTCCAACATAGATAGGGTTAAGCACAAAATTTGAGCATTACATTGACTGTGATTATTTTCTTATCCATCAGTTTAACATGTGTTTTGGGTGCTCAAAAGAATCATCTCTTTGATCACCCGAAACACATTTAAAACTGATAAATAAAAAAAACTAAGCACATTTTTATGCTCAAAAATTTGCTTATCTGTACCTAGACCATACACATGAAATATCAAAGTAAGTAATGGTGCAAAGATCAGGAATTGATACAATCAAGTGCCCCACCTGACCTAGGATACCAATCGGAAAGTGACAAACTCACAGTTAGACACCACAAAGGAGAGCCAAGAGGTCAGCCCTTTCCCAGAAAGTGACCAAGCCTTATTTGGTTTCTTAAAAAAAATGATGAAAGTTTTAAATTGAGCTGCAACTATTAAACTGTTCAATAAAGGTTACTAAGGCCAGAATTTTTTAAATGGTTGATTTACGGGGAAAAAATCAGATTTAGGGTTTGGGGAACGGAAAAAAAAAATAAATAAAAAAGCTCTGAAAATGACCAGTTGACTTGTTATTTTCAGAGCTTTTTTTTCTTTTTTTATTGATCTCCAGAAAAAAACAATAAAACTATTACTTAAGGTAAACCAACAGTCTGTATTAAATCTTTAAATATTTCATCATTTTCCTAAAAATCTGGACAGGACAATCACTTTTTAACAGCGTCACTCTCAAAAATACACAGACAGAACCTCAAAAAATATAACATTTTTTCAATGTAATAAATAATATTTAGAGCAGGCCTACGAAACGCTTGAATGCTCAACATCTGGTTGAACATTAAAAACAACTGCTCTATGAAGAAAATCAAAAATCTGTGAATGTCATGTAAAGCCTATGGATTTCTGAGTTTGTGGTATGAATATGAGCTCAGAAAGTATTCTCATTAGGTCATATATATTTTTGCGCGATAAACACGTACCTGTCGAATTCTGGTACACCTATTTTACGCGAAATGTAAATCTGACACAACGAGAGAGCTTTCTGACCTCAAAGTTATACCACAAACGTAGGAATGCATAGTCTGTTGCATTACATTCCCCGATTTTTGATTCTCTTCCTGGAGGAATTGTTTTTAATATTCAACCAGATGTTGAGCATTCAAGCGGTTGGTAGGCATGTAGAGTTGGCGGATAAAATAAAAAAAATAATTTTAGAAATGATTTTTGTTTCAATTTTCCGGAAAATTAAAGTAGGAGGGTTTGTAAATCAATGAATAAAAAAATTCTGGCCTTATATATTTGTAGGCAATAGGTGGGGCCCTAGAAGAGTTTATATTCTCTCCCAGACTAGACAACCTTATGAATTCTTACACAGCAACTGTGGTGAGTATGTAAGGTCAGAAAAATGTGTGTTTACTATTGTATGAAAAATTAAAATAGGGTCGGTAGGTCGTATTTTTTTGTTATATACGGTAAAACCTGTGTAAAACGGCCACTCTCAAAAAGACAGAAAATTGGTTTTCAAGACTGATTATCGCTTAATGCAGGTCAAAAGTATTGCAGAATACTTTTGACCTTCATTAAGCTACCATTAGTCATTAAGATCTTTGTTTTATCTATCATTGAGTGGCCATTTTACACAGGTTTTATGAAGGAGCGCAGTGGCTCAGTGGTAGAGTGCTTTATTAAAGACTGAGGGGCCGCTGGCTCGAGCCTCACCGGCGTCACTGTGTTGTGTCCCTGAGCAAGAACATTAATTCTACCTCAGTACTGGTTCAACCCAGGAAGACCCATCCCTATATAACTGAAAGATTGTTCATGGGACCTAAAGAATAAAATAAAACAAACAAACAAACACAGGTTTTACTGTAATTGTTTTATATGGAATGAATGGAAACAATATGGCTGAAACGGGAATTTCTTAGAAATCACTGAAAAAGGGAGGGTTGGACAATAGTAAACTCACATGCTTTTTTTAGCTGTCAACATGATAGGCAAAAACAAAATAAAATGAACTATATAAAGTTTAAGCTTCCGTTCTAATCCTTTTGTAATGTGTTAATATGTATGTATGTCATGAAGTTGAAATAGAATATGTTTAAACCAAAAACAAAAAACAAATGCTGTTCATATACAAGAAGAAAATATTGCAGAAAAGTTCCTTGCCTAAACCTCATAATACCTGTTTCCCCTTATTCAGGACATTTGTCATCTCCTCTCTCAGCTGTTTATGTACTTGCAAACAATATAATCTATATTTACATTTTTGAAGCAATCCTTTAATGAATCTTTTCGATTTTCACAACCGTTCATAGCCTCATGAATGACACAAATTTGATTGACAGCTGCCAAGCTCACTTGCCCGTGCAATATGCCTCAAACATCAAACTCATTGGCCAGAAGTGTTACTGGTGTTGTGATTGATTAGTCAGCCACTATGGAGTCGCACGTGCAAAACAAGCCTTCTGTTTGCTCCATTGGCTGTCGGTGTTCAAGCTGGCTGTTCCGCTTTTCTATTCTACACTCCGACTATTCTACACTCCGACTAAACCCTTGATATGATTATATTTTAAATAAAAATCGGTTTTAATTCCTAAATTAATTTTTTTTGAGATATTTGTTATAAAATGTAAACATAAGCAATAAAATCAATATTTGGAATGTTCATGGAATCATGAATACTTCGGGTCTCTTACAAGAGAGTAGTATTCATGATTCCATGAACATTCCAAAAATTGAATTTATTTCTTCAATGAATTCAATAGCACTACAGTACCTTAATTAATTTTTTGAACAAGTGGGTATGTTACCAACTCCTTTTTCCTTCATTTGAGTATTGCAAATGTTAATTGGGTATTCAACATTAAATTTTCTAATACATATTTAATTGGGTATTTTGGTTTTACAATTGGGCTATTTCTTAACCAAAACATATGTTGTGGGTACTCAAAAGAGCCGTCTTAATGAGACGTATCTTTTGAGCATTCAAAACATATGTTTTAACTCATGGATAAGAAAATAATAGCAATTTTACGCTGAAATATTTTGCTTAACTGGGCCTATGTAATTGTTTGAGCGTACTGAGTTTATGTTTAATCAAGGTTAATCAAGGCTTGTATAATTGTGTTTCAGGGTTTGATAGACTCTTGCAGTGGGACATCATTAGATGAAGAAACCAATGTGAGAATGATTAGTTTGTTTGATAATGAAGAGGTATCTGATTTTTCTTAGCTTGTTGCATACTGGGTAATTTGGCACACTTTTTGTCTCTTGTAGATAATTTCTTAAAATATCAATTTTTTTTAAAAAAAATTCCTGGAATACCATTGGAGTGTTAACTTGAAACAGTATGGATTTAGATCAGGACATTCTCTTTTCATTTAAATTAATAGTTTGGAGTGGCTCTGCTCTCTAATTTACTTGTACATAGTTACATAAAGGTGTTTGACTGATCTTTTAGATGGTTTAAAATCACCAGGGCTCAATGTACAGGGTAGTTCCTTGTGATCACTAAGAGATGAAACCAGGCTTTGATGGGCAATTTAAATCAACATCCATTAACCTACCCTTTGTTGTGAGCTGGTCCAGAGGTTTAAAAAAACTTTTTCATGCTCAACTCAATTGAGCATGAAAATTAAAATTCTGAAAAATAACAGTATTTCTTGCTTTAAAACTATCAGGTGTTGTATTTATCCCGCTTATAAATTTTAACATGCCAACAATTGTTGGCATTTTAACATTTATGAGCAGGATAAATGTCATGCTCAGTTGAGTTGAGCATGAAAAAAAGTTTTATGTGAGAATGATCAGCTTGTTTGATAATAAGAAGGTAACTGATTTCTCTCAGCTCTTTGCATGCTGGGTAATTTTGCAAGCTAATTGTTGCTTTGCAGAAAGTGTCTTAAAATTGATATTTAAAAAAATAATTTTGGAATACCATCGGCGTGTCAACTTGAAACAGTATGGATCCAGATCAGGACATTCTTTTTTTTTGAAATTAATAGTTTGGGGTGGCTCTACTCTCTAACATACTTGTATATGGTTACATTAAGGTGTTTGACTGATCTTTTAGATCGTTAAAATCACCAGGGCTCAGTGTACAGGGTAGTTCCTTATGATCACTAAGAAATGAAATCTGTCTTTGATGGGCAATTTATATTAACATCCATTACCCTACCCTTCATTATTAGCTGGTCCAGAAGTTATAAAAACTTTTTCATGCTCAATTCAATTGAGCACGAAAATTAAAATTCTGAAAATTAACAGTATTTCTTGCTTTAAAACTATCAGATGTTGTATTTATCCTGCTAATAAATCTTGAAATGCCAACAATTGTTGGCATTTTAACATTTATGAGCAGGATAAACTTCATGCTAGTTGAGTTGAGCATGAAAACATTTTAAAATGTTGGGGCCAGATTGATTCTCCTCTCCTTCAACTCCACTGTCATACACAACACATGGCCCTAGCACATAATAATTGAGCCGTGGCATGAGATTCCCAACCCTTTGGTATGTGCGACCAGCAAAGGCTCAGACCAGCCTGCGCATGTGCGCAGTCTGATTAGAGCCTTTGCTAGTCGTTTGAATATTCTATGAGCGTTAAGCTACTGACTGAACATAATTTGGTGTTTCTAAGCTTAACAGGTGGCTTCACAGGCTAGTCTGAGTCTACGCTTGTCAAATTGCCTCATTGTTGGAAATCACATGTCACAGCTCAATTGATAGAGCTTCAGTTTCTATAGAAATTCTGAGAGGAGCTCATCCGTTCAGTGGTAGAGTGTTATACTTGAGCTAGAAGGTACTAGAAGTACTGGTCCAACCCAGGAAGACAGGAAAATGTCCCGACATGACTGAAAATTTGTTGCTGGAATTCAAATCATCAGCACGAATAAAAAACTTAAGAAATTCTGGCTATGTTCTTTTTCTTCTGGGAGCGCAGTGGCTCAGTGGTAGAGTGCTTGACTCCAGACTGAGGGGCTGTTGGTTCGATCCTCACCGCCGTCGCTGCATTGTGTCCTTGAGCAAGACACATTTATCCTAGCTTAGTACTGGTTCAACCCAGGAAGACCTGTCCCTTTATAACTGAAAGATTGTTGATGGGGCATAAAGAATCAAAGCCCCCCAAAAAATTCTTCTTTTTCTAGGTTGGTTCACAGAGTGCTCAGGGTGCCGAGTCCAGCTTTCAAGAGTATATATTACGTCGTCTTAGTGGTGGGGGTGCTCAGACAGCATTTGAAGAAGCAATGCCAAAGTCTTACATGATCAGTGCAGATATGGCACATGCTGTTCATCCAAACTACTCGTAAGTCCACTAATATGACTTTTTGGTTACTGTAAAGGCGGCACCTCATGAATGCATAATTAGGACTGGTCAACCTAAGACATAGGTAAAAGCTGAAACTGAGGCGTTGTTTTATTCAAAAGTAACTGTATCATCTTGGGCCATTACCTCAGTATAGATGCAAAACATATTATTTAATCCTTTCAAGGCCAGCAAAATAACTGCATCCGAAAATGTCTATTTAACATTTATAAGCATACAGGCCAACATTGTGGACCCAGATCAGGCTGTATGATCTGGGTCCACACTGTTTGTCTATGAGACTTCAAATATTTTAGTGGATGACAAAAGAACATACATTTTGTGAGTATGCACTTTAAGGGTTAATAAATGTGAGTTCAGTGTGTATACGGTTAGTATTTTCATGAAATGCACTGACGTTTGCACAGCCCAAACAACTTATTTATTCTTCACCATATTATAAATAGAACCTGATTTCTCTTGTTAAGCAGATGAAATAGCCGAACCACGCCCAGATATTAATATTAAAGTTGCCGCCTTTACAGTAAGCGAAGAGTCTATTAATACCCCTTATGATTTTTCGAAATGGTGATATTTTTCTACTTAGCTCTTTGTATTCTGGGTATTTTTTCATGCTTGTATTGTCATCTGCAGACTTTTTTCAAAGTTTACATTTTTAAAAGATTCTTTCAGGAACACTATCAGAATGCCAAATGGTTTGGATCTAGATCAGGACGGACAAAAGGTCGGTCCTGATCTGGGTCCAAACTGTTTGCAAATGTTATCAGAAGACAACACATTCTCACTCCAACCGTAAATACTTGCTACGGCCAAATAAAAAAATATGTGTGGTTCAGGTTACACGTTGAAATAAATTAGGGTAGGTAGGTAGGATACTAAATTTTTGAAAACTTTTTTTCTTGGGTAAATATATTAAATAAGACACAACGGATAAAAAAGGGTCTATTTTTGAAGATATAACCTTGTTTAAATCCTTTTTACTTCCAATACCAAAGACTGAATGCATTATAAGTTTAGATTTCCATTTCAGATGGTCATTTTGAAATGCATTTTTCCCCAAATTCTGAAGTTAGAAGAGAATAGCAGAACAAAATTATTTTGTTCTGCTTTTCTCTTCCAACTTCAGAATTTGGAGAAAAAAGGTTAGGGTAGGGGGTAAAAAATTTAGGGTGGGGGGGGGGGGGGGGGGGGGGCGGGGTGGGGGGATAACCTGAAACACACTTTTTTTTTCTTGGCCTAATAACTGTGAACTTGTTTCTGACATATTGTCCTATATGGCCAGTAAGGTATTGGACATCTAGAAGCGTTTTTTGACTATGCCTGAAGACTGACGCCTAACTGATTCCCTAATGCGATTAATCTTTTTGTGGTATTTCTTTTGCTAAATTGATGAAATTGACTTAAGCCAGAAGGCCAATATATAAGGATGTCAGACCTGAACTACTAGCATACAGTCATTTGGCCATCCAGACATTAGCATTAGCTTTAAGTTAATAGTCAAGAAATGTAGCTTTTAATAGGGCATGATGAAGCACACAGGCCAAATATTGTGCTATTTTAAGCGCAGTCAGCATAGAATTAGACATCCAACTATTAAGTTTCTTGCGGGTTGGTAATATAAGTATTCCCCAAACCAAATTTTCTTTTGCACAATCAAAGTTATTAATTTGTATGCTTATCTAATCAAGAATAATTTAAATGTCTTATACATGTATTTGCCCCCCCTCCCCCCCCCCCCCAGATGGCATAAATTTTAAGTGTAATATTGTAGATGCTACTTTGGTGTTTTAGTTTTATAAATTGTTTTGGATACTCAAAAGAGCCATCTCAAGAGACGGTTCTTTTGAGTGTCCCCAACAATGTGTTTTAGATGCCAGATAGAAAAAAACGCACTCCATTATAAAGACTTGATCATTCTTTGCCAAAGCCCTTTTACACCAATATACTGCTGTGATTTTACTATATGTACAAGAATATAATTACAACTGTCATAACATTTATTGAGATCCGCTAATTTGGTTGGTCAAGAACGGTCATCTGATCGCATTGACCTGCATTTCATTTTTCAATGAACCCGGTCCGTATTCATGAGGGGCGGGGCCATTCACGACAGAACTACTTTTGTGATACTGTGAAGAGAAATGGACAGCCTGCAACTACTGACACTTTACCTTACACGTACACCTATATTTTCAGGTAGAGGAGCAAAGATTAACTTACATACGACGCCTAAATTAACAGTAGCCGTGCCGATCAGCTGTCTGCTGCCATGCGCGGATCCTGGAATTTTCGTCAGGGGGGGGGGGGGGGGGGGGTGGGGTGGGGGGGTCTACGGCAATCTGGCAATTCTTAGTCCTCAGCTTATTTTACAGAAGTCAAATGGTTAATTTCAAAGAAAAATATCATTTCTCAAGGTTCCGGAGGGGGTCCAAATTTTTCCAGTGGGGAGGGGGGGGGGGGCAACCTTTTTCCACGGGGGGGGGGGGGGGGGGGGGGGTCCAATTGCTTATTCCCTATAGAGACCCATATAACTTGTGATTTTCCAGGGGGGGTCCGGACCCCCTGTCCCCCCTCTGGATCCGCACTTGGCTGCGATCTATTTAATTTCCCAGTCCGCAAAATGATGCGATCGCCTCTTGCACCTGTGCTTGTTTTCCTGCAACTTTGTTGTATGTTTTCAGTCGAGCCCCACAATAAAATCGTTTCTTGAACTTACTGCATGACTGTTGCCTGGTTTATCCAACATCTTTTGCAATTCGTCTTTGCTTTCTTCAATCACTCAATAAAAATAGCTCAATTTCGTTTTGCTGGGGGTCATTTCTTTTTCCTTTCCAAGCCATTTTGACAGATGATGCTTTTCGTCACCAATGTAAACGAATGACGTCATATCCGATGACGTAACTATCGTACACATGTTAAGTTTTTTTCGATTGTCACTGTAAAAACGAGATTCTAGTCTGTAAAACGTAGGCTATTTGTTTATTTTCAATTGGAGAACGGCCGCCATTTTGTTTTTTTGAACGTCGTAACGTCTACATAACGTCGTAACGTCTACATACGCACGTCATTGTCTAAATGCGCGAAACGAACTATAAGCTGGAAACGTATTTTTTAAGGAAAACATAATTATAAATACTGAATAAGAATGAATAAAGAAGAAGTTGTAATTATAAGAATTGAAAGTTATTTTTCTGCGTTTCACTGAGGTATGAAATGTCGTTTAAATTACATCTAATTTTAGCATAAAAACCTTCGGTTTTCATGCAAATTAGATGTAATTTTCCCGACATTTCATACCTCAGTAAAACGCAGAAAAATAACTTTCAATTCTTAAGTGAAGGCTGTGTTGTGGCATGGTGTGTGTGAGTTTCATACCAACTGGCACAGATACAGGTGTTTATGGAACTGCACACCTGTTTGCCCTTTGTATATGTGTGCTTGTGTATATGGTGTGTATATTTGGGACTCATGAACTATGACGTGAGAAAATCTGGCTGTACGATTTGGCACCAGTGCGGCTGATACTGATTTCGTGTGCAATTTAATATTGTCATTTTTGTACTTTAACTTATAGATTAACTATAAGGCTTATCTCTATGTCAGTTTTTCTCATGGCAGGGTTCATGTATATGTTTTTTAGAAATAGTTTTAGAATTGTAAAGAACTTAAATTCTTACTGTCTCTCACAAGTCTTTTAGAATGGCAGTTGTATATGTACTTATGTATTTTATATATAAGATATGTTTTACTGTATAGTGAGTCAAAAATAAACGATACTCACTTACTTCTAAAGTCCTTATCCAACTTGGATTTGTAACACCTTTTCTCAATACAAAGGCTCATACATACTGTAGAATTGGCTTATGGTACAAATAAATCAATCATACCCAATACTTGTTAAGAATAAGCTATAATGGCCCCAGAATATTGCAGCACTAAGTATCTTCTGTCTGCAGCCAAAATTTCAGAAGGCATGTATTGAAATTAACCCATTTTCATGCAGTCTTTTTAAAAGTTCTGCCAGAGACAAAATCCACCATTTGTAGAGATCTTCCATTTTTCCAGTGTGTGTTATATAGGTATATCTTTGTCTCTTTTAGCCCTTTACTCCATAATAACACCTTTTTAGGCCTTTTTAATGATCAGACAGATCTGCAGTATCAAGCCAGAGGATGTGGCCAGGGTAAGGTCAAGAGAGCTACTGGCAAAGCTTCAGCTTGAGGACCTCGACCTCATTTTGAGAGAGAGAAGGCTTCGCTGGTTTGGGCATGTGGTGCGTTCGAGTGGTGCAATCAGAACAGCATATGATATGCAGATTGACGGCAAGCGGGGGCAGGGAGGCCCAAGCAAACATGGAAGAAACTGACAGAGAAAGACTGCTGTGAGTGGAAGCTCACCACAGTTGACCCTCAAGAAAGGAGCACCTGGAGATCAGGTGTGAGATCTGCTATGCGTGTAGCTAGCCAGTTACCTGGAAAGGGGCCCACTGATGTGGATGATGCCCCTGCACCTGCACGTTAATCAAAAATCCGATTATGATTATATGATTATGATGAAATATCATGTATTTGATACTATTATGGAAAATGGAGCATTTGCTCAAAAAGAGCAAATGCTCCATTTTCCATAATATTTTCAAAATTATTCGAAACTTACCTTAAATTTTCCTTGAATTTCTTTAATGTTGTCTTAAAATAGAATGTGATGTCATGATCTAAATATTGCCCTTGGAGTAAAGGGTTAAATCATTAAAGTATTACATTTTGAAATAATTTGAGCTGTGACATGAGATTTCCAACAATGTCACAGGTATGTGCGACCATCAAAGCCTCAGATCAGAGCCTTTGCTAGTAACATGAACATTCTATGACTGTTTTTAATTTCTGACTGAACATCATTTGAATCTCCTTAGCTTAAAAGGAGGCTGCACATGCTCCTCTGAGTCTACACTTGTCAAAATACCACATAGTTGGAAATCACATGTCGTGGCCCATTTTAGGTTGCATGCATAGACAGAAGCTGAATCGTTCCAAATATATATGCAATGTATGTATTTACTTTCGCTGGTTTCAATAAATCTACAGCTCTATGAAAGTCAAATATAAAAATGGCCCTCGTATGTTTTTCAGAGACAAGCATGAGAGCTGTCATCAACCAGGTCTTCACAAGGGTGTAGTTATTAAAATCAACAGTAACCAGAGATACGCCTCAACTGCTATTACTAATACTATTCTCCGGCAGCTAGCTAGTATGGCAGATGTTCCACTACAGGTGAAATAGGTTTTTTCATGTTTGTCTTTTTCTCCATCAGGGGACAAAAATATTTAAATATTGCACTTGTCCTGCAGGACCAGTGACTTACAATTTTCACTTGTCCTGCAAACACAAGCACTTGTCCTTTAAAAGTGTATGCAATAAAGAACATAAGGGAGTGTTATGTAATATGACTTCCTCGAGTATTTCTTTCCTAAGTACTCGTCCTACAGGACGAGTGCTTTGGAAAGAATTACTCGTCCTTACTAGATTTCACTCGTAATTAAAAGCGGATGAGTGGAATTTTTGTCCCCTGTCCAACATATATGTTTAGTCGTGAAATACATTATACATATTTTAATTACATGACATCATGGTTGGGAGTGGTATAAGGCCATGTATTCAAAGCGATAAACCAATAGTGGTTTTTATGTTTAGTAATGTAATGTTATGTAATGACGTCCATGACGTCACATTTATGGCAAAATCTTAATTTTTTCGCACCAAAGAAGCAATTTCAAAATAGTTTGTGTCATATGATAGAATCTAACAGGCATGTGCCTGTATTATTGAATTTATCAAGTCATTACGACAAAGTGATAAACTGCTTGATAGTTCAGTAGGTAGTGGGTTTAGCTCCGACTTGCTAGATACATCTGCTGTGCAGGTTGGAATCTTGCTAGCATCGCTAGCAAGAATATTGATCAGTGAAAAAATTATCAAATTGTTCCTGCAGTGGTATGTATCAATGGTTTTACTGTCACCTTCCGGGTTGCAGTGGTTTCACAGAGTATTTCTCAGCCTAAAGCCGAGAATGTGCTGGCTTTCCCCATCTATAGACAGTTGGCATCTTAGAAGCAGAATTGCTTATGCCTGACATTTATCTTCAGTAAGTTATAGATGTATTGTAACGTCCCGACTCCCTTGTCTAATTTGTAAACTCTTTCAGATAACTAGTCAGGATTATTTATTAAAGCCGAGTCAAAAGAGTCGGAACATTACAAGGGTTCGTTCTGTTAGACTCTGATTCTGTAGAGTGGTTTCATTAACAAAGAAGATTTAATGACATTTCATATGCATTTATTAAAGTAAGAAGGCTATCAATGACACATAAACAGATAAACTTTTCATGGACATTTACAAACAAATCGGATCAGTCAACAAGTTATGGCATAATGAGCTTAAACTCAACAAAGTCTCACACATTTCCTGAACTAGTCATCTCTTAAAGATGATTATGAAAGGTTAAAGTTCTGAAGGAACTTTAACAATGAAAATTACTTTTAAGCTCTGTTTCCAAATTTATAAACCTCGCGAATTTTGATCACTATCAAATTTGATTTAAGCTTAAAAATGGGTAGTCTAAAATCTACTCAAAATTCGCAATGCAACAGAGAAACAACCATTAAGTTAAGCAAGGTCTGAAGCCTTAAAATTCGGAGCACAAGCTCAAATTCGAAGTGAGGCTTTACTCAAATTCGAAACGAGGCTTAAGAGTCGAAGCACAACAACTCAAATTCGAAACGAGGCTAAAGTTGCAAGATTCGAAACACTGGGAAAGCCCAAAGCTTGAGCTATCCAAAGCCAAAATTCGAGTACAAATTCGAGAATCTATGAATCTCTAAAGCCTATAGCTACTAGATTCGATTCTACCGAATTTGTGCCTCTCTCAAGGTCTTTCTTAGCCTCGCAAGTTCGAGTTTTCGATGTGTCGCTTTCAAGCCCGGAGGCTGCGACAGCGTCCGCTCGCATGTTCCATCCTTTTATAGAAGCTGGTTGTTGTTAGTAACCAAACACGCGATCACGTGAACAGCTTTATAACGAGTCATTTGATTGGTTCAATTTCCAATAGCGTCCATGGATACACCAATCAGAACTCGCTAAACAGTTTTAATGGCGAAAGGCCTTGCACATCGATTCAAGAAATATGTGACTGAAACAAAGTGATTTTCTACCGTTAAATTAACGTACCACAAGTAGAGGCTGGTTGAATTAGTTAGTAAACATATTTATCTCTTTGTCCCAACCGGGAAAGTTGATGAACTCTTCGTCATCAAAGCCAAATCGATCGATGAAGCAGGTCGCAACATGTCAAAACAGGTCAACAACCTTCCGTGGAATGCGGAAGTGATTTAAAAAGTTAGATTTTACTATCTCCCAGCTTAATTCCCCAAAAGATCACGACACCAAAGCTATTACTTACAACATTTAGGCCTGCCAGTTGTTTGCAACAGATGGATAGGCTCAAAATTAGCTTGTTATGATAAATGCTGTCGATAATATGAGAAACTTCAGAAAGACTAGGGGCTAGATATATTTCAGCATGGGTCTCTACGGGAGAAAACAATGCCAACAACAAAGTTGCAGACCAGCCTGAGTATCGATGCAGTCTTTTCAACACCTTTGTACCTGGTCCCTGCAAATTATGATATCTAAACTTGCTTCATAAGTAGAAACAATATTCTAGCTAGTCTCTGTGGCTGAGAAGGCTGGTTTGAACAAGACTTGGTAGGAAACCCTGGCCTTTTGATAAGACTGCATATTTTAAAATCATTTTTCTTATTTCTCAACCAAAACATATGTTGTGGGTACTCAAAAGAACCGTCTAAATGAGACGGTTCTTTTGAGCACCCAAAACATATGTTTAAATTGATGGATAAGAAAATATTTACAATTTAATGCTCAAAATATTTGATAATCTTTACGTATGTAAAGCTGAATGTGAGATTTTCTTTTTCAGGATTTTGTTGTTAAGAATGACTCACCTTGTGGCTCTACAATAGGTCCAATTATGTCAGCCAAACTAGGCATGCCCACCATAGATATAGGATCACCACAGCTTAGTATGCATTCCATTAGAGAGATGTGTTGTACAACTAGTGTATTACAGTGTACTAAGTTGTATAAGGTAGGTTATAATTATACAGTGAATTTGTGCAGTGTACAAGGTTACTGTGTACATGGATATATGAGCGGTATCCTGCATAAAATGGGCCTCGTCTGGAGAAATCCTGTCTTCATGGTTTGCGAACAACACAGGCACAGACCAGCCTGCGCATCTGCGCAGTCTGATCAGCGCCTTTGTTATTCGCTTTGTGGAAAGTATCATACGTAAACTTGCTACAGGTGAAATTTAAATTTTCTAGCTAGTCTGTGTAGCTGAAGAGACTGAGTCTCGCTTTGTCCGAAACCCCAAAGACAGGTTTTCTGGCGAGGAGGCCCAAATCCAAGTTTCAAATCACTCTGTGCATCTACTCTGTCTGATAAGTCTTAGTTTTCCACCTGAAGAGATGTTGGACCCTTGTCTACCAATAGAGCGCCCATCGAAGACTGATCAGACTGAGGGGTTGTGCATGCTGATCTGAATCCTCAATGTGTGCACATGCAATTGGTACCTTTTGCTGGACACCGGCTCAAAGGTAGGTTACACAGTGTACAGGTTATATAATGAATTGAACAAGTAACGCAAGTTTGAATATGGTTTGATGTTTGGTTACTCAAATTGCTGCTAAAATGATCCTATTCGGACACCTATTCCTTTTTGAGCACAAAAACTCATTTCTCAACCTATTCCTTCCAAATTTCATACACATTTCCAGGGAGCGCAGTGGCTCAGTGGTAGAGTGCTTGACTCGAGACCTAGGGGCCGCGGGTTTGAGCCTCACCGGCGTCACTGTGTTGTGTCGTTGAGCAAGAACATTAATCCTAGCTTAGTACTAGTTCAACCCAGGAAGACCCGTCCCTTTATAACTGAACGATTGTTGTTGGGACGTAAAGAATCGAACAAACAAACAATACACATTTCCAGTCAGACTAGTGGTGCTGTCTCATGGTTGATATGGATTTATCATGTGGATTAAAAATAGCGTTGGCCCTGATCAGCTGGCTTCTGTTGTCCAAGCTGTTTTTAGAAGATCGATAAGTTATGCAGACTGTGCACTATTTAGGGTAGATGTTCTAAAACTTCAAACAATAGTTGCCTTCCAAAAAGGCCTAGAAAAACATGGCAGACCATAGATCAGCCTGCTTCTGAAGAAACCTTCTGATCAGAGTCTTCCCTGTTTGCTATTCTCACAAGCCATTTGTGAATTTCATCCCTAATAACAATAATTCATTCGAGATCATAAGAGAAGTGTACAGAATTTTAGAACATTTACTCAGGGTAAAAACCTACGTCATATCATGGATGTTGCAAACATGTAGATAGGCGCCATCTTTGATTTACAAGGTAAATTTTTCCCCATAGAATATATTTATTCAAATATGTGTCTGCCAAAACTAAGCAGTGCAGGTGGTGCCTAACATCACACTTGGACAGAATATATAATGGTCAAGCCCAGAAATGCCCTTGCCTTTGTTATCATTCACCCACAAATATCGAAGCGGAAGACACAAGGATAATTTTAGCAGAGATGTGGTGTACACGTTTATAAAAAAAACATATTTTACAGCTACTATCACCAATCTTACCAATATTTGTGTGATTGTAGTTTGGAGTTTTCCTTAACTATCATTCATAACTATTATTTGCTGATGGAAAATCAAAGGAGCATTCAAAGTGCCAAATTTGATCTCGTTAACGCATATTTTGGCATAGATGTTGTTCACACTTATGACGGCATAGGTGTGACAGCATAGATGTTGGAAACACTTGCAGCCCAACAGTAATGGCAGGGAGCGCAGTGGCTCAGGGGTAGACTGATTGACTCTAGACGGAGAGGCCATGGGTTTGAGCCTCACCGGCATCAGTGCATTGTCGTCCTTGAGCAAGACACATTTATCCTAGCTTAGTACTGGTTCAACCCAGGAAGATCCGTCCCTATTTAACTGAAAGATTGTTGATTTGACATAAAGAATCAAATCAAAAACAAAAAACAGGTATGTCAAACGTCACAGTCACATGTTGACTACTGACTTATTTTTGCAACTGGATAAAAGTCTCTGTTACATCATGGTTGTGTGCGTGTACATAGCTACAATATACGAGCAATCCTGTACAAGCAAGCGAACTGTAGTTTAACTTACCTTACAATTATTTGCAACATCCATGCTATGACGTAGGTTGTTACCCCTGTTTACTGTAGATTGAATATGGTATGTTATATTTCTGAACCCTTTTTAAACCAATGATTTTTCGTAATGCTACATACAATAAAGCCAGTATAGTCCATTGTATTTATTGAGGTGTCATAGGTTATAATTTTTAAAAAAATAGTGTAATTCATTCCCTGAAGATTGATTTTGTCTTTGCAAACAGTGCAGACCCCATAGGTTTAGATAAACAAACTTTTTCAGCGTTAAATTGTAAATATTTACTTACCCATAATTTTTAGCATATGTTTTGGTTGCTCAAAAGAACTATCTCATTGAGACAGTTCTTTTGAGTACCCACAACATATGTTTTGGTTGAGAAATAAGAAAATTATTTTTCTGTTACGCACTCTTAACTAAAGGCCTGAGACACTGATGATTTTTTTTTGGCATTTCATCTGGGTCTACGCTATTTGCCAAAGTACCCGTGTAAGGGTTTTCAGTCCTCAAATGGCTCATAATTATGAAATGGATATGTTTTTGTAAAGTTTTTCTCTCTTTTTATTTCAGTGTTTCTTTGAAAAGTACCCAGAAGTATTCCAGTCTCTGAACTTCTAGTCCAGATATCATGTGTCCTTTGTTGTAGAACAAATATTATATTATTTACTCGGTGATTTTTTTTTTTCACACTGTGATAATTATTTTCAAACACACACACACACACACACACACACACACACACACACACACACACACACACACACACACACACACACACACACACACACACACACACACACACACACACACACACACACACACACACACACACACACACACACACACACACACACACACAATTTCGCAACATTTGCAATGCAAATAAACATTTAACGAACCAGCACACAAAATGTTCTTTCTTTCTGCAATGGTGAACAGCCAACGCTTAGATCAGCCTGCACACCTGTACAGTATCCCTAGAGTGCTTACATGCACATTGTATAGAAGTAGAAAACATTATAACTCTAGTCCCACTACATAGCTGCACAAGCATGTTCATAATTAAAAATTGATTTTTGCCTTGCCATGGCAATGGCCGAGGCATTAAGTATTATCTGTGTCCATCAGTATGTACATCTGCCACGTCAAGGATGTCCGCTCTCTAAGTAGAAGAGTTTTGATCAGGGTTGGTCACATTATTTAGGACCATAAATGCCTTCAAGTTTGATAATATTCAATTATTGACTTCTATGAGGTAGACATGAGGATTTATTTCCCCAAAAAAGTGATATTCACAGATGCCACTAGGCCGAGGTGAATATCACTTTTAAGGGTAAATAAATCCTTATGTCTACCGAAATTGAAATCAATAACTGTTTTGTTATATGACTTTTACTGTGAATGAAAATTTTCTACTTTCACTTTAATTTGTAACTAAAATTTGTAATTTCCCACCACAGGGTCACGTGTTTTACATAGGCTTTTATAAAGAAAACATGAAAAAATCTTATCTGGAACCACAAGGCCTAGAGCGTTGATATTTGGTATGTAGCATCATTTAGTGGAAATCTTATATACCAAAAACATGAAAAATCTTTTTGTCTGAAACTGCAAGGCCTAGAGCATTGATATTTGATATCTAGCCTCATTTGCTGGATTTCTACAAAGTTTGTTAAAATTATGGCCCTGGGGCCAAAAATGACCACCGCAGGTGTCACCAGGGAAGTGGCCAGCTTTCAACAGATACATATATATAAGATTTAAACAAAGCTCAGGTGAGCACTTCAGGGCCACTTTGCCCTCTTGTTTTACATTTTGTTTATTCAGACAAAGAAAAATGAACAAACAAATCAAAACTGTTGTTCAAATTCATACAAAAAGTCTTTAGTTTACCGGTTTGGAGATGAAACAGCAAATCATGTCAATTCCATGCAGCCCATGCTAAGTTCATACTCATCATGCTATTTTTAGCTCTCTAGAGGGTGGTATAATAAAAGTGTCAAATATATCAACCTCTTGAGACTAGTTTGAGCTGGTTTATTGTAAAATAGAATTACATTAACAGTTAAATAGAATATTCTTAAAGTTTATACTGTCTTGCTAACCAAAAGTGACAGTGACGAATAGTTTTGTTTACAACTGCTAAGTAAAAAATAGCATGTACACTCCACTTGATCTGACACAAATCAATAGATCACTTGTGTATTAATCCTATCCTATGGATAGGATTAATACGCAAGCCATCTATCAATTATAAGTCCCTGATACTTTTGTAAACAAAACATGACGTCACTGTCACTCTTGGCTGGTAGGACAGTACATGCCATCATCAGCAATGTCCTCAACAATGTAATCAGACAGAGGCCTCTTGATAGGAGGGGCCACTGGTAAATTAACTATGTGCATGCTAGGTAATTTCTCATGCTTTTGTTGTCATCTGTTTTCAAAATTATCTTTTTCAAACAACTTTTTCAAGAGCACTATCAAGATGCCAAACAGTTTGGATCCAGATCAGGCCCAACATCTAAGCTGTTTACAAAGGTTATCAGCAGATAACAAAGTCATGACTAGCCAAGAAACAATTTAGCCAGCTCCCTGAGATTTTGGTACTTATCTTATATGTATAAAGTTGTGCTTTACACATGGATACACAGTTTTCCAGTTTGACTTGATATCTAATATTTTTCCAGTGGTGTTGAAGGTTCCAGGATTTTCCTGAATTCAGGATTTTGAGACTGACTTTCTGTGGAAGTTAGGCTTCAAAATATTGAATTAGTTGGCTTACAATTATAGTTTTCTGATTTATTTTCAGCTTTTCTAAAGACAATCATTTAAACTTGAAATTTCTAGTAAGCCTGTTTGGCTTGATATCTAATATTATGTCTAAATCTTTACGATTTATCAAAGTAAGTAAGGGTGCAAACATCAGGAATCGATACAATCAAGTACCACAACTGACCCAGGATACCAAAGGAAAGTGACAAACTCACAGTTATACACCACAAAAGAGAGCCAAGAGGTCAGCCCTTTCCCAGCAGGTGACCACAAGGCACAAGTAAACAGACGCGCACAAAGGCATATCAAACACAAGTCAGAAAAAACATAAAAGATCCACAAAAGAAGCACTGCCTTCGAAAGGTCAGTAAAATATTTTACTGGAGGGCTTAAACCGGTTTCACGGCGCCAACCTCACCCTTAATTCAGATGGTGATCAAGACACATAGATATTTGGTTTGCATGAAAGACCCCTGGCTTATCTATGTATCATCTTCCAGAACATATAAATCAAGATATAAAAAGGAGATAAAGCAAAGATAACTCTTTGTGTGCAACAGCAAAGACTTTGGAAACTGCTCAGGTGAGAGGGTTTATCTAAGTGTTCTCTGGTCACATTTGCCATAAGTTCCAAATCATATGAACTGGCTCAATAAATGTTATCTTAACACTTTACCTTCTAGTGTCGTCTGCTGATAAATTTTGCAAATAGTTTAGACCCAGATCAGGCCCTACAAAATGTGGGCCTGATCAGGATCCAAACTGTTTGTTTTTCGAGAAAGTTGATTTTGAAAAAAAAATCAGCTTGAAACTCTGAATATTTCGAGAAAGTTGATTTTGAAAAAAAAAAATAGCAGACAACAAAAAAGCGTTAAAATTATCCAGTACCCAAAGAGTTAACCTAAATACAGTCAAACCTGCCTTAAGCGGCCACTCAAAAGAAGACCACAATTGGTTTTCAAGACTGATTATCGCTTAATACAGGTCAAACTTTGTTTTGTTTGTTTGATTTGATTCTTTATGTCCCATCAACAATCTTTCAGTTATAAAGGGAAGGGTCTTCCAGGATTGAACCAGTAGTAAGCTAGGATTAATATTCTTGCTCAAGGACACAACGCAGTGAAGCTGGTGAGGTTCGAACCCGCTGCCCCTCAGTCTCAAGTCCAGCGCTCTACCACTGAGCCACTGGGCTCCCATACAGGTCAAAAGTTTTACAGAATGCTTCAAGAGTGCATTCTGCAATACTTTTGACCTGCATTAAGCTACCATCTGTCTTTAAGACCTTTGTTTTTCCTATTTTTAAGTAGCCGCTTGAGACAGGTTTAACTATATATGTTGTCACAGTGAGTACCCTAAAGAACCGTCTCAAAGAGATGAGTTTTTGTCAACCACACAAACCTGATCAGCCAACGAGTGGACCTTGCCCAGTGGTTCCATACCCATCTCTGAGAAGATATCCCGAAAACGTGGACCAGCAGCAGTGCACTGCCATATTGGAACTCTCTCCTGAATGAAACCTCACCCACACATTGTCTCCTATCGATAGATGAGCGATAACCAGGTTACTTCCGGAACCGTAGTAAACACCACCAGAATAAATTTCTGCCACTGGGTGTCCATTTACAACCAGTTCTGTTTCAATATAATTGTGCTTTTCAGACAAAACATGGACATTGAGCAAATACGTACCGTCTGTAGGTACATAAAATACCCCACTAGAGTTATTGTAATAGTGGCCAATGTTTGTCAGAACTGTTCCGAATATGATTGGTTGGTTAGGCTTAAGATTGGTCAAGTGGCGTGAAACGCTTGCAGAAAATCCTACTTCAAGTTGCGACACAAATCCAAGATTCCTGAATAAACAAAATAAACAAATATAAAAATGATTGTAAGAGGTTGACAGGCCCCTATGGGATATAAATACCGCTCACCACATTTGTGACGAATCCTCTGACGAAATCCAGATTATTGGAAGAAAACTAGTTAGGAACTTTTGCACAGTAGAGCCATGAATCAGCATGAGCAAGACCTAGGAGTGCCTGGCCCTAGCCGTCAGCCACAATCCTCCTACATATAAAAATGAACCTAAATATAAAAATGATTTAGCTCATGAGAACTTGTGAAATAGACATTTTAACATTGAATGCTCAGCTATCCAGTATCATCAAATAGAGAGATGTGACTTCATTGACAACTGTAAAAGGGTATGTTCACTTTTGCATGCAACTTTTATACCTTTTCCCAGTTGTAAAGTATATGCGTCTCTTTGTAATATACTCATAACTACACATAAAGTATTTTTAGTATACTCAGTGGCAGATCCAGATCCCTCCACGCCCCCACCCCCTTTTTAAATATCCTATGAAAAAGAAATAATTTGGTCTCAGTGAGACCTAATTATTTCATTTTCATGGGATATTTTAAAAATGAGATAAAATCAGCAAAGCGAACCCCTCACACATTTGTATATATGAAACCCCTTTCCAGAAATCCTTGATTGACCCCTGATATTGTAACTATTCGTAAAGTCGTCGTAGACTCGTAGTAACATGACTTCAAGGAAATCGTAAACAATACGTGATCATGCATAAACAAATCATAGAACAAATTGTCATGAGTCATTTACCATTTCTCTCACGCCAGTTTATGAAAGGTTACAAGATGTTGCGACTGGTTTACGATACTTACAGACTGAACATTAACTTCAAGATTTATTCACAATTTCACAACTGAATCTGTGTATTAGAAGGGGATAAAACTCATATTCCCTTTTTACCTGTCTATTTTACTTATCACAGAAGTATTTTAGAAACAAGTCAGCACAGCAGATACATGTACAAGACTTGCAAAAAAAAAAGTTGTTTCAAAGCTCTGAATTCACCACGGGTCGTACACATTGTGGTCAGTTGATTTCTTGTCTTCATTATCTTGGACTCAATATATAGGGTCCGAGTAATCGTATCAGTAGACAAAATTCAGGGAAGATCTTAGATGAACAAGCTTAAATAGATGTGGCATGGTGTGATGTTCAGGCATTTCTAAGTAATTACACTCAAGGCCACAAAAAGTATTTCCTATCATGAGACTCTTTAAGTCATTTCATGTCTACAACAATGGTTACTGTGCGACACCATGGTTTAAATACTACTATTTACTTATTGTGGGACATCAAGATTTAAATACTTCTTTTTTGCACTTGTTTTAAAGTTCATTAATAGGTGCACAAGGCATGCAACTTGGTTTGCAATTTGCATATGCAATAATTTAAATTTTTTACCAAAACTTTAAAATGTCGCTTTTCTATTGGCAACAAAGCACCAAAACTTGACCAGAAAATCTTGCAAACTATTAAAAGCTCTGCAGCTATAAAAATTAAAGAATATTGCCTTATTCATTTTACTGTCGAATGGTATATTGGACCAATGGCTTGCTTAGGCTGATAAACAGCATGGTCACTGAGCTTATCATACCTGTCAACTATAATCCAGGTACGAGGGTTAGTCAAAAATAAATGAGCCCTACCTCATAACAGTTTAGTTAAGCATTGTAGACAACAAATGTGATTTTGTTCAATAAGTATAACATATCATAGATGTTTAACCCTAAAGAATTACCCTAGTGAAGCTTCTATTATGGTTGCTAGGCAACTGAAGATCGTCAGTCAGATAGATGTGTTCACAATCTCAGCCACCAGGCATGTACAGTAGGTCTTTAAAAAGCTTGTGTGCTAGATAGTTTTTGTGAAAGACATATTTGACATTTATTTGAATAACATATATCAAAATGTCTTTTCATTACACTTAGTTTGTCAATGTTTTGGTTAATATTTATTGTATACGTTGCCTAGCAACAAAAAACGCCAAAACTTCCACAGATTTTCAAATATACGTGAATTGTGTTGCCATGGAAACAAAATTGTGCATTTAAAGCATGGAACTTAATATGTCTTGGGTTGGTTTGTGTATGCAGGACTGTTAAAGCATTATTAAACTGACATTTTATGTTTTTTTTTTTATTAAACTTGTGTAAATACGAATGTGGGTGGGGTAAATTATAGGACCTCAAGCATGTTAAAATTAGATAAATTCTGATATCAAACTACCACAACATCTATAATTTATTGTCAGTTGGTTTCTGTTCAGTGACACTGAATAAGTACATGTTAAAGATATCAGATGACAGTGAATAAAGCCTTGCTTTAACATTACTGTTTCCATAGCAACGCTAAGATTTAGATGTGTCACAGCGTGAACGCACCCCTTTGACAGGTCATATTCTATTGCCTAGCAACCCTTACAAAACGCCTACCGACAGAAATAAATTAGGTGATTAAATGGATGACATATAACTTCAATAAGATATCATCTAAATATATGTCCATTTTTATTGATTCAAATGCTATGAGGTAGGGCTCAGTTATTTTTGAATGACCCTCGTATATGCCAGGAGCCATTCATCAATTTCCAGTGGCGGATACAGTAGGTGTTCAGGGGGTCGCTTGAACCCCCCCCCCCCCCCCCCCCCCCCCCCCCCACCACCACGTTTTTAAATATCCTATGAAAATGAAATAATTTGATCTCACTATAATTTGGTCTCGGTGAAACCAAATTATCTCATTTTCATGGGATACTTAAGAAAAATGAGATAAAATCAGCAAAGTGGACTCCACACACCCACCCTTTCCAGAAATCCTGGATCCGCCCTGCCTGATCTAGATCCAAACTGTTTGACACACTGATGGTATTCCTGAAAGAATTTTTCAAAAAAGTTGATTTTGAAAAAAAATATAAGCAGATAACAAAAAGGCATGGAAAACTACCTAGTAGGCAAACTCTACAATCGTCTTGTAGAGATTAGGTGCAAGCCATGAATTTTCAGTACTGAATTAGCTAGTAACTCAGCTGTCACCCAATACACATCAAAAAGCGGGCTACCATCGGCCCGCATGCGAAACGCCATTAAAATGGCGTATCGCTGACGGGCCGATGGTGGCCCGACACTGTATGCTGATTGGGCATTTACTGACTACAATTGTGATAAACAGTCATTAGTGTTCTCCCTCAAAACTCGAAGCTAATATTTCTTTCGAGCTCAAAACGAGGGAGCCAGGACGTGGCTAGCTCTAAGAGTGTGTTCATGTACCTTTTATTAGCATGTTGCCGTAGTTCTGATATTTCCTGATCTTTTGACGTTAGTTTTTCTTCTAATTTTTCCTTCTGTCTGGTTATATCTGTTATTTTTGCCTCTAACTCTTCAGTTTTGGCGACTAACTTGGCTTCAAACTCATCAGTTTTATCTGCAATCGTCGCCTCCAGCTCTTTGGTTTTATCTTCAAGTTTTGTCAACTTTGACAAGACTGTTTCTAAAAGTTCCTCTTCAAACCCATGACAAACAACCGGGAAAAGCACTATCAAGCATACCAGGATTCGAACCTGTCAAAAAGAAAACAAGTTGGTTTAAACAATATTTATTCAGATAAGGTGCATGATATACATAAATACAATGTTAAGATAGTAGGATCTGACAGTAAGCCAGTGGCTTATTTAGATCATCTCCTAGACACGTTATAAAATCTGCATTTTATATGATGGTTTTGGACAAGTTTAAACACACAAGTATAATAACGAGAGAGAGAGAGAGAGAGAGAGAGAGAGAGTCCTGTTTAGTGTTTGGCGGCAAAAGCATTGTGCTATAGTATGACTGGCTCCAGACGTAGACGTATCAAAATTTTAACACTTTTGAGACTGGGATCAACCAAACCTACCAGAACTTATCAAAAACTCCTGTACCTTTAGGAAAAGGGATTCGTTAAATTCATCTGATTGATTTTCACATCAAAACAAAAGGATTATCAAGATTGACTGGCAGATATCTGAGTCTATCGAGTGAGTAAAGCGGGCAAGCAAAAAAGAAAACAAAAGAAAACAAGTTAACATGCTTTACTGTAGGCGTGCTCTTGAATGCTATTTATTTGGCGGGATTGTCCTTGCCGACGTAAAATGGAATTATTATCTTTACGCTTTTTTTAAAAAAAAGAGACGGGGATGTTGTGATCGCCTCCGTCAGTCCGTCCGTCTGTCCATTATGCTTTTCCCTTATTCATTGGACGAAATTCAACCAAATTTGGTGTGTGAGTTACTCTCATCAGGTCACTGCTCACATGAAATGGGTTGCAACAGCACATTTTTTTTCTTCGTCCCATTGGGCCCTTGGGAGGGGTCAAAAGGTCAAATATCAGTAAATTTCAATTACAATGTCAATTTCAAAGATTTTTTTATACCAAACGTGTGCGTGCGTGCGTGTGTGTGTGTGTTCTCACAAATATAAGATATAAAACATTCATTCTGTCGCCTAGTTCAAAATCGACTAGCTCATGAGAAATATGATCAGCGAAGGCTCAGATGAGACTGTGTATCACTGGCGCAGTCCCAACAGGGCATTCGCTGTTCGCACACACAAGGTTGGGGAGACGTTGACTCAGAAGCCAATGACTACCTAGTCTCAATAGATAGCTGCACTTGCTCCTTTTATCACTACCCTGTGAGCCACTTTAAGCCCGCCAGCGAAACGCCATTTAAATGGCGTTTCGCTGACGGGCCGATAGCGGTCAACTATTGTATCTTAATGTGTATAAGTACCAAACCTTTTGAGCTGATCGAAACCTCGTTTTCAGATTTTACAGTGCGCATTAAATTATCGAAGTGAGTGAATGGCGTTACGTTCATGTAAACGGAATACGAGACGTAAACTGTAAAAATATGTGTAAGTTAATACCAACATAGGTGACAGCTTAACTTACACTTACTTTCCTAATAAGAATATCTGAAGCTAACATTTTCTCAGTAATAAATGTTAAAACATTTCTACCTGTCATTGTTGTAACTGTTCTCTGGGTCAATACAATAGAAGAGAACCGTTTTTAAAGCAACCGAGCGGTCACACAAGAATCAATGACAGTTCAGCTGCCACCAAAGTTGGTGTGAAGTTACGCGTATTATTTTTACAGTGTGCACAACTTTGGCATTCTGTTGAACAATCTCTAAAAGACTAGTCCAAAATGACTGAAATACTGTTGACTGGGCCTTTAAGCCTTGACTCAATCAATCAATTAAAAAGACTGGTTAAAATAAAATAAATAAATGATTCATACCATGATATTGATTTCCAATGATTCCTTTCGCATAGAACAAAATTCCCAATGAACTAAACGTCTTATCTTTCTTTGCTGATAAAAATTGCGAAAATGGAAAGCTATCTTTGGGTCAACCCATGTGAATACCTTTGTATATTAACCCGGTTAATCTTCCTTCTTGTTTCATACAATAAACCTCTCAAGACTATGAGGCTAATGCCAAAGGTGCATACATCACTCATAAGATGAGTCGACAATTGAAACATGTCAATAGAATGCATGCAATATTTACATGGCATCGTATCAACTTTGAGATCAGAACACACATTCATTTTGTAATTTTTGGACGCATAGCGAACTAAATGTTTTAACTGATAGTGCTTACATTATATAGAACAAACAATTAAATAACCTAACACCCCATCTGCTTTCCGCTGTGTGGTCAGGTGAAACCCCAGCCGGCCAGGAACCCACTTATTAAAAAAGATGAAAGGGCAATAGGCTAAAACAACCTTAAAAATGTAAAAGAGAAAATAAAATAAAAAGGGGATTTTCCTTACGAATCCTCCCTCGGAAAAATCCGTTTGATGATAAGCCCTTCTATAAGGGCTCGTCATGCACTGTCCAAACATGGTACGTTAATGTGTAAAAAAGTTAGAAAAAAATTACAAACTGTTGCTCAAACCCTTGTATGTCCGTTCGTCTGTCAGCATTTTCGTCACAGAATCGTGTGTAAATCGCATGGACATTTCGATAGAATTATTGAAGGACCTCGGACAGTTTTCCTATTCAATCTGCCCAAATTTTGACAGCCTGTGGCTAGCATAATGCATAACTGACAACTATAGTTTTGTGCTTAAATAAAACCCTTACATTTAGTGCATCTAACAAAATAAAAATATTTTGAAAATATTGCATAATTATGCCAGGACTTTAGGGTTTAGGGGGTGGGGGTATTTTTTGTGAACAAATTTTATTTCACAGAAAGTCAAAGTTTCGTAGAGTATTCACCTAAATACATGTTAATGTAATGTTTGCAGCATAAAACTTGAGACGAAAGTGATGCGTTTGCATAACATTTGGGTTGAGGAGATTTCATTGTTTCGCCTAAAGAAGTGTGCTGTCAATTATTTTTGACTATTACCTGTAATGTTTCGAGTTCAACCAGTTCAATTTGTGCACTGAGGTGTCATATCTGTATAGTGTATAAATCATAGTCTAGATAAACACAGTTTTAAGCGTAAAATCGTAATAGTTTCTTACAAACCAGATTTAACCTATAATTTTTGTGCTTAAAAGAACCATCTCATTGCGACGGTTCTTTTGAGTACCCACAACATATGTTTTGATTGAGAAATGAGACAATAAATGAGGGTCTGGATGGGGGGGGGGGGGTCTGGTATTCACTATTCATTAAAAATTTAGCCCATTATTCATCTCATTAAAATTTTGGGTTATTCATTAAAATAAGACCAATTATTCATTAACAGTAAGAAAGGTGGCAAATAAATCTGATTATTCATTATTCATTAATTTTTTGTTCAATTCATTAAAAAAATAGGATTATTCATTAATTTTTAGGCCCTCATTATTCACTATTCATTATTTTTTTGGCTAATTATTCACTATTCATTTTAAAAAAGGGCCATTATTCACTAATCATTATATTCCATCTAGACCCTCATAAATGTCTTTGTAAGCACTCATAACTAAAGCCCTGAGATATGCCATTGCAAATTGATATTTACCTACAGGTTTTTACAAAATAAGTTTCTAATAAGTTTTTATAATAAAGTGTTTTTGAGCATTTTGACAGCGTTCCCCCCCCCCCCCCCCGTGACCAAACATGCCGTTTGTATATGATGTGTGTGAAATGAAAAACTACAACTGTATGCAAAAGGATTAGTTTGGTCACGGTGGGGGGGGGGGGGGGAAGCACCTCAGTAAAACTTTTTCTATTTTCTATATGTTGAATAGCAAAAACGGAGTTTTCAACCCATATTTTTCAATTGGTACTTGTCCAATGAGAAAACGGCTTTTGTGGATAAGTCGAGGGTTGAGCCTACTATCTTTTTCATAGAAAAAATATCATTTTCTTTGAAACTTTTCTCTGGTCATTTTTATGGGCAATCTTTCATTAAAATTGTCCGAGGTCCTTTGTGAAGTATGATGAGACGCTTATTGTGCAAGATATAATTCTGTTTCTTTACGTTTGTCGAACAAAAAATAAGTCAAGATCCATAACTCAGACTAGTATATTTTTGAAATAATTCCAGTTGATTATCATAGTTTAAATGCGTTTTCTTGTCCAATCAAATATAAGAAAACTACATAAAAATGTAAATACGATATAGGTCATGTCGAATTGCGTATCTCGAATACACTGTTTTTGTGGATAATGTACATGTATTTGTGCTTTGAAATTATTACTGTATGACAAAAACTCGGTTATATCGATTTTTGTTTTGTTCCAAAAACTAGCTTTGCGTTTGTTAAGCACTGTTTGAGCCGAAGTCAAAATTTGTGGCCATCGTTCAACATTTTAACTGGCAAACCAATTTATAGTGTAGGCCGCTGTGTAATCCCGTGGGAATTTTTGGGTAAAAGTGTCAAACATACATTTTCTTGTAGAAAAATATATCCTGTTTAAGAAAAAAGATGTTTCCAATTTTTTCTTGCCGTTTTAACGTCATGGTGACGTCCCAAAGTGATGTACCCATTTTTGGCTTATTTAGGGCTTGAAAATTGAGCACTATGAATTCCAACTGGCGCAAACATGTACTGTTTGATTAGCTATAGTAATATTACTGGCGATATATTGTATTTGGAGCATAGACTCTGACTCAGAATTTTAGAGAGGCTACTTTAACTTCAAAATGATGTCAAGAGAGGAAAAAATGACGTCAGTATCAAAATGAAAATTATGTTATAGTGAAAGCTCAAATGACATTAGATCACAATATGCTAATAGACCCTCCTCTCCAACTGCTGGTATTGTACACTATGCTTCACTGAAACTACATGATATAAGATACAAAATGACACATGTTACCTCTCTGACCTGTAACAGCCATGTTAACTACGTTACTCTATTGTAATTTCAAATCCTATTGTGCAAATACCAAGTTATAGCTAACATGCTGAATGCCTTAAAAGCATTTATCAAATGGCAGCAAACAGGAAGTATGCGTTTAAACAATACACCTCTATGAAATGACAGTTATATATGTTACTTACTTCAAATGTATTACTACTTAATGTAGTACTATCACTAGACGATAGGCTGCCAAAATACCCATGAGGGAGAGTTTTGTACACTTCATCTTTCTAAAACCAAAATATATAACCACAGAATAATGTTTATTAACTCTATAGCGGTTACAGCGTTACTTCGTTACCATGAAATAATAGGAATTCCTATCAAATTGTTCCTTATTTCTACTTGACAATATAAGCTAAGACTTTTAATTGTATTCAAATGATTAGCATTTTGATTCTATTAAATAAAAATGTCTGTTATTACTGTTATGTACTTAACTTTCTTTGAAATGCATTATTTTAAAGCCAAAACAGCAATTTATGAGTTTACAATGCTAGTGGTTTATTTACTGTCATTTAACTGCCAGTAATTGCCATCAACTGAAATATCAACAAAGCATTGATAATAAAGGAAGAAATGTTAGCCTAAATCACATAAAACGTATTCCAAGTCCATGTATTTTATCAAATTTATAAACAGCATTTTAAATGCTGCTTATTTTATGATCCCTTTATGCTTCTTTAATGCAAAAATGATATCTTTTATCTCACTGACACTCGTGTATTTGCTTCATTCTACACATGAAATAATATAAAAAAGACGCTTTTCTTCACTGACTACGCCTAATTTTAGATGACACAATAATATTAAGCATACAGTAGCTTTAAGTTAGTAAGATCTATCGCACATTGTGTAACCCTTCTATTGATTACACCAACTGTATTGATAAAGACAAAAACTTACTCAGAATTCGTTAAAAAAGTAAGTTATTCAGACTTAGGTCTAAATTGTGACCTTTATCCTTGTCTTTTGAAACAATAAACTGAAGTGTTTTAGAAATTTAACGACTATTTCCCAATATAGGAGTATGACAAATACCAAGCCTATTCCTATGGTTATAATCGCTTAATATCTGAAGAAGGATGTCTAGTTTGGTGAAGTAAGAATACCATTTATGTTGGTAAAATGCATAACAAGAGAAGTTTAAGGAGCATATTACACTTATCTTCCATTTTGTCTGGTTCTAAAATTTTGTGAAGCATCGAACAGACAGCATTTGTTCTAATGGTTCATGACAGTCATACATTTGAAAGAAAATGGTTTATCACATAGAAAAGCTCCCTGGCATAGTTAGTATAGCATATATACTGTAGCCATTGCTATATTAATGGACCCAAATAAAGTATTGGTTAATTTGTTTATCATAATTCTATCAATTGGATTTAGTCTTGTAGTTGAATTTTGTTTCAGATAATATCATCTTGATATTTAGCCAATCAAATGTGAACATTACGATAGATACAAAAATACATCCAGTTATTTCTTTGCTTATTTCAAATCAAACAAAATAGATTAACAGTAGTAATGGAAAAACAATTAAAAGGATTTAGCGCATTTGATTTTGGTACTTTGCAAGTGAGTCTAGCATTGGCGACTGAGTAGAGTGTCCTCTTAAAGCTGATATTAGCTAGAACAGTTAACATTTTTGCATACTTTTTTTGAATCTATATCCTGGTGAGTTTCCAACTTATTCAAATATTTAATACAGCTATAACTCTATATTATTCCATTTACCATGTTTACAATGTTCCTGTAATATTTTGTCAAAGTCACAGTCAGTTCAGGTATGTAAGCATGTATTGGTAAAACTACGTGAGAGCTTATACTTGCACTTTCTTATTAAATATTTCACTTTTCTATCCAGCATTCTAAAAGAACATTGTAAAATCTATTTTACAATAACTTTAATGTCACCAGATCAAATTTGGCAGGAAATGATTTGGGCTGATAAAATTTGTATTTAAAGTGGTATTGAAGTAACACTTGACCTTTATCTAGTTTCCTTGAATATGGTCATATCTAATGTGATCATTGCCTTAGAGTAAAACTCACCACTATAATCCCATTATTGGTTGAGCAAGTGACCAGGAGTACTAAGTTGATATGATTGACAGTCTCGTTAAACAACGAGAGCTATGTTGAATATAAACTTGAATTAATTTAAGAGCTTCAGTAATGCCTCACCATCTGCATACACAACTAGATGCCAGGATACAAATTGATTTAGTGACAGCTTCTTTAAACAATAACTGATTACAGGCAGTTATAATGCATACCTCCCTCAAAACATTTAGTAATTAGAAGGGTACTATTTTATGGTAATTGAACCTAAATAAACATGGATACATGAAGTCTAGCCTGTATCATGCAACATAAATAAATACGTGTACCCATAATTTGAACAACTGTAAACAGTTACATAGAGTGATTGATTTTACTGATTATAATTATTTCAATTTAACTTAGATTTCTCAAGATAAATACTACAAAACAAACCTCTAAACTCACCATGATATATTAGCTTTTCAGGCTCAATTATATATCGTCTTTGACAATATTTTTGATAAACATGGGGCCTTATGATATACTTTATACAGCTTTATATGCTATTTTAACAAATTGGACAGAAAATGGGAAATTGTATCCTTCTAAGTTCTGGTCTTGAGAGCTATCATCTTATTTGCTTATGAGTTTTAAAATCTATAAATTTGGGCAAATCATTTTTTGAAGATATAAAAAGTTAAAAGATATAACATTTTGCAAATGTCGCACGGGGAAGTGATACTTTTTTCAGACAAACAGGAACCTGGATATCTATAACAAAACAATTCATTTTTCCTTGCGAACCAAACAACTGTTGTGCTTTAACAACAACATAATCTAGGACTAAAATTTGGTACCAGAAAAATGCATTTAAGCCCCCCCCCCTCCTGCTGCAGTGGCTTAGGCAGCTGTCCGTTCTAGGCTGGTGGTTTTGTTGTTGTTGATCTATTGCTTATTGTTGCTCCCATTGTATGTGGGGGTTTTGTGTTTGGTCCTTGTTTTGTTATTCAGTACTTACGTCCTTCTAGTGTTACAGTCACCTTTATGTGGAAAAGAAAGTTGGTTGCTTTACTTTAATTGTGTTCCTGATGTCTTGTAACTGTTAGTGTTCTTACTTGCTTTTTTGAAATGATATCAAATACCGTATAACGTATAATATAAGGAATTAAACAAGACATATACAGTCTTGAAAGCTGTAATATACGTTACATACTGCCACACAAATAACAAAAAAGATAATTAATACCAGAAACGATGTTGGTTACAGCATTTTACTATTGAATTTCAATATAATGCTCATACATTGTGTTTAAAGGTTTTCATATAGCATTACATACAATTTTAGAATGAAAATAATTTTACCTTATTTAACGTGCTTTTCGGTGGTATCATTTTTAACAGCATATAACTCTTAATTTTTTTTTATAAAAACAAGCTGCTTGCAGTTATAAAATGGCTCATTAATTGTCTTTTCGAACATATAGTTAAAACATGAATGTTAAATGAGAAGCTTATTAAATGAAACTATTTAACAACATTTTAATGGTTTTACAGGGGAGGGGTAGTTTAAATGTAACATAAATGACAATACAATGGCCCCTAATAACTTAAACATAAATATTTGTAGGTAATGAAATGTTCTTGTACAATAAATGACTGTTTGGCCAATTTGATTAATCCATTACTACCTTAACATCCTTAGTTACAGTATTTGTGTTGTAAACAATTGAGGGGTAACGTAGTATACATGCTGTAACAGCAGAACGCCACAACCGTCAGAGAGCTAACATGTTTCAAAAAGCTTAGCTAGAAACATAAAATTATGCTTGCATTTGATTTTAATCGCAAGGCACACACAACAATCTTTCCAGAATTATATTTCTGTACACAATATGTTTTTGCTGCATACTGACATCAAATCGACGTCAATTTGACGTAAAATTGAATTCCACGTTAAATCGATTTTCATTTTTGTCCTCCTATCGACGTTTTAAACCACTTCAACGCAATAAACAACATTACAATGCGACTAATTTAGGTGTATACAGCATTAGCAGATATAAACTGTTTGCTTTATGTGAAAATACAGTACGTCATTTTGTGACGTCACTGTGACGTAAATACTTCAAGAAAAAATTGGAAACATCGTTTTCCTTAAACTGCATATATTTCTCTAGTTGAAAATCGACATTAATCACTTTTACCCAAAAATTCCCACGGGAGCCCAAATTTCGACACAGCAGCCTACACTATTACCACATTTTCATTAAACAAAAGCCTTTAACCGTGCCAAGATTAATTCATTATTATAAGGAATCGTCACATTGTAAAAATATGTATGTCGCCTTTGTTTAATGTCACTTGATCAGCTGTTTGTGTTGACTACCCGACCTTGACCAGTCGTAATCACGCTGATAAGTATCCAACAAGTTATTTTGATTGGATCATCAAATAAACGATCAGCATCTTTAGCTGTTTGTTTTTATGTGTTTTCAGCGTCTTTTTTGACGAGATTATTTTCAAAAGTCTAGAAAGTAGAAAACGAAAACGTCTATAATTTACAATTCGAATCCAGTGAGGACTTGCGCATAATTTGTACATGCACATTGCAAGACGTGTATGTCGAAATCCGGATGAATCGAAATATTTCCCCTTTTCTTTGGACTTTGAGATAATGAGGTTGATTTGTAGTTTGAGTAAGTTTAAAAAAAAAAAAAAAAAGCAGTGCATAAATACGGATACACAATATGTCGGAACAGTTTTGAGGGATACTCGTTAATAATTCATTTTTTTATTGGTAAATTTGAAGTTCTATTTCAAGTCTGTGTAAAGAAACTTGATCATGATATCAGTCTACAAGCAAGTCCATTATGCCAATAATGTAGTGTTACAATTAACATGGATAAGTTATCAGTTACCCGTAATATCTACAAAAAAAAAAAAATAAAGATTCCAGTTGAATTTTATTTTATTCTGTATAGATGTACCACGACTTCTGAGAGTCGACCTTTGGATCATTCTATTTCAAGGGATTGATGCGTAATAACTAATAAGTAACACGAGCCAGTCGGACTGGTACATCTGTTAGTGTCAAAATATTATGGTGGGTGTAAGTTAACGAAACAACAACAACAACAACAACAACAGCAAAAAAAAGCATCCCAATTTCTAGATGCGCGTTTTCAATATTGTAAATTCAGTCCCGCTTCAATGATCTTTGTTTATCTATAGTTTTAATAGCTTCGTATTGACAGTTTTAATAGCTTCGTATTGACTTATGACTGTTTTACGTTGTTCGCTGTTGACTTTATGCGTGAAATAACTTGTTTGCATTGTATTGTATCTCCGTATATTTTATTGTATTGTATTGCAATAGTGATCATAAGTCATAATTTCTAAGGTATGAATTACTGAGATGAAAATGGCAAATAATTGTCAAGTAGTTCGGGTCAAAGGGTATGCAAGCTGGAGTATGGGAGTTCTATTATAATTTAAAATCTTTCATTTGATATTAAATGAAAGAAATGGAAATGCGGTTAATTTTTTCTTATAATATCAGTTTATTTCAAATATAGAGGCCAAAAAGTTTATAAAGACCATGTTTTAAATAAGAGATGAATTTTGACCATTATTTGTGTATAAATTGAAAGGGAATTTTTATCATAATGCATAGATTTTGCAATTTTTCAGCAGAATTATGGATTTGATAGGTGTTTATTGGGGATTTGATATGCATTATGGCCTTAACGTTTAGAATGAATTGCGCTGAGGTGGGATTTTAGTCAGACTCTTTTGACAATTAAAGTGATGATTTACTATTTAAATGGAGTTCAAGGGTATGATGTTTCAATACTCATTCGGTTGTTATCTTCAATTTTATGTCGGTAATAAAGAGTTGCTGTCTGTAGACAGAATCGATATATAAACGATATTATCCAGAATGTGATAACCAGTCTTAGTGGGTGAAAATTTTTCATAGAACCAAATAAGTTGCATATCAGATGTTTTAGAATCCAGTCTTAGTCGGGGAATATTACTCATTAACCAAATAAGTGGTATATTAGTTGTTATAACATTACGATATATGAAGATGCAGTTCTGTTTGTGTTTTTGGGGGAAAGATACAGCAGATTCTTCACAGGAGTTATAGTAATTTAGAATTTGGGGTTGACTTTATGGGAATTTTTCAGATGATACTTGTTTGGCTGAAAGGTATTTTAGCATTTAATACTATAGTTGTCTGCATTTTAAAGAATTTTGCTGATGGGATACAGGATATCTTTAAGCTTTCTTCATGTGTAAACGGACAGTTAAGTCGCTCCTGTTTTGCAGAGGGTAATTTTAAATGTTTCTTTTTGTGGTTGTGTTAGATCAGGGAAGTAGCTTGGATGGAAATTCAAGATGGGAATTATTACTTTGGCTCGGGTCAGGGAATGTTTTAGTTAAATCATGTCAGTTTTAGTATGCCAGGTAAGGTCGAGAATAAGTTCTTTTTCTTATAAGTTGAATGAAACCAAATTTGAGTTTTTCAAATAAGTTAAGCCTATGCTGCTTTCAGATTGACAAAAAGGTTGTTTTCACTGCTTGAGATTCGTTCATAATAATAAATGATAAATGATGGGAAACAAAACAAAACATATTTTAATGTACATGTTTGTAATAATGGAACTGTTTGTTCTAGTTTGAAGGTCAACATGTAAAGTTGAATGTTTAGAGAGAATGTGTGTTTCTTATTTTGTTCAGTATTAAAAGGAACATGCGGTTAAAGCAAGTGTTCTTTTGGCTCAGGGTAAAAAGAAAAAAAGAAAAAAATCACCAAGTGCAGAGAGAAAATGGCTTGGCCCACTATAGAAATAATATTATTATATAATGAAACAAACAGTTGTTTATCCAGCACGATTGAGAAAGTTGTTTATACGGCCAAGGTCTGGCAAAAGTTGGTCTCAGAAAAGTTGGTCTGAGAAAAGTTGTTTATCTGGCTTGGGTCGGAGAAAAGTTGGTCTGAGAAATGTTGTGTATCCAGCCTGGGTAGGAGAAAGGTTGTTTAAAAGTTGTTTATGCGGCCTGGGTCGGAGAAAAAATGTTTATCTGGCCTAGCTCGGAGAAAAGTTGATCTGAGAAAAGTTGTTTATTAGGCCTGGGTCGGAGAGAGGTTGTTTATCCGGCTTAGTTCGGAGAAAAGTTGATCTGAGAAAAGTTGTTTATTCGGCCTGGGTCGAAGAGAGGTTGTGTTTATCCGGCCTAGCTCGGAGAAAAGTTGATCTGAGAAAAGTTGTTTATGCGGCCAGGGTCGGAGAAAGGTTGGACTGAGAAAAGTTGTTTATCCAGCCTGGGTGGGAGAAAAGGTGGTCTTAGAAAAGTCGTTTATCCGGACTGGGTCGTAGAAAGGTTGGTCTGAGAAAAGCTGTTTAACTGGCTTGTGTTGGAGAAAGGTTGGTATAAGAAAAGATGTTTATCCGCCCTCTGTTGGAGAAAAGTTGGTCTGAGAAAAACTATTTATCCAGCTTGGATCCGGCATGGATCCGAGTAACTTTGGTCTGAGGAAAGTTGTCTATTTGGCCTGAGTTTCAGTGGAACGTTGGTCTGGAGAAAAGTTATTTATCCGGCCTGAGTCAGGGAACAGCTGTTTGTCAGGCCTGCGTCTGAGTAAAGTTAACTATCAGACCTGGGTGAGTAGAGAAAAGCATGGGTTTGTAATATTTATAATTATTATTCATATATTCGTAGGTATAAAAACTCAGGAAACGCTTCCTGTTCATAAGAAATTAGAAATTTAAACATAAATCCACTTCTTTGTTTTGTCGAAAATCTGAAGCAGAAGCGGCATTCCAAACAAAACCTGTGTTTTGTTTCTTTTTCTCTGAATTGTAAATCTGGTTTGCTATGCAGGATCTAACCTTTAGAGTGTTAGAAAAGACAATATTTATTTTCGGACGATCAAAGAGAGGGAGAAAATAAGACAAATTTCAAGCGGTGGTTAAGTGCAAAAAACCCTCATATATTTCTGCACAAGACCGTGTAAAAGTTTCTCCTTGGTTCGCTGCAACCCAGCAGGCACACGATATTGATTTGGTATTGATTTCTTATTGAATAATGGTTGAATATTGATCAATCTATTTTCAAGGGTAACTCAATATTTTATTCAACATTGTCATTTCAGGGTTGAAATACCAAGGATGATTCGATACTGATTACACATTTAGCGATTCAATGTTGAAAGCCAGATTTGTATTCAATACTGAATCAATATTACAAAGTAAGTAAGGGTGCAAAGATCAGGAATCGATACAATCAAGTACCACACCTGACCCAGGATACCAAAGGGAAAGTGACAAACTCATAGTAGACACCACAAACGAGAGCCAAGAGGCCAGCCCTTTCCCAGCAGGTAGTAGGGGAGCCAGAGATTCAAAAATTGGAAAAAAGTGGCCGGAGAGTAGCAGAATTTTAGACTATATCCTCAGTTAGTATGGTGTTTCAGAAGTGTGAAAACTGATATTGCACAAATTTTAAGTCTTGCAAAAGATGTTTATTTATAGGGTACCCATAGCTACTCTAATGCAGGCTTCATGTAGTAGGCTATTCACTACATTACTGAAAAGAAAAGTTATTTTTTAGACCAGATAGGTCACATTTCCTACTATCTGCATATTGCTTTAAAGTAACTTAATTAAAAGTACCAAACTGACAAAAAGTTTAAATGGCTTACGCTTACGTAATTGTTATATACGTTACTTACATTCAAATATATTACTATTGTTTACTTGGCCATGGGCTGCCAAAAGACTTGTGGAGTTAGATTTTTGTACATTAAGATTTTCTTAGCTACTCTATATATTATAAAATGTCTGTTTGCTTTTGATGAACATGTGCAATTACCATGCAATAGCCAAGTCTAATACGTTACCATTAGATAATAAGGAAACTCCTAGTAAAATGTTATTATCATTTGCATCGTTTTCTTACATATAGTTATGATTGATATTTTAATTAGATGCAGCTTAATAGCAGAATAATACTATTAGTTTAGACACCTGGAAGCTCTGTTATATACGTTACTTTCTTTTAAAACAATATTTTCAAGCAATGATATGTGTATATGCGTTCAAACAACTAGTAGGTGAAAATGAAATTGACTACCATCTTAGTGCTAAAAATTAGATTGGAAATATTGTATTTTTAAAAATTTAAAATGAATGAGAGGCACCATCAATAAAATCATATTTGGTTTAAAGGGAAAAAACTTGAAAATTAAGCACATAAATGCCATTAAGTGAATGTTTTAGGAATCATGTAAATAGGATAATTGATACCTATTTATTATTCATAACTGAATGGTTTCAAAAAGCTTAAATGATTCTTTAAAATCTGTGCCACTACCATGCATTTGCTTTTTTTATGCATTTAATGACGTTAAATGACATATACAAGCCATTTTCTTTCACCGTCAACAGCTCAATGAATAAATAAAAAGCACGCAGTAACATAGTCAGATCCATCACACATTGTAAAAGCCATCAAATATATGCATTTATAAAGATTTATTCGTTACAGCAGCTATATTTAAAACAATAAGGCACAAAATACACCTTAAAACTCTAAAGAATGTAAGATATTCCAAGCAGAAGTCCAAATCAAGAAGTGAAACATTAATATTACTTTCGTCAGTGTCATATGAAATAAAACTGAAGTTTGTGGAAATCGTGATGATTTCTGTCTCTGATTTAGCACCCGCCTTAGCTATCCTTGGGGTTATAATATTTTAGTTTCTACAGCGTGTCCGTTTTGGAAAAAGCGCATTATTTATGTTGGTAACGTATTTAGCAAAAATATAAAGATCATTACTTTAATCATTGTGTTGCCTGGTTCTACACGTTTGTGAAGCAATGAAACAGGACATATATTATTCTATTAATTACCATTTTAATACTTTAGAAACAGACACATGTCTGTTAATAAGTTGGAAAAGCTCCCCTGCATTGTTAGTATTGTAGACATTTCTAAATGATTAGACTTCGATAATCAGGACCTTGAGCAAACAACTTTCTAGAATAGGACTTGATTGATCATATATTCCAGAATGTTTGCAAACGTTTGCTATTTAGCTTATCAGCATACATGATAGAATCTGCTATACTGTTTTTTTATTCAGCAGGACACTATTTAATTTTTACACTCACAATAAGTAATCATAACAACCGTCATTCGGTCCTTAAAACTAACTAATTAATATCCATAAAACATGTACCAACTTATTAAACGATGCTATATTTATGGTATATTGATAATTCATATAATAGAAACAAAATCCATACTTATGCTACTTTCAAAGAATACTTTCAGATAGTATACTCAACAAATGTTATGCTGTATCATACTTACATATATAGTGCAATTTGCATTAGAGACAATGTTATCACTATCTGAGATGTATCATGATACTTTTACAAATCGAAAGAAATACAATTTTTTATGCAAACGATTGATAAAAAAGAGCGACAGATATATTAAACATATTAAACACGCATACATACTATTTGTAAAGTTTATGCATACTTTCTTAGCATAACATGTAAATCTATCATTTATGTAAGAAATGATAGCTAGTGTCCATATAATTGTTATTTTACTAGCACAGTAGATAATTTAATGTATGTCGTTTCGTCTCCATACCCTGATGTGTTTACAACTCAGCTATTATTTAACGCACATAAAAGGAATCAACTGATAGGATTCCTGCAACACTTTGTTTAAAATGGGGTCCAATGACTGCTATGGTATTACAATAGAACTTAACATCAGCTATAGTAGCACTAATTGCTAAAACTAAGTTTGATCTTATGACTGCTATTATTACTCTAAGATGTTGCTATTCCTATCAACATTCTGATCAACGTAAATAATCTTTTAAACGGTAATTTTAATGCGTCCTAGTTAAATTTAGCTTAAACATTTTCTCTCTGTTGAAATTTATAAAGTAAATTTGGTATCGTAAATTACAACTGAAGATATCTATATTTCTTGGATATGATCACTGCCTTACCATGTAAAGCCCATCCTTATGGATTATTTCCCCAATTTCAACGGCAATAATTCATTTTGTATAACCCATTTAGTTTTAAAGTTTGCATTGCTTTGACAAATGATTAGTAGTGTTAAGTAAAAAGGACTATCATTTTCATTAATCAAACAATGAAAGCCATGTTAAAAATGAGCTGATATTAAAGTTCATAGCTAGAATAAATTCAAAAGTCACCTTCTGAGTTTTGATATATGCATAAATAGATATGGCTTAAACAATTTGCATAACAGAGCCACTCTCTTAAAGAATAAATGATAACAAACACTAACGTTTCCTTAAAATTAATGTTACGTAAACAACATTTTATTTTATATATTCATAAAGGAGTGATGCTGTCTAGATTGCCAGCAAATATCTTCTTTCTATAAGTGAACATGACTAGGAAATGTCACAATCACAGACTCCTGACTGACCCACTGCACCTTAAGGAAGGGACAGGGAACACAGATATCTACAATATAATTAAAGTGAAACAACCAGCTCTCTTCCTTGTCAAAATGATTGCTGAACTAGAAACAAATTAGAAAACAAAGGCCTGATACAAAACTCCCACAACTAATAGAAACAACAACTAACAAAGTTTCAAACATCCACACATCATTTTAGAAGTTCTTAGTTATTTTATCATAAATGAAGCTGATTTGATAGAACAGATATGTTATTTACTATTTTAAATATTGTGATGAGTATGAACAGGCTCGACACAAAGTTTTGGCTGCTTCTTAATAGCTTATTAGATTGTTTTGTTCAATTAAAAGAAAAAATGCACAAATATCTAAATTTGTTTATGGTTTATAGGTTCAGTTGTATATGGAAAACGGTTGAGACAAATATATAATCATGATGTATATTTCATTTATTTATTGTTATTTATGTTACTTTTGCAAATTTGACTGTACAAGCTTAAGGGAATGTATCTTAGTTGAGATGTTACATTAGACTTATCATTCTATAAGTTTATAAATTGCATAACATAACATAGAAAATTAGCAAACAATTGTTTTGTTTTTAAGTCAAGAAGTATACCATTTCTTAAAAGAAAAAATTACAACCATATACACAGTCTCCTAATTAGTGCTGGTAACTTCTTCTTTTGGAACAAATGCTCTTTTATGCCTATCAAACACAGCCCCCCTTTTTAATGAAATAAACTTTCCAGTGATGTAAAATTTAAGCTATTCAGCAATATTTGTTTGTCTTCAACTTTGTTTTTTACGTTACATATTGAAAATCGCACCACAAAATGATATTTTACCTCAGAAATGTTGTTAAGTATTACTCTAAAGTCGGTTAATCAAAACAATTATCATAAGGTGTTTAAAAGCGTACAGGAAAATTTGCATGCTTATTTTCAAACTTAACAGGTTCTAAACTTATATAAAGTTTTATCTATGGTTATCTAATTAAACAGCTTATAACTGACAAAGTATTTATGTTAGACCGTATCTGTTTGCAGTTTTGAAATGGTCAGTTAACGCTCTTTTAAATACATGTTATCCTGAAGTTAAACACATATTGAAAATTTTGTCAAATGAAACTTTTTAACAAAATATCAATAATTTTGAGGGTATAGTTGAAAATGTAACGTAAATGACATTATATTGGACTCAAACAACTATTAAAAACATCAAAATGTGTAGGGAATAGCATGCTCTTACAGATTGCATAAATGTTTTGTTCATTTAAAAATTTCAACTTCTACCTAAATAGACTTAATTACACATTTTTGTTTTTAAGAAAATGAGGGGTAACATATTAACACACTGTTACAGGTATGTTTGCATGACTTAAATTGAGTGCAATATCTGGTTTCATACTGCCTATACTATGTACTAAAGGATGAAACAAGTGAAAATTCTGCTAAAAAGGGGACATACCTTAATGCTTATTTTTGAAATTTTTGAACCCTGGCTCCTCTACTAAGGTGACCAGAAAGCACATATAAACAGACACGCACAAAGACATAGCAAACACAAGACGGAACAAAAACATAAAAGATCCACAAAAGAAGTAAGTAAAGAAATATTTTACTGGAGGGCTTAAACCGGTTTAACGGCGCCAACCTCACCCTTAATTCAGATGTGGATCAAGACATAGATATTTGGTTTGCATGAAAGATCCACTTTGAGAGCAGATGTTTTTGGAAAGGTAAAACAATACAGATTCAATAATTATTCAATGTAATTGTTTCGATGTTGATTCACTAACCTTGATTCAACGTGTATTCAACAATTAACATTTCAAGGTTGATTCACCAGTGTTGATTAAATAATGATTCAGAATAAGCACATCTATATGGAATTACATAGAAAATTTCAATATTCGAACCTCAATGTGTTTACGAGCGAGGGACAGGACTGTTTATATTTTCATGAGACTTTTGATAATGAATTTCTTGTAAATAGTGTATCAAATATTGTGTACGGTATAGTGACATTGCTATCGGAAAAATAAGATATTTGGACACACAGGACTGCTGTAAGTGACTTTAGAGCTTGAAGTTTATTCTGTCTCGCTAAACCTTGAACCACAAATATACTGACGTCAAGAAAAACGCCTAATCTAAAAGTAAACGTGAATATCTCTTAGACTGATCAGACTAAAGTTATGAATTTAGTTCATTATAACATCTTATAAGTCAAGCGTATCTCATGAAAACAAATTGCTGAAAAAATATTTCAGGCTGAGAAAACCACCTCGGTTTGAGATAGGGGTCACCAGTTTCGTGCGACACAAGATTGTAGCCACATTTTCTGTGTTTGCAGAAACAATCCGTTGGCAGGATAAACGTGTTTTACCATTGTAAAACAGTCTCTATTTTACCAAAAATGCGTTTTTGATGTTCAGACAATGTTTGTATGCGTCTGCTGAACCAAACAACTTACCCCACCCACCTTTTCGCCATGCATTTCAGTAAATCTTAAACGTCGTGACTTCGCAAAGTGGGTAAAACTATTGTTACGAATCATTTGCAAAAGTCTTCAGTCTTTAACCAGCGACGATTGCTGAGGAAACTCAATCTGACATGTGTTCCAGACGGCCGTTTTGGATGACGTTAACGTAGACCAATGACTGGATATTGGGCGTTACAGCTCATCTTAAATAACGTAATTTTATGCAGGCATATTCTGTGTACATTACCTAATGTACCCCCTTATCATTTTTCCATTATTTAAAGCAAAACGAGAATGATGGCAAGTTTCGTAAACGGACCTTACATTTTTACTTTAATATGACTTCATAATTTGTATCAGACCATAATACAGATTTCTTTAATGTTGTATTCTGTTCAGTTAAAGAACATGTACAGTTATCTGAATAGCACTTTGAAACTGTCAGATATTGTACGTGGTCTCTCCTGTCAACAATCATATTGCAACTAATTATCATTATACAAACTCATCACCGTCATTCCTTTTATTTTTGGTTAGGCCCATTAGGGGCCTAATCACAATATATAATTTCAGAATTGGAGCTGTTCATGGAGGAGCATGTGACCGAATGTAACCAATCATGCGGCTTTCTGTCTAAAATTAAGTGATGTCATTTGTAAATATAGATATTCTGGTATCCCAGTCTATTTTGATTCTGATTACATCATTTGTATCAAAGATTGACCTAGACTGACCTGGCCTTTATTCTGCTGGAGAGAATATTACTGTAATACCAAGCAATAACTAGCCTTTCAGTTGAGCTTTTTGTTCCATTTAATTTACAAAACTATGTAAACGTACAAAACTATTAAGCAAGGTTCTGTGCTACTGTCTTATAAACTTCACTAATTGTGAAAAAAAAATACTTTGACCCTGAAAATCTATTCAAACGGACCCAATACACGGCCACCAATCCAGCTCCTTCATCGTAAAATGCAATGATAATAAATTCCTGAGAAGAACTTCCTTCTACGCAGAGGCGGGACTCGATTGGCGCAAGTAACAGCCTGTCTCTTTTTAGTTATCAATTACTTGTATTTGAAGAGATGTTTAAAAAGCGAGAAAGCTGTTCGATGGGCCATTAATATAGCTTCTATGTCGTACACATCAATCGTTTGTAGCAAATGATTTTGACACAAAACTGTTTGAAATCTCGCCACTATCAAGAGTTCTTTTTGAAACATACAACTGGACCATTTTGAAATATTGTTTATCAACATATATCATAATAAGATAAGTGTTTATTCACACTGTGTTTAAAAACCACAATATACTATGAATGAGATGGATCTACGATGCAGAAGATGAACTAATTGTTCATTAGATGGACAAGCTATGAAGAAGTAGGATCATTATTGAAATCAAAATCTATCCAAGAAGTGGTTTAATATATCACCCAAAAATATCTTATTCAGTAAAAAAAAACAGCCTTTATGCTCAGTATGACATTGATTCTGGCTGGGTCATGACATTCCTGCTATACAAAAGCACAGTGCTGTTTTTGCTGTTTTGGCGGGAATTAAAAATTCAGTGAGCAGGGAGCAAAATCATCACTTTTAGAGAAGTTCCCATTGTGAAAAAGGGCGCTCTGCTCATTTCAGTAGTCTCTTTGATTGGATTAACTATTTTACCATTCTGTCTAGTTTCTACGCTACTGATACATCTAGCTCTGAAAAAGCCCATAAGCCCTGAGACAGCATATCAGATTGTTTGTACGTTACACATTTTTAAAACTAGCAACGAAAGCTCAGACAAGGCTGTGGATTAAAAATGCGCAGACTTGTCAAAGCATTTGCTGCTAGCAAACTCAAATAAGGACACATTCAAAGACCCACTCCAAATTTTAGGCCCCAAGATACGCCAGCGTGTGCGTAAATAGGAGACCCTGTACATATGCAACAAGTACGGTAACTCATGTAAGAGTCAATGCCTTTCTGTTTTCGGATGTTGCAATGCAGTATTGTTAAAGCCAAGAGTAATACTTTTAGGATATATGGCCTAACAGTGCCTGTAAAACTGTGTGATCAACTTGACCCACCTTCTTCATAGTACAACCCCCCCCCCCTCATAGCTAGTCCCCATTATGCATAGTTAATCGCCCTCTTTCATAGTATATCGATCATTCTCCTATTACAGGCAAATAGACAACATTGACTGGTGACACATATTTATTATTAATCATAACAAAGTTGTAGAAAAGAATAAAGAAATTGTAAAAAGTTGATAAACGGTTTTACGCGGTATTTTTATGCTGAAAATTTACAACACAACCTTAAAATACCCACACTACATACACGTCAACACTGATTTCAAAGCACAGCAGGTGTTTCCAACAGATCGGCTGCAGGTATTTGATCTTAAGTCATTGGCCCATCGAATAGCATTCTCCGATTTTTGAAACATCTATTAAAATGCGACTAATTAATAACAGAACACGAGAATACGCTGTTACTGACACGAATAGAGTCCCACTTCTGTATAGTAAGAAGTCCCTCTCATTAATTTATTATCATTGCATTTTACGATGAAGGAGCTGGATTGGTGGCCGTGCAATGTATTGAATTGAGTTAGTTGCTTGCATCTACTGATGAATAATTTTCTCAGTTGGTCAGCTGAAAGAATGGAGCTTATTAATCCACAGATAACATGAAGGTATGGAAGCGTCACCATACAAGAATTTTGAATATTACTCAGTATTATAATCACAGAATGGCAAAGCATAGTCAAATTAAATATGTATTGACCTGGCATGTCATGTGCAGGTAGAAATAAAGATAATATCATCCCTTTGATTCAGAGAAAAGGGCCCATTTACTGAGGTCATATCAAAGAAATTCTGATGAAATCCATGCTATTGTGTTAATGATGACCTTAATTGACCGATGAACTTAGACTGGCCCCAGTTCAGAAACATCAACATGCAACATCAAAGGTAGACTGGTCTCAGTCCTGAAACATTGTTAGGATATACACATCAGATAAATCTTCATACTCTTACTTAAACACGACTGTCCAAATATAAGGTTTTAATGAGTACTTGGCGAGATTCCATGTACATGTATTTGGAATTTAAAGATAGTTCCTTTTTTTATTTGCCATAGGCTAAAAGTGAACTGGTGAGCATAGAATAGGATAAAGACATGATGCAAAGGGCCACCGGATGCCAATGGTGATGTTCTCCAAATTAAACAAACTCTTACACAGTTTAACATTTTAAGTTTCCCAAAATAAACTAACTAAACCCTCCTCCATTACCTATTCGAGGCTAGAAACTTAGTTCTTTATATGTTGCAGTGAATGCATTGTGGAGCCTGAATTGGCATTTCATGATTGACTATCTAAATCTGCGAGATTGAGTCTGCTTTAGACATTGTGTTTCCATTGTGGGAGTCTGTAATTGTTCTATGTTTTGCTGTACGTTACTTTATGTCCTTTCTAGTATTGCAATCATCTTGATGAGGAAGAGAGAGAGAGCTGGTTGCTTTGCTTAATTTGTCTTCCTTGTGTCTCGTGATGGTTGAGCGGCTCTTCCTCGCGGTGCAACGGGGTTGTCTGCGGTTTGTGATTGTGGTATTTCCTGATCATATTCACTTACTATTATTCAAAATTCAAACCTACAAATGCCCTACATTTGAAGGCTCGCCTAAATTATCGCCAAATTTAATCGCTCGATAATGCAGTTTGTTTCAATATATTGCAAGCTTTTTCGAACAGGTTTGTCCTTCTGACACAAAGTTCTACATGTATTACAAAAGAACTGTTTACAATTTATTTGCCAAGCCTAACCCATTGGCGGCTTTTTAAAAGCAGCCAACTTGTTTCTTACAAATTTTTTACTTTTTCCATCCACAGCATGTTTAGGTTAATACCGTCTGACGCTAATGACCCACAAGGGTTGATGCGTCGCTAAGCAACAAACAAACAAACAAAACAATAAAGTTATTACTCGCAAGCAGAACTGCTTGAAAAAAGGATCCAAAATTTGTTCATTGGTTAGCAAAACATTAACGGCACAAACTGGGTGCAAATTTAAATTGAAATCATAATCGATCAATGCATAATTCCGTCATGTGTAGGTTGAGCCTGTATGACTTCGTCGGAATAGCGTATCACCTGCTGCTGAGTGCATATCAAAGTTAAGTCATTTTCCAACATCGCCCAACCTCTACATAAAGAAGCACTACGTGGCTGTTCATTTTTGTATACCATCGCTAAGAAATCAGTGAAAATGATTGAGGCGTTTTTAGTTGACGTCAGTATATATATTACACGTTGTAGTGCGGTGTGATCACTGGACCGTAAACAACACTTGCTGAACCTAAGCTTGAAAAGAAAAAAGTACGGAAGCTCAACTTTGTCATAGCTAGCCTCGCTATAGCCTCTACTGAGCTTTGGCGCATACGTTTCACAACGCATAGGAAGTGCAAGATCCAACTTAGAACTCTGAAACCAATACCAATGGACTTTAATATCATTTTTCCTGCTCGTTGCGGAGGGAATATAATCTAATCCTGGGCCTCAAACTGGATCTACCCGTGTTTATAGTTCTCCGAGAGGCAGTCCGAAAGGTCGTTGTCATGGTTGCAATGGCCGTGGAAGTCGACAAGATCCTATCGATGATGCTTTTGTGGGTACTTCTGTACGCCATTCCTCTGGTCTGAGCGACTCAGTAGACCCGCCCTATACCTTACGTCGAGAATCCAGATCACAAATCAACCGTCAGTTAGTTCTCAACCGTCAGTTAGCTTACAGGCTCCCAAACTCAGATTCGAACGGACGAATCGAGTAGAACCGATCTCACAAACACAAATGCGCAGACTGATATGGATTTTGCCAGCGAGACGTCATTCTGATGATAATTTCAGCAAAATTATTACCAAGTGAATACTGTTAGGGATACGTATAGAACAAAAAATCAACCACTTGGAAATATCGGTCCGCCAACTAAAATGTAACAGCAAATTTTTAAAAGATCAAAATGTGCACCTTAGGAAACAGGCCAACTAATTAAAATCATCTGTATCAAAAATAATAGAATCACAAAATAAAGAACATGAGATTAAAACAGAACGTTTAGAAGTGCAGTCCTGACGTGACAATCTACTGTTTTATGGGTTCGATGATAAAAGTAATGCTGCTGCTGATGATGATGAGTTGGAGTTTAACGACGCATCAACCCTTTTGGGTCATTAGCGTCATCAAGGTTAGGTAAGAGAAGTATTATTGAACATTAAAACTATAATAGATTAGCTAAAATATTAACACTTTAACACATTAAACATACAAAGACAATAAAATAGTAAACCATTTTACAGCGAAGATCATGTACAATATCTGACAACTACTTAGCTAATCACTATACATGTTCTTCTCCAGCAGAAGAAAAGGAAATGATATGCTGAAAGCAAGTTAAAAATAAACAGTTCAAAGGAAAATAGTTACAATTTGTTAAAAAGATTAATCTCTTTTAAGAATAATAAGACATTACCAATAGGTACATCATTAGACAATTGTTTGATTGTATCAACATGAAAGTATTTATTTCTTATGTGAGAAAAATCACCACATTCAAGTAGAAAATGGCGGGCTGTAAAGAGAGCATCACATCCAAAACAATACGGTGGCTCCTCTCGTTTTAATAGATATTAGTGTGTGATCCTTGTATGGCCAATACGCAAACGAGCAAGCACAACTTCTTCTTGTCTGACATGTCTTACTACTGGTTGCGATTGTCCAATCACAGGTTTAATCTCAAAGAGTTTATAACCAATGCTGTTATTCCATAATAGTTGCCACTTGTTAACAATGTACCTATTGATAAAAGGTTTATAATTTAAATAGGGTAATAGAAAGTTTGTAGGGTGTGAATTGAGTGAATATTTTGCTTTTTGGTCCACATTTTCATTGCCAGCAATGCCAATGTGGCTAGGGATCCAACAGTAAATTATTTCATTACATTCTGCTAAATCATGATGGTTTCAAGTAGCTATTGAATCTGGGTATTTTTTTGAAGATGTGTGATCTAAAGAATTTAAAACTGAAAGGAGTCTGAAAATATAACAAATTTGTTAGAAGTTTCACGATCGGCAATAATATCTAATGCTAAATCAATAGCTTTTGCTTCTGCTGTAAAAATCGAGGACCCATCTGGAATTCGCATAGTTTCAGAGTAGTCGTCAGATACTACTGCGCATCCAACGTTTATATTGACTTTTGAACCATCTGTATAAATGTGCTTATAGTCCATGTAATGTGATTTTAGCTCTTGGAAACTAGATTTCATGATAATTGGACTGGTTTCTGACTTTTTACTAGAGTGTTAATCGAAGAGAAGTTTTGGTTTATTTATACACCAGGCTGGTACATTTGGTGTAAATGTTTTATCTATGTTATTAAAATTGATGTTTGCTGATTCTAGGACTGGTAAAATTCTAACACCAAAAGATTCAATAAAATTTGGTTTACTTTCATAAAGATCCATGTATTTTGGTTGAAAGGTCACATCATGAGCTGGATTTGAATTATTATCAGCGATTCTAATAGCATACTGCAAGGAAAGTTTCTCTCTGCGTGTATTTAAAGACGGCTCATTCGCCTCAACATAAAGACTAGCAGTAGGTGATGTTCGAAATGCTCCTAGGGCTAATCTAAAACCTTGATGATAGATAGGGTCATGCATAGCTAAATAAGATTTTCTTGCCAATCCATAAACAATGGATTCATAATCTAATTTTGAACGAATCAAAGATCAATATACTTGTAAAAGTGTTGTTCGATCTGCACCCAGAGTAGTATGAGATAAAACTTTCAATATATTCAAAGATTTAAGGCACTTTGTCTTCAAGTATTTTATATGCGGGATAAAACTAAGCTTTTAGTCAAATATCAAACTAAGATATTTGTATTCCTGTACAACAGAAATAGGTGATCCATATAATGTAAGAAGAGGATCATCATGCTGCTTTCGCAACTGACAGAAATGTACACACTATGTTTTTGACTTAGAAAATTTAAAGCCATTGTTTGTGGCCCAATGTTCTATCTTATTTAAGTTTTGCTGTAGATGTCTTTCAATGGTTCGCAAACTCTTTGATCGAAAACAAATACAAAAATTATCAACATAGAGTGAGCAGTCTGTTAAATTATCCAAGCATTTAACGATGTCATTGGTTTTACATTAAAGAGAGTTGTAGAAAGTACTCCGCCCTGTCGGACCCCCCTTCTCCTGATCATATAAATCAGAGAGAGTGGATCCCACCCTCACTTACATTGTGCAATCAGCAAGGAAGCTTTCAATTGAAGTAGGTAGTCTACCTCTTAGCCCTAATTTGTGAATATCTTTCATAATGCCATATCTCCATGTGGTATCGTATGCTTTTTCCAAGTACAAGAAGATTTAACAAAGATAGAGCTACCGCCAGAAGGTCTTTGGCAGTCAGAATGAATATAATTATATGTGTTAAAACCTTTAAGGGTTGCATTATCATTATGTTTTAATGAGGTCTCTTGAAGACAAAAAGCAGATGGTTTCTGTTGTTCCAGTGCTATGGATATTTCATCAAATTTTGGTTTCAGACCTGGACAATTCCATTGTATGATTTTGTGCTTAAAATTCATTGGAGATAAAAAGGAAAAAGATTATTAAAATAAGTAAAAAGACGGAAACTTTCATGTAATATGTATAAGACTTACTTGGTTTGATCTTTGCGAGATTTTTGATCACTGTACTCTTCTGATTCCATTTGTTCTAGGTTTGAAATGTATTTTTAATTTGATGGGTTCATCTTGAACCCTGGTTAATTTGGTTTTGTCTCTTTGATTTTTCTTTGGCGATTGGCTTTTTTTTCTTGAGCTTGTTCGATTTTTTGACCGTGATTCACTGTTTTTTGCTGGTTCAACTTGTGATGTACTTGGTTTTGGAATTGATGCAGTTGATTTAGGCTTTGATGTTGTAGCTTGAGATGAATTTGAGTTTTATTTGGTTTCTTACTTCTTCCTGTAAGAACTTTGGTACTTGAGGTGATGACTTTGTCGTTTTTTCCAACCATCTAGCCCCATTTGGAAGCTGTCCATGCATGTATAAAGAGTGACTTCACGCATTTGCGTTTAATACCAAAAACCTCATGCATAGGCTCAAATGTAGTATATACACTGTAGTTACGAAAACGTCCAATTGTAAGTGTGACAGGAACATTGAATTCACGTTGTTCTGACGATAATTAGCAACGATAAATGCGACACTTGTTACGTTGGTGTTTAGTTCCACCATGATTTCTTCGTAGAGGTGCGACACATGGCAGCATTATTTTTGCTGAACAAATGTCCTACACCTCATGCAGTGAGTGATAACATATTTTATATGGCATACATATGTTAGAGCTCCATCACTCAATCAACAGAATTTAGGGCGAATATTAGACGCCAGTAAAATGCACTTAAGCCCCCCCCCCTCTGGTAGCTTAGGCTGTTGTCAGTTTGAAGGCATAGTTTTTGTTGTTGTTGATATATTGTTTTATGTACTTCCTAATGTTTGTGGGTGTTCTGTGCTTGTCTTTGTTTTAGCATACCTTGAGTCCTTTCTAGTTTTGCAATCATCTTCACGAAGAAGAGAGAGCTGCTTGCTTTCTTTGGTAGTCTTACGGATGTATTGTTACTGTGAGTATTCTGTGGCTCTTCCTCACGGCGCTGTGTGTTGGCCTTTGGCGTGTTATTGTGGTATTTCCTGATCATGCTCACTTACTTTTTGGATGTATGTAGGGTGTAGCACTACGTACACAAAAGTTACATTCTCTTTGCTAGAGCCTGTGCTTAAGGAACTTTCATGACGTTAATCATGGCAAAATGTAGCCCTTAGTTCCACTGTATTGCAACCTGGTATCGTGTTGTCATGGTTTCTGTGACGCACTTACCATGTGACTATAGTAGTCTGAGATCCGATTCAATGGAGTTTGCAAAGGATATCCAAATGCCATAATGTTTGACACTATAGTTTCGTATTTCATCTCATCTCGTAGAAACAATCACCCTACAAGTTTTTAGTTCAAATTTGTTCTTTGTCATAATTTTAATAGCCAAATATTACATATTTGACCCCCATACAAGAATTACCTAAAGATCGTCCACTCCCAAATTCGAATCTCTTCCTAGATGATGCCTTATCAAGTAAGTAAAACATGCAGGCCTAGTGAGATGGGCTGGCACATGAACCCCAGCTGGCTAGGAACCCACTTAGTAAAAAAGATTAAAGGGTAATTGGCCAAAAACCTTAAAAAGGTAAAAAGAGAAAATAAAATAAAATAAGAAAGAAAGAAAAAGGGTCTTTCCTTACGAATCCTCCCTCGGAGAAATTCGTTTGATGACAAGCCCTTCTATAAGGGCTCGTCATGCACTGTCCAAACAAATGTTTGGACATAGTAGGCAAGGCACATAAATTCAACAAGCAGTGTTTCATTCGATTTAAATGTATAGAAGCTATTAATTTATTTAGGTAAAAATAAAGCTAATTTAGATATTTCTTATTTCTGCTTTCTAATTTTGATGTATTCTTCAATAGGAAAATAAGATCAATTTCAAATTTTAAAATCACGTTTCTTTAGAAAAATATCTCAGTGTTTGACTGGTTTGAATTTGAATTATTCATCCACATTAGTAATCTCCCTTAACACATGGTCCTACTGCTATTTAGATATATTGTATACCTAAAAGTTATTGGGCCTAAATAGCTGAGGGGTTAAGAGCGTCAGTCTAATGAATACAGAGCGCAAATAAACCCTCATGGCACAGGTTCAAACCCTGTAAATTAAAAAACAAAAACATTTTTTTTGGTCTTTTTTGTTCTTTTATTTCCTTTGTTTTCATTCTATGAGTGGTGCATGTGTGCATATATCATTACCAACATTTTTTTAGCCATATAACTATGGTCAATTATCAAGATACAGTGCTTTTGGACAGGTTGCTCTCAAATGGTTTAGCAATACTAAGTGCAAACTACTATAATATTCATACTATGTGTGTGTGTTTGTGCAAGTCGCAATAACTCAGATAAGACGGTACATATGCACAGGCAAATCAACTTTTTGCTGCTTATCTATTCAATGAGTGGCAACTTTTCATAAGCTGGTTCAATTATTTTTCGTTTTTAGTGTATAAAATGTGGTGTACTGCAATAATGCACATTCAACATTGAAACGATAGCCCAGTTACAATGTTAAAGTGAGCCACTATTGAGCAACCACTGCATTCTAATGAGAGGGTGTAGCTGTTGTCGATGTTTTTGTTGTTGCTGCCATTGCGCGTACATGCGTGCATGCAGGCGCACATGCGTGTGTGTTGAGACAGGAGAAGTCAGGAGCATGGTGTGACACATTAATACACGTCAATATTTGCGAAAAGAAGTTTTACTTGCATTTACACAGGCGTTAATATCCCCAGAACCTTCACTGCTCTCACACACATAGAAATGGTGTAGGTAAAGGCTTATGTCAAAATTAGGACATCTATTCCCACTAGGTAGCTGTCTATGCATGTTTAAAGAGTGACTTTACGCATTTGCGTTTAATACAAACAAACCCATGCATTGGCTCAAATTTAGTATATACACTGTAGGTACATATACGTCCAATTGTAAGTGTGACAAAAACGCTGAATTCTCGTTGTTCTGACGATTATTAACAACGATAAATGTAACACTTGTAGCGTTTGTGTTAAGTTCGACCATGATTTCTTCGTAGAGGTACGACACATGACAGCAATATTTTTGCTGCACAAATGTCCTACACCCATACTACAGAACTCCTTCACTCAATCAAAATCAAACAACAGAATCTAGGGCGAAGATTTGGCGCCAGTAAAATGCATTTAAGCCCCCCTGGTAGCTTAGACTGCTTTCTGTTCAAAGGCAGTGTTTTGTTGTTGGTGATATATTGTTTAATGTACTTCCTATTGTTTGTGTGTGTTCTGTGCTTGTCTTTGTTTTAGTATACCTTGAGTCCTTTCTAGTTTTGCAATTATCTTCACAAAGAAGAGATAGCTGCTTGCTTTCTTTGGTTGTCTTACGGATGCATTGTTACTGTGAGTATTCTGTGGCTCTTCCTCAACGGCGCTGTATGTTGGCCTTTGGCGTGTGATTGTGGTATTTCCTGATCATGCTCACTTACTTTTTGGATGTATGTAGGGTGTAGCACTACGTACACAAAAGTCACATTCTGTTTGCTAGAACCTGTGCTTTAGGAACTTTTCATGACGTTAATCATGGCAAGATGTAGCCCTTAGTTCCACTGTATTGCAACCTGGTATCGTGTTGTCATGGTTTCTGTGACGCACTTACCATGTGACTATAGTAGTCTGAGATCCGATTCAATGGAGTTTGCAAAGGATATCCAAATGCCATAATGTTTGACACTATAGTTTCGTATTTCATCTCATCTCGTAGAAACAATCACCCTACAAGTTTTTAGTTCAAATTTGTTCTTTGTCATAATTTTAATAGCCAAATATTACATATTTGACCCCCATACAAGAATTACCTAAAGATCGTCCACTCCCAAATTCGAATCTCTTCCTAGATGATGCCTTATCAAGTAAGTAAAACATGCAGGCCTAGTGAGATGGGCTGGCACATGAACCCCAGCTGGCTAGGAACCCACTTAGTAAAAAAGATTAAAGGGTAATTGGCCAAAAACCTTAAAAAGGTAAAAAGAGAAAATAAAATAAAATAAGAAAGAAAGAAAAAGGGTCTTTCCTTACGAATCCTCCCTCGGAGAAATTCGTTTGATGACAAGCCCTTCTATAAGGGCTCGTCATGCACTGTCCAAACAAATGTTTGGACATAGTAGGCAAGGCACATAAATTCAACAAGCAGTGTTTCATTCGATTTAAATGTATAGAAGCTATTAATTTATTTAGGTAAAAATAAAGCTAATTTAGATATTTCTTATTTCTGCTTTCTAATTTTGATGTATTCTTCAATAGGAAAATAAGATCAATTTCAAATTTTAAAATCACGTTTCTTTAGAAAAATATCTCAGTGTTTGACTGGTTTGAATTTGAATTATTCATCCACATTAGTAATCTCCCTTAACACATGGTCCTACTGCTATTTAGATATATTGTATACCTAAAAGTTATTGGGCCTAAATAGCTGAGGGGTTAAGAGCGTCAGTCTAATGAATACAGAGCGCAAATAAACCCTCATGGCACAGGTTCAAACCCTGTAAATTAAAAAACAAAAACATTTTTTTTGGTCTTTTTTGTTCTTTTATTTCCTTTGTTTTCATTCTATGAGTGGTGCATGTGTGCATATATCATTACCAACATTTTTTTAGCCATATAACTATGGTCAATTATCAAGATACAGTGCTTTTGGACAGGTTGCTCTCAAATGGTTTAGCAATACTAAGTGCAAACTACTATAATATTCATACTATGTGTGTGTGTTTGTGCAAGTCGCAATAACTCAGATAAGACGGTACATATGCACAGGCAAATCAACTTTTTGCTGCTTATCTATTCAATGAGTGGCAACTTTTCATAAGCTGGTTCAATTATTTTTCGTTTTTAGTGTATAAAATGTGGTGTACTGCAATAATGCACATTCAACATTGAAACGATAGCCCAGTTACAATGTTAAAGTGAGCCACTATTGAGCAACCACTGCATTCTAATGAGAGGGTGTAGCTGTTGTCGATGTTTTTGTTGTTGCTGCCATTGCGCGTACATGCGTGCATGCAGGCGCACATGCGTGTGTGTTGAGACAGGAGAAGTCAGGAGCATGGTGTGACACATTAATACACGTCAATATTTGCGAAAAGAAGTTTTACTTGCATTTACACAGGCGTTAATATCCCCAGAACCTTCACTGCTCTCACACACATAGAAATGGTGTAGGTAAAGGCTTATGTCAAAATTAGGACATCTATTCCCACTAGGTAGCTGTCTATGCATGTTTAAAGAGTGACTTTACGCATTTGCGTTTAATACAAACAAACCCATGCATTGGCTCAAATTTAGTATATACACTGTAGGTACATATACGTCCAATTGTAAGTGTGACAAAAACGCTGAATTCTCGTTGTTCTGACGATTATTAACAACGATAAATGTAACACTTGTAGCGTTTGTGTTAAGTTCGACCATGATTTCTTCGTAGAGGTACGACACATGACAGCAATATTTTTGCTGCACAAATGTCCTACACCCATACTACAGAACTCCTTCACTCAATCAAAATCAAACAACAGAATCTAGGGCGAAGATTTGGCGCCAGTAAAATGCATTTAAGCCCCCCTGGTAGCTTAGACTGCTTTCTGTTCAAAGGCAGTGTTTTGTTGTTGGTGATATATTGTTTAATGTACTTCCTATTGTTTGTGTGTGTTCTGTGCTTGTCTTTGTTTTAGTATACCTTGAGTCCTTTCTAGTTTTGCAATTATCTTCACAAAGAAGAGATAGCTGCTTGCTTTCTTTGGTTGTCTTACGGATGCATTGTTACTGTGAGTATTCTGTGGCTCTTCCTCAACGGCGCTGTATGTTGGCCTTTGGCGTGTGATTGTGGTATTTCCTGATCATGCTCACTTACTTTTTGGATGTATGTAGGGTGTAGCACTACGTACACAAAAGTCACATTCTGTTTGCTAGAACCTGTGCTTTAGGAACTTTTCATGACGTTAATCATGGCAAGATGTAGCCCTTAGTTCCACTGTATTGCAACCTGGTATCGTGTTGTCATGGTTTCTGTGACGCACTTACCATGTGACTATAGTAGTCTGAGATCCGATTCAATGGAGTTTGCAAAGGATATCCAAATGCCATAATGTTTGACACTATAGTTTCGTATTTCATCTCATCTCGTAGAAACAATCACCCTACAAGTTTTTAGTTCAAATTTGTTCTTTGTCATAATTTTAATAGCCGAATATTACATATTTGACCCCCATACAAGAATTACCTAAAGATCGTCCACTCCCAAATTCGAATCTCTTCCTAGATGATGCCTTATCAAGTAAGCAAAACATGCAGGCCTAGTGAGATGGGCTGGCACATGAACCCCAGCTGGCTAGGAACCCACTTAGTAAAAAAGATTAAAGGGTAATTGGCCAAAAACCTTAAAAAGGTAAAAAGAGAAAATAAAAAAAAAAAAGAAAGAAAGAAAAAGGGTCTTTCCTTACGAATCCTCCCTCGGAGAAATTCGTTTGATGACAAGCCCTTCTATAAAGGCTCGTCATGCACTGTCCAAACAAATGTTTGGACATAGTAGGCAAGGCACATTAATTCAACAAGCAGTGTCTCATTCGATTTAAATGTAAGAAGCTATTAATTTATTTAGGTAAAAATAAAGCTAATTTAGATATTTCTTATTTCTGCTTTCTAATTTTGATGTATTCTTCAATAGGAAAATAAGATCAATTTCAAATTTTAAAATCACGTTTCTTTAGAAAAATATCTCAGTGTTTGACTGGTTTGAATTTGAATTATTCATCCACATTAGTAATCTCCCTTAACACATGGTCCTACTGCTATTTAGATATATTGTATACCTAAAGGTTACTGGGCCTAAAAAGCTGAGGGGTTAAGGGCGTCAGTCTAATGAATACAGAGCGCAAATAAACCCTCATGGCACAGGTTCAAACCCTGTAAATTAAACAACAAAAACATTTTTTGGTCTTTTTTTTGTTTTTGTTTTATTTCCTTTGTTTTCATTCTATGAGTGGTGCATGTGTGCATATATCATTACCAACATTTTTTTAGCCGTATAAATATGGTCAATTATCAAGATACAGTGCTTTTGGACAGGTTGCTCTCAAATGGTTTAGCAATACTTAGTGCAAACTACTGTTATATTCATACTATGTGTGTGTGTGTGTGCAAGTCGCAATAACTCAGATAAGACGGTACATATGCACAGGCAAATCAACTTTTTGCTGTTTATCTATTAAATGAGTGGCAACTTTTCATAAGCTGGTTCAATTATTTTTCGTTTTTAGTGTATACAATGTGGTGTAATGCAATAATGCACATTCAACATTGAAACGATAGCCCAGTTACAATGTTAAAGTGAGCCACTATTGAGCAACCACTGCATTCTAATGAGAGGGTGTAGCTGTTGTCGATGTTTTTGTTGTTGCTGCCATTGCGCGTACATGCGTGCATGCGGGCGCACATGCGTGTGTGTTGGGACAGGAGAAGTCAGGAGCATGGTGTGACACATTAATACACGTCAATATTTGCGAAAAGAAGTTTTACTTGCATTTACACAGGCGTTAATATCCCCAGAACCTTCACTGCTCTCACACACATAGAAATGGTGTAGGTAAAGGCTCATGTCAAAATTAGGACATATATTCCCACTAGGTAGCTGTCTATGCTTGTTTAAAGAGTGACTTTACGCATTTGCGTTTAATACAAAAAACCCATGCATTGGCTCCAATTTAGTATATACACTGTAGGTACATAAACGTCCAATTGTTAGTGTGAAAAGAACGCTGAAATCTCGTTGTTCTGACGATTATTAACAACGATAAATGTAACACTTGTAACGTTGGTGTTAAGTTCGACCATGATTTCTTCGTAGAGGTGCGACACATGACAGCAATATTTTGGCTGCACAAATGTCCTACACCTCATGCAGTGTTAAAAGGGCACACATACTACAGAGCTCCTTCACTCAATCAAAATCAAACAACAGAATCTAGGGCGAAGATTTGGCGCCAGTAAAATGCATTTAAACCCCCCCCCCCTGGTAGCTTAGACTGCTTTCTGTTCTAAGGCAGTGTTTTGTTGTTGTTGATATATTGTTTAATGTACTTCCTATTGGTTGTGGGTGTTCTGTGCTTGTCTTTGTTTTAGTATACCTTGAGTCCTTTCTAGTTTTGTAATCATCTTCACGAAGAAGAGATAGCTGCTTGCTTTCTTTGGTTGTCTTACGGATGTATTGTTACTGTGAGTATTCTGTGGCTCTTCCTCACGGCGCTGTGTGTTGGCCTTTGGCGTGTTATTGTGGTATTTCCTGATCATGCTCACTTACTTTTTGGATGTATGTAGGGTGTAGCACTACGTACACAAAAGTTACATTCTCTTTGCTAGAGCCTGTGCTTAAGGAACTTTCATGACGTTAATCATGGCAAGATGTAGCCCTTAGTTCCACTGTATTGCAACCTGGTATCGTGTTGTCATGGTTTCTGTGACGCACTTACCATGTGACTATAGTAGTCTGAGATCCGATTCAATGGAGTTTGCAAAGGATATCCAAATGCCATAATGTTTGACACTATAGTTTCGTATTTCATCTCATCTCATAGAAACAATCACCCTACAAGTTTTTAGTTCAAATTTGTTCTTTGTCATAATTTTAATAGCCGAATATTACATATTTGACCCCCATACAAGAATTACCTAAAGATCGTCCACTCCCAAATTCGAATCTCTTCCTAGATGATGCCTTATCAAGTAAGTAAAACATGCAGGCCTAGTGAGATGGGCTGGCACATGAACCCCAGCTGGCTAGGAACCCACTTAGTAAAAAAGATTAAAGGGTAATTGGCCAAAAACCTTAAAAAGGTAAAAAGAGAAAATAAAAAAAAAAATAAGAAAGAAAGAAAAAGGGTCTTTCCTTACGAATCCTCCCTCGGAGAAATTCGTTTGATGACAAGCCCTTCTATAAAGGCTCGTCATGCACTGTCCAAACAAATGTTTGGACATAGTAGGCAAGGCACATAAATTCAACAAGCAGTGTCTCATTCGATTTAAATGTATAGAAGCTATTAATTTATTTAGGTAAAAATAAAGCTAATTTAGATATTTCTTATTTCTGCTTTCTAATTTTGATGTATTCTTCAATAGGAAAATAAGATCAATTTCAAATTTTAAAATCACGTTTCTTTAGAAAAATATCTCAGTGTTTGACTGGTTTGAATTTGAATTATTCATCCACATTAGTAATCTCCCTTAACACATGGTCCTACTGCTATTTAGATATATTGTATACCTAAAGGTTACTGGGCCTAAAAAGCTGAGGGGTTAAGGGCGTCAGTCTAATGAATACAGAGCGCAAATAAACCCTCATGGCACAGGTTCAAACCCTGTAAATTAAAAAACAAAAACATTTTTTTGGTCTTTTTTTTTGTTTTTTATTTCCTTTGTTTTCATTCTATGAGTGGTGCATGTGTGCATATATCATTACCAACATTTTTTTAGCCGTATAAATATGGTCAATTATCAAGATACAGTGCTTTTGGACAGGTTGCTCTCAAATGGTTTAGCAATACTTAGTGCAAACTACTGTTATATTCATACTATGTGTGTGTGTGTGCAAGTCGCAATAACTCAGATAAGACGGTACATATGCACAGGCAAATCAACTTTTTGCTGTTTATCTATTCAATGAGTGGCAACTTTTCATAAGCTGGTTCAATTATTTTTCGTTTTTAGTGTATACAATGTGGTGTACTGCAATAATGCACATTCAACATTGAAACGATAGCCCAGTTACAATGTTAAAGTGAGCCACTATTGAGCAACCACTGCATTCTAATGAGAGGGTGTAGCTGTTGTCGATGTTTTTGTTGTTGCTGCCATTGCGCGTACATGCGTGCATGCGGGCGCACATGCGTGTGTGTTGGGACAGGAGAAGTCAGGAGCATGGTGTGACACATTAATACACGTCAATATTTGCGAAAAGAAGTTTTACTTGCATTTACACAGGCGTTAATATCCCCAGAACCTTCACTGCTCTCACACACATAGAAATGGTGTAGGTAAAGGCTCATGTCAAAATTAGGACATCTATTCCCACTAGGTAGCTGTCTATGCATGTTTAAAGAGTGACTTTACGCATTTGCGTTTAATACAAAAAACCCATGCATTGGCTCCAATTTAGTATATACACTGTAGGTACATAAACGTCCAATTGTTAGTGTGAAAAGAACGCTGAAATCTCGTTGTTCTGACGATTATTAACAACGATAAATGTAACACTTGTAACGTTGGTGTTAAGTTCGACCATGATTTCTTCGTAGAGGTGCGACACATGACAGCAATATTTTGGCTGCACAAATGTCCTACACCTCATGCAGTGTTAAAAGGGCACACATACTACAGAGCTCCTTCACTCAATCAAAATCAAACAACAGAATCTAGGGCGAAGATTTGGCGCCAGTAAAATGCATTTAAACCCCCCCCCCCCCCCTGGTAGCTTAGACTGCTTTCTGTTCTAAGGCAGTGTTTTGTTGTTGTTGATATATTGTTTAATGTACTTCCTATTGGTTATGGGTGTTCTGTGCTTGTCTTTGTTTTAGTATACCTTGAGTCCTTTCTAGTTTTGCAATCATCTTCACGAAGAAGAGATAGCTGCTTGCTTTCTTTGGTTGTCTTACGGATGTATTGTTACTGTGAGTATTCTGTGGCTCTTCCTCACGGCGCTGTGTGTTGGCCTTTTGCGTGTTATTGTGGTATTTCCTGATCATGCTCACTTACTTTTTGGATGTATGTAGGGTGTAGCACTACGTACACAAAAGTTACATTCTGTTTGCTAGAGCCTGTGCTTAAGGAACTTTCATGACGTTAATCATGGCAAGATGTAGCCCTTAGTTCCACTGTATTGCAACCTGGTATCGTGTTGTCATGGTTTCTGTGACGCACTTACCATGTGACTATAGTAGTCTGAGATCCGATTCAATGGAGTTTGCAAAGGATATCCAAATGCCATAATGTTTGACACTATAGTTTCGTATTTCATCTCATCTCGTAGAAACAATCACCCTACAAGTTTTTAGTTCAAATTTGTTCTTTGTCATAATTTTAATAGCCAAATATTACATATTTGACCCCCATACAAGAATTACCTAAAGATCGTCCACTCCCAAATTCGAATCTCTTCCTAGATGATGCCTTATCAAGTAAGTAAAACATGCAGGCCTAGTGAGATGGGCTGGCACATGAACCCCAGCTGGCTAGGAACCCACTTAGTAAAAAAGATTAAAGGGTAATTGGCCAAAAACCTTAAAAAGGTAAAAAGAGAAAATAAAATAAAATAAGAAAGAAAGAAAAAGGGTCTTTCCTTACGAATCCTCCCTCGGAGAAATTCGTTTGATGACAAGCCCTTCTATAAGGGCTCGTCATGCACTGTCCAAACAAATGTTTGGACATAGTAGGCAAGGCACATAAATTCAACAAGCAGTGTTTCATTCGATTTAAATGTATAGAAGCTATTAATTTATTTAGGTAAAAATAAAGCTAATTTAGATATTTCTTATTTCTGCTTTCTAATTTTGATGTATTCTTCAATAGGAAAATAAGATCAATTTCAAATTTTAAAATCACGTTTCTTTAGAAAAATATCTCAGTGTTTGACTGGTTTGAATTTGAATTATTCATCCACATTAGTAATCTCCCTTAACACATGGTCCTACTGCTATTTAGATATATTGTATACCTAAAAGTTATTGGGCCTAAATAGCTGAGGGGTTAAGAGCGTCAGTCTAATGAATACAGAGCGCAAATAAACCCTCATGGCACAGGTTCAAACCCTGTAAATTAAAAAACAAAAACATTTTTTTTGGTCTTTTTTGTTTTTTTATTTCCTTTGTTTTCATTCTATGAGTGGTGCATGTGTGCATATATCATTACCAACATTTTTTTAGCCATATAACTATGGTCAATTATCAAGATACAGTGCTTTTGGACAGGTTGCTCTCAAATGGTTTAGCAATACTAAGTGCAAACTACTATAATATTCATACTATGTGTGTGTGTTTGTGCAAGTCGCAATAACTCAGATAAGACGGTACATATGCACAGGCAAATCAACTTTTTGCTGCTTATCTATTCAATGAGTGGCAACTTTTCATAAGCTGGTTCAATTATTTTTCGTTTTTAGTGTATAAAATGTGGTGTACTGCAATAATGCACATTCAACATTGAAACGATAGCCCAGTTACAATGTTAAAGTGAGCCACTATTGAGCAACCACTGCATTCTAATGAGAGGGTGTAGCTGTTGTCGATGTTTTTGTTGTTGCTGCCATTGCGCGTACATGCGTGCATGCAGGCGCACATGCGTGTGTGTTGAGACAGGAGAAGTCAGGAGCATGGTGTGACACATTAATACACGTCAATATTTGCGAAAAGAAGTTTTACTTGCATTTACACAGGCGTTAATATCCCCAGAACCTTCACTGCTCTCACACACATAGAAATGGTGTAGGTAAAGGCTTATGTCAAAATTAGGACATCTATTCCCACTAGGTAGCTGTCTATGCATGTTTAAAGAGTGACTTTACGCATTTGCGTTTAATACAAACAAACCCATGCATTGGCTCAAATTTAGTATATACACTGTAGGTACATATACGTCCAATTGTAAGTGTGACAAAAACGCTGAATTCTCGTTGTTCTGGCGATTATTAACAACGATAAATGTAACACTTGTAGCGTTTGTGTTAAGTTCGACCATGATTTCTTCGTAGAGGTACGACACATGACAGCAATATTTTTGCTGCACAAATGTCCTACACCCATACTACAGAACTCCTTCACTCAATCAAAATCAAACAACAGAATCTAGGGCGAAGATTTGGCGCCAGTAAAATGCATTTAAGCCCCCCTGGTAGCTTAGACTGCTTTCTGTTCAAAGGCAGTGTTTTGTTGTTGGTGATATATTGTTTAATGTACTTCTTATTGTTTGTGTGTGTTCTGTGCTTGTCTTTGTTTTAGTATACCTTGAGTCCTTTCTAGTTTTGCAATTATCTTCACAAAGAAGAGATAGCTGCTTGCTTTCTTTGGTTGTCTTACGGATGCATTGTTACTGTGAGTATTCTGTGGCTCTTCCTCAACGGCGCTGTATGTTGGCCTTTGGCGTGTGATTGTGGTATTTCCTGATCATGCTCACTTACTTTTTGGATGTATGTAGGGTGTAGCACTACGTACACAAAAGTCACATTCTGTTTGCTAGAACCTGTGCTTTAGGAACTTTTCATGACGTTAATCATGGCAAGATGTAGCCCTTAGTTCCACTGTATTGCAACCTGGTATCGTGTTGTCATGGTTTCTGTGACGCACTTACCATGTGACTATAGTAGTCTGAGATCCGATTCAATGGAGTTTGCAAAGGATATCCAAATGCCATAATGTTTGACACTATAGTTTCGTATTTCATCTCATCTCGTAGAAACAATCACCCTACAAGTTTTTAGTTCAAATTTGTTCTTTGTCATAATTTTAATAGCCGAATATTACATATTTGACCCCCATACAAGAATTACCTAAAGATCGTCCAATCCCCAATTTCGAATCTCTTCCTAGATGATGCCTTATCAAGTAAGCAAAACATGCAGGCCTAGTGAGATGGGCTGGCACATGAACCCCAGCTGGCTAGGAACCCACTTAGTAAAAAAGATTAAAGGGTAATTGGCCAAAAACCTTAAAAAGGTAAAAAGAGAAAATAAAAAAAAAAAAGAAAGAAAGAAAAAGGGTCTTTCCTTACGAATCCTCCCTCGGAGAAATTCGTTTGATGACAAGCCCTTCTATAAAGGCTCGTCATGCACTGTCCAAACAAATGTTTGGACATAGTAGGCAAGGCACATTAATTCAACAAGCAGTGTCTCATTCGATTTAAATGTAAGAAGCTATTAATTTATTTAGGTAAAAATAAAGCTAATTTAGATATTTCTTATTTCTGCTTTCTAATTTTGATGTATTCTTCAATAGGAAAATAAGATCAATTTCAAATTTTAAAATCACGTTTCTTTAGAAAAATATCTCAGTGTTTGACTGGTTTGAATTTGAATTATTCATCCACATTAGTAATCTCCCTTAACACATGGTCCTACTGCTATTTAGATATATTGTATACCTAAAGGTTACTGGGCCTAAAAAGCTGAGGGGTTAAGGGCGTCAGTCTAATGAATACAGAGCGCAAATAAACCCTCATGGCACAGGTTCAAACCCTGTAAATTAAAAAACAAAAACATTTTTTGGTCTTTTTTTTGTTTTTGTTTTATTTCCTTTGTTTTCATTCTATGAGTGGTGCATGTGTGCATATATCATTACCAACATTTTTTTAGCCGTATAAATATGGTCAATTATCAAGATACAGTGCTTTTGGACAGGTTGCTCTCAAATGGTTTAGCAATACTTAGTGCAAACTACTGTTATATTCATACTATGTGTGTGTGTGTGCAAGTCGCAATAACTCAGATAAGACGGTACATATGCACAGGCAAATCAACTTTTTGCTGTTTATCTATTAAATGAGTGGCAACTTTTCATAAGCTGGTTCAATTATTTTTCGTTTTTAGTGTATACAATGTGGTGTAATGCAATAATGCACATTCAACATTGAAACGATAGCCCAGTTACAATGTTAAAGTGAGCCACTATTGAGCAACCACTGCATTCTAATGAGAGGGTGTAGCTGTTGTCGATGTTTTTGTTGTTGCTGCCATTGCGCGTACATGCGTGCATGCGGGCGCACATGCGTGTGTGTTGGGACAGGAGAAGTCAGGAGCATGGTGTGACACATTAATACACGTCAATATTTGCGAAAAGAAGTTTTACTTGCATTTACACAGGCGTTAATATCCCCAGAACCTTCACTGCTCTCACACACATAGAAATGGTGTAGGTAAAGGCTCATGTCAAAATTAGGACATATATTCCCACTAGGTAGCTGTCTATGCTTGTTTAAAGAGTGACTTTACGCATTTGCGTTTAATACAAAAAACCCATGCATTGGCTCCAATTTAGTATATACACTGTAGGTACATAAACGTCCAATTGTTAGTGTGAAAAGAACGCTGAAATCTCGTTGTTCTGACGATTATTAACAACGATAAATGTAACACTTGTAACGTTGGTGTTAAGTTCGACCATGATTTCTTCGTAGAGGTGCGACACATGACAGCAATATTTTGGCTGCACAAATGTCCTACACCTCATGCAGTGTTAAAAGGGCACACATACTACAGAGCTCCTTCACTCAATCAAAATCAAACAACAGAATCTAGGGCGAAGATTTGGCGCCAGTAAAATGCATTTAAACCCCCCCTGGTAGCTTAGACTGCTTTCTGTTCTAAGGCAGTGTTTTGTTGTTGTTGATATATTGTTTAATGTACTTCCTATTGGTTGTGGGTGTTCTGTGCTTGTCTTTGTTTTAGTATACCTTGAGTCCTTTCTAGTTTTGTAATCATCTTCACGAAGAAGAGATAGCTGCTTGCTTTCTTTGGTTGTCTTACGGATGTATTGTTACTGTGAGTATTCTGTGGCTCTTCCTCACGGCGCTGTGTGTTGGCCTTTGGCGTGTTATTGTGGTATTTCCTGATCATGCTCACTTACTTTTTGGATGTATGTAGGGTGTAGCACTACGTACACAAAAGTTACATTCTCTTTGCTAGAGCCTGTGCTTAAGGAATTTTCATGACGTTAATCATGGCAAGATGTAGCCCTTAGTTCCACTGTATTGCAACCTGGTATCGTGTTGTCATGGTTTCTGTGACGCACTTACCATGTGACTATAGTAGTCTGAGATCCGATTCAATGGAGTTTGCAAAGGATATCCAAATGCCATAATGTTTGACACTATAGTTTCGTATTTCATCTCATCTCATAGAAACAATCACCCTACAAGTTTTTAGTTCAAATTTGTTCTTTGTCATAATTTTAATAGCCGAATATTACATATTTGACCCCCATACAAGAATTACCTAAAGATCGTCCACTCCCAAATTCGAATCTCTTCCTAGATGATGCCTTATCAAGTAAGTAAAACATGCAGGCCTAGTGAGATGGGCTGGCACATGAACCCCAGCTGGCTAGGAACCCACTTAGTAAAAAAGATTAAAGGGTAATTGGCCAAAAACCTTAAAAAGGTAAAAAGAGAAAATAAAAAAATAAGAAAGAAAGAAAAAGGGTCTTTCCTTACGAATCCTCCCTCGGAGAAATTCGTTTGATGACAAGCCCTTCTATAAAGGCTCGTCATGCACTGTCCAAACAAATGTTTGGACATAGTAGGCAAGGCACATTAATTCAACAAGCAGTGTCTCATTCGATTTAAATGTAAGAAGCTATTAATTTATTTAGGTAAAAATAAAGCTAATTTAGATATTTCTTATTTCTGCTTGATAATTTTGATGTATTCTTCAATAGGAAAATAAGATCAATTTCAAATTTTAAAATCACGTTTCTTTAGAAAAATATCTCAGTGTTTGACTGGTTTGAATTTGAATTATTCATCCACATTAGTAATCTCCCTTAACACATGGTCCTACTGCTATTTAGATATATTGTATACCTAAAGGTTACTGGGCCTAAAAAGCTGAGGGGTTAAGGGCGTCAGTCTAATGAATACAGAGCGCAAATAAACCCTCATGGCACAGGTTCAAACCCTGTAAATTAAAAAACAAAAACATTTTTTTGGTCTTTTTTTTGTTTTTTATTTCCTTTGTTTTCATTCTATGAGTGGTGCATGTGTGCATATATCATTACCAACATTTTTTTAGCCGTATAAATATGGTCAATTATCAAGATACAGTGCTTTTGGACAGGTTGCTCTCAAATGGTTTAGCAATACTTAGTGCAAACTACTGTTATATTTATACTATGTGTGTGTGTGTGCAAGTCGCAATAACTCAGATAAGACGGTACATATGCACAGGCAAATCAACTTTTTGCTGTTTATCTATTCAATGAGTGGCAACTTTTCATAAGCTGGTTCAATTATTTTTCGTTTTTAGTGTATACAATGTGGTGTACTGCAATAATGCACATTCAACATTGAAACGATAGCCCAGTTACAATGTTAAAGTGAGCCACAATTGAGCAACCACTGCATTCTAATGAGAGGGTGTAGCTGTTGTCGATGTTTTTGTTGTTGCTGCCATTGCGCGTACATGCGTGCATGCGGGCGCACATGCGTGTGTGTTGGGACAGGAGAAGTCAGGTGTAGGTAAAGGCTCATGTCAAAATTAGGACATATATTCCCACTAGGTAGCTGTCTATGCTTGTTTAAAGAGTGACTTTACGCATTTGCGTTTAATACAAAAAACCCATGCACTGGCTCCAATTTAGTATATACACTGTAGGTACATAAACGTCCAATTGTTAGTGTGAAAAGAACGCTGAAATCTCGTTGTTCTGACGATTATTAACAACGATAAATGTAACACTTGTAACGTTGGTGTTAAGTTCGACCATGATTTCTTCGTAGAGGTGCGACACATGACAGCAATATTTTGGCTGCACAAATGTCCTACACCTCATGCAGTGTTAAAAGGGCACACATACTACAGAGCTCCTTCACTCAATCAAAATCAAACAACAGAATCTAGGGCGAAGATTTGGCGCCAGTAAAATGCATTTAAACCCCCCCCCCCTGGTAGCTTAGACTGCTTTCTGTTCTAAGGCAGTGTTTTGTTGTTGTTGATATATTGTTTAATGTACTTCCTATTGGTTGTGGGTGTTCTGTGCTTGTCTTTGTTTTAGTATACCTTGAGTCCGTTCTAGTTTTGTAATCATCTTCACGAAGAAGAGATAGCTGCTTGCTTTCTTTGGTTGTCTTACGGATGTATTGTTACTGTGAGTTATTCTGTGGCTCTTCCTCACGGCGCTGTGTGTTGGCCTTTGGCGTGTTATTGTGGTATTTCCTGATCATGCTCACTTACTTTTTGGATGTATGTAGGGTGTAGCACTACGTACACTAAAGTTACATTCTCTTTGCTAGAGCCTGTGCTTAAGGAACTTTCATGACGTTAATCATGGCAAGATGTAGCCCTTAGTTCCACTGTATTGCAACCTGGTATCGTGTTGTCATGGTTTCTGTGACGCACTTACCATGTGACTATAGTAGTCTGAGATCCGATTCAATGGAGTTTGCAAAGGATATCCAAATGCCATAATGTTTGACACTATAGTTTCGTATTTCATCTCATCTCATAGAAACAATCACCCTACAAGTTTTTAGTTCAAATTTGTTCTTTGTCATAATTTTAATAGCCGAATATTACATATTTGACCCCCATACAAGAATTACCTAAAGATCGTCCACTCCCAAATTCGAATCTCTTCCTAGATGATGCCTTATCAAGTAAGTAAAACATGCAGGCCTAGTGAGATGGGCTGGCACATGAACCCCAGCTGGCTAGGAACCCACTTAGTAAAAAAGATTAAAGGGTAATTGGCCAAAAACCTTAAAAAGGTAAAAAGAGAAAATAAAAAAATAAGAAAGAAAGAAAAAGGGTCTTTCCTTACGAATCCTCCCTCGGAGAAATTCGTTTGATGACAAGCCCTTCTATAAAGGCTCGTCATGCACTGTCCAAACAAATGTTTGGACATAGTAGGCAAGGCACATTAATTCAACAAGCAGTGTCTCATTCGATTTAAATGTAAGAAGCTATTAATTTATTTAGGTAAAAATAAAGCTAATTTAGATATTTCTTATTTCTGCTTGATAATTTTGATGTATTCTTCAATAGGAAAATAAGATCAATTTCAAATTTTAAAATCACGTTTCTTTAGAAAAATATCTCAGTGTTTGACTGGTTTGAATTTGAATTATTCATCCACATTAGTAATCTCCCTTAACACATGGTCCTACTGCTATTTAGATATATTGTATACCTAAAGGTTACTGGGCCTAAAAAGCTGAGGGGTTAAGGGCGTCAGTCTAATGAATACAGAGCGCAAATAAACCCTCATGGCACAGGTTCAAACCCTGTAAATTAAAAAACAAAAACATTTTTTTGGTCTTTTTTTTGTTTTTTATTTCCTTTGTTTTCATTCTATGAGTGGTGCATGTGTGCATATATCATTACCAACATTTTTTTAGCCGTATAAATATGGTCAATTATCAAGATACAGTGCTTTTGGACAGGTTGCTCTCAAATGGTTTAGCAATACTTAGTGCAAACTACTGTTATATTTATACTATGTGTGTGTGTGTGCAAGTCGCAATAACTCAGATAAGACGGTACATATGCACAGGCAAATCAACTTTTTGCTGTTTATCTATTCAATGAGTGGCAACTTTTCATAAGCTGGTTCAATTATTTTTCGTTTTTAGTGTATACAATGTGGTGTACTGCAATAATGCACATTCAACATTGAAACGATAGCCCAGTTACAATGTTAAAGTGAGCCACAATTGAGCAACCACTGCATTCTAATGAGAGGGTGTAGCTGTTGTCGATGTTTTTGTTGTTGCTGCCATTGCGCGTACATGCGTGCATGCGGGCGCACATGCGTGTGTGTTGGGACAGGAGAAGTCAGGTGTAGGTAAAGGCTCATGTCAAAATTAGGACATATATTCCCACTAGGTAGCTGTCTATGCTTGTTTAAAGAGTGACTTTACGCATTTGCGTTTAATACAAAAAACCCATGCACTGGCTCCAATTTAGTATATACACTGTAGGTACATAAACGTCCAATTGTTAGTGTGAAAAGAACGCTGAAATCTCGTTGTTCTGACGATTATTAACAACGATAAATGTAACACTTGTAACGTTGGTGTTAAGTTCGACCATGATTTCTTCGTAGAGGTGCGACACATGACAGCAATATTTTGGCTGCACAAATGTCCTACACCTCATGCAGTGTTAAAAGGGCACACATACTACAGAGCTCCTTCACTCAATCAAAATCAAACAACAGAATCTAGGGCGAAGATTTGGCGCCAGTAAAATGCATTTAAACCCCCCCCCCTGGTAGCTTAGACTGCTTTCTGTTCTAAGGCAGTGTTTTGTTGTTGTTGATATATTGTTTAATGTACTTCCTATTGGTTGTGGGTGTTCTGTGCTTGTCTTTGTTTTAGTAAACCTTGAGTCCTTTCTAGTTTTGTAATCATCTTCACGAAGAAGAGATAGCTGCTTGCTTTCTTTGGTTGTCTTACGGATGTATTGTTACTGTGAGTTATTCTGTGGCTCTTCCTCACGGCGCTGTGTGTTGGCCTTTGGCGTGTTATTGTGGTATTTCCTGATCATGCTCACTTACTTTTTGGATGTATGTAGGGTGTAGCACTACGTACACTAAAGTTACATTCTCTTTGCTAGAGCCTGTGCTTAAGGAACTTTCATGACGTTAATCATGGCAAGATGTAGCCCTTAGTTCCACTGTATTGCAACCTGGTATCGTGTTGTCATGGTTTCTGTGACGCACTTACCATGTGACTATAGTAGTCTGAGATCCGATTCAATGGAGTTTGCAAAGGATATCCAAATGCCATAATGTTTGACACTATAGTTTCGTATTTCATCTCATCTCATAGAAACAATCACCCTACAAGTTTTTAGTTCAAATTTGTTCTTTGTCATAATTTTAATAGCCGAATATTACATATTTGACCCCCATACAAGAATTACCTAAAGATCGTCCACTCCCAAATTCGAATCTCTTCCTAGATGATGCCTTATCAAGTAAGTAAAACATGCAGGCCTAGTGAGATGGGCTGGCACATGAACCCCAGCTGGCTAGGAACCCACTTAGTAAAAAAGATTAAAGGGTAATTGGCCAAAAACCTTAAAAAGGTAAAAAGAGAAAATAAAAAAAAAAATAAGAAAGAAAGAAAAAGGGTCTTTCCTTACGAATCCTCCCTCGGAGAAATTCGTTTGATGACAAGCCCTTCTATAAAGGCTCGTCATGCACTGTCCAAACAAATGTTTGGACATAGTAGGCAAGGCACATAAATTCAACAAGCAGTGTCTCATTCGATTTAAATGTATAGAAGCTATTAATTTATTTAGGTAAAAATAAAGCTAATTTAGATATTTCTTATTTCTGCTTTCTAATTTTGATGTATTCTTCAATAGGAAAATAAGATCAATTTCAAATTTTAAAATCACGTTTCTTTAGAAAAATATCTCAGTGTTTGACTGGTTTGAATTTGAATTATTCATCCACATTAGTAATCTCCCTTAACACATGGTCCTACTGCTATTTAGATATATTGTATACCTAAAGGTTACTGGGCCTAAAAAGCTGAGGGGTTAAGGGCGTCAGTCTAATGAATACAGAGCGCAAATAAACCCTCATGGCACAGGTTCAAACCCTGTAAATTAAAAAACAAAAACATTTTTTTGGTCTTTTTTTTGTTTTTTATTTCCTTTGTTTTCATTCTATGAGTGGTGCATGTGTGCATATATCATTACCAACATTTTTTTAGCCGTATAAATATGGTCAATTATCAAGATACAGTGCTTTTGGACAGGTTGCTCTCAAATGGTTTAGCAATACTTAGTGCAAACTACTGTTATATTCATACTATGTGTGTGTGTGTGCAAGTCGCAATAACTCAGATAAGACGGTACATATGCACAGGCAAATCAACTTTTTGCTGTTTATCTATTCAATGAGTGGCAACTTTTCATAAGCTGGTTCAATTATTTTTCGTTTTTAGTGTATACAATGTGGTGTACTGCAATAATGCACATTCAACATTGAAACGATAGCCCAGTTACAATGTTAAAGTGAGCCACTATTGAGCAACCACTGCATTCTAATGAGAGGGTGTAGCTGTTGTCGATGTTTTTGTTGTTGCTGCCATTGCGCGTACATGCGTGCATGCGGGCGCACATGCGTGTGTGTTGGGACAGGAGAAGTCAGGAGCATGGTGTGACACATTAATACACGTCAATATTTGCGAAAAGAAGTTTTACTTGCATTTACACAGGCGTTAATATCCACAGAACCTTCACTGCTCTCACACACATAGAAATGGTGTAGGTAAAGGCTTATGTCAAAATTAGGACATCTATTCCCACTAGGTAGCTGTCTATGCATGTTTAAAGAGTGACTTTACGCATTTGCGTTTAATACAAAAAACCCATGCATTGGCTCCAATTTAGTATATACACTGTAGGTACATAAACGTCCAATTGTTAGTGTGAAAAGAACGCTGAAATCTCGTTGTTCTGACGATTATTAACAACGATAAATGTAACACTTGTAACGTTGGTGTTAAGTTCGACCATGATTTCTTCGTAGAGGTGCGACACATGACAGCAATATTTTGGCTGCACAAATGTCCTACACCTCATGCAGTGTTAAAAGGGCACACATACTACAGAGTTCCTTCACTCAATCAAAATCAAACAACAGAATCTAGGGCGAAGATTTGGCGCCAGTAAAATGCATTTAACCCCCCCCCCCCCTGGTAGCTTAGACTGCTTTCTGTTCTAAGGCAGTGTTTTGTTGTTGTTGATATATTGTTTAATGTACTTCCTATTGGTTATGGGTGTTCTGTGCTTGTCTTTGTTTTAGTATACCTTGAGTCCTTTCTAGTTTTGCAATCATCTTCACGAAGAAGAGATAGCTGCTTGCTTTCTTTGGTTGTCTTACGGATGTATTGTTACTGTGAGTATTCTGTGGCTCTTCCTCCAGCGCTGTGTGTTGGCCTTTGGCGTGTTATTGTGGTATTTCCTGATCATGCTCACTTACTTTTTGGATGTATGTAGGGTGTAGCACTACGTACACAAAAGTTACATTCTGTTTGCTAGAGCCTGTGCTTAAGGAACTTTCATGACGTTAATCATGGCAAGATGTAGCCCTTAGTTCCACTGTATTGCAACCTGGTATCGTGTTGTCATGGTTTCTGTGACGCACTTACCATGTGACTATAGTAGTCTGAGATCCGATTCAATGGAGTTTGCAAAGGATATCCAAATGCCATAATGTTTGACACTATAGTTTCGTATTTCATCTCATCTCGTAGAAACAATCACCCTACAAGTTTTTAGTTCAAATTTGTTCTTTGTCATAATTTTAATAGCCAAATATTACATATTTGACCCCCATACAAGAATTACCTAAAGATCGTCCACTCCCAAATTCGAATCTCTTCCTAGATGATGCCTTATCAAGTAAGTAAAACATGCAGGCCTAGTGAGATGGGCTGGCACATGAACCCCAGCTGGCTAGGAACCCACTTAGTAAAAAAGATTAAAGGGTAATTGGCCAAAAACCTTAAAAAGGTAAAAAGAGAAAATAAAAAAAATAAGAAAGAAAGAAAAAGGGTCTTTCCTTACGAATCCTCCCTCGGAGAAATTCGTTTGATGACAAGCCCTTCTATAAAGGCTCGTCATGCATTGTCCAAACAAATGTTTGGACATAGTAGGCAAGGCACATAAATTCAACAAGCAGTGTCTCATTCGATTTAAATGTATAGAAGCTATTAATTTATTTAGGTAAAAATAAAGCTAATTTAGATATTTCTTATTTCTGCTTTCTAATTTTGATGTATTCTTCAATAGGAAAATAAGATCAATTTCAAATTTTAAAATCACGTTTCTTTAGAAAAATATCTCAGTGTTTGACTGGTTTGAATTTGAATTATTCATCCACATTAGTAATCTCCCTTAACACATGGTCCTACTGCTATTTAGATATATTGTATACCTAAAGTTTACTGGGCCTAAAAAGCTGAGGGGTTAAGGGCGTCAGTCTAATGAATACAGAGCGCAAATAACCCCTCATGGCACAGGTTCAAACCCTGTAAATTAAAAAACAAAAACATTTTTTTTGTCTTTTTTTTGTTTTTTTTTATTTCCTTTGTTTTCATTCTATGAGTGGTGCATGTGTGCATATATCATTACCAACATTTTTTTAGCCATATAACTATGGTCAATTATCAAGATACAGTGCTTTTGGACAGGTTGCTCTCAAATGGTTTAGCAATACTAAGTGCAAACTACTATTATATTCATACTATGTGTGTGTGTGTTTGTGCAAGTCGCAATAACTCAGATAAGACGGTACATATGCACAGGCAAATCAACTTTTTGCTGCTTATCTATTCAATGAGTGGCAACTTTTCATAAGCTGGTTCAATTATTTTTCGTTTTTAGTGTATAAAATGTGGTGTACTGCAATAATGCACATTCAACATTGAAACGATAGCCCAGTTACAATGTTAAAGTGAGCCACTATTGAGCAACCACTGCATTCTAATGAGAGGGTGTAGCTGTTGTCGATGTTTTTGTTGTTGCTGCCATTGCGCGTACATGCGTGCATGCAGGCGCACATGCGTGTGTGTTGGGACAGGAGAAGTCAGGAGCATGGTGTGACACATTAATACACGTCAATATTTGCGAAAAGAAGTTTTACTTGCATTTACACAGGCGTTAATATCCCCACAACCTTCACTGCTCCCACACACATAGAAATGGTGTAGGTAAAGGCTCATGTCAAAATTAGGACATCTATTCCCACTAGGTAGCTGTCTATGCATGTTTAAAGAGTGACTTTACGCATTTGCGTTTAATACAAAAAAAAAAAAACCCCATGCATTGGCTCCAATTTAGTATATACACTGTAGGTACATAAACGTCTAATTGTTAGTGTGCAAAGAACGCTGAAATCTCGTTGTTCTGACGATTATTAACAACGATAAATGTAACACTTGTAACGTTGGTGTTAAGTTCGACCATGATTTCTTTGTAGAGGTGCGACACATGACAGCAATATTTTTGCTGCACAAATGTCCTACACCTCATGCAGTGTTAAAAGGGCACACATACTACAGAGCTCCTTCACTCAATCAAAATTAAACAACAGAATCTAGGGCGAAGATTTGGCGCCAGTAAAATGCATTTAAGCCCCCCCCCCCCCCTGGTAGCTTAGACTGCTTTCTGTTTTAAGGCAGTGTTTTGTTGTTGTTGATATATTGTTTAATGTACTTCCTATTGTTTGTGTGTGTTCTGTGCTTGTCTTTGTTTTAGTATACCTTGAGTCCTTTCTAGTTTTGCAATTATCTTCACGAAGAAGAGATAGCTGCTTGCTTTCTTTGGTTGTCTTACGGATGCATTGTTACTGTGAGTATTCTGTGGCTCTTCCTCACGGCGCTGTATGTTGGCCTTTGGCGTGTGATTGTGGTATTTCCTGATCATGCTCACTTACGTTTTGGATGTATGTAGGGTGTAGCACTACGTACACAAAAGTCACATTCTGTTTGCTAGAACCTGTGCTTTAGGAACTTTTCATGACGTTAATCATGGCAAGATGTAGCCCTTAGTTCCACTGTATTGCAACCTGGTATCGTGTTGTCATGGTTTCTGTGACGCACTTATCATGTGACTATAGTAGTCTGAGATCTGATTCAATGGAGTTTGCCATGGATATCCAAATGCCATAATGTTTGACACTATAGTTTCGTATTTCATCTCATCTCGTAGAAACAATCACCTTACAAGTTTTTAGTTCAAATTTGTTCTTTGTCATAATTTTAATAGCCAAATATTACATATTTGACCCCCATACTAGAAATACCTAAAGATCGTCCACTCCCAAATTCGAATCTCTTGCTAGATGATGCCTTATCATGTAAGTAAAACATGCAGGCCTAGTGAGATGGGCTGGCACATGAACCCCAGCTGGCTAGGAGCCCACTTAGTAAAAAAGATGAAAGGGTAATTGGCCAAAAACCTTAAAAAGGTAAAAAGAGAAAATAAAAAAAAATAAGAAAGAAAGAAAAAGGGTCTTTCCTTACGAATCCTCCCTCAGAGAAATTCGTTTGATGACAAGCTCTTCTATAAGGGCTCGTCATGCACTGTCCAAACAAATGTTTGGACATAGTAGGCAAAGCACATAAATTCAACAAGCAGTGTTTCATTCTATTTAAATGTATAGAAGCTATTAATTTATTTAAGTAAAAATAAAGCTAATTTAGATATTTCTTATTTCTGCTTTCTTATTTTGATATATTCGTCAATAGGAAAATAAGATCAATTGCAAATTTTAAAATCGCGTTTCTTTAGAAAAATATCTCAGTGTTTGACTGGTTTGAATTTGAATTATTCATCCACATTAGTAATCTCCCTTAACACATGGTCCTACTGCTATTTAGATATATTGTATATCTAAAGGTTATTGGGCCTAAATAGCTGAGGGGTTAAGGGCGTCAGTCTAATGAATACAGAGCGCAAATAAACCCTCATGGCACAGGTTCAAACCCTGTAAATTAAAAAAACAAAAACATTTTTTTTGTCTTTTTTTTGTTTTTTTTATTTTCTTTGTTTTCATTCTATGGTAGGTGCATGTGTGCATATATCATTATCAACATTTTTTAGCCATATAACTATGGTCAATTATCAAGATACAGTGCTTTTGGACAGGTTGCTCTCAAATGGTTTAGCAATACTTAGCGAAACTACTATTATATTCATACTATGTGTGTGTGTTTGTGCAAGTCGCAATAACTCAGATAAGACGGTACATATGCAGAGGCAAATCAACTTTTTGCTGCTTATCTATTCAATGAGTGCCAACTTTTCATAAGCTGGTTCAATCATTTTTCGTTTTTAGTGTATACAATGTGGTGTACTGCAATAATGCACATTCAACATTGAAACGATAGCCCAGTTACAATGTTAAAGTGAGCCACTATTGAGCAACCACTGCATTCTAATGAGAGGGTGTAGCTGTTGTCGATGTTTTTGTTGTTGCTGCCATTGCGCGTACATGCGTGCATGCGGGCGCACATGCGTGTGTGTTGGGACAGGAGAAGTCAGGAGCATGGTGTGACACATTAATACACGTCAATATTTGCGAAAAGAAGTTTAACTTGCATTTACACAGGCGTTAATATCCCCAGAACCTTCACTGCTCTCACACACATAGAAATGGTGTAGTTAAAGGCTCATGTTAAAATTAGGACATCTATTCCCACTAGGTAGCTATCTATGCATGTTTAAAGAGTGACTTTACGCATTTGCGTTTAATACAAAAAAATATGCATTGGCTCAAATTTAGTATATACACTGTAGGTACATAAACGTCCAATTGTTAGTGTGAAAAGAACGCTGAAATCTAGTTGTTCTGACGATTATTAACAACGATAAACGTAACACTTGTAACGTTGGTGTTAAGTTCGACCATGATTTCTTCGTAGAGGTGCGACACATGACAGCAATATTTTTGCTGCACAAATGTCCTACACCTCATGCAGTGTTAATATGGCACATATACTACCGAGCTCCTTCACTCAATCAAAATCAAACAACAGAATCTAGGGCGAAGATTTGGCGCCAGTAAAATGCATTTAAGCCCCCCCCCCCCCCGCGGTAGCTTAGACTGCTTTCTGTTCTAAGGCAGTGTTTTGTTTTTGTTGATATATTGTTTAATGTACTTCCTATTGGTTGTGGGTGTTCTGTGCTTGTCTTTGTTTTAGTATACCTTGAGTCCTTTCTAGTTTTGCAATCATCTTCACGAAGAAGAGATAGCTGCTTGCTTCTTTGGTTGTCTTACGGATGTATTGTTACTGTGAGTATTCTGTGGCTCTTCCTCACGGCCCTGTGTGTTGGCCTTTGGCGTGTTATTGTGGTATTTCCTGATCATGCTCACTTACTTTTTGGATGTATGTAGGGTGTAGCACTACGTACACTAAAGTTACATTCTGTTTGCTAGAGCCTGTGTTTAATAAACTTTTCATGACGTTAATCATGGTAAGATGTAGCCCTTAGTTCCGCTGTTTTGCAACCTGGTATCGTGTTGTCATGGTTTCTGTGACGAACTTACCATGTGACTATAGTAATCTGAGATCCGATTCAACGGAGTTTGCCAAGGATATCCAAATGCCATAATGTTTGACACTAAAGTTTCGTATTTCATCTCATCTCGTAGAAACAATCCCCCTACAAGTTTTAGTTCAATTTTGTTCTTTGTCATAACTTTAATAGCCAAATATTACATATTTGACCCCTGTACAAGAATTACCTAAAAATCGTCCACTCCCAAATTCGAATCTCTTGCTAGATGATGCCTTATCAAGTAAGTAAAACATGCAGGCCTAGTGAGATGGGCTGGCACATGAACCCCAGCTGGCTATGAACCCACTTAGTAAAAAAGATGAAAGGGTATTTGGCCAAAAACCTTAAAAAGGTAAAAGATAAAAATAAAAAAAAATAAGAAAGAAAGAAAAAGTGTCTTTCCTTACGAAACCTCCCTCGAAGAAATTCGTTTGATAACAAGCCCTTCTACAAGGGCTCGTCATACACTGTCCAAACAAATAAACAAATGTTTGGACATAGTTTGGACATAGTAGGCAAAGCATATAAATTCAACAAGCAGTGTTTCATTCGATTTAAAATGTATAGAAGCTATTAATTTATTTTGGTAAAAATAAAGCTACTTCAGATATTTCTTTTTCTGCTTTCTAATTTGATGTTTTCTCCAATAGAAAAATAAGATTAATTGCAAACTAAAATCCCGTTTCTTTAGAAAGATGTCTCAGATGTTGACTGGTTTGCATTTGAATTATTCTTCCCCATTAGTAATCTCCCTTAACACATGGTCCTACTGCTATTTAGATGTATAGTATACGTAATAAATAAAGGATACTTTTCCGAGGCTTTCTTGTTTAAACCGCGAGGTGGGCTACGCCCACCTCGCGGTTTAAACAGAAAACCAAGGAAAATCCTTTATTTAGCTTGTAGAATGGCGCAGGCGCAAATAAACACGCGTTACTGACATCTGACGAAATTTACTTTCCCTCCTCCCTGCACCTGGCCTAAGCTGTCAATTATATTACATTTACCTACGGGTTAATTTGTCGCTATTTAGGAAGTTCCCGCCTACATTGCTGTTTAACTAAAACTGGAAGTTAGAGTGCGGTTTTAAGCTCCTCCTTCGTTGCTATTCTAGGGTGTCTGATTTAAACATCAGCAGATCACAAAGAAAAAAGCATCGGCCATACTACAACTAAAGGTTATTGGGCCCAAATAGCTGAGGAGTTTGGAATGTCTAATGCATACAGAGCGCAAATAACCCTCATGGCACAGGGTTAAACCCTGTAAAAAACAACATTTTTTTGTCTCTTTTTTTATTTCCTTTATTTTCATTCAATGGTTGGTGCATGTGTGCTTATATCATTATCAACATTTTTCAGCCATATAACTATGGTCAATTATCCGTATTTGTGACGCTTCCTACCCCAAGAGTTGGTATGAATCAATCCCAAGGCAGGCTGCGCCCCAGTCTTCTGCTATGATACTTTATTTATTTCAAGACTGGTTAATCGGGGCCCTTTGTTTCCCACTCATAAGAGTGGGTCCCTCAGGGGTCCGACTGCAAATACAAAATGACAGCAAACAGCATGTAAATATATCACTCCTCGGCTCTGCGTCCGTGCGAGTCATTATTTCCAGTTTGAAGTAGGTTTGAACTTAGAATAATATTGGGTGTAATGTTTTGAAGTTCCAAAAGAAGGGCGGTACGTTCAGCATTATGTACAGGTTTCAAATATATGTTCAAGCGTATTGGGGCCAAGCCAACAGTCTGCACATCTTGGGATACTGCGAAAACGACCAATTTTGTGGTAGTATTCGCCTGTTGGCAGAATTTTATGCAAATATTTGAAGATTATAAGTTTTTCATTTGATTTTTGAATTTTAGCATAATTGTTCCAAATTAGATCCCAGTTTGTTGATGGATATTTTAAGGTTATGGTTGGAGAGTTATTCATCTTATTAATTATTTTGGTATATATTAGCCTTAAATTTGGTAGTTTCCATATATTATCATGAATTCTGTATTTTAATATGGTTGATTTAATGTGTTGATTTTCTTGAAAATTTTCAATATTATGTAGATATGTGTTTGCAGCATATGGTGCATGATAGAATTTTAAATTCAGGCCAAACCAATAAATATATAAATTTGCCCACGGCTGATCGAGATTGAGTTCTATCCTGCGTAAGGTTTGAATTATTATACTTTCTCGTTTGTGTAGGACCGAAGGCAATTCCAACCCTCCATGAAACATATCTTGAAATATTGTATTTCTTGATATTTTGTTATGACCAGACCATAAAAATTCAAATAGTAAAGTGTTAATTTGTTTTATGTAGTCTGTTGGTAAATCAGTAAATATCATTGTATATTGAAGCAAACTGAATATGTAGGTTTTGATAATTATTACTTTTTCAAAGAGATTAAAATAGCAATTGTTTTATTTATTAATGGCTTGTTTAATTTTTTGAATTTTGGGATCATCATAATTTTCTTTAATTTCATTTTTGCCAAATATAATTCCATAAACCTTAATTTTGTCTTTAAAAAGATTTGCAGGGGTAATTCTTTAGATCTTCCCAGTTCCCAAATGTTAAAATTTCTGTCTTATCTTGATTAATTTTTGAACCAGATTTTTTTCCAAATAAATTTGTTTCTTCATTTAAGTATTAGGTAACGGTGCTTTTGGACAGGTTGCTCTCAAATGGTTTAGCAATACTTAGTGCAAACTACTATTATATTCATATGGTGTGTGTGCAAGTCGCAATAACGCAGAGAAGACTGTACATATACCTAGGCAAATGAAATTTTTTACTGTTTATCTATTCAATGAGTGGCAATTTTTCAGGTTCAAGTGTTTTTCGTTTTAGTCTATACAATGCAGTGTACTGCAATACTGCACATCCAAAATTGAAAGATAGCACAGTTACAATGTTAAAGTGGGCCACTATTGAGCCACCACTGCATTCTAATAAGTGGGTGCAGCTGTTGTTGAGGGGTCAATTTTTAATCTTTTGTTCTTTCTGTGATTTTTTTTGTCAGAGCCCTGTAGACCCTGATGAAATGCCCGCATGATTGAGCTATACGTATACCAACGGTAAAGTGCCAACATATTCCAGCAAACACGTAAAAACGAGCCACTATAGGCTCGCCAGCGAAACGCAATCTGAATGATAGTGGCCTGAGATGGGATGCTAGCTGGGATACATCTTCTCTGAAACCACTCCGCCTTTGTGACTCAAATTTGTAACGGGGTGTAACGAAATTTTGTTTAAACGGTTCTGGTCACTTTACCAAGATGTCACCGTGTACATATAAGGTAACAACCTTTCAATACTCTCAAACCAACAGGCCCAATACCTTTGGAATTGGTAAACATAGGGGGTTCATTGTATTAATCTTTCAAAACTATGGAACTAAGGTGCCCATGACCTTTGACATTGGTATGTAACATTGGGGATGTTTGTCCAAATGACCCTAGGTTGACCATAGCCTACTTCAGGCTTACGTTACGGTCAAATTTGATTGCTCATGTATTTATATATTGGATATACATATTTGTTTTTTATAACTTGAAAGCAAAGCTAGATATATTTGACCTAATGAGGCTATTATAGATACAGTCCAGCAGGCACATAACGTCGAAATAACGTCGTATTAACGTCGATGGGACGTTAAACGTTGTTTGAAGGTCGTTTGCCTGCTGGGAAGTATCAACCGTCATGAATGCCATTTGACCTTTCAGCCAAGGTCGCTCACATTGCACTGCAATCATCAATGTATAAAATTACGGCTATAGATGAGTACCAAAAGTTGATTTTTCGATAATTCGTCATGACCAGCAGGCGCATCGCGTCGAACCAACGTCGTATCAAACTCCGATGCGACGTCGTCGCATCGGCGTTGATATAACGTTGTTTTAAGGGCGCATGCCTGCTTGGATAAATACTCCAGGTATGTATAATGACTATAGATACATTTGTAAGTTCTTGGATGATGAATATTTACGTCATATTTTTAAACCACTGGTCAATATGGTACATGTATTTGGCGTTTTGAGGTGCGAAAACATGTCCATTCTGTTCAGTTGCAAGGACTGACAATCTGATAAAGCGTGGTCGTTGGTATGAATACTATATACTACATGTACCATACTTTGTGCGAACGAGCAGTGAAGGCTCTGGTGACACTGAGCACTCTCACTGGCCAGCTGTGTTATAGCACGCCTATCAAAATATCCTGTACTGGCTCATGTATCATTTAAGCCTAGTTGAATTTCCCTCTGTTATCAATTGGATCACCCCAATTACGTTTTCAGGGTTGTTTGGTGGTATTTTACATTTTTATTAAAAATTTTCACAGACAATTCTGTGAGCAAACAGTGGAGATATTAATCAGACGCCGCGTTCAGCGGCTTCTGATCTGGGTCTGCACGGTTTGCTCATTTCCCACGAAAAAGGACGCTAGGCTTATATGGGTTTAAAACTAAGGGATCTTTTCAGGCGATCTGATATTCGTAACTTATTATGGTATGCCAATGTCATTTGTCCTGCAAATGTCTGCTTATTACGTCTGCTGCATATTACAGAATACATTATGAACCTAATTCAGGTTGCACCTCAGGGAGCAGTTTGATCTGGGTTCATATTCTTTTCAATATAGACTAAACACACAGATGGCCAGGCAGACGGCAATTGTTGCAAATGGCGGGAAAAGGGATAAAAGATAAAAAAATAAATAAAAAAGAGCGGACAGTATACAACTATTTCATACCTTTCTGTGCAACAGTTTAAACTATCACCCCGGGATGATGTGGATGACCCGATGGCACTATTGCACGAGGCCGAAGGCCGAGGGCAACAGTGCATCGGGTCATCCGCAGCACCGAGGGTGTAATAGTTTTGACTGTTGCACAGAAAGGTATGAAATGGTCTTTTTATAACCCAACTCAGAACTTACAAAGGGTAATAATCAGCGCGATGCAGATGCGCGTACGGTTCGTTTACGACGGAAGACCACGGCTGGAGCGGCTCATAAAGTGTGGGTGCTTAACTTAGTTGTCTTAGTTAGTAATAGCGGAACACTTTGAAGCCAAAATTGAACAGATTAGGCAAATGTTTCTGTTTTGCAACAAATCCGCTTCTCATACAGCGTAGAGAGCGCAGTGGCTGAGTGGTAAAATGCTTGAATGTTGCGGATTTGACCCTCAACGGCGTCAATGCGTTGTCACTTTAATTCTTGCTTAGAACTGGTTAAATCCCGACATAACTGAAAAATTGTTGACTGGGACGTACAGAATGGAACCAAACAAAACTTTCCTACAGCGTGACGCTGCTAAGTAATACGTCTGACGTCATCAGTGTAACATACGCGGCCCTAAAGTCGTCACCTTGACGCATTTAAGCGATTGTCCCGTACTTTAGCAGATGATACTTTAACCATCCAGCTAGTGGATAAACTAAAGAAAATGGCTTGAAACTACTCGAAAATAACGTTAAAAACAATTTTGCCGAGAGGGTCTGCGTCCTGGCAGTCTGACAACCGGTGCTGGTGGTCCTAAGGGTGTTCTAGGCATAAGTGGCAATGTTGGTAGTCGTATGCGTGTACTATATGTCTAAGTGGTGGTGGAGGTCATCTTAGGGACGCACTGGTGGTCTGAGAGTTGGTGTTGATGGCCCTTGGAGCATACTGGAGGTCTCGTTGGTGGTGTTGGTGGTCATATGGGCGTACTGAAGGTATGAGTGGACTGGCAATGTTCGCATTCCTAGACGTGTTGTTTAAATTAGTGACAGTGTAGGTGATTAAAAGGACGCATTGAAGGTCGAAGTATTATATGACTTTTTGGTTACTGTAAAGGCGGTACCTCATGAATGCGTAATTAGGACTGGTCAACCTTAGACATAGGTAAAAGCTGAAATGAGGCGTGTTTTTATTAAAAAGTTACTGTATCATCTTGCGCCATTACCTCAGTATAGACGCAAGACACATTATTTGGTCCTTAAAACGCCAGCTAAATAACTGCATCTGAAAATGTCTAATTAGCATTAGCATTGAGGCAAACATTGTGGACCCAGATCAGACTGCTCCTACAGGAGCAGTCTGATCTGGATCCACACTGTTTGTCTATGAGGCTTCAAATATTTTAGTGGAGGACAAAAACATACATTTTGTGATTGTGCGCTTAAAGGGTTATTAAATATGAGTTCAGTGTGCATACGGTTAGGATTTTCATGAAATGCACGCACGTTTGCACAAACAACTTATTTTAATTCTTCACCAAATTATAAATGGAACTCGATTTCCCTTGTTTAGCAGATGAAATAGCCGAACCACGCCCAGATATGAATATTAAAGTTACCGCCTTTACAGAGAGCATAAAGTTATATTATACCTTTTTTGGTGGTCTAAGAAACGTATTGAAGGTACGAGTAGTGGTATTGGTGGACTTGCAGATAGTCGGGGAACCAAAGTGGCCTATCGTGCAAAAACGCATTTTTTTGCACCCGAAAGGTATACAGCTGAATTTTTGCATATCGATAGTCTGACTAGTAATTGATATGAAACCACTGTATAGCAATGCAATGCGAATTGCATTTATCGAGAAAATGCATTTTTGTATGGGAAGCCGTTTAGCTATCAAAAAACCTATTAGTTTCCTAAACACTCGCATTTTTGATAATAGAGCATTTGTGGATTAATATTTAGGCAATTATCAAGATAATACAATATCTTTGCCATCGAAAACCTACCAATGCATTTTAAAGTATGGGCAGCCGCCCGTGTACCAATAAAGTATTCCAGCAGACACATACTTCTTTTTTCATTACAATAAGTTTCTTATCAAACTAAAGTTAAGTCTTATTGACTACCAGGACAATAATTAATCATTTGGTCACTGTAAAACTGTCGTACCTTTACAGTAAATAATAAGCAGAAACTAAAGTGTTGCGCTGAACCCACAAAATGCTTGATGACAAACATATAATGTTAGGAGCAATGCTTTTTGTTTGTCCATGTACTTAATTTTTCAAAGAACTATTTCGACCCCTCCATGGATCATCATCAGGTGGCGATTGCAGTCTTTTTGTAACCTCTATCTAATGAGTATAGTGTCATATGAAAGTGTATTATGGTTGGCCAGAAAAGGACCAAAACAAAAAGTGTCTGCAATAGATATCTCCACTATAGTTTTTTTGGGTTTTTTTACGTTTTTTTTTTTTGTTATTTTATGTTTTATTTTTTCTGATATACAGCTAACTTAAGCTATATTGAATCCTATTGAGTACGTCCTCAGTTCAAGAAGCCTTCATCATCGGAAGACTCTTCGTGGGGTGCTGCCACCCTACCACATTTGCCTGGTGCTCCAATACAGAAACAACCAAGAACGCATGGTACTGACGCCTTCAAACAAGGACACGCCTTCAAACACTTTGATGTTTTACATTTGCAGTAAACATTTTTTATAGAAGGAGGTTTAGACGCCTTCTCCATCATAATTGGGAGCAATTTTCCATCCAAAATTTTCCTACCAAACTTGGTCGGTACTGGCAAATGTGGATCAGCTAGATGTGATCTTTTGTATAAGGACAGCTGATACAAGGCACGGTACACGTGTAGCTTAAAGGCATCCTCTGTTGGTGGCAATGATCTTATATCGCCTTTGCCAGAAGACCAAAGATGTGCACGCAGCAAATCAAGAGACTTGAATCCTTCTCTTCCATATAAAGTAACAAAGAAGTCACGTGCCTCATCAATGTGGACCTTCCTGATAATCATCCCAGTATTCTCTCTACCAAATTCAGAAAGATGAGGAAAGCAGCAGACCATCTTTAAGGCACAATGTGCAGCATTGCGTTTTCCACGCCTATATGGATAGCTAACAGTATCGCATCCTGTCAGGACATAGCAAATCAGAAGACACTCAGAAGTTGCAAGACCTGAGCGTTGTGTATGTTCACACAATGTCTGTATTAATGTGTGAACAGGTAGAAATTGTTCTTTCTTTTCAATCCACAACTCTGATAAAGGTAGTCTGCAAAAGTGATACATGCACAGCATGATCACATCAGTGTCTGTGGCAAGCACAACAACCCTCTGGCAACCAAAAGCAGCAATGGTAAAGTGCATATGAGCCATCATTCTTGTGTCAGCCTCTTCGTGTGCATAACAGGACAGCTGATCTATTACACTGCACTGACCTCTGGTGACAACATTGGCTCTTGATCTGTCATTAAATGTGCCTCCTAGAAAGAGATGCAATCCCTCTGGAAGCAACCTGTTATTTTGACACCATGAACTCGAAAGATAATGCAATATGTGTCCTTTATTCAAGGGATTTCTTAAAAAAACATTCCAGTCTGGAATTTCAATATTATCAACTGGAATGTACTCAGGGCTTAATTTTGACTGATTCCTACGAAGCCGCTCATCACACTTGAGACTTACGTCATCAGGGATATCATATCTGTCTCCCACAAAATGTACAACGCTACACCCAGTAGGCTTGAGGTGCAAAATTTTTTGCAAATATAATTCTGACAATTGCTGAAATGTTTTTGCACCTAATGTTTGAAACCGCTGAATAAACGCCATGGCATCTATTACATAGACGGTTTGCAACTGAGAAGGAGCAAGGCTATCTTTCAGAATAGCATTATGTCCACTATTTAAGCTGCATAATGCAGCTAAATAGTCTGATTTTGTTCCTTTGCGCATGCTGTAACCTTGGGGACTACGATTGTCAGGTTCAAACAGTGAGGTTGGATATTGTGCCCATTCATGGCTGAAAGCATCAAGTTTAGATTCATCATTTGCCCCCTGCGCAAAGTAGAGAGCACGTGTTACCATACTTTCATGTTGGTACACCTTAGTTATTGGTTTGTTTTTATGCTTATTCATTTGCTTTTGTGTAGCGAATGTAACTACTTTTGTGGCTTTGATTTTATCAAACCCATTAGCCTCTGCTTCTTCCATGGCAGCAATCCCTCGTTCCTTAGCCATGAGGATGTCTTGACTTGATGCTATAATCCCATTGGCTATATTTATGACCTCATTGTGCTGCAGGTCAAATGGATCAGTCATTCTATTTGTAACAATATATATGATATCATTGACCTTTGCTTCTGTAACTATACTTGAGTTTAGGGATTCTCTGTGGTGGGATGACACACTCCCAGGTGTATGGAGATTGTCTTCAATTTGCTGTGATACGGCGTTTAGAAATGGGGCAGTTTTGAGGTACTTTTCTCGCGCAGCTGGATTTTGGGAGGTTCCTTTCATGAGGGATGTTTTTCCATCCCTGTTATAGGTCTGTTCGTGAGCAAGATCAACCCAAATGCCATTGCACGTACCAGTAGTGCGATGTACACAGAAATTCCCATTAATGAACTCAGTGTGTACATCTGGAGCTGATTCAGCAAGACCTCTCATGTCAGTCAAATATAGAGGCAAACAGACAGCATAATTTCTATGTCTGACTGACACCATATAGGGTATCATGTTCTGAACCTCAATCAGATGGTTGTCCCAGTTACCAGAACGTTCTGCTTGGATGTACCGTCGCAGTATCTGCGTCATATCTATGTACATAGACCAAAATCTTGCTGTTGGTGCAAGAGATTCCTCAAATTCATCGAGTTTATCTCTGAGTAATGTCAAAGAGATTTTGATCAAATTCACATCAGAACTGCAAATGACTAAATTTGACTCGTGAAGTTTTGAAAATATGTTGTCAAGTGTGTCTGCAAGCTCTGAAAGACATTCCTCAGAGCCTTCAACAAGAAGCCATTTTTCAAATGCCAGCCATTTCAGCCTTATCATGGCTTCAGATACCAATGTGTGACATCTAAGCATTTGGTAATAATCCTTTCCAGACATTACTTTATTTGCAGTACCCCTGCCACAAACTTTGCTTTCTACCAATATATCCTCCATTCCAGACTCTTTCATGAAGTAACCAATAGCACCCATAAAATTTTCAGCGATGTGAAAACCCCCAAGCCTGATAACTAGATTTGCATATTTTTCAGAATACTTTTTAGCCAGGCCTTTAGCGATGTCATAAATAGCCTGGTCGCAAGTTACTACCGTTTTATTTTGCCCCAGTTTTGACATTACCGTCATAAAGTAGTCCAATGATTTTTCTACAACATTTGGTTTTGTAGGTGAGTCAGGAAATATTGGACCATATGCAATCACGTTCTTTTCTGAACTTTCATAAAGGTTATCAAAGAATTTATTCCAAGATGGCATGTCGTAATCCTCCGTGATATCATCATGTTCAATTTCTAACAAATTTGTTGGTATCATTCGTAGCAGGTGCCATGCAAAATTTTCGGTTTCATATGTAGAAGAATGGGTTTCAGAATCTTTGGCCAGTAGTGATACACCTTTGATGCTTCTTGCTTTACGTCTATCATTGACAGAAATACTTCTTTCAGAAGCAGTAAACAGGGGCGATGATTGTAGAGCAATACCTCTGCCTTTTTTGAGAGGAATAGCTACCTTGGATATCAGCTGATGCCCTGTTTTCTTTCTCAAATACTTATACATGGTGTGGGTTGTTGCATGTAGAGTAGAGCCATCTGCAGTATGTTCACTGAAATCTAAATTATCCAGAGCACATTGAATGAAGCCACCGTTTTTTAACTCTGAAGGAATGAAAACCCCATCAATATCAGACTGTTTATCTAAATCGTCTGCAATAGTGGTCAGATACCGCTGTGCACACTGATAGCTAATTGAGTTACCAAAGCGATTCATTACAGTAAGCAAGGCTTTACTCCTAAATTCTTTTATTAGATGAAGTCCTAGCCCTACATGTTTTGGCGTAGCAATATAGCTTGCATTGAACATAATATCTTGAGCCAGGCTAATAATTGTTCTATGTAGAGAATCTGAGACATTAAGTTTGCCATCAGTTTGAAAAGTTAGGTCTTCGTCTGATAAAAGCCATCCTAAATAGTTAAACAGATCAAGTGGAATGATATTTAAAGCACATTCACTTGATATATCAATGGAAGAAATATTTCTATCAGAACCTTCAATATCATCATCAATATTTTTGGAGGTCTTTGTTGATTCTCTTTGCTGCTGGGCCTTATCTTTGATCTGTCTTCTTAGACACTTAGCGGACAAGTAGAGGTGTCTATTACTGTTGGATGTGTCATTGTCATTGTTATCGCTGTTCTCAGAGTCTGTTAGCATTGCAGAGTCATCAAGCTCTTGGCGCAGCTTTAAAACTCCAGAGCACAGGTGCTCTAATGTTATGTTTGAGGCACAAACTAAAGTTGTAATACCTTTGGGATTCAAAAATTGAATTTCATCTCCAAAATGGGTTGATAAACGCTTTCTCATGTTATGTGTTCTGTAAGACATTGCGGATGGGACATTAAGCTGTCGCAAAAGCTGGCGATATTGTGCTGTTAACTTTGACAATGAGAACACAACCCCATTTCTCAGTAAGTTATCATTTATTTCACTGACTATCTGTATGAAAGCTTGATTATAACTTGTAGATGTGTCTTTAATGTCACTGCCTTTCATCCTCATAATTCCATCCATACAGACTCTATGATAGCGGTATTTACTGGCAGCAAGGTTTATTTGATCATAGTTTTCATTGGTTATGTTATCAAGGACATAGGCATCTTGCAATTCGCTTGCTCTTCTATGTATAGCATCACTTCTACTTTTAGTAGAAACAGTACACATATCTCTAATCCCTTTTACATCTCTATCTTTACCACAAATGAAACAACAAGTTTTGAAATCAGGGACTTTTACACTAGTAGCAGCCATTTTCGACCTTTTGCATTCAACAATTTGACCAGATCGTTTGTGTGTATAGATGCTTTTGCAGACTTTATGACACATAGGTTCATGAGACAGCAGTCTGTCTTTGTTCTGTATCAAATTATATAATCGGTCATATACATGATCCTTTCGCTCATAGAGAGCAGTTTTGAAATTGTCTAAACCAGCAGCAGTAAGCTTATACAGAGGATCATTCTTACACAACTGACATATCAAACACTTTTTAAAATCTGTGTCAGATGAGTACAATCTTTTGGACCCAGCTGATATGGCTGCTGGATCCATCTTTGAATTCTGCACACCCTTGCAGACAGGCTGCATATACTGAAAAAGACCCAGTACAAAAAACAACCAACAAATATACATGAATAGGTCAACTCGGTATGGATCAAATGCTAAATATTCTGTGTCAATTTAAAAATAACAACAACACAATGCTACTGTTATTTAACTTTCTTTTGAATAAATAAAAATTAAATTGAGAACATCAAGTGTTGAACTATTGTTTCATGGCTAGCAGATATTCAATCTACACCATGTACACTGTTAGGCGAACGATTGTAAATGACCTCCACTACGCTGATAAAATGTATAGGAAAACACAGTGCACAGAATATACCTATGTAGAAACCAGCAGAGCGTGTTAATTTATATCACAACAGGTAGGTAGTTTATATTGGAGCAAATACGTGTCATAACATCCAAGACGGACATTTATCAGATCCTAACTTTCTAGAAATGTATAAGGGGTCGAAATGCTAGGGTTAAATAGATATGTAGTAGAATTATTAATCTAGGAAATGGATCAAGGGCTTGAATATTTCTGTTGGGGCACTTTCCTTTAAACTTAACATTGTGGCCACTTCCGCATCTTAAAAAAAGATACAGATAGGCCAATATGGTCATGTTATAATAGTTATACGATTTAATTTTTATCTTTGTTTTACCAATGAAAAATGAAATCATTTTTAACAAAAAAAAAAATACCCAACTCTCAAAAATGACACTCTATATCAAATTTGTTGTAAAAATGGAAGTAAAATTTCCTTTGAACCTTGATAATATTATATACCTGACATAATTTGATATTAAGTTGTCCATAGAATTTAACTACGAGCAAGCTGAAATGAACTAAAATACTAAGTACCAAATTATTGTAGTACCATATTTTTATTTTTCACCTACCTCCCCTTTTTTCATAGAAAATATTTTGTTTTTGTTTTAAATGATGCCGCCAACGTCCTTCTAACTGTATGCAGTGTTTTAACGTATGTTTTTGAATGCACATATTTTTTTGTGGAAAAACATGAAAATCATACCTAATGAGTGGGTAGACAATACTTAATATGTCAGCACACAATTTTTTACGAGATTACCTTCTACACAATGTATTAATAAACATCAAATACATTTCTGAGCAATAAATGCAGATTAATGGAATTTGTAGCAAATAAACATCTATATTTTTTTGCCAATGTGGGGTGTCCTAATCTACATGCTTTGAATATAACTTAGCAGTGGTCTACGATGAAGATCACTGCTTCTGGAGGTTTCCACGGACATTGTTTTATCATATAAAATCATTTATTTTCATTTCCGACCTTTTTTTTTATAAAAATACAGGATATTTTTGAAAATAATGTTTTTTCATGTTCCTGCTGGGCTTCCGTAGAAAATTGACTGCTCTGGCGTTATGCAAGTCAATCGAGTCTGCTATACAGTGGTTTTAGATACACCATAAAATTACCTTTGCAGCCATACAAAATTTAGCTGTATACCTTTCGGGTGCAAGGGTTTGCATTTCTTCGGCCTTGGTTCCCCGACTAAGACGTATAAAAGGTCTGAGTGGTCGTTAGGGTATTTTGTTGCCATGAGTAGCCAAGTTTTATGATAGGTCATTAAAAAAGCTACGGAAATATATTGTATTTATTAGATGGGTATATTTTCGCTGTACTTTTTGAAACAACATCTCATTTTTTTTGTTGATTACGTTTACTGGTGTGGCTTAGAAAAAAGGACCTTGCATTTTGGTATTTTTTTCAATGAAAATTTCCTCTCATGTAGGGTGCACACCTTCAGGGGCCAACAAGTGGTATAACACGGTGGTCACCATGGTATCTCATATTTGTTTATCTGTTGAACTAGGTCCAATCTGTAATTCTATGGCAACCTCATTGTGCTTGAAGAGTTGTGAGGACCACAGCTTATTTAAAAGCTATAATGGAGGTCTATGGAAAAACATTTACAGGTCTGGGCCCTATTGAAGCTCTAAATGGCGGTGGTGGTATGGATGTATACTAGGTGACCATGATCCTATGGGCACACATGAGCACAGTGGCGGATCCAGGGGGGGGGGGTGCTTTTGGAGCTTCAGCACCTCCAGCTGAGTCCATAGTAACAAAAATCTTAATCTACCTTTTTTTTCTTCTCAGTGGTCCGTATGTACCTTATTGCCAGTTCTGTAGTCAGCACCCTAGAGATTAAAACGGCTGTTAATTGTCACACCTACGAGGACTGTTCAAATATGAATGCAAATAGCTTCATAACTTTCGTCACATATATGCTACGACAAAATGGTATACGTTTCTATAAAGGATTATATGTTACCTTTAAACTGGCACCAGACCTAAAGAAAAATCAGTATACTTATCGAGTTATAGCCCCCTGAATGAGGGTTACTTAAGTATACTAACAAACTCAATGCTTCAAACATAACAGTGATAAAGACGAACGTATAATTCTTCGATAACCGGTGAAATTTCTTGAATTTTTTAAGAAGGTAAATCTTCTCCTCTGAAACCATGAGACCCACGGCTTGTAGTCCCATACATAAATACTGGGTTCAAATTTACCAAATACTGATAATTATTTGGCTATAATGGCTTCCATATAGCATAATGGAGAATTAAAAAATTCTTCTGTCCACAGCTAATAATTTTAATATGAAGAAACGAATGGCATTTGCTTTTTTAAACAAAAGAAAAAAGACAAATCTTTTCTGAAACCATAAGACTAAATGCTCAGGGGAGCGGTATAGGCTAATTTAGTATCTTGCTTATATGTAAGTAAACTGATTTGTGTTATTAGTGTGTGTACGATATTGACTGTCGGTGTCCTTCTATCAAGCACCCCAGCGTAAGTGGTCCTGGATCCGCCACAGTGAGCGTATATCAAGGAATAAAGAAACGCAACAAACACTTCGATTCATTGTACACAAACAATATGATGCAAGTTTTAGTGCAAATGATATTAATGGATGGAAGCAGGCTGTATGCGTCAAATTACAGCACGATGACGTAATTACCGATTATGTTATCATGCTGGTATGCGCGTAACCAGCCTAACCCCGTAGTAAACTGTTGAAATATGGTCAAAAAAGCAAACTTTGAATCGACAACCGTTTTTTTTGTTTGGAAAATTCTTGGCATAGATTGGGGATCATGGAAATGATCAGCTTGCAACATTTTTGAATTTTCTGAAACGGCTTAACGTCATTAACGTCAACTCTGAAAACTGCGTTAAACGCGTAACATTTCTTTTCTGATTAAGAGGTTAACCCCCGGCACTTAGGCCCCGCTATGTCCCCGGTATACATGACCCCCAAGGAGCGGGATACATGTATACGAAAGATTGGTGCATTAAACGAGTTAAAGTCATTGTTTTAACACAGACGAAGTGAGTAAAAAGGGAGAAAAATCACACATTTTATGAAGCCCAAAAGTCGGCAGGTCAGACCAAAAGTCGTCATCTTACTTTTCAACCTATTATTTCTGTTAGAAATTGTCTTACCGGTGAAAGGGAAGTGATTATTGCTAATTCGATATCTTCAGTACATGTAACACGCTAGAGAACCTCTGTACACGAAAGGTGCAGTCATCGCGTGGTGGTTGCAGTCGACGAATGCACAAACTAGTGTACCTAGCTATGTAAAAGGGTAATATTTTGGTCAATGTTTTACTTCTGAAAATATTCATCGCGAATTATTGTCACTTATAAATTCCAGCTATGTATCTGCTTAACACATGTTTGTGGGTTACACAGCTGGAATTATAAGTGATAATAATTCGCGATGAATATTTTCAGAAGTAAGAAATTGACCAAAATTATACCTTTATTAACAGTTAGGTACACTTTTTTGTGCACTCGTCGACTGCAACCACCACGCAATGACTGCGCTGTTCGAGTACAGTGGTTCTCTAGCATGTGTACAAATGCAAGTGTTTATGTGGAACAGATGTTTCAATATCGCCTTCAGCTCTCGACAGACTCCCATTTTTGCATACGTAGTAGTTGTACCATGGGTTGTCCGCCTGTACGTGGAGATAATCCACGAGCTTTAGCGAGTGGATTATCTTACGTACAGGTGGACAAACATGGTATAACTATTTTATACCACCTATATCAGTGTAAACATTGCACATCACGAGATATTTCATGCTAAAGTTGGTAAAGGTGGCATAAAATTGGGTACCCTCATTTCAACGCCTACCACTTGGATACATTTTATACCTATATCAATACGCAGGGCAGATAATTGTCTTTCAAATGATGCCCCCTCTAAGACGTTTCAATGATATGGACGGAAAAGAGCGATGCCAAAAGAAAACTGACGTCCTAAGGGCTATGGCGACTTCAGAGCCGCTTACTTAACATTTATCACAACCATAAGGTACCTTTTGTCATATCCTGGCCCATATATTAGTTTGTAGCTTATATTATGAGATTTTTTGGCAGCTACTCAAAGGTGACGGGTTTTTCTAGCCCAGATTTGGCTTCGTTTTATCAAAATCAAGATATAACTGTATCATACAAAATGCCATATCATTATGTGTTGTTAATGCTTTGTTTTTTACAATTTTAATACGGTTCGGCATTTTAAATAAATACACATTAACAAACAGATTACATCTTACTTGTCTTTGCCAAACCAAGCTGCACATTGCCAACCCTCGTATAGGTTGCACACCGAGTTTCGTGCTCTTCACCAGTTTATCAGTCATTTGTATAATACGTAGACGGACGGACGGACTCACACAGTGATTATTGTCGTGCAAATTGTATAAAATTAATTGAGTGTACAGTACAACCTGCCTTTTGCGGCCGCTCAAAAAGAAGACAAAAATTGGTTTCCAAGGCCGATTATTGCTTAATGCAGGTCAAAAGTATTGCAGAATGCTGCAATACATTCGACCTTCATTAAGCTACCATTTGTCTTTAATACCTTTGTTTTGTCTATTTTTGAGTGACCGCTTAAGACAGGTTTTACTGTACAAGCTTTCATCGATGAATGGACGGGCATAAGTCTGGTCGCTACATGTATATCACCCGATCCTCTATGGGTCGGCGGATTAAAATGAAAGATGAGTATACGGTACCCAATGAAGGATTTTAAATACATGTACATAAGCATACCGTGACTTTTAATCCAAGATCATATCCCTTTACCACTGGCAATCATTATGCCAAATATGAACACTCTGGTCAAATATGAAAGAGGACTTCGGGTTACGAGCCGTAAGACCGATTTTAGAATATGTGACCTTGAACTTTTCTCGCACACCAGATCGGAATTTCCGCTGTTTTTACCCATGTGAGAAAATTCTATCTCACACACCCGTACCATCCCTAGGGAAAGATAAAAAAAACGAATAGCCGCACGTCGTCCGTACGCTGGCCGCACCTCGATCCATGACGTCATTGTTATGTTTAAATGACGTCACCATGTCGCATCTCAGCGAATTCAGGATATTCTAGAAGCTTTTTTCATTTCTTTGTAATATAAAATGACTTAAATGAGGTATTTCGTTGTGAGCAAGAAAAAGTATCCATCATGAGAGTGACGGTGGGATAGAAAAAATCCGTCCCTCGTGATACAAATCGGTGATCGTCGGGACGGATTTTTCTATCCCACCCTCACACTCATGATAGATACTATTAAACTCAAATGCCATATCAGTGATCTGAAAAAAGTCTTTGTCATTAACAGGCCATAGGAAAACATTTAGGGGATAACTGTATTCATAATTTTTATTTGGGGAGGTATACATGTATCGTCGGATATACGGTCGGAAATTTAGTTTGACGTTATCCAATCAGACGTCGCGTTACAAAAGCAAGTGCATTAGGATGTGCCAATTATGAATATCTTCGGTCAAAAACTGAAGGAAGTGCTGCGTACAAAACCGACTGAATGACGGTCAAATGGACGGGCGGACAAGCGAAAATATGAATATAATGTCTTCTTTGACTAATACAACGACGATGAATTAACCTTTTCATTGTACGTTAATACATTTCCATACCCGTATTATTTTCTAGCACAAAACATGGGGCAAATGTGAGTCTGTTGTAAAACAAACCATATTAAGCAGTTTTGTAGACAATAGATCACAATAACGTGTGACAAATGTGATTTTATGACACATGAAAAATCGACATAAATCACAAACGTCTCAAAAATGTGAGACATTTGTGCTTGGATCCCGAATCACATTCGTCACATGTGTAAGGAATGTGATCACATTTGTCACACTTGTAAGGAATGTGATCACATTTGTCACACGTGTAAGGAATGTGATCACATTTGTCACACGTGTAAGGAATGTGATCACATTCGTCACATGTGTAAGGAATGTGATCACATTGGTCATACGTGTAAGAAATATGATCACATTTATCACACGTGTAAGGAATGTGATCACATTTGTCACACGTGTAAGGAATGTGATCACATTTGTCACACGTGTAAGGAATGTGATTTGTCACACGTGTAAGGAATGTGATCACATTTGTCACACGTGTAAGGAATGTGATGTGTGACGAATGTTGCTTTACAAAGCTACATGTTTTGGTTCATTTTCAAAAGAGTCAATGGTCCATTCGGGAACGTCCGCCACAATTCGGGAATTGAATCATGGCTCGGGTGTATGAAAGGAGTATACCCGTAGTACTATGTACCAAAACGCTCCAGTTTGAAAGTCGGAACTGGCGTATGGAAAATTAGTTCTGTAACATGTGGGTTCAGTTCTATTAAAATCGATTATTCTGATTGTCCGAAAAGTTTAATCAACAGAATAAATGAACAACATAAACTTCATTTAAGCCGTTTGTTTGGCTGCAATCACACTTTTTATTGTCTTGACATGGTTTCTGTGACGTCAACGTCACGTTATATAACGTCAGCGTCACGTTATCACCCGCGTTATCAAAGAAGATCCTCGATGTACATCCGTGGTCTGATTCCACGGAATTTCGCGGAATTGGTCGAGGCAGTTCCGATTGTCAATGGCCTTGATTATTGTTCTCTACAAAATAAACGGTTGAAAATAGTGTACAAAGTTTTGTTTATGAAGATCTCGAAATCTCTGTCTAGTTGAGAATGTTAAGGGGTTTCTTCTGAAAATTTCAACAGAGGCATGACCGATGGTTTGCGTAAAAATGTATTTTCTCAATATCTGCCAACTAGCCCTTTCCATACTCGTGACACCTATATATGCGTACTTTGGCAAACACTGAATACCACGATGAAATGAAGCATAATGCGGCATATCATCAGGGTCTACACTATTTGCAAAGTCTGACAAACTCGAAAGTCAGAGAAAGAAAATACCATTTTATTTGGAATGATTATAACCTGTGACCCCTCGAATTACTCAATGGACCATCCCAAGTTTATTGCATCAAAGCATAAGAAAGAATACATTAGTGCACAAAGGGGTAAATTATGTGAATTTTATGTGCACTGACATTTTAAAAAGAATAGGTTGAGGTTTAGATTCATTTCCCATCAAGATATGGCCGTTTGCCGAATGTATCTTAACAACGATCAGATGAATTTCAACTAAATGTTGAATGTTGTATATGCATTGATGGTGACAAGATTATCACGCAATTTCTTGTTCGTCCGTTTCATTCATTTATTAACTCTCTCTCCTGGGAAAGTTTACATGCTTTTTTGTCGTCTGCTGAATTTTTTTCAAAACTAACTTCAGGAATACCCTAAGTTTTCAGGCGCCACACACAGAGTCGTTTATTGGGTCAAATCTTTATTAGGACCAAGATAAGACCTATAGCCTCAGGGATTATCTGACACCTGGGATTATCGCATATCCCGTTATGAGCGTCTCAAAATCGTTTGTCACCAGAATCGCACCGGACAGGCGGCAATCAAAAATACTTATCCTATCGACGAACGTGGATCATAAATGGTTAGAAAAAGTGTTTTTGATTGCCATTTGTCACCAGTCGGGCGACAAATAGCAATCGAAAACTCTGTTTTTAACTATTTTGATCTACGTTCGTCGATAGGAGAAGTATTTTCGATTGCCGCCTGTCCGGTGTGAGACTGAAGTACGAATATTCTCTTGCTATAATTTTTTGCTACAAATAGGCAAATAGGTTAAATAATTTGTTTGATTTGATTCTTTACGTCCCATCAACAATCAGTTAAACAGGGACGGGTCTTCCTGGGTTGAACCAGTACTAAGCTAGGATAAAGACGTCGCGTCAGGTGTTGGTGTTCATTTTAAAAACGTAGGGGTCCTCTCTATTGAAAGTTCTCTATTTCACTTATTCCATAATACATTTTAAAAAACTAAACATCAAAGAAAATGTTATTAATTAAATTTTACATTGATGAAAAACGAAAGACAAATTAAGTTACAAAGAAAAAGTTATCGCTAACATGTTCCGTATAAATTGCCGATTTTTTGCATGTAGAGACGTAACAGAAATCGTTTGGCGGAGTGTTTCTAAATCCAAAAGTTTTAACTAATAATGCATGAAATCTTGTAATTTTCCCTGCATAGCTACTTTTTGTGCTTATCCTCACGACGACATGCGCGAAATTGGCGTTAATCGGCAAACTAACCAGAAATAGCCAACCAAGCAAAGAAACGGAACGTGTAGAGATTTAAAGAAAACGTTGAAAACAATAGTAAAATAATAATAATAATAATAATAATAATAATAATAATAATAATAATAATAATAATTGTTATACTTAAGATTAAGATTAAAAAATAAATTGAAGCAACTTGTAATCAAATTATTTTTTATTTCGGCGATAAGATATGGTTATTGTTATTTTCTTAATTTTACTAAAATTTAGATTTTTTAAAATGCTGTTAAGATTTCTCAACATTACCTAAGTAAGCATATCGCATATTGTAGAAGCATTACAGATCCGTAATATTCGAACTTAGACATTTTCTCCGCTCTGGTAAGAAGGCGCTTAAACTCAATTTTCAACCTAAAAATGACAGAACTAAAATGTAATTTATTTCTATGAAACTTATATGGTTGATATTGTTGGATGATAGAGATACCATTTATAACTTATAAAACATTGGGAAAATATCAGAACATGATTATTTTGGGGCCATAAAATGCTCACCCTAAGCATTTTCATTCAATTTACATTGAAATGAATGGGATTTTACCAGTTAAAAAGATGAACAATTTGACAAAACTAAATATTTAGTTATTTCATAATTGTTTATATCATTGTAAAGATAAAACATTAAATTTTCTTTTGATAACTTATAAAATAATGACAACTTAATAATAAGTTAGTTATCAATAATTTATTTAAAGGTTTGTATACTTTTCTGTGTAATTGATGCCACAGATTTCAACAGGTAAGTTGCGAGAGTGGTCAAAATTCAAGGGAAATAATCGGTCAGATAAAACCGATAACAGCGGATATTGTCCCATATGAAGAGTGTCAAACAGAGACCAACGTATCGTGTTTCGTGGGGACCTCGGTCGACCCTGACCTGTGTTCAAACTTTTTGCAATGGTTATCAGCAGACGTCACTGGGGTCATGACTTAACATTGGTTGACTGTGAAATTCGAACCAGTCCCAAACAAAAGGCTTTACAACATCACTCGAGGGTATAGATTTAAAATTAATTTATTTTAAGTGTTACCGAATTTTTTTTAACAAACATAATAGCATGAATGTGCAAGCTTAATAGTAGAGATTTTAAGTGAAAGTTAAACCATTGGCTTTGACTTCAAATCATGATGCAAAGGTTTCCTTTGGTATCGAAGCTTCACAAGTCAACAGAAAAATAATTATCCAAAGACACAATGTGTATCTTAAAATTCAAGATGGCCGTCGTCGGCCATATTCGAAAACTTGTCCGACCCCTGGCCCAATTTTTTTGTCGAAGGAACTATTATGATACCTGTTTTCTAGCTAATTTGAAGTCGACCCATTTCTGATATCAATTTTGTTTTTGGGATGTGTTTTGATCATGAAAATAACACACAGAGTTGAAATGTTCGTAATTAACGAAACAATCCTGTAAATCATGCTCGTGATATAATACTTCAAGTCATTATCCAGCATGGGAGCACAGATATTTACACTTAAAGAGAACCATTCAGGGTTGTCCATGCATACAACACTTGCAAGGTATGTACAGCCTCTTTTACAGTGGCAAATAACAAGCTCAGGTAAGTTCATCGAAATAATGGAGACACTGGTTCTGGAGTTTTTTGATTGCAATACCCCATTAGACCTTAGGATGGCTACAGACTCTGCTCGCCCACTCACGGGGGATGGTGGGGGGGTGTTGACCATTTTAATTTCCTGTTACTACAATATATACGCCACAAAATGAGACGTGATAGCCCTCTGAGAAATGTCACTTGATCATGTAACATCAAAATGGCTTTTATCAGCTACCTCTAATATTAACTGTATTGTTGCGCGTTGTCTGATAAACGTTGTCTATCTCACGGCATGTTGCCTTTATCAGGTCATGATGATGTTGCACTTTTTGAATGACGTCGCTAATGACGCTGAACCAACACAAAAATATAAAAAAATACGTCATAATTGCAGGTTTGAAGAGTGAAACAATGGGTAAACTGATAAATAGAATACCAGGTTCGCGTCTTTTGATATCAAGTTTACCAGGCTCGGCTTTGAGAACGCATGTTGAATCGCTCGGCAAGCCTCGCGATGTCAACAAGCGTTCTCAAAGCCTTGCCTGGTAAACTTGATATCAAAAGACACTCACCTAGTATTCTCTATATATCGGTTCAGTGGTTTCAGGGAAGTCATATGAGAACGTTGACGGACGGACAACGGACGGACGGACGGACTGACGGGTTGATGACGAAGGGCCGCTTTATCACAACATATGTACACAAACACATACATGTACATATACATATATGATGATCGAAATGTCGAAAACTATATACCATACGTATCACTTCGTATGCCGTGGGTGTATAAATAGAGAATACTAGGTGAGTGTCTTTTTATATCAAGTTTACCAGGCAAGGCTTTGAGAACGCATGTTGACATCGCGAGGCTTGCCGAGCGATTCAACATGCTTTCTCAAAGCCGAGCCTGGTAAACTTGATATCAAAAGACGCGAACCTGGTATTCTATTTATCAATTTACCCATTGTTGAACACTCTTCAAACAAGCGATTATGACGTAATTTTTGTTTTGTGTATTGATTCCGCGTCATTAGCAACGTCATTAAAAAAAGTGCAACGTCATCATGACCTGATAAAGGTAACATGCCGTGAGATAGGAAACGTTTATTAGGTTATGTTGAAACAATTCAGTTAATATAAGGGGTGACTGATAAATATACATATATGATGATGAAAACGAGGAAAACTATATACCATACGTATCACTTCGTATGCCGTGGCCCGTGGGTGTATAATAACGGGTTCGAAACGACTTGTGCCTAAAGTGGATATAAGTTAACTTGAAAATTTCATCAGGACACTATTTTTGTCCTGCACTGTTAATGTATAAGTGTAACTTTATCTCAAATTTTGTGGAAGCTGAACTGACGCTAGTCTTGGGGTAAACTTCCAACTTTTAGCTCACCTGAGCCGAAGGCTTAAGGTGAGTAATTGTGACTGGTCTTCGTCCGGAGCCCGTCTTGCGTCCGTCGTCCGTCTTCCGTCGTCCGTAAACTTTTTCTTTAAACGACATCTCCTCCTAAACCACTTATTTGAATTTAAAATAGCTTCACATGAATGTTCCCCATGATGCCCTCTTTGAAAATGGCATAAATGGTTTCGCTCCACTGAACAGGAGGGCCGCCAGAGCTCCATATAAGAAATCTTTTAAACAACACCTTCCCCTGAACCACTGGCCCAAATTCAAAATAAATTCACAGAATTTTTTCTCATTATGCCCTATACCAAACTTGCAAAAATGGTTCTGTTCTGCTAAACAAAAGGGCCACAAGAGCTCCAGACAAGAAATATCTTTAAAAGACATCGCGTCCTGAACCACTGGTCCAAATTCAAATTATTTCAAAGAATTGTTCCTCTTGATACCCCCTACCAAAATTGCACAAATGGTTCCGCTCCGCTGAACAAAAGGGCTGCAAGAGCTCCAGATAAGAAATATATTTTAAAGGCATCTCTTCCTGAACCACTGGTTCAAATTCAAAATCATTTCAAAGAATTGTTCCTCATAATACCTTCTACCCAAGTTGCACAAATGGTTCTGCTCCGCTGAACAAAGGGCCACCAGAGCTCCAGATAAGAAACATCTTTAAACGACATCTCGTTCTGAACCACTTGTCCAAATTCAAAATTATTTCACAGAATCGTTCCTCATGATGCATTCTACCAAAATTGAGCTCTAGATAAGAAATGTCTTTTTAAGCTGGTTGTTCCGCTTTTGCGTTTAACACTCCGACAAAACCGTTACTACGTTTATATTTTAAATACAAAACTGTTTTAATTCTTAAATTAAAAATAATTCTCATACTTTAGATATTTATAATAAATTGCAAATATAAGTTATAAATTCAATTTTTGGACTGTTCATGGAATCATGAATACTTCAGGTCTCTTGCAAAGTCAACGTGAAGCCCTTGGATTAATTTCTTAAGTAGTTTTGTTTGGTTAGACCTAAATGTTCAAGTATTTAGGGTTGTGACTGTATCATCCTGGATAGCTGTACTCTCGGGTAAACGAGTTAATTAAAAAGGAAAAAAAGCTCCGTTATCTCAAAGCATGGCACATTTCCTAAATTGATACAATGCATATTAGGTATTTGAATTTACTGCGTTAGTCGCAGTAAAGTCAGATATGCATTGTATCAATTTAGGAAATGTGCCATGCTTTGAGATAACGGAGCCTTTTGTCCTTTTCAATTAACTAAAAAAACAACATATATATATATATATATATATATATATATATATATATATATATATATATATATATATATATATATATATATATATATATATATATATATATATATATATATATATATATATATATATATATATATATATATATATATATATATGTAAAGTGTTCGAACCTCCCCCAACACCCCCACCCCCAAAAAATAAATAAATAAATGAAAAAAAAAACAACAAACAAGGCTATACAAATGCACCTCAGAAAAAAAAAACAAGGAAGATATCAAATTTGGATCGAATTACATGTTTACGACTGAGAAAACAAGAACATCAACTGACAGTAATACGCACAACCCACGATGAATGTTTGCTTATTAGAATAAAACTCTAGCGATTTAAATTGAAAACAATGTTCTTGTAGCCGAACTGAGTGTTTCAACATATCTATCAAGGTGGACGGATTTGAGTTTACTACTACTATCGTCGGATCTTATGTCGGCGCAGTGCGGTCCCCGCCTATGGTATATAGAGCGCGCACAAAACGCCCTGTTTTAGACACCCACGAGGGCTTTGAGAAAGAGAGTTTACAACCTTGGCTTAGATTATATATCGCCTGATTATCAATATAAATGGTTTCAAGAAATGCAGACACAATTATCCCTGAAAAAAGCTCAGACAATATATGAGAGTTACCATATATTGTATGTTCTTTAGTTTTTACGAACACTTAAAACTGCCCTTTCTTACCAGCTTGACAGAGGGTGTAGTGTTCCGTACATGTAAATTATTGGACACAGTTGACCAAGCAAACTTCTACTGATTATATCTCATGGAAATTCGCGAATATGACGGAAAACCACGACACAAGCCACTCTTTTTAAAAAGAAATTAGACGTTAAAGTACTTGTAAGTTTTCTGTCATACAAAGCCAAAATTTACAGATTCTATTGATCCTAACCTGGGACTACAACACAACAAAGTAGCATATGAGCCGTGGCATGTGATTTCCAACAATGTGGCAGTTTGATAAGTATAAACTCAAACGAGCCTGTGCAGCCTCTTTTTAAGCTTAGAAACTCCAAACGACGTTCAGTCAGTAGCTAAACATTCATAGAATATTCAAGCGACTAGCAAAGGCTCTGATCAGACTGCGCGTATGCGCAGGCTGATCTGAGGCTTTGATTGTCGCAAATACCACATTGTTGGAAATCTCATGCACTGGCTCATATATCCTTGCAACAAGGGAGCTAATTCACTTACGTTGTACAACGTATGCAAGGGTCTTGGGATTTATTTGAAACATATTTCTTGGCGAATCCTAGTCATCGTTTTGCATATCTGTGTCTTGATAATGTTGAAATGTATTAGAATGTATTACATGTAGAATGCTTAATTTGATTAAAACATATCTTGTGGTTCAAGGGTCCTGAGCAGTTTCACTAAAAGGTCTCGACCTGCCAAAATGATGCTCGACAAACCCTCGTCACCATTTTGCTTACTAGTGGCCGTACAATATTAAAATGAATAAGTATTCAAAATTGATCCAAATTTCCCACAAGGTTCAATAGTTATGCGGATTTTCACTAAATGACCACGAAAGGCTGGACTGATGCTCAGCTAACCCTCGTCCATCAAATAGTGTTGTTTCGCTTGCCAGTGGTTAGGGAAATTTGACATGCATATGTATGCAAAATGTGAATAAAATATAGCACGTGGTTCAAGAGTTATGAATTTTTTTCACTAAATGCTAACGGACGGACGGACTCACATAATGATTATAGTGCAGACCCAAGGGTCGTGCAATGATACGAAGGATTGTTTATTCAACAGTGTATGGATTATGTTCATGCCTCATTTCATCCATAAAACCTAATCAACCTTTGCATTATTATCATCGTCTCGAGAAAATGATTATTTTAGGTAGAACAATAACCCTGATCAGCACGTGCATTTGCACATGCTGATCCGGGTCTTCGCTGAGTACATGTAATATGGAACGAGTTATTGATTATGTATGTAAAAAGTGGGCACCTTAATTGGGCTGCATAAATTACAGCCCAGTCGAGGCATTCGCTGTAAGAATTTGATTACCATTTTCTCATTGAAAAACTTCATTTCATCAAGGTACGTACTGTCGTGCTAACCAAGAGTGACAGTGACGTCATATTATGTTTACAATTGTTAGGTAAAACATTAACTTGTACACTTCACTTGAGCTAACGCGAATAGATAGATCATGTGTGTATTAATCCTATCCTGTGGATAGGATTAATACACAAATGATCTATCGATTCAAAATCCCTAAAAACTATGTGAACAGAACATAACGTCACTATCACTCTTTGCTGACAAGACAGTACATGCATGCAAGCCCAAACACCCAGAAAGCTAGCAATATGGATACGTTGAGGTGGTAAGTTTTGGTCGCTGTGTCCAGCATCCGGGTTTGTTCTTTTTGTTTTTGCTTTATTTCGGTGCTGGTGTAATCCAATTCTTAAACTAACATGCGTTGCGTTTAACCTGCTAAGTCTTAACTGGTTTGCTAAAAATTATCTAAATACAGTATATTAGCTGTCATTGTAGTATGGCCGATGCTTTTTTCTTTGGTCTTTGTTGATGTTTAAATCAGACACCCTAGAATAACGACGAAGGAGGAGCTTAAAACCGTACTCTAACTTCCAATTTTAGTTAAAAAGCGATGTCGGCGAGAACTCCCTAAATAGCGACAACATAACCTGTAGGTAAATGTAATATAATTGACAGCCTAGGCCGGATTGAGGGAGGAGCGAATGTAAATTCCGTCAGGTGTCAGTATCACGTGTTTATTTGCGACTGCGCCATACTACAAGCTAAATAAAGGATTTTTCCTAGGCTTTCTGTTTAAACCGCTCGGTGGGCTACGCCCACCTCGCGGTTTAAACAAGAAAGCCTCGGAAAAGTATCCTTTATCTATTACTTATAACATTTTAGAAATCTTCCTCATTAGGCCTCTCAATCCACGCGTTTGTTACATTCTGGATACCGGTGGGCAGGTGCACTTTGGCAAACTGTGAAGACCCAGATGAAATGCCGCATAAGGTGGCATTTCATCAGAGTCTGCACTTTTTGCTGAGATAAAAACAATCACCGGGAACAGAAATTCATCGTTTTATAAAAAACAAATACCGACAACCCTTAAATTACAAAACTTACATGTGTTGTACGATTAGATCAATATGAATGGGATTATCTATCAGACTGAAAAGGGCTATTGATAGTAATAGTTATCAACTAATAGAAAGGTGCACGGCCCTCTGCATCCACACTTAAACTGATCATTTTCCATTTACGGCAGAATATGGATAAAAATGTTTCAGCGAACCAGGACCTTAGCATTGTGCTTAATAATGATTTAAAAAAGGTTGTGGTTTCAGTAGGGATCGATCCAGTGACCTCTCGCTTGTGACGTGAGTACGTTAAGTTATATTCCCGTTGGACTATAAGGCACACTTTGGAAGTCAACCTTTAGGACTTTCTAATGATCGTTCAAAACGATGCTTTCGCGTCAAGAGCAGTCCACATGACAAGACAGCTCATAAGCTTTTGGTATTTATTCTCACGCCCAGGCAAGCGTGCGTAATTGGGCATTCTTGGCTCGCATGCACAGAAAATGGATATGAATAACAGCCTTGACCAAGAATGACATCATAGCCCTATTGGAACCTGTTGCAGTAGGTACATGAACCAGGGCCTCAACGCGAGAAAACCTGACTGTGTTGCAAGCAAACAGCAAGGGCGCAGACCAGCCTGCGCATCCGCGCAGTCTGATCAACGTCTTTGTTGTATTAGCTATATGAAAGGTATAGTAGTACAGTTAGCTCCATGCGAAATGTCATTGTTCTAGCTAGACTATGTAGCTGAGCACGGTGACATGGGACCTTTCATGGTCAGAAACTCCGAAGACAGATTTTCTCGCGTCGAAGCCTATTGGGTACACGTACTATTGATCTTATACAGCTGATCTTATACCATTCTGGACATTATTGACTCCCAGTGGGGGTGGGGTGAGGGGGTTCTCTCATTTTCCTTGATTCGTAGGCTTGGACCAAGCATCTACTGTTTACTTCAATAAAATATTAGGAATTTATGCATACTCCAAGAACTATTTGAAATTAAGCAACCTCAAAAAATGCCCATTCTGTACCTTTATCCTAAGAAAAAAGCCCTAAAATAAATAGCTATGACCCCCCAAAATATTCCAGTTTTGTAATGACCCAATTTGTAATGACCCAAAGAGATATACTTATTAGATACTTTCTTCATACTCCCCCAAAACTAATTATTTCTCTGAAAAACCCCTAAACTACTGAAATTCAAAGGTTTGAACCTCATACAATGGTTCGAGCCTACATATATATGAAAATATCAGAGTACAGCCCTACCCCCATACCCAAAGGGCTTGACTCTAATTAACAAAAGTGGACTCCCATACATGTAATTTTAATGTTCTTTTGAAAATTAAGCTATACCTGTGCCCTTGCGATCAATGGAGGAAGAACGCTAAAGTCATGCCTGTCAACCGATCTTGTCAACCGCTTTATATGTACATGCATACTAATAATTGTATTGTATTTTCAAGGTCGTGTTAAATATATATCATCTTTGATAATATGTTGAATGAGTTGTCTTAAATAATTATAATGTCCCTTTCATCCTTTTTACCCAACTAAGTTTAAGATATACAATCATTTTCGGGATGAAATATTCCATTTAAGCTTATTGGAATTTTGCATTGAAGTTTAACTTTGTAGATAGTATTATTCTTTTATCATAAACAGTCAAATTTTGTAGATGTCTTATTGTTTGTCAGATTGCCAACACTAAATATATTTTGGCAGGCGTGAGAGAAACTCTCCACAAAACTACCGGATCAGCAAAATTCCTGCAGTATGCAAATTAAGCAGACCTCATACACGGGAAGCTTTCTTGAACCAATGAGATTTCAAGAAATAATTTCGTAGGCATGAAGGGGGAAATCTGCGAATGTTTTCATTCAGTTACATAAACATAACGCTTATATTTTACAAATTGTTCTTCATATTTCCCTTTGAGGGCCTTTCTTTCGTCAGTTGGGAAAGCACCTTAGAGCGGCATTTATTTATCCAGGGACTTCACTTCGCTTAATATTGTCTTGAAGGAAGTCAAACAACTAGAATTTAGAATTAGTATTATAATTGTTTGTATCATTGTTTTACTTCAGGTAACTATATTTTAATATTTTCATGTAATGTTTTAAGCTCTATTTTTTCCTTTTTTTAATTATTCTTAAAAGTAAGTGCTTTATTATCCCATGCAATGATTTGTTCTATGAGGGTTCTTTGAAATAGCCGCTCATATCGATAATGTCAACTTTCATGCGTTTCCGAAGGAATAGCATGAAAGTACTGTCTTGGCGTATCACCTTATTGAGGGTGTAAAAGATTTGTTAAAAGTATTCACGAGCATGATTTTCTCGTGGTCGGATAAGGTGGTTATTAGCGAGGTGTTGTACTGGTTCATTCTATTGGTCAATTTTGACCTCAGACGGATCAAAGATCAGACGAGTCTACTTAGGAGCACGAGAAAGGTAAATAAGATTGTAACGGTTATTTCGCGCCTAATACTTACTGCTCGTGCTATCGACGTAACAAAATCTCCAATAAATATTAAAATTTTACCGACATGACAAATACAACAACTACATGCTTAGTCGAGCGGTCAACGTCTTGAATTGTAAATATTCCTTGAAAGGTTGCAGAGTCCGAATACCAGAGTTCGAGTCCCAAAAATATATATTTTTTTTCTTTTTTGGGCGGGGGTTGGAGGAGGGGGTAAGGAATGGTAAATCTACTACCTTTGGGCACCAGTAAGGTGACAATTTAGTACATTGTAATTCTATTGTAGAAAATGGATTGGGGGCCGCGGTTCGGAACTTTACTATACTATTTTTCTGCTATCTTCAAAAACACGATAAATTTTATTTTGAATAACTGCGGCACATTGTATCACCTAATGCGTTTTTATGATTGTTTCATTGCGAGGGAAAATTTCGCCTTCAGCCTTACTGCTATCGAGGAACTGATTAAAGAGGGCATAAGGGGCACCACGCCTGGTGTTGCGCGAAGTGCGTCGAGCATGCTTTGTCAGTAGAGCGGGTGCACATACTAGTCAAAGGAGATCGCCACAGAGGAGGACCATGAGCCAGTGGTGATTGGTCTTCCGTCGGGCTCCGACTGCAGCTCTGATACATGTAATGACGCTGCCAGCGAGACAGAGGGCGTGTAAAATTAATTGAATCAGAAATTTAATAATTTATGAAATAAAATATATACCATGATGAAAAAATACAATAAAAAAGAGCTAAAATGAACTTGCACGCACGAACGAACGCATGCACGTTCGCACACATACATACACACTTTATTAAAAGTAAAAAAAAATAGGCCTGACCGAGACTCGAACTCGCATAAAAGAAAAGAAATACTTATACCTTATACGTAAGACTAACAACATTAATGTAGTGTTACACATGTAGTACCCTACTGAGCTACAGAGAAAGTTAAGTAAAATGTTGAAAGTTACCTATATAATCATGATAATGTATTATGTAATGCCTATGATACCGCTTTATAACGGTTTCTATCTGTTTCCCCCTTTCACGTGCTGTAAATTCGAATCGTCTGATCTTTGATCCGTCTGAGGTCGAAATTCACCAAAACCTGTCGCAGTCGTATTGTCAACATTAAACTACAATAAGTAATTTAAAAGATTTAATGGATTTATGATCAAATACGATTACTTTATACATGAAATAGTTTTATCAAGAGGATATCGCATTGACGTCTGACGTCTAATATGAGGTCTCAGACGTCAGTGATATTTCATCTCGATTTTCTTTAAACATGAAACAGAATGGGTCCATCATTCTTAACGGCGCTCGCATGGCGTTATAGGCTAACGCTATCCTATGGACACGGTTTCCAGAGGGTTTTTTTTCCAAAAAGAGTTTTTATCTCTGGTTTGTTCCCGGGTGGCGACGTCGTAGCTGGAAATTTGTTTCTTACAGTACACTCATATATGTACGTTGAAAATATTGAGTAATTGTACAAATACTTGTAGCATAGAAAACGTTGTTTCACATGTCTTTCGACAGCTTATTACACGACTCGACTGGTATTGCAAAATAGGTCTTATCCGGTAAATGTTCTCAGCAGCAGCTAACAGCTGTGCTAGGTACAAATATTGCCAATTCCCTGCACCTAGTGTGTGTAAAGATAGGGGATACATCTTGAAGTGTGTACTCTGCTAGCAATATATTCTTTTTAATATGAAAATGAATCGAACTAATTTCACCGTTTGACCTTTAAAAGGTTACAGATGTATTAAAATAGTGGGATTACATTTTCTGACAAAAAAAAAAACCAACAGATTTTTTATATGCGAACATGAAGAGAGGTAGAGCCTGTTTGTTTGATTTGATTCTTTACGTCCCATCAACAATCTTTCAGTTAAACAGGGACGGGTCTTCCTGGGTTGAACCAGTACTAAGCTAGGATAAATGTGTCTTGCTCAAGGACCACAACGTAGTGACGCCGGTGAGGCTCGAACCAACGGCCCCCCGGTCTCGAGTCAAGCACTCTACCACTGAGCCACTGCGCTCCCTGTAGAGCCTGATAGACTTCCTAATGATAGGATGGAAATATTGAAAGAAAAAAAATGATAACAAAAGATACGGACTCAATTTCTAATCTAAACTCTGGTCAAGAATTAAAATTCATTCAATTTTACACCCATCCCCATCCCACAATATATTCGTTTTTTGAAATCTACAAGTTATAAGAACACGTGGAATGAAAACTCTTGACAAACCTATAGTTCCTAAACATTATCTTTTTGGAAATAGGAAAAAACAAATCCTTCACACACGCCTCAGAACAAATTGTAGTGTCTTAAACTATGATTTATACATGAAAAACATAATTGACTCTCCACTCTGTCGTTGCAACAATATTGAAACAGTAAAACATTTCTTTCTCGACTGCCCAAACTACAACAACCAAAGGATTACTTTGATGCAAACTGTTTCACGTTTCTGTGCAATAACACTGGATACTCCGCTCTACGGTAATAGCACTCTCTCTCTACAGGCAAATAGTGACATATTTGAAGTAGTACAACTCTTTTTGAAACAAACTAACAGATTCTAGTCTAAGTACAAATACGTCACTGAAAGTGTCCCTCCAGTAATAAAATGTGTAAATATGTTACTGGAAGCTTGGAGGCATATTACTATTATATTATATGTAGTTAAACTAAATTACTGAGCTGCATCCCGGAGCTCAATTCCCTTCCACCCAACCTCTTGCATTTCCAACTCTATCTTTGTTATCTTCATGATATATTTCTTTTCTCTACATACTATCTCATCTTTTCTTAAATCCTCGTTACTATATTGCTACCACTTCATGTTTGAAATATTAAATGCCATGTATGTAGTACAATATATTTATGTCTTAGGAGATGAACTAAATAAGCTCTTGCTTTCGTTCTAATCCTATTTATAATGTTTGTAATTATTGTACATGTATGTATCTATTTGTGAAATAAATATGTTTAAACCAACTCTTGATTGTAACAAAGACAGATGTTATTCTGGGTCTGTAACGTTTGCCCTTAACTAATTTTTTTTTTTTGCTTCGCAAACTGTTTAGATCCAGATCAAGTCCCATAAGCTGTCGGGCATGATTATGTGTTATGCTCTGCTAGTGTTTTGAAAATAAGTAAAACATCACTATTCAACAATAGCATGCAAAAATTACGTTTCTATATAGTAGATCTCAAAAAGGCTGTCCAAAGGGGAGGAGGGTGCTAATGAAACGGTGACCGTTTTGACACACTTTTTAGAAGAAAACACTCTTTGGTTAAAACCTGAGAGATGTTCAGCTCTTTGCATGCTGGGTAATTTTTCATGTTGCTGACTTTTTTTTCTAAATTAACTTTTTCAAAAATTGTGTACGACACAAACAGGTCGGGTCCAGATCAGGACCGACATTCTGTTGATCCTGATCTGGGTCCAAACCGTTTGCAAAGGTTATCAGCAGACGACAAGTCTCCATGAGATTGACTAGAAATTATGATAACTATTATATATTCACTACATCTACTCATTGTCAATATTGCAACAAGCACAGGAACATCTTTCAGATTGCATTTTTAATAAATTACATGATGTTAAACGTGTTTACTACCCAAAAATTAGCAGAAAGAGAATAAATTTAAGTTTTCCTCTAAATTATGTATAATTTCCTATGCAAATACACAGAGAAATGCTGTCTGCTAGCATCAGAATGTACCTAGTGGAACCCAGTGGTAACCTGATACTGCTGTAGTTTTCTACTACCGGGAGAAGGCCTATTGTGTTGCTTTTTGATTTATAGTCAGTTAAGTTAAGACTACTTTCTGTATTACTGGGCCGAAATGCTTATGGCCAAAATGGTCATGGGCCGAATTGGTTCTGCACCGAAAATGAGAAGTGACAGGGTGACGGTACTGAATACGTCATCATTTCATGTATACACAAAAGATTTTTGCAATCAAAATGTATAATGTTAAAATTTCAGCTTCTGCCATTGGATGAAAGTGATTGCTGTGCATGCTTTAATTTTTTTTCTGAGAAAATAGGGTTTGGTCATTCAATAGTTTGAAACAAATCTTTTTCTATATTGAACAATTGTTCTTACATGGAGAGTTTTGCAGATTTTCATAGGAAATAGCTACACCGCAGACGGTCAGCTGCTTTGTGGTACAGTGAATTTCCAAAATGAGGAAGCGCAAAATGCAACACAAGGTATTGTTTCTATTTCATTTTTTTTAAATATTGAGTCCTTGCGCGTGCATGAGCTACTGATGAAAGTTGCAGGAATGCGCTTAAAAAGTGATTTTTCGGCCAAAGTGCCTGTATTGAGGTCTATGGGAAATGAATTGGTACCGTCACCCCTACCGGCAGAAGGCTTGTGACACATTTATATTGAAGCTTGGTTCGATATAAGAGTTGTATACCATGTGCATACTTGATATAATGATGGGACATGTAAATGACACTGACGACTAGTACTCAATAGACATTTCATTAGACTTAAGGTGTGGCAAAATTTGGGGTACGTGCATTAAGAGGCTATTTTGGCCACCCTATGAGGCCAAAATATTAAAGTTGGATTTCACTAGTTTCTTCAGATAAGTTTATTAGAACAAATGTCAAAGTGTAAAAGACTACTATTGGTTTGACTTTTACCGTTGCTATGGTAACAACAATGGCCACCAAAATAGGCTGCAAAATTGAGAGGCTTGACAGAGAAATTAACATAGAGCACAAGCAAATACCAAAAATATATTATAACAGAAGATGAGAACTACCACGGACCACAACATATTAGAAAGACTTTGGGGTATTTAGCTGTGCTGATATCTAATTCTTAAAATAGCGGTCTTAAAAAAGCCTTAGATTTGGTCCAAAATGGCAATTTCTCTGTTTTAATCCTATTTTGTCGGCCATTTTTGTTACCATAGTAACGGTAAAATTTGAATTAATTTCGAAATTTCACACTTCAGTTATTCTTCTAATAAATCAATCAAAAGAAATTGGTGAAAAGCAATTTCGGTTTTGGCCAAAATAGCCCCTTAATGCACGTACCCCAAATTTCACTTTCAAAACCTGGGACTTCTTTCTTTTAAAAGGAATTTTTATCCTGTTCTCATCCCTACTGGGTTACTAGAACGAAGACCCTAATCGGCCTGTGCATTTGTTCAGGCTGATCAGGATCTTCGCTCAGTATTATTGATAATTACGGAATGGGTTATTGATTCTGTATAAAAAAAGTGGCTTCTTAAAATTTCAGCCCAGTCGAGGCATTCGGTGTAAGAATTCGATTACCATGCGCTCGTGGAAAAACTTCATTTCATCAAAGTAAACCCGCTTGAGGAGGAAACACCCAGAAAGCGAACACAATGGATACGTGGAGGCGGTAAGTTTTGGTCCAGCATCGGGGGTTGTTCCTTTTTTCTTTATTTCGGTAATCATCTTAGACTAACATGCGTTGCGTTTTACATTTCCGCACTAATTCTCAACTGGTTTGTTAAAAATTGTTTAGCTGTCAATAAACATTTTAGAAATCCGCCTGATTTTTACCTCTCAATCTACACATTTATCAATTCCATGTAACTCTTTTCATTCTGGACACAGGCGGACCGGTGTACTTTGGCAAACTATGAAGACCCGCATAAGGCGGCATTTCATCAGAGTCTGCACTTTTGCCTGACATAAAAAAAATCACCAGGGATAGAAAGGCATAATTTTATAGAAAAGACAGAATTTTGCACTTAAATTAATATAAAATGTCTTCGTTCGTAGTTTTATCACAGCGGCAAATGTTTCCATAAGAATGAATAATTCATATTTAACAATTAATTCGATTGTTAAATAATGAGATACTGCATTTGAAGATTTTCTACTTATTCGGTAATAATATGAGAAATTTTGAATTATTTATTAAACTTCACTCCGCTTGATGATTTAATTCATAGTTTGGCCAGCAAATCTGACACAGTTCTGGAGTTTGAACTGCAGAGTGTTCTATGATACTTTTGCAAAAGTAAATGAATATATGCCACAGAACAAATGGCAAGCTGAAATAGGGGACATAAGTGAAAATGAATGAAAATCTTACTTTTTTAGTACCTACAAATGGCATGAAGTTTAATTTCGAGATGTCCAATACAAGATAAACAATAATATTTTAGTTAAAAATTCCTTCCTGACTAAAGTTAAAAAAATTGATAGTGGAGTATGTTCTTACTGTAAGGAACAACTGGAAAAACTTACCATTTGTTTGTGGCATTTACAAAGGTCAAAACATTCTGGAGAGAATTAAGAGAATGGCTTAAAACCAATGTCTAAATTGAAAACTCTCTGAAGGAAATACTAATTTCACATACTGGTAACAATGAATTAGTAGTTACATATATGCTCTTGTAAAGCTTTGTGTTTACCAAAATAACTTTATTTCAGAAAATTTTAATATCCAAGGCCTTACTTGCCTCTTAAAGAAAAAAATGTTAAGAGAGAACAACAAACTCAATAAATTCTATAAGAAATGGTCTCCCTGTATAATTACTTCTTCCCAAATGTATCAGAAAAGTCAGATTCTCGCTATCCCTGGTGGTTTTTGATCCTTGCTTTTTGTTGTTGTTTATATGTTTTTTTTTAGTTTATTTTTCGGTATTCTACCAGCCATTATAATGAGCGGCAAACTTTTAGAACAGAGGCTATGCAAGAGCTTAGTCTCATGCTAAACCTTTGTCCGTATCTTTATGCATTTTGAAGTTCAAGATATCTGCATTCGGGGTGGGTGTTTGATTTGAGTCGCGCTTCTATGATTTAGGTACATGACCAAATGGTGCGGCCCTCTATACTGAACTGTCGCAAACGTTCGAACATGATTGAAACACACTTTTATCATTTGTATTACGTAATGAGCGGCTCCCGAGTCGTTGCTGGCTCTCGATCAGATGTGTGACAACTAATTTTGTAGTTGTTGTCAGTGTTTTGCTTCCAGTTTGTTGTCGTGGTGGCTGGGGTATGCCATTTCTGTGCATTTTTGTTGAAGTACTTGTTGCGTTATTAGGTGCAATTACTGACAAATGAGTGTGAGTGCTTGTTTTAGGTCGGAATTGGAGCATAACCGATGACCAGGTAACGGTTGCAGCAAAAAATATAAACGCTTATTTTTGTTCAATTGTGAGCTTTGCGTAGACAGGGTTGGTACATTTGGTGTGGTACTGTGTCGTGACAAGTGACCTGTAAACTTTATTTTGCACTTTGCTGGGTTGCATATGAGTGGTTCTATCAGATACGAAAATACTTTGTTTGAATATTATTTTCTCAAGTGTTGTATGGTTAAAGAATTTGATGTCCTTCAGTTGTTTGTCTGAGTATATATGAGCCGCGACGCGAGAAAACCTGTCTTCGGGGTTTCCAACAAAGTTAGATTCAAACCAGTCTCCTCAGCTACAGGGACTAGCTAGAAAGTTGAAATTTCACCTGTAGCAAGTCTAGATATGATACTCTACAAAAAACGAATAACAAAGGCGCTGATCAGACTGCGCGGATGCGCAGGCTGGTCTGCGCCTGTGTTGTTCGCAAACCCCCGAAGACAGGTTTTCTCACGTCGCGGCCCATATTCAATTACTCTCATGATCATGAAGGATCTTACATGAGTGCTCATGTTTTATTGAATTTATTAAACGAGTTGGGAAAAAGAGATAAAATGCGAGGCTTGCCGAGCATTTTATCTCTTTTTCGCAACGAGTTTAATAAATTCAATAATACAAGATCACGAATGTTAGATTCTATTTATCATATGCCATTAAGATTACTTTGAAGTTTCATTTCTGAAGTAAAAACGTTATAATTTTGTCATTATGTACGCAACGTCGTTATGGACGTCATTACGTTTCCAGAAAATCGATAAACCACTAGTGGTTTACAGATTTTATTGCATGGCGTTATTTCACTCCCAGACGCGACGTCATATGATAAAATAGTAATATACAATTCTGCTTGTTAATTAATTTCAAACATTCTGCCTGCTTCTCTCTATTATCCCCCTCTTCTCTCTAATAGTTTAGAATTAATGCTAGTTGTTTGATTGATCTTATACTTATATGTTCGCTTAACATTGTATACGAGCGTATATATATTTGTATTCTGAACAATGTTTATTATAAACAAGAAAAAAGTTACGACATAATGAAAGAGGAAAAGAATTCTGGAAATTCAACAATACTCAGAGTTTGTGAAACTAGTAAAAAGTACCTAAAGTGAGGTAATCAGTACATATATGATACAGGACGTTGAAGAAAACAACAACAACAACAACAACAATAATAATAATAATAATAATAATAATAATAATAATAATAATAATAATAATAATAATAATAATAATAAAAAATAATAATAATGGTCCTAATTTTACCACAATAGTCAGCTGTTCCTCGAAACAACATTAATAATGACAAACAGAGAAACATTCAAGTATAGGTCAAGAAAAAAGAAAGAAAGAACAAACAAAGCTAGAGAAAGAGCTAGAAGATGGAATTACAGCTTTTTCCCCAGAATATGTTGAGTCTATTGGCAAAACAAAGGTCAAACAAGGCAAATTCATCGAATTTATATCCCCCACGAAAGGTTTTTTTAGAGAAGTGTGTAAATCACAAAACATAAATCCCATTTCTCAAACCCTAAGTTCAACTTTGGTATCATACAGATCATAATTAAAGCTTGTCAACTATTTTTATTTGCTTAGTTCACTAAAAATATACTTATCTGTACAATTTCAATACCTGACCTTTCAACCTGACCTGGGTGTGTGAAAGGTCAACGTTTTTGCTTCTAGTGTGGTATATACTTTTTCCCTTTGATTTGACAATGCAACATAACCACATTCAGAAAAAAAGTTTTGACATTTTGCCTTTACCCAGGGACCAAAAGTATGTGTAAGGACGGAATATGCGCTTGCATGGTGGTCTATGCTCCATTCCCTTTAATTTGATATGCAACATGACTACTTTTAGAAAAAAATGTTTTGACCTTTTGTCCCAAGCCCAGGGGCTGAGGGTGTGCTTAAATACAGAATAAGTGCTTGCGTGGTGCTGAAGCTCCATTCCCTTTTATTTGATTTGCAGACTTTCAAAACTGTTTTGACCTTTTGACCCACCCAAGGGCTGAGGATGTGTGTAAGAACAGACTATGTGATTACATGGTGAGCTATGCCCTTTTCCTTTTACTTTGGTATCCAACATGACTACTTTTAGAAAAAATATGTTTTGACCTTTTGATCCCACCCCTTGGGTCGAGGTTGTGTCTACGGGCAAGCTATTTGCAACCATATTAATGTATAAGTAATTCCCTTTAATTTGATATGTATTGATAAGTTAGGGGTAGTTCATGCAAGCCAAATATCTATGTGTCTTGATCCACATCGGAATTAAGGGTGAGGTTGGCGCCGTTAAACCGGTTTAAGCCATCCAAAAATATTTTACTGACCATTCCAAGGCGGTACTTCTTTTGTGGATTTTTTTTTCTGTCTTGTGTTTGCTATGCCTTTGTGCGCGCCTGTTTATATGTGCCTTGTGGTCACACGCTGGGAAAGGACTGACCTCTTGGCTCTCGTTTGTGGTGTCCAATTGTAAGTTTTGTCACTTTCCCATTGGTATCCTGGGTCAGGTGTGGTACTTGATTGTATCGATTCCTGATCTTTGACCCTTATCTACTATGGCCATATTCTCGCCTCCATCCCTTCCCTAAGTACGACCACGGGATAGGACCCAGACCTTTGAACTAAAATCCCATTTGATTTAAATCCTATCTATTATACCTCTGTCTACATGCGAAAGTTTGGTAAAAATAGTGACAACTGACTCAGTTATAATTGCAAAATTTATATATTTGACCATTGCCGCCGCCGTAGGGGTGTTGGGTGTGTGGTAAAATATTTGTCACAGTTATGCTTACCTACATGCACTTGGCAATCATGGTCTAAAGTGAGAAGTTGTCAGATATAATAGCTTGAAGAAATGTGAAGTTCATTACACAAATAAGCCAAAATAGCCCCATAACTTAGTCAAAATTTTGCCGATGATCTCTAAATTCGAACTTAACCTGAGTGTACTTAATAATGCTTTACACTTGTGTAAACTTGGAATGAAATTGATGCAAACTTTCCAAAAATATTGATTGGAAACCAAGCTTTAGTCAAAAACTAAAAATAAGTCAAACTAGAAACACTGTGCTCCCAACCATTAGCTTGTCTATATGATTTCACCACCCTTTTCAGTAGGTATTTTTACAGCAACTCACCATCCTCTATCAGCTGATCATATTTGAAGCTACTAGTTGTAAGTATTCAATGTCCAAATTTGCAAAGGGCAATAACTCGAAAAAATGCAAATGGCAATAACTTGAGCAATACTAATTAACTTTTATAAAAAAAAATCACCAGGTAATCTACTCAATTTTCCTCCATCAGCTGTCCAAATTTGAAGCTCCTAGCTGTAATAGTTTTTAGATATCAAGTTTTCTATGTCCAAACTTGTAAAGGACAAAAACTCGAAAAAAAACCAACAACTTTTTTGTCCAGGTAATTTACTCATTATCCTCTATAAGCTGACCAAGTTTGAAGCTCCTAGCTGTAATATTTTTTTTTAGATTATCTTGATTATAAAATTTCATTACAATTCTTTACAAGGGACATAACTCCACAAAGGGAGATAATCAAGACTTTAAAAAAATGGGTCAGTAATTTTTGATGAATCTATCTATGAAATTTCAAATCCCTATTTTAAATTTTGAATAGAAACACGAACAGACTGAAGGATGGACGGACAGACGGACAGACGGACAAGCCTAAAGCAATATGCGTCTTCAACTTTTCCAAAGTTGGGGACATAAAAAGACGATAGCTCAGTCAAAATTATGCGGATGAGCTCCAAAATCATACTTGACCTGTACTTTATGTTGCTTTACATTTCTGTATACATTGAATTAAGTTGATGCATCTCTTCAAAAGTTATTGATTGGAAACAAAAAGTGTACTGCCACGGAGGATGAAGACAACGACAAATTCATAATCCCTTCGCAGGCAACACAAAAAATTGAATTAAGTCTTAATAGAAATGTACCAAATCTAAACATAGAAGAAAGTAATAGACGAATGAAAAAAGGAAATTTATATAAAATTAGAAAAAATAGAGTGAGTGATGTTAAGGTCAAAATGTACGATAGATACAAAGAAATGAGAGAGACACCATGTAACTACTTTTTAGCCTAGAAAAAGTACCTTTACAAGCATGGTTATAACAAAATTAATAGAAGATATAATGCAACGTCAAAGAGAGTACTATAGCAATCAATATAGCAGCATGATAGAAGTTGACAACACCCATTTAGAACAAATAATAGGTGAAGACCCTCATAAATTATCAGACCTAGAGGCAGACTGCTTAGAGGAGAAATGTCCTATAATTAGTTAGCAAAGGATTGAAAATATGAAAAAAACCCCTCTTAAACATCAGTTATAATGTTTTTACCACTGAATTTTTAAAGTTGTTTTGGGTAGATTTAGGTAAATATATCTTAAGTTCCTTAAATGATGCATATAAACTTGGTTGTCTGTCAGTTACACACAAACAAGGGGTTATAACATATATTCCAAAATCAAACAAGTCACCATAGTATCTTAAAAATTGGAGACCCATTTTACTCTTTAATGTAACATAAAATGGCTTCTTCTGTTATTGCATCTCGTCTAAAGACAGCCCTGGACAAATTGATTCATACTGATCAAAAATGTTTTATTGCTGGAAGGATCATAAGTGAAAATGTTAGATTGATATATGACATACTATTTGAAACAAAGCAACATGACATCCCTGGCTTAATATTGGCGATTGACTTTCAACGAGCATTTTATTCTGTTTTATGGACATTATTAAAAAGACACTTGATTATTTTTATTTAGGTCCCTCTTTCAAAAAATGGATTATTTTTTTTTTCAAATTGAAGCAGAGTCATGTATTCTACAGATCAACATAATCTAGGGCGAAGATTTAGCGCTAGTAAAATGCATTTAAGGGCCCCTCGTGGCTTAGGCTGCTGTCCGTTTTAAGGCGGTGGTATTGTTGTTGTTGATCTATTGTTTAATGTACTTCCCATTGTTTGTGGGAGGTCTGTGTTTGTATTTGTTTATGCATTACTTCGTTTCCATTCTAGTAAAATCTGGCTGCATTGCTATTTTGTCTTACAATTGTATTGCCACTGTAAACGTTCTATGGTTCTTCCTCACGGTGCCATGGGTTGATCTGCAGTGTGTGATTGTGGTATTTCTTGATCATACTAACTTATTTTTTTTATCTAGTTTCTTCTTAATACAGAGAGGATGTATGCAAGGGGATCCAATCTCTCCATATATATTTATTTGGGCGCGGAAGTGCTAGGTTTTATGATAAGAAAAAAGAAACAATAAGTGGCATAATAATAGACAATAAGTAATTCATGATAAAACCAGTATGCTGATGATACCCCAAATTCGTAAATGGTTAACAGCTAGCTTTAAAAACTACGCTTGAAACTTAAGAAACATTTTTTTCCCATTTGAAATTTAAAAATAAATGTTGATAAAGCAAATGCCATATAGGTAGGATCAATGGATAATAAAGTAGGTGGATATAAATAGGAAATACCACAATCACAGATCAACCCAGGGCACCGTGAGGAAAAGCCACAGAACATTAACAGTAACAAGAAATCGGGAAGACAATTAAAGCAGCCAGCTTTTCTTCTCGACAAGATTATTGCAGACTTAGAAAGGACACAAAGTAATGCATACCAAAAACAAACACCAAACACAGAACCGCCACAAACAAAGGAAGGTACATAGAACAATAAAACAACAACAACATATATATCGCCTTAGAACAGACAGTGGCCTAAGTCACTGGGTAATGAGGGGCTAAAGTGCATTTTACTGGCGACAAAATATTCACCCTAGTCTAATCGTAGACTCTGTAGGAATTATCAGTACGACTGGGGGCAATGCCCTATCAGGATATTGGGTGTAAATTTTTCATCAGAAGTATTTGATATGAGGAGACTCAATTCATCAGAAGTACTGGAAAAGTATAAGAAAATAATAAAGAATTTCTAGCGATAAGGCGAGCAATCTCCCTAAACGAGGCTTTCGTTTTATTTTGTTGAAAAAACGACTTGAGAAACTAGGCACACTCAACAAGTATATATAGACGAGCCGTCGATGCACCATTGCCCCCCGAATTTGTATATTTAAAACGGCGTTTCTTTAATGCATGTAATAACTCTACTTCTTATTGAATGAGAAATTATTTCGATCATCAACTGTGCTTGTTATTAAGTAACACATATGGGAACCAGACCGTTAAACAAGGGTAAACAGTCGTCCTATCACGCTATGTACAGTAAAACTATTTATACAGTTGATGTACAATAAAAACGACCATCTTGCAAAGTGGTCTATGTTTGTCAGATATGTGATGTCTTCTTTCGCTTATACAACACCTTTCCCCCCCTAGACCCAAGAAGCCCTTTACATATGTTATATATTTGTATAGCGGCATTTAATTGTCCAAAGGGCATCTTGGGTCTAGGGGGGGGGGGGAAGCATCTAAAAACAAGCCAGTTTCATCTTTTCAATGACAAATGTCACAATTTAAAGTATATTTCGTACGCATGCGCAGAAGGAATACCGCAGAGTTTTGGATATGAAGGGCACTTATATCCTTAATATTTTAGCACTTTTACTTTTTGAAAACCAGCAAAGGATTTACTAAAACTCTCGTCTAAACGGCACCCAGTCTAAATACGTAAAATGGGGGGTGGGAGTAGAAGGCGCAAGTTTTCTCGGCTTTGTAAATGATGAATCGCGTTGAAACCTATTTTGATACTTTCTATGCATGTTTTACTACCGAAACAGACAAATTTTAAAAACATTAGGGCAATTTGAAAATTTAGCTTTTGTAATCATGTCAACTAGGGAAAATATACGCCTTATCGCTAGAGCTCCTTCATGGTCCAAAGAGAACTGTAAAGATTTATTGCATTATTCTTGTTTTTACCTAATTCATCATGAGACAACATTTTTTATAAGTTTTTATGGAATAAAGGAGCGGAAATATATTATTAAAGACGTTACCAATGAGGGACTAAAAATGATTCAAACAGATAGTTCCATTAACACCTTAAAATTGTCATTGCTTATAAGAGTAATTTTGCTCTCAAAAACAATCTGAATGACTGGAACCCTTTGTCAAATCTTAAAATAAGAGCTCTTTGCAAGCTAGAAGGCAAATATGGTGAGATGCATGTACATGCACTGTCCAATACATTTTGGAAAGACTTAGTAGCCAGCTGGCAAGAATTTCGTAAAAGGTAAGGATAGAAACTTTAGAAAAAATGTTCATTCCCCAATTTGGTCAAACTCTAATAAAAACCAACAGCATAATTCATTCATAAAGCCATGGTTTAACAAGACAGCTATAAATATTATAGATCTATTTAAAGAAAATTGTTACCTTTATGCCTTTGCTTTGACAAATTTATGGAAAATTAACACTCATTGAACGCTCAATTATCAGGAAATACCATAAAGTTGGAGAAAGGAAAATGCTGAAAATGCGTATCTTGCTCATAAGTATAAATATAATATTTCACGTAACATTATGTAAGATATCTTATCAGAGACAAAAAGGGTAGTCAAACAGTATATGATGTACTAATTAAATGCAATGAGCCAACACCTCCTTCAACTAAATGGACTAATGAACTTTGAAACATTGCAATAGATGAATGGCGTACATATAATTTGATTTCGAAAGTTCTAAATGAAGCTTAACTGAAGAAATTTCAATACAAGATCGATAGCCAGATACTGGTTACCAAGTCTTTTATATACAGGATTAACAAAACAGAAACTGACCTCTGTTCATTTTGTCATCAAGAATGGGAAACGATATCTCGTCCTTTTTCTATTGTTTGACTTTTTGGACTTGATTCTTTACGTCCCGCCAACAATCTTTTAGTTATATAGGGTTTTCTATTGTACAAAATAACTGAATTTCTTATTAGTTTGAAGTCGTCGTTGCAGAGGCAAACTAATTGGACATTAAAATTAAGCATAAAGTTGTATAACTATTTCATGGGAGTACCAGTTTTAGCTTTGCAAGATATTGTACATAAAAAGAAACGATACCATCTCTGCTGAATGTAGACTTTATTAAGACATCAAGGGAAAAACTATGCACTTATTATAAATTACGTTTTAAAGATAACATATAGTCTATTAAAATTGTTGGCCCATCAATATATCAACAATGTAGTTGTAAGTTACATACTTATATATAGAACGTTGCTCTGTGTGTTCTGGTATTGTTACATATATCTTCAGTGTAAGTGTGTGTGTGTGTGAGAGAGAGAGTGTGTGTGTGTGTGGGGGGGGGGGGGTGGATGGATGAGAGTATGGGTATGATATTATCCCTAGCCCCAAAAGATCAAAGTTAAAATCAGCTGAACTTACTTAAAAAAAATAATGTGTACCATGTGTTGTATGTACAGAGGTTTAAAGTGTACTTGTGTGTCAATAAATGTACTTTTAGTTAGCCCACAAAACACATAGTAAATCTTAGTGAGAGGATACACTTGACATTAAAAGACATCCATATAGCAGAACATTGGTTTTTGAAGTCACCCGTAAAAATATTTACATATGTGTACATTTAAATGGAAACTAAACGGTAGTTAAATAAATGTTCAACAATATTGTACTTATGAATTGCATTCGCATGACGCAAAAGTAACGGTAAAATTTGAGAGAATTTTAGTTTCCAATTATATGAGCTGTTGTTGATAGATTACTGTACCAGTGTTTCATTTCCTTATTTTCAACTATTTGTAAGGTACTCTATGGGAATTAATTGGTTACCTGATAGTAACTGAGAACAACAAAAAATTCAAAGTCAATTCATTCTATTTTACAAACTTAAAGGTAACTATATCGGCACATCTAGTTCGTCCTCTGCACAAGACTTATCATACAAAAAAAATGTATACGCACATAGCGACCACGAGAACGTCTAAATGAGCCGTGATATGACAAAAAAAACACAACAAGAAACAAACAACGACAACAATAAGGCTGTGGGTTAAGAAAAGACTGATCAGCCTAGACATAATCGCAGTCTGAATAGAGCCGTCGCTGTCCGCATGAAGAAAGTTTTGGTCCTAAGTTACCCACTAAGCTCTCCGCATAGACGCTGACAAGACTAGGCGGATGCTCAGTCTAGTATGAGTCTTCGTTTTGCACGCACTCATTTTATTGGATTTGTTATGCCATGGCTCAAATTCAGATACGGTTATGTATTTGGCTAGAGTTTAGCGGGCATATAAACTGGATTAATCTGCTTAAATTGTGAATGTTTCCCAAAACAGAAAATAATCAAAGCAATCGGCAAAACGACACAAAGAAGTTGAAGCTGAATTATGTTTTTTTTTTCAGGATTACAACGGATTTGTCCTATTGGTTTCAAAAGGGTAAAGTGGTGTCCGGACAAGCAGGAGAGGACGGAGACTTCATCCAATTACGGGTGGTCCAAGAACGGGTTTGTATAGTCGAAATAACTATTTTGAAGTGAATGATAGATGAAGTTCTGATAATCACATTTTGTTTCTAGAAGTAATGTTTGGTCGTTCTCCTTTGACTTATACATGATATAATCTAATTATCTGGTCGAGTTTAAATTGTCAGAAAAAAGGACCTTATAATGGATAGAGAAACAGACTAAGTTACTAATAAGTGTTGTTTGTGAAATTAGAACGTAAAGAAAGAATGAATCGTTGACAAGCAGCTTGATATATTTGCCAAATAAGTTATTTTGCATTGGCCACCTAGAACATGATGTGATGACGACATCCGTCTTTTGTTTACTGCTTAAGCATCAGGCAATGGTATGTGGTATAAAAATATATTGCACTGATATATACTATGCTCAATATATATGCACTTTCTTTTGTTTTATATCTTATTTTGCTCACCTTGGTGCACTATCGAATAATTTCAATGACAATGATCAGAACAGGATTTTAGGCAAATGAAACCACGAATAAAAAAGACGCCATCCTTTAAAGCATTTGGGGAGAGCAACTATTGCAAAGGGGGTCAGTAAGCAAACTCCACACCCGTTGTAAGTATTACTTAAATGAAAAGCATGTGGATTTTCCTTTGGTGGTCTTTCATCTTCATCATGCACCATACGCCTATAAAAGCTATTAGTTATGTGACAGATGTAGTATAGATTTTATGCGGAAAATATCAGCATCCGTCAATGACGTCTAAACGAAGTCATCATTTGATTAAACTTGTAATGGTAATTGGTGTTTCAATTCAACAGAGAATCAGTTTTCAAAGATACCATAGCCTTACAGTGTAACCCATTTATGGTTGATAAAAACCTTAAGTTACAGTAAAATAGTGCGATGCGTTTGTGAGATAACGGTGACGTTAGATTTTATTTTTCAGCTTGTGCTCTGCAGCCGTAAAGATGTTTCATTCAACATTATTTGTCTGAATGTGTTGGAAGGCATCAAATAGTTATACTTATTAAATGTAATTCAAGAAGTACCGACTAGAAATACCGTTTAAGGGCGCTAACGTAAAAGCATTAATAAAAACGCCAAATTGTGAAAACTTGATCCATTATTTCTCGAATAAAGTTCAGCAAATTGCAGAGTTTTCTATGCTTTGTTTATTTTCAGTGCAAAGCAATCGCTTGAAATTGGTTTTAGATTCTCCCAATGGACAGAAATGCCCATGTTACCCACTTTTCTTAAAATTTAACGTCACTTTAGCACGACCGCTGCGTTTGGTAATTCTGTAATTATTTTAATGGAAATTCTTGTCAGATGATCGGCGCTTGTATCATAATGACAAAATATGAAACTTGTGATCTGATGTGGATGGGCTCACCCATACAAAACAATTGCTAAATCTATTTTGCATAATATATGTCTGATGTCCGGAAAACTGCATATTCCTTATTGCATGACTCATGTATCAGAGAAGATTTCGAGATAATGTAAGATGGTGGCATTAAGAATCTTATGTGGGTGTGACCCGTGTTTGGACAGTAAAATGATTTAAGAGGAAATAAAAAAGAGAAAAAATTCCCATGCTGATTATTTGAGCTCACAGTGTTTGCCATCGACAGCCTGGGGTTAGGGTTTCCAAAGCATAAACCATGGATCCTCCATTGATTCATACATCGAACCGGTGCTTACAAATATATAGCAAATGGTACATTGCCATTTATACAAGAAGTAGTTCTGAACCTCGAAAAAAGTAAAATGCTCAATATTTTTTCATAAATGTAGCTTTTGCACTTACTGCGAAAGCTATTTACATTATTGCAGAAATATTTCATAAAAATACAACACAAAATTTGGCCAAAGTAATAACCTACATCTGTAAATGATTTGCCCGATTTTATCATTAACTTCATGATATTTTATATTCAATTAAATATTGGGATCCTTAAGGATGCACAGATATTATCCCAGAGGTCTCAGAAAAGGTGATGGAAATCTAAGACTCAAAATTACGACCCAGGAAAAAATATGGCTACACTTGTACCACGCCAGCCTTTGTAAACCATGACAGTACGTACAGGTTCATCATAAACCTGCCCCCTAACCATCAGTTGAAACAAGCTGCCTCCATTGGATACTGACTTGTTGTGTCGCCTGCGAACTATGGTAGACACATAACGGTCTATCTAAATACTACAAAGACACCCAAACTACGCAAAGACACGTAAAGTCGCGCAAAGACACGCAAAGACACGAATAGACGTGCAAAGACACGCAAATTTTTGCGTGTCTTTGTCCGTCTTTGTGTGTCTTTGTCAACTTCAAACGTTTTTTTTTGCTGCCTTTGCGTGTCTTTGTGTGTCTTTGCGCGTCTTTGCCCGTCTTTGCGTGTCTTTGTGTGTCTTTGCGTAGTTTGGGTGTCTTTGCGGTATTTAGATAGACCCACACATAGGGATCATGACACCGTCGACCTCGGCGTCGTCGTCAACGCCGTCACACTTATCATTTCCGATCAATAACTTTGAAGGGGTGCATCATCTTCATTCAAAGTTTACAGAAGGGCAAAGCATAATTAAATACAGGTCAAATTCGAAGTTGGTGATGATTTGTAAAATTTGACTGAGTTATGGACCTTTATTACCTAGTTTCTGGCTATTTTTTTTTATTTCCAATCAATAACTTTTGAAAGGATGCATCAATTTCATTCAAAGTTAACAGAAGGGTAAAGCATCATGGGTCAAGTTCGAATTCCGAGGCCATTTACAAAATTTTGACTGAGTTATGTCTTTTGGCTAATGCAATAGCTATATTGGCTTCTTTGTGTAATGAACTTCACATTTCCCCAAAGCTATTATTTACGACAACTTCTCATTATAGGCCATGATTGCCCAGTGCCTGTAGATAAGAAAACCAGTGACTCAAATTTACTCCCCCCTCTGACCCTTAAGGCGGGATCAAAGGTAAAATATTAAGATTTTGCAATAACTATGTCAGTTGTCAATCTTTTTTTGCCGAAATTTTGCATGAAGACAGAGGTAAAATAGATATGAAATATATATTACACAGGATTTTAGTTCAAAGGCCTGGGTCCAATTTCCTGGGTGGACTTAGTCGGTGGGGCGGAGACAATAATTATTTTTTTCCAGAAAATGGTCATAATGCATATCAAATTAAAGGAAATGACGTATTCAGCAACATGGTACCAAATATTTTGCTCGAAGACACATCCACGTACCCGGGGTGGGGTCAAAAGGTCCAGACATGTATTTCTTAAAGTAGTCAAGTTGCATATCAAATTAAATGGAATGGAGCATAGAGCACCATGCAAGCACATATTATGTCATTTACCCTTCGGCTCATGGGATTGGATCAAAAGGTCAAAACATTTATTTTCTAAAAGTAGTCATGTTGCATATCAAATTAAGGGAATGGAGCATAGAGCACCATGCAAGCACATCTTCTGTACTTACACACTCAGTCGGCCTCTTGGGGCGGGGTCAAAAGGTCAAACATTCCTTTTTGAAAGAAGTCATTTTGCATATCAAATTAAAGGGAAAGGAGCATAATGCACCACGCAAGCATATATTCTGTGCTAACACACACTATTGGCCCCTGTGGTCGGATCAAAATATCAAAGCATTTTTTTTCTGAAAGTTGTCATGTTGCATATCAAATTAAAGGGAATGGAGTGAAGAACACCATGTAAGAGCATATACTGTCCCTACACACTCGCCCCTTGGGGGCTGATCGAAAGATCAAACCTTTTTCATGAATGTGGTCATGTTGCATATAAAATCAAAGGGAAAGAAGTAAATACCAACATAGAAGCAAAAACTTTGACCGTACACATATTCCCTGACTCTGGGTCTGGTCGAAATAATAGACACTTACATTGTACGGATTAGTATATGTTTTTTTTATTGAACTAAGCACTAAACATAGCTGACAGGCTTATAATTATAATCTATATGATACCCAAGTTGAACTTAGGTGTTGGAGAAATGAGATTTATGTTTTGTGAATAACGCGTTTCTCTAAAATAACCCTTCGTAAAAAAAATAAAGGCCTCTAGCTCCACTAGGTAGCTGTACATGCATATTTATGGAACAACAACGCATATGTGATATGTAGCCAGATTTCATGTGCTGACTCAAATATTGTACGTAGGTGTACGTCTAATCATTAACTTAATAGTGTTGAATCCACGTTGTTTGACTAGTGATTTATTTTCTCACCAATATGAGATCAATAACACAGGTGTACACATCACTCATTAGGTGAGTGGGCACTTTGTCCAAGTCACTAGATTGCATGCAACATTGACATGGCATTATTTCACCGTTGGGCTCAGAATAGACAGTCATTGTATCTTTTTGTGCGCATAACGAACAGTAAGCCTTTCAAAATGGACCTCATGCTGGATAGGGACACCTTAAAAAAAGGACAAAAGGGAAATAGTAAAAAAAAAAAAACTTTAAAAAAAGGTAATTAAAGGGAAATAGTAAAAAACTTTTAAAAAGAGGAAATTGAAAAAAGGGCCTTTCCTTACGAATCCTCCATCGGAGAAATTCGTCATTAAACCGTCCAAATGAGTTTTGGACAGTCCAGGTAAACACATAAATTTAACAAGCTGTGTTTCACTTGACTTAAATGCAGAGAAATTATTAGTTTATTTTGGTAAAATAAAATGCTGTTTTAGATCAATCACATATCAGCTTAAATTATATGTATTCTTCAATAGGAAAATAAGACCAAGTGCAGGTTTTTAAATCATGTTTCATTAGAAAGATTTGTTTGCTTGTAACTATTTTGAGTTTGGGTTTGAAAATCACACATGAGTAATGCCCCATAACACTATAAGAATTTGTATTTAGATGTATTGTATACCTATGGTTTAGTGAGCCAGCCTAATGCATATAGAATACTAGAATACCCTGATGGTACAGGTTCGAATCCTGTGAAAAAGAAAAACAAAGAAAATATTTTTTTTATAGATTTTTTCATTCATTGCTTTACTTTCCATTTCTTTTGTTGTTGTATCTGAACTTAATATCACTATCAACAATTTTTTAGTCATATATCTATGGTCAATCATCATATAACAGGACACTTGGACAGGTTTCTTTGAAATGGTTTAGCAGGCCTTAGTGTATGCGTACTATCACATTTATATTCAATGACACTGATGAGCATACACAGATGCACAGTCTCATCAAGATCTTCATTGTTTATCTTTGTGATCAATGCCAACTTTCCATGGGCTGGTTCATTTGTTTTCTTTTCATTTGCACAATATGTCAACTTGCCACAAAGCAGATCCATAATTGAAACAAAAGCCCATGATAAGACAGGTATCCAGATTGCCATGTGCTTTAGTTGGCATATTCTATCAGTGAATGCTCAGACGTATCTGAGCATGCACACAGTCTCGCCAGAGCCTTTGCTATTGGCACGCGCACTAAATGTGTGTAGGTAAAACCTCAGGCCAAGTTTAATTCGATGAATTTGCCATGTTTGATTTTGATTATGCCAGGCAACACGTCCGATTCTCGGAATTCTACTTTTAAAATGAATGACCACCAGATCACCCTTTATTTTTGTTTATAGACCAAAGGACTTTTTCATAAAGCAGGATGGTCCATTACATATACTGATGGGTCAGAGGTTATAATTTCCCAAACCATACTTTGTTGCTTTCTCTGAAGATTGATTCTGTCTAAGCAAACAAGTAATCAGTGTAGACCGCAATGAAATGTCGCATTTTGTGGCACTACATCTATACTGGGTTTTCACTGTTTGCAAAAGTATCCCGTTTTGGGGTTTTGAGTCTAAAAAAATTAGAATCGAACTGATGTACAATTCAAAGTATTCAACCTCCTGTTGCTTACTGAACAACTATGGAGTTATTTGGACTGATTACCAAAGGCCTCTATAACAAATGTGTACATTTGCCAAATGAGTTTTAAGGCATATGCCTATCGTAGGCTTTGACATAATGTTACATGTGTCTAGAAAACACCATCGACATAGAATTTTTGAAACTGGTAGTTTACTCTTAGAATATGTATTCTCTTTATAAAAGTATATGAAGTAATCATCTCTTCCTATTTCAGCGGAAAAAAGCAGAGGAATCCCGCAAAGCATCACTGCAACACAATGATCGGGAATCTATTTTTACACGCTCTGATATATCGCACCAACGGAAATCTCAGGGTCCTACTACAGCCTCCAGAGCTAATCAAATTGAGGAACTCCGAGACAAGATGTTCCAGGCAACGTTAGACAACGACAAAGAACACGTAAGATTTAACTTTGACAAAGCAAACGAACGACTTATCTTGAGTTTACTTTCGCGCGTGATCGCAGAATTCTCAAACAAATGTTACAATAAGTATATTTTAATTATTTTTAATGCGTTTACATACTATCCAGCGCTAGACTGCGTCACTGCCCCACGTATGAAACTATACCTACGAGGTCAGTGCAGCAGTCTAGTCCAGAGCGCGGCATAGCCATTAAAATGATCTGTGTGCCCATCAAAGACTCAGATCAGCCTGAAAATACCCTAGCCTGATTAGTCATCGTCAAATCGCCAAGGTAAATAACTTTGTTTATAGTTGTTTTAAAGTGGAACACTGAACTTTGCATTCATTTTTGTTTATAATTCATTAAATATTTTATTGCTTCACAAAATCTATGTTGCGGAGTTCATTGGAATGTTTAAAAGGGGAACCTTTCCTTTGTTACTTGTTAATTTCGACAGGAAAAAAGGTGATAAGTTTGTTTTAATACAATTTTAACAATAATGTGGCCCCCGGGTTTCAGGGGATCTGGGGAGAATGTTTTTTTGTTTTTTGTTTTCAGGGAGCTAGGGAGCACTGGTAAAATTATTTTCAGGGATTTGGGGAGCAATCTCATAGTTTTGGGGATTTAGGGAGCCCTGCAAAAATGTAAAAAATCTCACCTTAAAGGAAAAGTCGTCATTTCGTTTGATGTTTTAAAAAAATGTCTTCGGCTTCTGGGGAGAACCCCCCACACACCCTTGGATATCTTAATTTGTTATAAACATATAAATGATACGACTTTAGAACTGTCTGTTTTCTGGCCGTCTGATACAGAATGCCGGGTCAACGAACTCAGGTTTTCTGAATCCATATCACTATTCTTTGAAACGAGGCTAACGTCGGTTACGTGCTCTTGCAGTGACGTTACGTAAAGTAAATTTAAAGCATGGAACCAGAGACGGAAAACATGATGATGTAACTTCATATTATATGACGTGAATATGACGTGGCAAAACGTAATGACAAACGTTCCCGCATTTTTTCCGGACTAAAGACCAAAACTATTTTGAAAATCAAAATAATGTCAGAAAAAGGTATACATATTATTATAAAAGTAACTTGATCTGGCGTACAGCATCACGTCTCATGGATGAGGCCATACCATTGCATCACCCTCGACACACCGCGTCTCGGGTGATCCGATGGTATGACCTTATCCACTCGACGTGATACAGTACGCCAGATCAAGTTACTATACTGACGTCAACTAATGGCACCTCACTCATTATCACTGATTTCTTAGCGATGATATACAAAATGAACAGCCATGACTGCTTCTTTATTTAGCGGTTGGGCGATGTTGGAAAATGACTTTAATTTGATATGCAGGTGACGCGTTATTCCGATGACATCATACAGGCTCAACGTTAACATGACGGCATTATGCATCAATCGCTTATGATTTCAATTTGAATTTGCACACAGTTTGTGCCGTAAATGTTTTGCTAAACAATGAACAAATTTTGGATCATTTTTTCAAACAGTTGTGCTTGCGAGTAATAACTTTATAAAATTATGACGTCACATTAAAGACAAAATGTAAGGTCCGTTTACGAAATTTGCCAACGTTCTCGTTTGCTTTAAGGGATGGAAAAATGATAAGGGGGTACATTAGGTAATGTACAAAGAATTTGCCTAATAGTATATAAAAATACAATATTTAAGATGAGCTGTAACGCCTAATAGCTAGTCGTTGGTCTACGCTAACGTCATCCAAAACGACCGTCTGGAACACGTGCTAGATTGCGTTTCCTCAACAATCGTCGCTGGTTAAAGATTAAAGACTTTTGTAAATGATTCGTTAAAATATATTCACCCACTTTGCAAAGTCATGACGTTTAAGTTTTGCTGAAATGCATGGCGAAAAGGTGGGTGGGTAAGTTGTTTTGTTCAGCAGACGCATTCAAACATTGTCTGAACGTTATAAATGCATATTTGGTAAATTAGAGACTGTTTTACAATGGTTAAACACATTTTTCTTGTCAAGGGATTGTGTCTGGAATCAAAGCAAATGTGACTTAAATCTTGTGTCACACGAAACTGGTGACCCCTGTCTCAAACCGAGGTCGTTTTCTCAGCCTCAAATAATCTTTCAGCAATTTTACGCTTGAATAATAAGGTGCTTTAATGCACTTAGATTCATAACTTTAGTCTGATCAGCCTAAGGGATATTCACGTTTCCATTTAGATGAGGCGTTTTTTCTTGACTTCAGTATATTATAATAATGTGTATGTATTTACTTTCGTCCTAACATGTTGATCTGGATTGGTATTGGTGACTGATTTGGCAAATTATTCTTACTATTATGAAAAATTAGCCTTAAAATTATTGATTTTTAGGTTGATAAAAACGTATTTGGGAACAATCAGAATGCGCCGTATTGCACCATTTTAATAAAAAAAGATCCGGACCTAGCATGAATTTGAATCGACATCATTACAGAATATATCTTCGCGCCTGGTATGAAAAACGTGAAGCCTCCATTTTTTTACATTTCTTTGGCTTTTGCCCCCAGACCCCCCTTGTCAAATGTGAATGTATTTCTTTTTGTGCCAAAGCGCGCGTCTGGATTGATCTTGGAGAAAAATATGTCACAAAATTCAGGTTGTTGATTTATTATCCAAACAAGAAAAAAATGCCAAAAGGCATTATAGCAGGGTTTTTTCGATACATATCTTAGAAGGATAATTATGAGTTATATGGCGGAACATGTTTTGATTCAAATATTTTAATCTTTAAAAAATATCTGGAGCAAATACAGAAAATGGTTAAAAAATAAATACAAAAAATGCTTTTTTCACACACAAAATAGGGAACCGACTGAGAAGAACATGGCATCACATGAAAGAAGAGAAGCTGAAGAAAGCATGTGTGAAATTTGAAGCATCAGGGTTGAATACTTTGCGAGAAAATAGACATTTCTGAAAACTAGTGTCTCCTAAATATATCAAATTATGATATCAACTTTATGCAATCCATATTAACTACAATTCATCATTATATACTTAAGGACTTTGAAAACGCATCACCAAGATTAATTCCTTTTTTTCACAAACCCTGAGAATGTCAGCGAGATAATTGTAATTGCATATCAGTCTGATCACCTTGTAGTGTTTCCTAGAAAATTCATGGTTGTAAGCTTACTTTAAAGTATTGAAAAAGTATCCGTTTTAAGACAGGGGTGGTCGATTTTGAAGGACACAAATTCAGATGCAAGTTAACACGCTTTAGTTTTGATTCCTGACTCAACAGATTTGCGTCCTTTGCTTTTTGACGATTGCACATTCATCATTGAAAGATAAGAAATGAATTGACAGTTTGGTATGCTCAAAATTACACCCCTTTAAAAATACCGACATACCCCACCTACCCTGATTACTATAGTCTAGTAATAAAATTCAACGTCTTGGGCCTTTCAAAGTTTCGATTTTTATAAGTCCGGTTTCATTGCAAGAGGCTAAGGGCATACACAAATGACAGATTATGCATAAGTTACGCTTGTATCACGTGTCTTTTGTATTGTGCATGTGACGTTAACGTAATTTTTCAAGACGTTCTCTATCACGTGACAGCATATCTCCTGCCATGATTTACATCAGAACGTCCTTCCCACATGGCTGCCAGTGTATGTAGTCAATATCAGTAATGAAAGCGTGCATAAAGATAGCTAATGGAGATGATTCTAAAAAGGAGTTATAGATTGATAATCAAATTTGACGTTTATTTTCGAAATATTGAAGTTATCAATTACTTTTAATTAGAAAAAGTCTATAAACTCTTTTGGGATATGGTATCATACACGCCACAGTTTAAACATAAAAATAATCAAAAAGCTTCATTTAACTGTGCAGAAATGTGCCGGATGCTGTATGTACCCATGTGACGTCATCAGCAGCGTCGCGTGATAGTGCAGCCAAATTAACGACTGATTCATACCAATTCTGGGTTGCACATTAAAACCTGCGAGTAACTTTTCAATCGCATATACGGTTTGCAAGAAAAGTGCAAAAATATGGTGATGCGTTTTCAAAGTCCTCTAGTATATAAATCTAATAAGGTATTAGACTTTCATGGAATACAAACATGTACAGTCAATAAACATAGAAGGAGTTGCTTTTCTTGTACAGGACGTCCCCACTCACGCACGATGTACATACCTCAGGGTATAGCTATGGAGTTCAATAAAATGTGCAATGGGATATAACAGTTGTTTGTGGCCATGTTCCTTGGGGATATAACTGGAAATAGTACTCAGTACCACAAAGGGTTTTTGAATTTACAGATGCTAATTTTACAATAAAAGCAGTCTAAATTTCAAAGGGAGATAAGTGAAAAAGTCAAATACAGTTATATATCTTGTGTGCACTGCACCTATTCATTTGGTTGTACATATCTACGAAGTAATATGAATTTAACTAAAAGAGATGTTGAATTTCAGAAGGAAAAATGTCAAAAGCTGACAATTGCAAAGGGAGACAACTGAGAAAGTAAGAGCAAGAGTTGTTCGTCTTGTGTAGTACGCCTATTTAGGCCTTGAGCTGCCTATAGACCCACCTCTCCCAGGGGAAATTTTCTTTCTGAAACTGCATTATATAGACACAAAATAAAAGATATTAGCCCTCTGAGAGTGGCCGCGTTAGCGTGTAACATTACGTTATATACGTTACCCCCGAAATAGAATTAAACGTCCCTGATAATGTCTCAACCATGACATGTTCGTACATATATGCATGCTAACACATGTTAATGAACTTCTTATAACACAGTTACATATTTTAGTATTTATTTTCATAAATGTCTTGAGTTATTACCGTTGTATACGTTACTTAGTGTTTCCTGCGTTATTTCCGAGTATGAGTATGGTAGTTATTGACTAAACGTGTATTACACATGTCACATAACATAGCAAATCTGTAAGGCTACTACTTAAATGAATTTAAGTTCATTTTTATGGTCGCTTACACAATTTTCAAGGTCCATGTTACCTATGTTACCCTCATTATAGCATTAAACATTCAAACTTATGTCTCTAACAAGCCCTGTTTACACTAATAGAAAGTTCTAACCGTTTAGTCTTAAAATCTGTTTTCTAGAAAACTACATATTTTAGACAAGCAAACAATTTAGCACTTAGTACAAGGGCAATCCTATATCAACTTTTTCATGTTTATTTCTGAAATAACATGTTCTTTTACTGTATCTAACCAGTTGGAGTAAAATTCATTTATAAAACTTGATTATTGACTGCTTTTAAAAATGCAAGTGATTGGTTAGAACTTTCGATTAGTGTATACTTATTTGCATGCTGGCACAGGTTTATATACTTCTTTTAACAAGGTTTATCTATTTTAAGTATTCATTTAATAAATGCCTTGAGCTTTAACTGTTATATGTGTTACCAAATGATACGTAAGTTATTCTGAGCATCTGTATGGCAGTTGTTGACTATACATGTATTAAGTCTGCCCGTGAATTTAGAAAATTTATATGGCTGAAATCAATTGAAGTTCCCTATTAATTTATTGTGATTTAAACTATTATTACAGTGTGATCTATCAACCTTCGCTGTTTGCTCCCATAAAAAGTAGATACATTTGTAACATGCATTCAAATCGGAAGTTCTGAAAGGTCACTGTGAAACAGCTCAGTTCTGGGCAAGATATATGGATTTAATTCAGGTGGTATTGACACTGATTAGGGCTACAAGGAAAACAACTTTGAATTGCATGTCAGCTCTATCTGTATGCCTTGTTCCCAAGGTTCATTGCACACGATCACACCAAAACGCACAATATGTATCCCTGTAACTGATTACACTCATAAATGTGACTGATACACACCACAGAATGCAAAGAATTTCTAGAACAAAATGGGTTTAGTGTGTGACAATCATTGGTTCGTTGCTTGAGAAATGCTTTTGACACAACTTTCAGGCAAACAATTAACCCCATGCCAAGTCAAAGTAGGTATCATAGGCTTCAGCGACTATTAGTCATAGCATGTTGTATCATCCAAATATCTTGAATAGTTTTGGAGTTATAGAGCATACACGAAAAATTGTGAAAAATGCAAAGGGAAATAACTAGGATAGTAAGCAAGCTAGAGTTATGCCACTTGTGTGCAGCGTGCCTGATCATCTGGATCTACATCCCTATAAAGGTTCATCCAAATACCTTGAATAGTTTTGGAGTCAATGAATATACACAGAAATTTGTAAAAAAAAAAAAAAAAATATAAAAAAGGACATATCTCCAAAAATGCATTTTTCACCAAAAAATTGGGAACCAACTGAAAATAACAAGGCATTACATGAAAGCAGAGACCCTGAAAAAAACATGTGTGAAATTTGAAGAACGCAGGTCCAATACCTTGCGCGAAAATGGAATCTGCCAAAAGTTTAACATAAACGTTAACCAAGAACGCGCCGCCCACCCGTCGCCCGCCAGGACATCACTAATTTAATAACTGGATTTTTTCTACGAAAAACCTAGCTATAAATGTTGATTTTTAGGTTGATAATAACTAACTTTGGAGCACCAGATCGCACCATTTTTATCAATTTGTTTCCGCCTGTCCCCTAGCACAAGTTATAATCAACAATCATAACAGAGCTATAGTCCTACAGCGCTATTTTGACCTACGCATCTGGGCCCGGAATTACAATGCCTCCTTAGAGTTAAGGAAGACTTAAGTTAAGTATTGATTTTTCAGGATGCGAAAAATAACGTTTAAAACTGATTAAAATCAAAATAGTTTTACTTTTTCTGAAGATCACAATGGCATATTTCACCACAAATACCACATCGATCCAGGCAATCTATTTAGCATTTAATATAGCATGTTAAAATATCAATACTTAACTTAAGTCTTGCTTAACTTTAAGGAGGCATTGTAATTCTGGGCCCTGGTATGTAATTCTCTATCTAGGTACTTACACCTAAGGAATCTTCTAACGCATACGCTTTTGTTTTGGCATTTTCTTGAAAACTTGAATTTTGAATTTAAAAATATTTTGGAATACATTAGAACAATGTTTTCCGGTAATACATGGTTATTTTCAGAGACATCTGACGCAGACCTTTAAAAAATATGGAAGTTTGAGTTAAAAACTTCAAAAAACGAAAGTCGCAAATTTGCCATTTTTAAACAAATCAATACGGAAAACAGAATAGCAATTTGTCACTGTATTCCATTTTTATGAGATATGATTATGGATTATTTTCAAACGTAAGTCACTTTGCATTCTATTATTAATAAAATGGAAAAACAAATCTTCCAATTTCTATATGCTTTATCTATAAAAATGTACAGACAATATGGGCACACATGTAATTAGATAATTACTGACAATTGCATCGCATATCTTGCTCGATTTGGTTTCGATCAGAGTAGCAGGATGGCCACGGTAAAACATTTATCCTGCTAGCTAACAGCAACGCCATGCTCATGGTGCTTACGGTGGGGATTTTTTTTTAAAATTGTACTCAGCAAATCACACGAAAAAGTAAGTGAGTATAACTAGGAAACACCACAATCACACACTGTAGACCAACCCACAGCATCGCGAGGAAGAGACACAGAACACTGTCAAATGCCATTAAAATGCAATTAAAGTAGAGCAACCAGCTCTCTTTCTTTCCCAGCGAGATGATTGCAAAACTAGAAACTAAGTAGTACACAACAAAGCAAGGACCAACCATAAACTCCAACAAACAATGGAGGCAACAATAAACAACGAATCAACAACAACAATAGAACCATCGCCTTAGAATGCTCAACCGAAGTCACTGGGGGCTTAAGTTAATTTTACTGCCAAATATTCTCCCTAGGTTCTGCTATTGTCAAACGAGAAACAATGTTAAGCTTGCGTGGAGGCTTCCTTACTTTTCCAATGTATCAACACGGGGAAACAATCAAATATATAAACATACTGCCAGGAAACAAAGAAAAGGGCTCTCAACTCGCCGACAGTCAGAGCTAAAAGACAATTCGTGCTGAGCCACAGTGGACCCAGCTAAAGGCAAACATCAGGCGCTGACCCACCGATGAAAGTGTTATGCCATAGTCGTCATGGAGTCTGAAGGCTGACCCACCGTGAAGTTCATGTATTTCTTATTTCAAATGTCGTTTTTTTTTATTGTTCAGCATGACAAAGGAAATTTAAACAACCTCACTAAAACACAGACTTTCACGAACCTAAATCCAATATTTTGTGACTTTCGATTTGACCCTTTCAAATTAAATAAGCTGTATCTTGCATAATACCCAAGGTATTGTTCTGAAATTTTCACAAATGATGTGAATAATATTAAATTTGTGTTTAACAAAAGAATATTGAAAATGTTTAATATAATTAAGTTTTTGTAGTGAATTGTTTACTGTATGCGTTGGAAGATTCATTAAGTATAGATGTTTTTTTAATTAAAACTTTGATGAATGTTGATCAGTTATATTCTTGCTTGTTAAAACTGAAGTTAAACTTTTGTATAGGGCCTAATGGAGATTTCTCACCTAATCGTACATTGATTTCTACATCGTAATCTGATATACAAGCTAATTTCGTTGGGGGATATCTCAAGGTATAAAATATACTGACCGTTCAGAAAGAAAATTGTCGATTTGTATGGGTGAGCTAGTGGTATTTTGGTATTTTTATACGAAGCTTGGTTTCCTTTGAATGAACCATGCTATGAGAAGGAAAACATGTTTTTAATTGTACGTTGTTGTTGTTTTTTGCACAAACGAAACGCAAAGTGGAGGCTGAACAGCTTGGTATTTTTCGCTGCCAACACATGTACATGTATAATATAATAATCCCTCTAGTGTCTATAACCTTGACTTAGATATTCTGACGCAAACAATCTTGTGTTTATTTACAATTTACCTATACCGTATAGGTAAAATAGTAAATAAACGAAGCATTGTTTGTGACAGGTTATCTGAGTCAAGGTAGTATCTTGCATGCCCCGGTAGCATGGTAATTCAGGTTTGGTAGTCACGTAGCCCAAAATATCTCCATCGTCATTAGCAAATCCGACATTGACACAAACTGCGCTGTATAAACACAGATGATGGATGGAACCCTGAAAAGTGCATGAAGGGGTTTGTACTATTTTGGGGCAATATGAAACAAAGGCGCTGATCAGCTATATGTTTCTGCACAACTGATATCATGATAAATGAAAGCCAAAGCTCACAACCGAAATCAGAATCAAACGTGTCTCCCAAGAAGTTCGAATCGTTTACAAACATAAATATGCGAATTACATTTTAATGAGCAAAGACGCCGAACCAAAATCAATATCACCAAAACCTTTGGCGGAACAGTCACAAGCTTTTGTTGAAACCTTATACTTGTAAGTAGGTACTTTGTTACTATACACCGAGTTACGCAGATAACACTATAACGATATAATAAAATAGTCTTGGCCTTACTAGAAAAAAAACTACAAGTAGGTACTTTGTTACTATACCCTGAGTTACGCAGATAACACCATAACGATATAATAAAATAGTCTAAGCCTTACTAGAAAAAAACTACAACAACAAAGTGACATTTTTAGATTTCACTAGTCCAAATTCAACTATATATTCAGACAGGCGGGTGCCTGAACATACAGATTAAACCGTAAGCATCCAAGTGATGAAAAGCATCCAAGTGATGAAAAGGATTTTCTACACGCAGGAATGTTTACTTTGAGATGACCCCCATTTTAAGTGGCGTAAACCTCAATATACGGTGTATAAATGTATATCAGAATAGGCGAGAAATCTCCATTAGCAATTATAGACAAGACACTTTCTATGGTTACAAAAACAAATGCTTTCACTTTATCTTAGAAAATCTAGTTTCATTTATTGGAAAAAGGCAGCCCCTCTCCCACCAGAAAACCAAATGGTCTAGCTGTCCTAATAGAAAAAATCAAATCTAGAGAGCATTCCTCCATACCTGGTCTACCAGGTACAGCAATGGCCTTATACTTTGAGCTATACTGAACAAAAGTGAAAACGCTACACCATCTATATACAAATAATGCAAACAAGAATGCAATTGAAAGTGTATCTAATGTTCAAATACTGCGTAATGCATAACAGTAATAGTTTTACGGATGTTGGCACGAGGAAACACATGAAAGCCATTTAAATGTGACAGGGCTCCATTTTTATGTTGCCAATTTGAACGGAAATCTAACACAAATTAGGCCTTAAGAAATCCACTACCTACGAGATCTGATTGCACGAAATGGTAGTCTAGACATGTGATAACCAGAAATGTGAATGCCTTATCTGAAGTGTGTTTTGAACGTTTAGAAAACAATCTTAAAAAGCGGAGTTTCACTCAAATTGCCAAGTTTTAAAAAATAACACTGAAATCTCCATAGGAAATTCAATGTGTTGTTGCATCTTAGTATGAGGAAATTACTAGTCGAGATATGGTAGAAAAAATGTGCTGAGAGGTCTAGCTGAATTGGCAAAAGAAAGTTATCGAAAATCGTGATAAAGCGAAGATTAGCAAACATTTCATGTGCCCTATTTGTTTTTGTCAAAGGGAGATAATTTTCAATATTTTACAAATTCGCTAAATTCGAAATTGATTTCTGAGCTTTGTTCAAGTGATTAAGCAGTTTTCTTGTGTTTGTATGCAACACGACGAAGACCAATTTTGATAAGCATAACAATTTTAATTTGTGCATGCGCAATAGCAAATTTCAGTGAATAAAGCTTTAAACACTTAAAGGAGCATAACTCATACATCAAATGGGACAAATTGGTGGAGTTACCACGAATCGTTTGCTGGATGTCTATGCAACATTATTTAGCTTTAGTAAATACTTTTTGTCCAATACTTTCTCATAGAATATAGATAATTATAGTGTAGCGTTTTCACTTTTGTTCAGTATATATATCCTGCATTCCATTAAAATAATTATATATCGTTTACTCCACGGCCAAGGACTCTCTACTTATAGAGAGTTCCTGTCCGTCGCTAAACCCTATCTTTACATGTATAATGTTAAATATTAAGTCATCTGCTCATGTATAGTAGCCTGGGTCCAGTCGTCAATATTTTCTAATGCTAATATTCTAAAAATACTACATTAAAGGTATCGGTTGTCCGTTATTGATTCGATTAATTTTAGGGAGAATTGGCTTATATTTTTGGGGATTTGGGGAGAAGCTGAATTAATTTTAAGCATTTGGGGAGCAAACACATTTTCATCGAGCTGAGGTACTTTCTTTCAGGGAGTTGGTGCGATCAGTGCATTATTTTCAGCGATCAAGGGGGCACAGACCCCCCTGGGGGCCTCGATAATTTTGCACAAGTTCCACATGCCTTTTTCGCTTTAAGAATCTTCTTTGTCAAATGTTTGTGTATGTTGAAGATATATTAACCCTTTACAGACCAGAAGCCCCTAAAGGGTACATGGGCAAACAACGAAGTCCAGATAAAATGCTGCATGATGCAGCATTTCACCAGTCTGCACTGTTTCCTAAAATCATGTTTTTATGTTAATCACATAGATTTTCGGCGATAACATTTTTACTATTAATTTTAGCAAACTGGGTCCCTGATGAAAGTTGCAGAGAAAAAACAGAGACAACTTCTCCGAAAGGTCTGAAGTATGTGGCGCTAACGGATTATTGTGTACATAGATAATTATTTTGCAATAAGGAGCTACGTGCATTAAGGAGGTATATCTTTCAAAAGCTCTTACTTGCATGAAATTTTTCCTGAATAAACAAAAATGCTTTTTTATCAAGGAGACGGATACCTTTGGCCACATTGATGTATGAACACTTTATACATATCACATAGATCACTTTACGCCCCAACATACGTCAGCTTTTGAGCAATCGGCAACATGCTTATCAGTCTATTTAGGGTTACTTCCTGGTTTGATACCGTTTACAATATTGTGACACGCTGAGTGAACTTTAGAGAAAACCATTTGCGTGAACATAAGCTACGATGATTTGACTACGATATTTAGAAGTATTTTGACCCAAATATAATGTTTTTCTTGTATTATTTACAATTTTGCATTTTGACCTTGAAAAGTTCACAAACAAAAATTGTAAATATATATTTTTCTACCAGAAATTTGTACATTTCGGGCACAAATACTTCTAAACATCGTAGTCGGATCATTGTAGTTTATGTTCATGCAACTGGTTTTTTTCTAAAGTTCATCCAGCGAGTCACAATATTGTAAACTGTATCAAACCAGGAAGTGACTCTAGAAAGACTGATAAGCATGCTGTGGATTGCTCAAAAGCTGACGTATGTTGGGGCGTAAAGTGATCTATGTGAGATGTATAAAATGTTCATACAACATTGTGGCCAAAGGTATCGGTCTCCTTGATAAAAAAGCATGTTTTGTGTATACAGGAAAAATTTCATGCAAGTAAGAGCTTTTGAAAATTATATCTCCTTAAGAGGCTATTATGGCTGCCTTATGAGGTCAAAAAATGAAATTCACTTTTCACCAAATTCTTCTTATTAGTTTATTAGAACAATAGCCCAAGTGTATAAGTCTGATATAAGTTAGACTTTTACCGTTGCTATGGTAACAAAAATGGCTGCCAAAATAGGCTGAAAATAGGAAATTGACTTTTTTGGAGCAAGTTTGAGACGTTTGACAGAGCAATTAACATAGAGCACAAGCAAATACCAAAACGGTATTCTAACAGATGATGATATTTATCATGGCACACTATATATTAAAAGGATTGTTTGGCATTTAGCTGTGCTGATATCTAATTTTTGAAAATTCAGTCTCTAAAAGCCTTAAATTTGGTCAAAAATGGCAATTTCTCTAATTTCTGCCTATTTTGTCGGCCATTTTTGTTTCCATAGCAACGGTAAAATTTAAATAAATGCCGAAATTTTACACTTCAGCCATTCTTCTAAGAAACCAATCATAAGAAATTTTTGAAAAGCGATTTTCAGTTTTTGGCTCCAAAGGGGGCCAAATTAGACCCTTAAAGCACGTACCACTTTAATTCAGCCATTGTTTTCATTGACAGGTAAATTTCGCAGAGGCTTGACAGAAAGTGTTCGTCCCAAGCGGTGAATATACCGTTATTCAACGGTTGTGTATTCTTTGACTTTTCGTTTACTGTAAAGACGGCGCCTCATGAATGCGTAATTAGGACTGGTCAACCTCAGACATAAGTCCCAGTAAAAGCTAACAAATGAGGCGTGGTTTTATTCAAAAGTAACTGTATTATCTAGCGCCATAACCTCAGTCATTATTTAGTCCTTAAAACGCCAGCAAAATAACTGCATCTGAAAATGTCTATTTAACATTAGCACAGAGGCACACATTGTGGACCCAGATCAGACTGCTCCTACAGGAGCAGTCTGATCTGGGTCCACACTGTTTATCTATGAGGCGTCAAATAGTTTAGTGGACGACGAAAACATACATTTTGTGATTATGCGCTTTAAAGGTTAATGAATGTGAGTTCAGTATGTAAATGGTTAGGATTTTTACGAAATGCACGCACGTTTGCGCGGCTGAAAAAGTTTATTAACTCTTTGCCAAATTATAAGTAAAACCTGTTTTCCCTTCCTTAGCAGATGAAAAAGCCGAACCATGCCCAGATATGAATATTAAAGTTGCCACCTTTACAGTAAGCGAAAAGTACATTAATATACATAATACGGCCATTTGCATATTCAGTTTTTACCGTGCATAGGCAGAATCTACTTTGAGCATGATCATTTGTAGGTACAGAAGATTGGATTTTGCCTGGCGTGCCTTTTTTCTTTATGCACGTGCTCTTAAACGGATCGTTTCTGAGATGACCCACACTTGCTTAACGCACGAGCGAATCAGGCGCAATTTCCAATATATTTGAACAAGCCATCCATTGCCTTTGTTAGTGAATAAGGGCGGTGCAATGGAACTTTTTAATTGACATACTTGACTTAGTTTATTTGCGATTTTCTTAAAATGTCCAAATTGTGCATCTAAGCGCAGAATTAACTGCAGCTTCTTAGATGTTGGAACCATTTTGGAGAAGTTGGCGCTAATCTTTCTATACAACTTTCATCAGTTTTCTATAATTAAAGAGTTATCGCTAAAATTCAATGTGAAAAATATTAAAAATCGATTCTTTTTGCTTTTTAGAGACAAAACCGATCTGCAGAGAAAAAAATACAAATATAGTTGTTTTAAACAATAACCTGTGATATCTCAATACATACAATAGACCATTCCTGATTTAACTTATGGAAGGTTCCATTGGTCTTAACAGTGTTAATCTCTTTGTAGGTGATGGATCTCGTAGGCCAAGCAAAGCAGTATGAACCTCTTGATAAGCTCAGACATCCACAAACTAATGAAAACATTTGGCATTTCGCTTTGTCAAATGGCAAGGATGAAATTGCTAAATTTCTACTTGGCACAGAGCCAGATTCTCTGATAATATCCCACCATAAGATACACCGCTCAGGAATTCAGGGAAATCATAACGCACTTCATATATTAACAGAAAAGAATGACATCAGAATGGCTAAGTCTATATTAAGTAAAATTCGCTCAAAAAAGGTGAAAATACAAATGATGGAGCTAGAAACTGCTGTTGATATACAAGGACAGAGACCAAGAACTTTGTCTTGTTTGCATTTGGCAGCCTATTGCGGACATGCAGAGCTGGTTGGACTTTTCCTTGCTGAAGGGATGGATGTTAATCATGAGAATGAAAGGAAGGACACAGCTTTATTATGGGCAGCGAGGTGGGGCCATATCTCGATAGTTAAAACTTTGATTGATCGCGGTGCCAAACCTGAGGTGAAAAATGACAAAGGGTCTACAGCATTACATTGGGCTGTGCGATATGAACATAGTGAAACCGTCAAGCTTCTTTTGGAGAAAGGAAAAGCTAACCCCAATACTACAAGAAAGCTTGGACTTGTTGCACCTCTGGTCATTGCGTCGGCATATGGAAACAATGAAATTGTTAAATTGCTTTTAGCACATCCAGACTGTGATGTAAACATATGTATTCGAGGTGGAGAGATTCCAATACATCATGCTGCTAGGGAAGGTTGTGAGGATGTCATGGCAACTCTCCTCGAACATGGCGCCAAATGGGATTACAAAGATGAATTAGGCGATACTCCACTTCTTCTTGCAGCGCAAAATGGTCATACTGAATTAGTTTATAAACTTATAACTCTTGGAGCCAATGTTAACCATCGAAATCACGAAGGGAATGATACATGGAATCACGCTATTGATAATGAGGACAATGATTTACTTGAAACATTGCTATCTGCTTGTAAAGACAATGAGATAGACATGACAAACAGACAGCCATTATGTATTGCAGCCAGCAGTGGTCGATATGACAAGATAGAGTTCTTACTGAAGCTTAACCAAGATCCCTCAGTGTGCGATTGGGATGGAAACACGTTTCTACATCATGCTGCTATGAACGACAAATATGAAGTGATTGAAAAGTTTAATAACAGTATACCAATCGATACAGAAAACAAACGTGGCAATACACCTCTGCATGTTGCATGCAGTAAAGGCTTTGATAAAACGATAGGGACATTGCTAAAATGTAAAGCTAAAGCAGATATTAAGAATAACGAAGGTGAAACAGCGCTGCATGTGGCAGCTTACTCAAAGCATATAACTGCTGAAACGGTTAGAGAGCTAGTCGATTACACCATGAAGATGCATGCTTGGGAGAGTTTAAATGCTAAAGATTACAAAGGAAATAATTGTCTTCATGTCGCTGGGAAGTTCGCTAGACCAGATGTTCTTTGGGAGTTTCGGTTTGTACGTTTTAAGGACAGAGATAATGATGGAAACACGCCACTTCATAAGGCAGTACGACCAGGAGAACCTGGGTGCCTTAGTAAGTACATGTAATAGCCTTAATTCAACCCATATACACCGACTAGAATTTCACATACTCGAGGAGTAAGCGTGCAGTATTGAAATTTACTTTTCTTATTTCTCAACCAAAACATATGTTTAAGCTGATGGGCAATAAATTAATGACACTATTATATAATTATTGGCTTTAATAAGGTAGACATGATGTATCATTTACCTGAAAAATTGAGAATTACCGAGGTCTAAAATTCGTGGTGAATATCACTTTTAAGGGTTGAAAAATCTTTATGACTACAGGAATTGAAGTCAATAACTATTTTGTTATATGACTTTTCAACTTCTACTTTCACTTTTTTCTTGTTGAAGTCATGTTCAAACTAAAGACTTTCTCTCAAGTTTAAGCAACTATTATTAAATATTTTAATGGAATTATCTATATATTGTAATGTATATAAGTTCTCTGAATCCGGAATGCAAAATTTAATCATAAAACACCTTTTTTAGATTTTGCGTATTCAAACAGAGAAAAATGAATAAACAAAATAAAACAAAATTGTTGTTAACATTTATTAGAGGTAGGGTGGTGAAACAGCAAATCATTTCAAATTCATAGCTCATGCTAGTTTCGTACTCATCAGCCTATTGTTTTAGCTTTCTAGAGGGTGATATTTGAAAATTGTTGAAATATTAACTTCTGGAAACTCGTTTGAGCTGTTTATCATCCTATATGAAACTGTAGGCAAGCTTAGACCAGTTTTCAGGTAAACATAGAGATTTATGAAGACAAATTAGGCCAGCCAATCAGGAGACAAGATTCTCTCTAGTCTTCTTATCTGGACCTATGGGAATATATTTTTTTTAAAGATGTGCTATGTATGTATTTTACATTCAATTTCATTCTGAATTGACATTTCTGTATGCAAATGGTGAAGCGCTTGATCAGATGCTTCGTACTGTTTGGATCACATTACGGATTGCTTATTCACCAATGCACTATCGCAGTAAACCCATCAAAGCAATAAGAGCACAGTGGCTCAGTGGTAGAGTGCTTGACTCGAGATCAAGGGGTTGCAGGTTTGAGCCTCACCAGAGACGCTGAGTTCTGTCCTTTAGCAAGACACTTTATCCTCTGCTTAGTACTTGTTCGACCCAGGAAGACCCATTCCATCATGACTGAAACGATTGTTGACTGGGATGTAAAGAATCACAACAAACAAACATCAAAGCAATATTGAGATCAAACATGTTTTTCGTACATTAAAATTCGCCAAGTTTAGAGGTAGACGTTAAAAAACGAGGGCAAAGTATGAGGTTATCAACACTTTCCAAGGATATTGCATTGGAAAACAAAAGTTTGAAAATTGATATTGCGGAAATTGAACGACATTATCACCTAAATTTACCCAAATTTGGCACTATATTTTGTCGCTGTTTCACTGTCAGCAGGTGGTTGGATGCTTTCGTGTTCCACGACCAAATCATTTAAACGAGCAATAAACAGATCAGCTGTCAAGAAATAAGGTGGCCTGTTACAAGGGTCTTAAAGGTACCTAAATCCTACATTAACAGCACGTGAAATGCCTTGTTTTTATATCGGTTTGTGGCGGTGGAAACATGACTCTTAAAACGTGTGGCACGGATTTTATATTGCATATTTTGTTTTTGTTAATATAACACTGATGTAGATAGTATAGATAGTTATCACAATTATGGAGCGCTATTTGCCACAATAACCAAATTTCTGCATATGCGATAAGCACTTTCCCTCCAACTGGTTAGCAGCCTGCCATGATGATAACCAGAAGTCATGTATTTTGTATGGAGAAAGGTTATCATCCCCGGCATGAGACGTTGATCATTAGATGACGTCAGATGTTAACTAGTGGCGTGATGTAACCCAAGATTTACGCTAGACCTCTGTTTTACTTACATTTTTGTACGTCAAACTCGTTAAAATAGTGAATTGGAATATGCGATAATCAGATTATAATACAGAGTTTGGTTATCACCCTCATTATCAACCCTCAACCATTATAAGCTCTTGAGCTAAAGCTCTCTGGCTGATAATAGGGTCTCGTGTTGATACTTCGGGCAATAACCAAACCTCTGTGTGATAATCTCTAATTATACAATGGCTGTCCCCTTTTACAGGAAATAATTCACTAGCTAATGATCGTGGATTATCTCGTAGTACATGCAGATAAAACATGGTATAATTATAGCATATCTTTGCAGACAGGATGTTGGATATTTTTGAAACCATGAAACGAGATGCACGAATCAACGAGCAATCGTACGCAAGAAGTGAAACAGTCCTACATCTTGCTGCTGAGCAAGGCCTGTCTACATGTGTTAAGAGACTTATAGATCTAGGGTCAGATCTATCTAATGAAGATGTTGATGGCAATACCGTTCTTCACAGGATTACTCGAGCCACTGTGCTGAACCCAAAGCAGCTGAAGAGACACCTTGAAGTGTTTGATACAGTGTTAAGTGGAGTTGTGAAATGGTGGTGCATTAAGAACAGCACTGCTTACCCAGAGAAAAATAATATAGCGGAATATATGAGGTTGCGAAGAGAGGCTTGTCTATATCTCTTCAATGAGGTTCATAATAAAAAAGGTTTATCTGTTCTGGCATTGAGTTTCCAACTTGGGGCATCTGATATAATTGCTCGTTTGTTAATGCTACAGGGCGTGACCATGTTTGAGGTTGCAAACAAAGAAAATGATCTGCATGTACTATTTGATGTAACTAGACTCATGCCTCATACAAATAAAGCACTCAAAGGATTTAGTGGAAGCAGGAAAATAGCTCCTATGCCCGATGAAAAAGATAAGGCCAATGCTCGTAGTGATAAGGCTCTGCCTTTATCTGCATTAGAATTGCTGATCACTCAGAAAGAGAAAACACGTACAGCCAAGGTTCTGGATTTGCCACCTATGAACATGATTGAAAAATACTATACCTCAATTGTTGCAAAGACGTTTGCCTTTCTCATGGTTTTTCATATTATCTATATGAGTATATTCACTTATGTGGGTGTGGACTTGCTAGGCAAATTAAGAGATGATCCCAATGCAATAAATTCATCAGACCTCGAGACAATACTGCTGTGCATAATTGTTCCTATTGAACCATTAATAATTGTGATATATGTTGTATATCTAGTCATTATAAATGTAAGGTCCATAATATCAGATGAGACAACAAGAAAACAAAAATTGAGTCGTAAACAAGGCTTTGTTATCAAGTCAGATCTACATGCATACGTGCAACTGATGGTTGGTGTTGTGTACGCTGCTCTGATAATCTCATGGATTGTACTCTTTTTTGTACGATATTCACTCCAGGACTACGTGTTAGCTGTTGCGTTATGCATTGGCTGGTTATTATCAATCGTATTAACACGTGGGATTAAAAGAATCCATTATTTCTACCGTATGTTAATCAGCATGATTCTCAAAGACGTTTTTCGTTTCATTATCGTCTACCTTTTCGTTCTCCTGGCGTTTGGATTCGCCTTCCACATACTTTTCCAGATTTCATCTGCTGTTGTCGCAGATTATGAGACTCCGATTGATACATTATTTTTATCCTTCAACTTGATGATTGGTATGGACGAACTGTTCGATGGTGTATTTGAAAACAACATGAGCGCTGTTGGGAGGACAGTGGTATATCTAAAAGTGTTCTATCTGCTTTATATTATCTTGAGCACAATAATCCTATTGAATTTACTGATTGCAATGATGAACGCCTCTTATTCTAAAATTCAACAAGAACAGCAGGTGACGTGGAGGATTGATTCTGTGAGCCTTGGTGTTGCTATAGAGAAAAGCTTCTTAGGAAGAATAGTAAGAAAAGCTTTCTCCAACTTAATGAATGGAACTGATGGTAAGTGTACATCTGTTAACCCGAAGGTGTTAAAGTATTATTAAAATAAAAAATATAGAATATGACTATATCACTCAGGCGAATTGTGCAAATCAAGTTAGCTTAAACGATCGCATTCAGTCGAAAGACACGCCACCAGGTATGCTGTTCCCTTAAAAGCTTTATATATATATATATATATATATATATATATATATATATATATATATATATATATATATATATATATATATATATATATATATATATATATATATATATATATATATATATATATAGAGAGAGAGAGAGAGAGAGAGAGAGAGAGAGAGAGAGAGAGAGAGGCTAATGTACCAAACGACAAACGAGATATCTTTCCTGTGGCACTGGATCCAGTAAAGGATGCTAAATGGATTTGAGAAATAAATATTAAACAATATAAATCAAAATACAGTGCAAAGAATTTTTGAAACTAAGCCCTTTCGTCCTCATTAGAGTTTCAAGACACATTAGATTAGATGGATAGTTAACAAAATATAACTATATACATCAATTATGTGATGATTTAAGCCCTTGAAGGACCCAGTAAATGTGCGTGGATTTTCACATAAATGAATTAAACACAGTGCACATAATTGCATTCTGGTAAGAAATGTATTGTATGAAAATTTGTGTAGACTTCTTTTTGTATGAACAATTGAGTTAAACAGAAGTCTAAAACATGTCTAGGCTCCTGAAAGATTGTCTACAGCAACACAGCACACCAGGTGGTCTACCGTATGACCAGAGTCATAGTTGGCCATCCAGAACCCGCAAAAAAAATTCTGTTGGCATTTTTGCGTACATTTTGGCATCCATGCTCAAAGTGTATCTTGGTGTGTTTTAAGAAGGATACGGGTGGATGCCAAGCCTGAAATGCCCAAAAATCCCAGAATTAGGTCAAAGGTCAAGTGAGTGCAAATTCTTGTATATATGTCAGATTTTGAAGTTTTTATCAATTAGCTATCCAAAATTATGATTCAAAGTAATGCAAAATCCCTTTTGGATAATACAGCCATGCTATATAAACAAACAGCATCATCAAGGCATGAGGTGTGTTTGGATCAAAGGTCATTTAAGTGCAAAATCGGTGAACATTGTAGCAATATTTTATTTTTATATGGGCAAAATTCAAATTTTAAGTTCCCTTCTATGATAATGGAAGATTTTTTTATTGCTATCCTGCTAGGTGTGTGTCTATCATGTATGGAAAGCAATGATTTACCAAGTTTCCCTCGGTCAAATATTCATAATAGGCATGTAAATTACGTTACTGTATAAAATTAATTAAAATGTAATACAACTAAGAATAAACATTTCATTTTAAAGAAATATTTTTTTTGCTTAATGCTTTGTATGAATACATCGTTTCATGCAATTATTTATCCTTTTATACACAAGATGTGTTTCAGCTGTTACTTACGTTACATTTTACCATCTAAAATTGAGTCATTTCTCAAAGGTATATGTTAATAGCCTCAGCTTTCATGAAGGACTTAGCCATGATCTCATGCTTATAGGACTAAAATATATTTTTTTCTCATTTCACACATTTATTGTGTTTGTTCCCATCTATGAGTAATTGTAAAACACTTTTTACAAGGCCACTACCTGCTAATGGCATATACTAAGCATAGCTTCATGAACACACAAAGACCAAGCCTCCTTTCATAAAACATCAGGCGTGTTGAAACTATGATAGAATATGGTAAATACCATATACTGGAAGGAATATATCCTCACATTGGTCTCACATCGGCCTGTTAGCAGATGGTAACATACATAACATAAAGCTTATATACAGGTACATTTCTAATAATGACCATCCAGTGAAAACATTGTTAACTTTTTGTGAGGTATATCATGGAGATAGCCCTGGCATAAAGGGTAATCCTCCATATAACTTTTAACATTTAATTGTAGGGGTGCCCTTTCACTTTTTTATATTAATGAAATGATGTTGATTCAAAAGCAGCATTTCTTTGAAATCAGGCTGCTTGTGTAAACGTATTCATCCATCTATAGAAGCAGTATAGATATGATGTTAAAGGTAACCTCTAATTTTAAGATACCATAAAATATATATCTATGACTTTCACAGTGCAACTTTTATACATTGTAATTGTTTCAGTGTCGATAGATTCAATTCTAAGTATCATTATTAAACATATTTTGCTTATTATTTTTTTGCAATGATGATAGTGATCATATACTATGAGGTTTTTGGCATGTGCTTCTTTATGTTATTCTTTTTAGCTGTAAAATGTCAATGCAAGTTATATTCCAAATTAAATTTCCCCTAAACATACGTCTGGTGACTTCTTGGGAACACAGGCATTCACCATATTGGAGTAACTGATGATTTGATTGTGTTCATAGTTTTCCATCAGTTTGGGGTCATTTCTTAAAATTAATGTGTCCTGAAATGGTTATCTTTTATGTACATTTACTACTAAAATCATTTGGTTTAACATCTCCGATTTACTTGATGTATATAAGATCTTAAGGTAGTTAACTCGCCTGTTCTAGTGTAGAATCTTTCTGTTAACCATGACAATTTGCTAAGACAGGGATTGATTGCATATAGGGTAGGTGACTTACATTAATGTATACATCTACTGCTCGTAGATACAAGTGCAATATATCAGATTGGATAGCACTTGTAACTGGTAACATACTCAAAATGTGTAGTTTTAATATGGCATTACTCTTGAAATAAAACTGAACTACTTTCCTTTCACTATATACAAGACAGTCCTCAAACAGTGTTAGTCTTCACAAATATCTACAAGGATATAGGTACAAGAATGACCAAGTTTATGCTTAAATGCTTTCTGCAAGCTGTTGTCAGCAATGCTGTTTACATTTTCGATGGTTTTGCATATATATTTAAGACTATCGCAATAAAAGTAAGCATGGGTGCAAAGATCAGTACAATCAAGTACCACACCTATCCCAGGATTCCAACGGGAAAGTAGCAAACTCACAGATAGACACCACAAACGAAAGCCAAGAGGTCACCCCTTTCCCAGCAGGTGACCACAAGGCACATATAAACAGACACATACAAATGCATAACAAACACAAGACAGAAAAAACATAAAAGATCCACAAAAGAAGTACCGCCTTGGAACTGTCAGTAAAATATTTTACTGGAGGGCTTAAACCGGTTTAAGGGTGCACCTATCTAATTTAGCAAACCTTTTAAAACCAACAAACAGACCATAACTCACTTTTCATAGGACATATATAAACCATGTACACAGGTTTCAAATAGCGCAACAAAATCAAATAGTGCATAAACAAAACCAAAAACAAACTACCTTGTGAATATGAAAAGAAAAGAAATCAGCTGCGCGTGACACTACTTTTTCAACATTCAGTTTAATCTGTGAGTTTCAGAGATGCAAACCATACAAGTGAATGTTATGAGTCATTTTTTGTTTTATGCCTAAGAATAAAACAGTCAACTGATCTTTAAAATAAAGTATCACTAACGTTTGAATGATTTTTTGTTTATGTTACCACGAAATATGTTCAGATGTTTTACAAGACTGCTACATGGCTCAGGTAATCTTACCTCAACCAACCATAGACTAAGATAATTAACAAGCAGAACAGTTTCTATCAGAATTGCTGCAGAATATAATAAGATAATCATCATTACAATATGATATGAAATCTAGATCAACAAAACTTAGAAGCTTTTAATCGGGACAGATGATAAATTAATTTTATATTGTAATTGTCAAAAGTGAAAAGTGAAAATTAAAAGAATTCAGCATACAAGGAGAATCTTTAATACTAGATCTATGTAACATCTTAAATTTGGACATGAACTATGCTGGTTCTGTACTACGATGTTATATTTGCAATCTTCAAAAACATATACCTGCTATAGTAGACACTCAGCACTATCCCTGCCTTAATTCCTGCCTTGCCACTGGATGTATGAAATATTGCTATGCTATTTTAAGTTAATTATTGATATTAAGTCAATATTTAAATCATAATGTAGATTGCATGCTTATCGTTATGTACCACTGGTAGAAATCTGAAATCTGCAATATGAATGTAAAAGAACCAAGCAAATTACAAAAAGTGATTCAGTAAGACCAGGAAATGCAACATTCACATATTGCAGACAAACCCATAGCACTCTTTTAAATTAAGTCCTATATAGAATAAAATGTGTGTAGTATATGTAAGCGAATTGTGGAGAGCAGACCTAACTTTTATATAAGCCTAACAACAACTTACTACCTTTATCCATTTATGAAAGCACCTTTTGTTATCTACGTTACATCCTTAATATATGTGCAGCAATTGAAGATCAATTATTGTTAATATAGTTATAATTTGATTTGATCATGAAAGATACTTTGCCAATTCCAATGCAATGTAAATAATAGAAAAAAATGAAACTGTAAGCAGCTATGTGTTACGTGCAGGAGCTAATACAAATTACATACTAATTAGCATATTTAAATATTTACTTGATTTCACTTCATTGCAAGTTAAAAGTTATAAACAACTTCAAATATATGAAAATGAACGTTTTTAATTAGAATATAGATCAACATCATGTATATTTCAGGTCAGGTATCATGGTTTATTCTAATACATGTAATTTGTAAAGTCATTATCTGCAATTTAGTATAAAATGTAACATAAGTATCGCTGATGAGCAGATATACATATCACAGATGTATGCAATTGATTTTTATGTCTAGTTTAAACATTTAATGCTGAAACTCTTTCACTAATACTATTAAAATAAATCAACATTAGCCTTGTATTGTGTGTACTGTAATTTTCAATGATAGTAGGGTAGCGTCGATTACAGGTGATTTATAGAAAATGACCACAGAAAAGTTATTAAATGATGGGTTTTTAAGGCCCCAAGACATGTCCCAAACTGAAATTGTTTTACTTTCTGAGAGGTGAAGCAAACTCTCAATTTGAAAGTAGCCCATATATCTCAGTTTAGCCCAATCGATTGAGGGAGAATTGTTGTCAGAATTGCACAAAACTTACGATGTTTGCCTTTGTAAAATCCACAAAAGGATGCTTCCAAAGGTTTTTTTTAATTATAAACATGTTAATTTTAGCCTTTTTAAAGACTTCTACCATTTTTAGAGTTTATAAAACATCTTGTTGTTGGACCAAAGAATAAAAAGAAAAACAGTTTGTAAAAATGCTCCGATTATTGTACTTGATGACCTTTGACCCCATTTTAAAGTCAACATATGAACATTTAGTTATAAAAAACATTTTTTCAATGTTTTTCAGACTGATAACTATAAGCATACAAAATTTGGCTTGAAAAAATATGTTTACATATAAAAAGATAAAGTTGTTTTATCGTAGTACATTTTTTCTCATTTTTGCACTCAATGACCTTTGACCTAATTTTTGGCCTTCATATGCAAATTAAGACTTGGCATCCACCCCTATGGCTTTATACACATGCTAAATATTATGTTAAAAATGGTCTAACAAATGTACTAAAAAATGCCAACAAAACCAAAAATATGCATCTTTTTTCGATTTGGATTGCCAACTATCAGTCACCCTTGTTGATGCCAATTGGACACACAGTGTTCAGACGCCGAATCCCAGTAATTCTCACAGAGTTTCCTGGTAGAATCTGACCACTCCTTGTTGTGTTCAAGGCAGCAGACAGAGGCATGACTAAGGATGTCATGATCTGCAGAGTGAAAATGTTCTGCTGTTGGTGATCTTTAAAGTCATCACAACGGCCATTCAAATAGGTAGCGTTAGTGAATCGTGTAGAATCAGCAGCATATAAATCTCAAGATTAATGTGGCTGGGAAACCCTCATCTAGTTTTCAAAACTGACTCTTAGGTATTCAAGAGATGGCGTCATTTGACGCAATGAGACTTTTACTAAGTCGCAATTAGTCAATCATTAAACAAATTGACACTTCACTCAAAAAAACTCAAGAGTTAGGCTAGAAGACTTAACAAACTCAGACATTGCTGATGGTGTATTCGCTTGCGCGCTAAACGTTCCAAGAAACTGAAGAATTTGGGAATTCACAGGAACTAGAATGTCAGGCTAGTCAATCTGTCGATGGCATAGTACCTAGAAATAGGCGTTTTAAACGTACAACTAGGCAGATGGATAAGCAGGTGACAAAGCTTGATTCTGTTGTGGTCAACCTTTCACATAATCAAAAAAATTCCTGCTTTCTAAAGGTCTAATTGTTTGCCCTACGAAGGCATTCACAAGGCATATGAGGCTTAAGTCTCATTTTGCTGACCGTAGTGACTCTCCATCTCAGGATAAGTACCCTTACTACATCCCAACGAGTGACTGGCAACCCACTAAATAAGGTCGTGATCTTGAGGCGTTTGTGAATCATGTAGAATCAGCAGTTAGATCATACATTCCTCCTAAGCCGAAACATGACAATATCAGCAAATCTGATTGCAGTGCATTATACAACCTCCAAAAACGGGAGGACATTGTAATAAAATCTGCAGACAAAGGATCAGCAGTTGTTTTCATGGACCAGGACCATTATGTCTCCGAAGCTGAGAGACAACTCAATGATTCTACTTTTTACAAGCCCTTGAATCATGACCCTACACCAGAATTTACCAAGCAAGTGTCAGACGCGGTCAGAGTAATGCACGACCAGGGTCTCATAAGCAAAAAGAACATGGCATACCTCATTGTGGACCAACATAAAGCAGGTCGATTCTATCTTCTACAAGAAATTCATAAAACTGGAAATCAAGGCCGCTCCATCGTCTCTGCCAATGGCCACCCAACTGAGAAAATATCAGAGTTTGTGTTTGCATCTACAGTCTCATGTCCAGACTTTACCATCATACCTTCAGGATACCACATATTTCCTGAAGAAGCAGGAGGCTCTTGGACCCATTCCATCTCATGCTTTACTTGTTTCCATGGATGATACATCCCTCTACACCTATATACCCCACAGTGATGGTATAAAGGCATGCGAGGAAGCATGGGAGGAAAGGGATATAAAAGACCCTCCCACACAAACTCTGGTGAAGCTTATCAAACTAGTTCTGAAGCGTAACAACTTCGAATTCAATGGTCAGCACTATTTGCAAATCCAAGAAACAGTAATGGGGACAAAAATGGCACCAGCTTATGCAAATATGTTTATGGGTTGTCTTGAAAAGTAGCTATTAATGTCAGTCACCATGAGGCCATTCTCATGGCTTAGATTCATTGATGACATAGACATGAAATGACTGCATAGTCGTGACATTCTAGATACCTTCCTACAAGAAGCAAATAGTTTTCACTCAACTATACGGTTTACAGCTGAGGTATCAAATGACAGGCACGTTTTCCTTGACACCCAATCCAGATTGGATGAAGATAGAATATGCACAGATCTTTACACTAAACCTACGGATACCCACCAGTATCTTCTACCCACCAGTTGCCATCCTAAACACTGCTGCAAGAGCGCCTCAGATGCATTTGCTCTGACTCAAACATGTTTGAATTAGGAGCCAAAGAACTGACAAATCAGCTACACAGCAGTGGTTATCTGAAGCAGGACATAGCTTCTGCTATTGACAATGCCAGGCAAAGGAGCAGAGATGACCTGTTGTCATACAGGCCAAAGTCTGCTGAGGTCGGCACAATACTCCCATTTGTGCTGACATATTATCCTTACCTACCCAAGATCAGGGATATTGTTGACAAAAATTGGCCCATCATCGAGTCATTAGATGAGTTGAGGGATATATACCAGAGCAAACCAGTCATGGCTTTCAGTGGCCCAAAAAGCCTTTGTAATTTCTTGGTACAAGCATGACTCAAACCAAACTCTGATGATGACAACCAAAGTGGTGAATGTCGGCTCTGTGGCAGAAAAATATGTCAATGCTGTAAAATGATAACCCCTGCTGGTACTATGATGTCATCTTCTGGTGCCACTGTAAGACTGAGGCAGAACACAGACTGCACAACAGAGAATATGTCTATCTGGTCTCTCACAGCAGTTGCAACAACCAGTATGTAGGAGAAACCAAATGCCTATTGAACATATGTATGAATGTCCATCTTGATGGCTGGAGACACCGTAGGTTTGAAAGATCATCAACAGCAGAATATTTTCACTCTTTAGATCATGACATCCTGAGTCATGCCTCTGTCTGCTGCCTTGAACACAGCAATGAGTGGTCAGATTCTACCAGGAAACTCTGTGAGAGCTACTGGATTCGGCGTCCGGACACTCTGTGTCCATTTGGCATCAACAATGGTGACTGACTCTATCTGGGCATATGGTAGAACATCTGGTGTGCTGTGTTTTTGTAGACACTCTTTCCGGAGCCTAGAAATGTTTTAGACTTCTGTTCTACAATTTTTTTTTATACAAGACATTTCTTGCCAGAATGCCAATTTTGTGCGCTGTGTTTAATTTATAGATATTGTGCAGTCATATTTATGAAAATCCACACACATTAACTGGGCCCTTCAAGGGATTAAAACATCACATAATTCATGTGGCATTGCTAAAAGGAAGTTAATCTGTATGTAAACATGGCAACGATTTTTTTTAAATTATGGAATTAAATTGGATGCTTAGAAAAGTAATAACAATTTCACAGAGGCGGTTGCTAGAACGCCAAAACGAATTCCATCTATTGTAACGTGGTGGATTTTTGCTCTCGTGTGCTTTTAATGGGAACATTAAACAGATGCCATGTAGGAGAACTGGTCACTGAGGGACCTTCTGTCAAATAAGCTAAAACCATTTTGTCCCAATGACAAGCGTTGTCCCCAGGGGCGTGCCTAGTTCCCTTATATGTTCTAAACTCACCAGGAGACTGTATTTTGTATTTGAGCAAGAAACGTTATCATAAGCTTAGTACTGGTTCAACTCTGGGAACGCCTATAAATGACTGTACAATTGTTGGCTGGGACGTTAAGCATCATCTCAAACAAATTGTGTATATGTAAATTTACAAGTGTGTGTGTGTGTGTGTGTGTGTGTGTGTGTGTGTGTGTGTGTGTGTGTGTGTGTGTGCACACGAACGAGCGTTTTGACCTTTATGCTCAATTATTTTGCATTTAAATTGTATGTTTGCTAAACTATACTATTGTCATAAAGTTATGCATATTCCATTTGATAACACCACTTAGGTTTTAGAAACGGTAAGTACGCAAACGTTTGAGAGATATCAAAAATTTATTTTCATAGACAACAAAAGCAGAATGCCAGCGATTTCATAAAGAAAAGCCGTGGAATCTCTGACCTGTTTATAGGCTGCAAACACCTTACAAAATTAGTCCATAAAATTTACAAAATTCAATGAAAACAGCATGGAGGTCAAGAGTCAGCAAAACTTTTACAATAAGGCTGCAATAGTTATAATTTCTTCAACGTTTATCTTTGGAGCAAACACTGTCAGGATCTGGTGCAAAAGCCACGAAATGGCTCATAATAATCCACTACTTCCTGTTTATGTTGTGTATAGCCTTCACACAGTCGAATAACAATTTTCATCATTAAATTCACTGGGTACATGCGTTCAAAACATGAAACCCTGTCCCACTCATGCGGTAGAGTCTAGCAAAATTCACAATAGTTTAGATATGGCTGGTTCCCGGTTTCAAACACGCCAGCGGAGCTTGTCCCACACATGTTCGATAGGGTTCAAGTCCGGCAACAAGCTCTGTCATGGAAGACTAGCGATGTTCCGTTGATTTATGTATTCCTCGATGATGTGAGTACAGTAAGGTCTTGCAATTTCATCTTAGAGCACCATGTTCTGGACATTTAGCGAGTCCAAGGGTGACCTAACATCAGATTCCAGGATTTCGTCCTGGTATTTTTGAGCGTTCAAAGTCTCAGTAACCACCTTTAAATATATCAGGTGGTCGTCAGATAATGCACTACGTACCATATTGCTTCAGTAACAATTCCTTGCACTCAAGAATCAATGTAGACCGTTTTCTTTTTTTTAAAATACTGCCACTATATGTTCTTTCAAAGGTTTGCTTACAACACCCTGAGACACGTTTAATACCTTTGCAAAGCCATCTTGTTTCATACCAGCATTCCTAATGGCAATTTTACACATTCTGTCCCCTTTCTTCTTTGTAGATTTAACCAACATACGCGTTTTAAGGCTATTTCATGACTTGACAGCAAACAAAATTCTTTCTTGCACATCAACTCCTGGACAGTACTGTGTCCTAAGCTTCCCGTTCATGGACAGTAGTGAATGAAACTAATCGAACTAATCCAAATTTGGTAGCCAAAATACAAGTGTAAATGTCAAATGAAACCCAAAACTCAAATTATTTTTCATTTTTTCCAAAATCGGGATCGTATAAAAATATGCTTAACTTTATGGCAATGGTATATATTACTCAATTCTTGTCAGGTGTCTTGAATAAATATTTTGAATTTTATTACAAATTTTGAGTTCCGTTTTACAGCAGCCACTCATTTCGACACAACAACACCATCTAGTGGTCTTGACATTTTTATTACGGACAGATGGTATGTGAGTATAGATGATACTCTCATTGACGAATATACTAGCAAAAAAGACAAAGATCGTGAGAACACAGCAGATGGGCTCAGCAGACGGTTGGATGAGTTCCAAGAGAAAACAACTGGGAAACTGCAACAGATGAATGCCTTACATTTCGAGTTCCAAGAGAAGACAACTGGGAAACTGCAACAGATTAATGCCTTACTGGAAAAGATGACTGAGCACAGATAATTACAAAGTGATGTGACTTTTCAACACCATTGAACAATACATTCTACTGGATTTTCAGCCAGCTCACATTAAATAACATATCACATATGAGACCAGCGAAGGCACAGACGAATCTGAACTTCAGCGGAGACTCGCCAGAGAGTTTGTTGGTTGCACAAACCAAGAATGGCTATAAATGGATGCAAGGACCTCTGCGCAAACTCACCAGAGAATTTGCAACTCACACACACCAATAATGGCAATAAATAAATGTACGGACCTCTGCGCAAACTCAACAGAATATTTGTAATTCACACACACCAGTTATGGCTATAAATACATGCAAGGACCTCTGCGCAAACTCACTAGAGAATTAGCAATTCACACATACCAATTAAGGCTATAAATACATGTAAGGACCTCTGCGAAAACTCACCAGAGAATTTGCAATTCGCACACACCAATTATGGCTATAGATGCATGTACGGACCTCATGCCAAACAGCTTGTGGTACTGAATGGTTGTACACGTGACTCAACGAAGAATACAGACGAGTGCGTTCTTATGACAAGGCGCCGAGGTTATAAAGCTTTTTTCTACTCAACTCAAGTGAACACGAACTTTCAACTGCTCCCAAAGACTTAAATACAGACAAATGAAGACGTTTCTTGCTTTAATTCCCTCAGATGTTGCATTTATCATGCTAATTAATGTTAAAATGTCAACAATTGTTGGCATTTTAACATTCATGAGCACGATAAATTTTGTGCTCAGCTGAGTTGAGCATTAACACATTTAATAACCTCGGGGCAAGATATATTTGTGTATGTTGGGATACTTTTGCTGAGGAAGACGCATTCAAAATTATTTCTGAGAGATCAATTTCGTCGGTGTACTACTGTTACTAGAATTTCTCCGAGTGTTGTTTATGGTTGGAAATAAATAAGAGCCAGTGCATGAGATTTCCAACGATGTGGTATGTGCGACCAGCAAAGCCTCAGATCAGCCTGCGCATACGCGCAGTCTGATCAGAGCCTTTGCTAGTCGTTTGAGTATTCTATGATTGTTAAGCTACTGACTGAACAACATTTTGAGTTTCTAAGCTCAAAAGGATGCTCGTCTGAGTCTACACTTGTCAAAATGTCACATTATTGGAAATCTCATGCCACGGCTCATAAGTCATTGCATGACAAAACCTTTTGAGCCTGCACATGAGATTTGGTACTTATCGCATCGACGAGCAGGGCATGGCATGCTCAGGCGAGCATGTTCAAGTGCACAGCTTTATTAGATCCTGCGTTTCTTGCATGCACAAGCATTGGCTGTAGATAAAGACTAAGACCAAAATTAGGATCATACGCCAGGGCCCAGAATTACAATGCCTCCTTAAAGTTAAGGAAGCCTTAAGTTAAGTATTGATTTTTCAGGGTGCGATAAATAATGTTTTAAACTGATTAAAATCAAAATAGTTTCATTTTTTCTGTAGGTGACAATAAAAATTTTGACTACACGTACTGCGTCGATCCTGGATATTTATTAGGCAAGTAATGTAACATGTTGAAATATCAATACTTAACTTAAGTTTCTCTTAAATTTAAGGAAGCATTGTAATTTTGGGCCAAGAAAGGCGCTTCAGGAGGCTGTGGTGCATATTTGATAATACCCAAAATCTCGTATTGCATTATAATGTGGTGTTACAGTTGGTTTATCAAGAAATGTGGATGATGAATGTCACTATGTACATTATACATAGATATAGATAAGGAAATTTTATTAGCGTAAAATTGATATTATTTTCATACCCATCAATTTAAACATGTGTTTTGGGTGCTCAAAAGAACCGTCTCATTGAGACGGTTCTTTTGAGTAACCACAACATATGTTTTGGATGAGAAATAAAAAAAAAGCTTTACAAGACACACTCTTATCTGGAGGCCTGATGTCATAGTGTGGTGTTTATCCTCATTCCCAGATTGGCCAGAATTCTTTGTTTAAACAATATTTTATTTCATCAATCACTTTATAATAAGTACAAAATCATAGAATTTTGGGATCTGACAGTAAGCAGTAAGGGTTAGTTTGGTCTATTTCTATACATTCTTCGCAGTCAACCAAGATGGTTTATTTTGCTATGTAGAAATTGTGTGCCACAAGTGACTAGTGCAATAATGCATTAGGTGGTCCACGGAACCTCGGGGTAAAAGTTTCGACTTTACTACAAACAGGCATGAAATAACTGTATAATAGCCAATTAGGGAATAGACTACGCTCAGCTAAGATTCAGATCAGCCTGGGTCAGATCAGAATCTTAGCTGCCTTCTTATAGAAACCGGATATCGAAGCTGGGGTCCATGGTTAGTTTAAACTTTTATTTTATTTTTTGTATAACAACATGTGTACAAAACATGTATAATACAATAATTTTACATACAGTTCATTTCGAAATACAAAAAAGGGATTCAGAAGAAAGTCTATTGACTTTTGTAAATCTGTTTCCCAGGTATTCAATATTAGAAATACAATAAACGTATGACTTGAATTGACATTAGAATGTATAAACAATACAGCAAAAATTCGATAATTCGAACTGGAATTAACCAGGTTAAACTGTATATATTATAAAGTCAAAACTGCTGTTTAATACAAAGTATGAATTTTGACTTTTGAGAAGTAGAATGAGTATTTTACAAATTACAGTTATACTTGTTGTCTCCACGGGGTTTGGAGATGATCAATTCTATTGGGGGGGATGGTCGTTGCCTCTTTGTACCCTGCTAGCAGAATAGTCGTCAAACCAATAAATTGTGATTGTACCAGTATTTTGAATAAAATAATATTGTTGAGAACATTGTGATATGATTTTTGCAAATGTGGTGTGATATTGGAGCATCGCTATATGTATACAAAAACATATTTTAAATGGTACTATTATTGCAAACATTGGGGTATGTTTCATGCAAATGCAATGCGTTATTGGAGCATTGATAAGACCCCAGCATACTTCGTATAAACAGATACTATAAACACCTTGAAGCTGATAATTGTTAATCAAAGTGTCATAACTGGACCTACTTGGCACACCACGCCTCACTTCACTACTAGCCGGCATCTTTATCAGTTCACAGGATGCAAAAACGTGTTAGGCTGGAATTTTCATGACAACAATTGGTGCATTAAAGAAAATAACCTTCTATTTTGTCCTACCCTTACACTTACACTTCTGGACTAATTTAACCTCAAGGATAATTTACCCTCAGATATTTAGACTTGGGACTGTTAAACTCAAGGTCACCTTTCATTGTGCAGATTTAAACTGGAGGCTAACAAGCACCGTGCTAGGCCTTAGTCGAGACCAAAATAAACTTTCGCCATGCAATTGCCCCAAAATGCCAGGCATCTTAGCACACAAGATAAGAAATTCGACATCAATCTCAAGCAAATAGCAGAAAAGGTCAAGAAATCAAGTACGATTTATAACTCATATCGGATGCATACCTAGACGAACAGTTCTCTTTTGATAATGGCGACCAATTTGATTTTAAACTTTTACTGTCACTTGTAGGTATATCTCTTGCAGTTATCAATTTCTTTGCTTCTAAAAATACAACTTTTAAGCACAGTACTAGTAATGGCACATGGGCAAAGAATTCCACTTCCAAGCACCAACGGAATCGGGCAAAGGTTACTGAATCAATCCTGAGTGCACTAGAATGGGAGACAGGCATGCGATTTTTGTCATTTACACAATCACCCTGATTATGGCAATAGTTGCAGTTATATACGGTTAACAACTCGAAAAGGAGCGTTTACCATTATCTCGCTAGAGAGAACTAATGGAGCTGAATGTGTTGATGTACATGTTTTAAAACTCCCGAGATGTCCTGACATTATTCAGGCACCAGCTTCAATCTCGCAATTAGCAGTAACAGGGGCATTGAAGCGTCACCTTAACGTTACCTGCCCAATTAAGACTTCAAATAAGTCAATATAAGCTAGCCAGAAACTATCGATCTCGTGGTATTCAGCAAACCCATTTCTGGTAAATATTACGGTCAAATATCATAACTGCTTTTTAACGTTCTCGAGAAAAATGTTGAACCTCAAGCAGTACCGACTGCACCACCTACGTATGTCGAGAACATCTTGTGTAACCTTTTAAAGAAGGGGCGATCAATAAGTAAGAAAAAGCAAGGGACAAACACTTAGAGAATACAAAAGCGAACGCACTTTGTTTTCAAATCGCCAATAACAAATTTGAGAAATATATAGGACAAAGAAAATGGTAATTATATGCTTACTAAAGAATTGTTAGGTTTTCTTATTTTAAACAGTAAATGTCAAGGGGTTATACTGTTCTCACATATTGTACCATATAGTTGGGGAGCCAAGGTAGGAAAAATGCTAACCCTTGCACCCGAAGCGTATACAGCTGAATTTTGCATATGTATCTGAAACCACTGTGTAGCAGACTCCATCGACTTGCACAACGCCAGAGCAGTCCAGTTTCTACGGAAGCCTAGAAAGAACATGTGAAAACGTTAGTTTTCAAAATGTCATATATTTTTTTATAAAAAAAGATGGGGACTGAAATATATTGGGTTTATATAATACACCGACATCCGTGTAGACCACAGAAGCAGTGGTGGTCATTTAAGAATACTGCTTATTGATTTTTAAAGCTTGTAGAATAGGACACATCAAATTTCAAATTAAATTCATAGATATCTTTGCTACAAATGTCATTAAAACTGCAATAATTGGCCAGAAATGTATTTGATAAGTATTTATACATTGCTTAGAAGAATATCTTAAAAAAACTTGCATGCTTACATGTTCCTTTTTATACCCTCCTGAAGGGGACTGCATTGCACATTTTTGTACATGAATAAATAACTATTAAATTGTATGGGTTTCAAACACTGCATACTGTGCGACAGACGTTTGGGATTTATTTAAGTCATCTTTGTTCCTATGTTCTATGAAAATCTAGAGAAGATAGCTAAAAAGTAAAAATATGAAACCACGAAAATTTGATATTTAGTAATTTAGTCCATGTCAGCTGGCTTGTTTAAAATACTATGGACTACTAAAGAAAAAATATCTCATAAATAATATTTATCAAGATTTAAAGAAAATTTATCTTACATATTTATAAAAGCTTTGATATAGAGGGTCAATTTAGAAACCAATGTTGTTGATTTTCTGCTGAAAAAAAAAGTTTCATTTAACAGTGGTAAAATAAGGTGTAAAAACTCATACTATTATTTTAACCATAATACCCTTATCTGCCTCCGTTAGAAGTGCAGTCATGTAATCGCATATTAGTTTTATAGAAAATAAAAAGAAATCTTAAACATAACTACAGTAATGTCTCAACAACTCTAAGTAAATACATGTTTAATAGATCAAGAGTAACATAATAATACTGGTGTAACTAAGCAACGACGTTAATAACGTAACGTCATAATGACGTTGACTGGTTTCAATAGCTGGATATTACAACTACATTTGTGTACTAATGGCTGCCTATACTATACTCTTTTAAATGTTTTTGATAGCATATTATTGTGTAACGGCCTCTCATAACCGTCCTTCAGATAAGATTGCATAATGGAAAACTATTTTTATTATTTCTCAACCAAAACATATCTTGTGGCTAATTAAATGGCTCTTTTGAATAAAGACCAAACACACACGTTTAAATTGATTGAAAAGGGGGAAAATTAAAAATTTCTACGCTATAAAAGTTGCTTAGCTTGACCTACGCAGCATACAAAATGCATTTTACGGGAAATGCAATTCTGGCGGCATTGCTATAAAGTGGTTTCATATCAAGCACTATTTTGACTATCAGTATACAAAAAAATCCAGCCATATACCTCTTGGGTGCAAACATTTTTCGTTTTTTGCATGGTAATCGACTTTGGTTCCCAGGCTAATATTGTTTATATTGTAATGCATATTAAGTTAGCTATTATATGTTTTGCATTGTATAATGATATATGATAGATCATTGCCACCTGAAACCATGTAAATAGATCATTCAAATTGTAATTTGCCCACTGGACACTCCGAATCACCCATCATCGACGTTACAAAATTATGACGCCACAGAGGTGGTACAAATACCATACTGAGGCCTTATGATTTTTTTTTCAAAAGGAAAGACAAAGCCACATCAAGAGGTACGCGCTCATACTTGCTTATAAAGAAAAATAAAACAAGAGGCGGTAGAACAGTACAACTGTGCGATAACTTACTTAAGCAACATATTACCTTGTCTTCAAAATGAAATGTTTTGTGTCATTTCCCAGGAGAAAGGATACATTATTTAACAATCTATGCTGCATGTATCTGATTAGTGATAATTTCCAATGTTACCCATCTAAAACTGATTCAGAGGAGAAGTCTAGTTAGGTTCAAACTAAAGGTTATAACGCAGCTAAGGTTTTCCTACCACATCTCATCAGGAATTGCAAGTATACTGGTGATTCGAAAAATGATAATAAAGTGAATTCATACATAAATACGTTATATATGAATATTTTTGTACAGAGATATATATTGTCAATGTATTGCATTGGAAAAATTATTACACTGAAATGCATTGTTAATGAACATGTATTGTATAAGAAAATGTATTGTATATGACAAAATATTGTATTTAACATCACCTACAAGAAACATTATTTGCTAAAACCAAACATCAAAGCCAAATCAACACAATATAATCGTATAGATGTTTGGTGTACAGTCTTTGCACTTGCCACGTCGCTAGTTAGCAGGGACAGAATATCAACCATCTATCATAGGTGACATTCTAGTATTCAAGTTCACTTATTCTCATGGATTCGTCGCAACTACAAACGAATGATTATAAAACTCAAATGAGACTTTGATGTTTGGTTTAGCCAGTATGCATCCACATTCAGCGCCAGAGCAATTTTGATAATACAGGGTGAATTATATCAGCTGAGACTGTGCGATTTAACAGTCACCGCTTATAATAATTCGAAATGAGGTTTCAAAATTGAAAATAAAGAAAATAATAAGCTCTGGTTAAAGAACGGATCAGAAGAGGTCGTCGTCTTCTGTCGACACAGACGTAAGTGTTATGTGTAAAGTGTGCTGTGGTTTTATATATTTTGATTTTTTGATTTTACCAAGCTTTTATTTGGTATATGGTGACACTGAGCATAAGATCAATGTTTCTACATCACAATGCGCACGAATTGTGGGATGCTAGACTAGTACAAATACTGATGAACATAAGCCCCGTCCTGTCCTGTTGCATTGGTAGGACCTTTGGCAAGACCGTACGGCAGATTGGGCACATTCGAACCCCATAGAGTAACAAGAGTGACTTTCTCAATGGTGCCGTCAACCTCTCAGGTTGCATTGGGTTCCGGGAGAACAAGATTTAGGCGCCCCCTGGACTCCAACCTAACACCACTCAGAAGGCAGCACTCACAATCAATCGCACAGGGAGTGGAAGACTCACAATCTGTCAATTTTGGAATCCCTAGGAGGGCTGAGTACTCCCCATCAAAAAGGAAAAATGCCCAATAATTATAAGTTAACACTCATTGTCACCATACTTGTATTTTATATGACGGACTTACAAATATTGTTAATCCATTTTTTTATTGATTGAAAGCCTTTACCAAAGCTGATTAAAAAAGCCTTGTTTAGTTGTAACATTAAAAAATATTAAAGCAGTTTTCACTAGGAGGTCACCCTCAGAGGGTACCGGAAGCCCGTGACCTCCGCCTTCTGCCTTTTCCCATATATTGTTTTATTGTCATCCTCATTTCATCAAGTTTTATCAGTCAATGTGTTACCTTTTCAAATAGCAGCCAGTGTCCTTTACAAACGGACAGCAATGCGAGTAAACCAGTCTTCGGGGGTTGGTAAATAACACAGGATCAGACCAGCCTGCGCATCCGCGCAGACAGATCAGCACCTTTGTTATTCGCTTACTGGAAAGTATCATATCTAATCTTGCTTCAAGCGAAATTTCAATATTCTAGGTAGTCTATGTAGCTGAGGAGATTGGTTTGAGTCTCACTTTGTGGGAAACCCTGAAGACAGGTATTCTCGCGACGAGTCCTTAACTATTCTTCATCACTTCGTCGACAGTCTTGAATGGATTTTTAAAATTAACAACCCTCGTTTTTTAAAATTTTCACCAAACATTCCAGATCGCACGCTGACCTTCCTGTACCAATTCTTTGAATCATTTGAAGTTGACACAGACATTGACCTCCTTAACAACTGCCTCTCCATTCAAACATCTATTGAAGTTTCCTTCCTATAAAATCTTAATAGAGGTCAACTATATTCCAAGTTTTATTGATACTGAAACCACACAAACCTTGGAATATAGAGCTGCATTAGCTTTTACTAAGAAAGAAATATTACCCATCCCTTTCAGCAGAATCCTGAAGCGAATCCTCTTCCGAGCCCATTATATTGACGACCTCACCCAACAACTATAAACCAAGGCAGATGAATTATCACGATGGCCCATAACGCCTCAGCGACCACGTCGGCCTTCGTGGTCCCCCATCCCACATACAGCCCCAAGTGCATAAAATATAATAAATATTTTTTCACCGTTCAAGACATGTCTCAAATAAGAGTCCCTTTTTCATCAACTTTCTCATTGGAAAAACCTTAAAGTCCCAATGATAAATGATTCGTTTCATGTTTTTCATCATGTTTTATTATCCATCGGATACAAAAAATAAATAAGTAACAATACGTTACACAACGAAGGGAAAATAAGGTAGGAAAAATGCTAACACTTGCACCCAAAGCGTATACAGCTGAATTTTGTATGGCCGCAAAGGTAATTATATTGTGTACCTGAAACCACTGTATAGCAGACTCGATCGACTTGCACAATGCCAGGGCAGTCCAGTTTCTACGAAAGCCTAGCAAGAACAAGTAAAAACGTTAATTTTCAAAATGTCATATATTTTTATTAAAAAAGATGGTGACTGAAATATATTGAGTTTATATAATACACAGACATCCATGTAGACAACAAAAGCAGTGGTGCTCATTTAAGAATACTGCTTATTGATGTTTAAAGCATGTAAAATTGGACACCCCAAATTTCAAATTAGATGTTTAGATTTCATTGCTTCAAATGACATTAAAACTGCAATTATTGGCCAGAAATGTATTTAATAAGTATTTATACATTGCTTAGAAAAATATCTTATAAAAGCTTGAATGGTTACATGTTCCTTTTTATCCCCCTCCTGAAGGGGTCTGCATTGATCATTTTGTACATGAATAAATAACTTTTAAATTGTATGGGTTAAACACTGCATACAGTTAGACAGACGTTTGGGACTTATTTTGGTCATCTTTTTTTCCTATGTTCTATGAAAAACTAGAGAAGGTAGCTAAAAAGTAAAAATATGAATCCACGAAAATTTGATTCTTAGTAATTTAGTCCTTGTCAGCTGGCTTGTTTAAAATACTATGGACAACTATGGAAAAAAACATCACATAAATGATATTTATCAAGATTTAAAGAATATTTATCTTACATATTCATAAAAGCTTTAATACAGAAGGTCATTTTAGAAACCGATGTTATTGTTGTTTGTTCTGCTGAAAAAAATAGTTTCATTTAACAGTGGTAAAATAAAGGTGGAAAAACTCGTACTGTTATATTTAACCATAAAACCCCTATCTGTCTCCGTTAGAAGTGCAGTCATGTAATCGCATATGACAATCAACCCTCTTTATAGCGACCATGTTTGTTCCATGCTATCTTTGACGTTAAAGTGAATTTGCTGTTATAAAGAAATGCTGACCATTACCAGATTTCTACATCATATTCTTTTGGTAAAAGAAAATATTATACAAATGAATTCAAATGCTATTAGGGCCTTTCCCAAATGCATACATCAGCATCAAAATTCACTAATCTTCTCTCTTATCAAATGTGACAGATACATGTTCATGCAAAAGACCTTGTCCTGATCATCAAATTGACTGGCACATGGTAAAAAATCTGTAATTATGGATTAATTTTCAATAGAAAATGTATATATGTTCCCAGAACTTACTGTCGGTGTCGTTAAGTAAATATTCTGTTATCAAGAGGGAATTTTAATGGAAACAGATCCGTTCTCTGCAAATTGTTGTCGGATAGTGAATATTCTGTTATAAAGAGTGACGTTATAAAGAGTTTTGACTGTAGTTTTAAAGAAAAAAATAGAAATCTTAAGCATAACTGCATTGGTGTACTAATGGCTGCCTATACTATACTCTTTTAAATGCTTTTGATAGCATATTATTGTGTAACAGCCTCTCATAACCGACCTCCAGATAAGATTGCATAATGGAAAACCATTTTTGTTATTTCTCAACCAAAACATATCTTGTGGCTAATTAAATGGATCTTTTAATTGAGAATCTATGAAGACCAAAAACACTGGTTTAAACTGATTGAAAAGGAAAGGGGGGAATATTCACAATTTCTACGCTATTTAAGTTGCTTAATTTGACCTATACGGCTTACAAAATGCTATTTTACCGTGAAATGCAATTCTGGCGGCATTGCTACAAAGTGGTTTTATATCAAGCACTATTTTGACTATTAATATACAAAAATCCAGCCATATACCACTTGGGTGTAAACATTTAGCGTTTTTGCACGATAATCGACTTCGGTTCCCCAACTTATATTATTTATATTGTATTGCCTATTACATTAGCTATTATATGTTTTGTATTATATGACGATATATGATTGATCATTGCCACCTGAAACCCTGTAAATAGATCATTCAAATTGTAATTTGCCCCACTGGACACTCCGAATCACCCATCATCGACGTTACAAAATTATGACGCCACAGAGGTGGTACAAATACCATACTGAGGCCTTACGTTTTTTTTTTCAAAAGGAAAGACAAAGCCACATCAAGAGGTACACGCTCATACTTGCTTATAAAGAAAAATAAAACAAGAGGCGGTAGAACAGCACAACTGTGTGATAACTTACTTAAGCAATATATTACCTTGTCTTCAAAATGAAATGTTTTGTGTCATTTCCCAGGAGAAAGGATACATTATTTAACAATCTATGCTACATGTATCTGATTAGTGATAATTTCCAATGTTACCCATCTAAAACTGATTCAGAGGAGAAGTCTTGTTAGGTTCACACTAAAGTTTACAGCGTAGCGTAGGTTTTCTTACCACATTTCATCAGGAATTGCAAGTCTATGGGTGATTCGAAAAATGATAATAATATACATTTGTACATAAATACGTTATATATGAATATATTTTGCACAGAGATATATATTGTCAATGTATTGCATTGGAAAAATTATTATACTGAAATGTATTGTTAATGAACATTTTTTGTATAAGAAGATGTATTGTATATGACAAAATATTGTATTTAACATTACCAACAAGAAACATCATTTGCTAAAACCAAACATCAAAGCCAATTCAACACAATATAATCGTATAGATGTTTGGTGTACAGTCTTTGCACTGGCCACGTCGCTAGCTAGCAGGGACAGAATATCAACCATCTATCATAGGTGACATTCTAGTATTCAAGTTCACTTATTCTCATGGATTCGTCACAACTACAAACGAATGATTATAAAACTCAAATGAGACTTTGATGTTTGGTTTAGCCAGTATGCATCCACATTCAGCGCCAGAGCAATTTTGATAATACAGGGTGAATTATATCGGCTGAGACTGTGCGATTTAACAGTCACCGCTTATAATAATTCTAAATGAGGTTTCAAAATTGAAAATAAATAAGATAATAAGCTCTGGTGAAATAACGGATCAGAAGAGGTCGTCGTCTTCTGCCGACACAGACGTAAGTGTTATGTGTAAAGTGTGCTGTGGTTTTATATATTTTGATTTTTTGATTTTACCAAGATTTTATTTGGTATATGGTGACACTGAGCATAAGATCAATGTTTCTACATCACAATGCGCAAGAATTGCGGGATGCTAGACTAGTACAAATACTGATGAACATAAGCCCCGTCCTGTCCCGTTGCATTGGCAGGACCTTTGGCAAGACCCTACGGCAGATTGGGCACATCCGAACCCCATAGAGTAACAAGAGTGACTTTCTCAATGGTGCCGTCAACCTCTCAGGTTGCATTGGGTTCCGGGAGAGCAAGCCCCCTGGACTCCGACCTAACACCACTCAGAAGGCAGCACTCGCAATCAATCGCACAGGGAGTGGAAGACTCACAATCTGTCAATTTTGGAATCCCTAGGAGGGCTGAGTACTCCCCATCAAAAAGGAAAAATGACCAATAATTATAAGTTAACACTCATTGTCACCATACTTGTATTTTATATGACAGACTTACAAATATTGTTAATCCAATTTTTCAGGATTGAAAGCCTTTACCAAAGCTGATTTAAAAGCTTGTTTAGTTATAACATTAAAAAAATATAAAAGCAGTTTTCACTAGGTCACCCTCACAGGGTACCGGAAGCCCGTGACCTCCGCCTTCTGCCTTTAATTGTAGAAGGCTTATTTTTTCTCATATATTGTTTTATTGTCATTCTCATTTCATCAAGTTTTATCAGTCAATGTGTTACCTTTTCAAATAGCAGCCAGTGTCCTTTACAAACGGGCCACGACGCGAGTAAACCTGTCTTCGGGGTTGGCTAATAATACAGGCGCAGACCATCCTGCACATCCGCGCAGACCAATCAGCACCTTTGTTATATGCTTACTTGAAAGTATCATATCTAAACTTGCTCAAGCGAAAGGATCATTGACGGTTCGGGCCTTATACGCCTATTTTTCTGATTCTCAGAACGCTGCTTTTGAGCTTCTGGTGTGGTGCATGTAGTATCAGTGCAATAGATGAATCTTATGGCAAGAGCCAGCTAGCAAAATATTTTCAAAATTCCTAAGCACTCGAGAGTTATGGCGGGTAGAAAGGGGAGGGGGTCTGAAATTTCATGACGATAAATAGTGCTTTAAAAAGTGATTTCTGCACGTTTTCTAGATTTATTTGGTAGGCATGGTGATATCTATTGAATATATCATATGCAGAGTATTAATGAATCACGATTATTGATGAAATTGTTTTAAAAACAAAATATGTTTTGTAATAAAATGATTTTGGGAAGCTAATTTAGAAGTTACCTGTACTTTTTTGACTATACGTACCGTACATACTACAAAACTGAAAGCTCAACAAAAGATATAAATACTTTTGAAGGAATGAAAGTGTCCCATTTAGCATTGGAAAGTAAAATTGATTCTAACTAGATCCCTTGAAAATTACTTTTGCTTTGTTTAAAGAGCATAGCATGTCAAATGTATTTAAAGTGCCCGAATATTTATGGTATACATATACATGTTGAAAGCTACCTATATGAGACAACATATTGAACACTAAAGTATTTACCTGTTATAACTCTTTGCATGCCGGCGGATAATTTCGTCGTCTGCCAATAGCCTTTTGCAAACAGTTTAAACCCAGATGAAGACCAACAGAATGTCGGTCTTGATCTGGATCTCTTAGAAACTTCGATGGTGGTCCTGGGTGGTTTATTTGTAAAAACTTAATTTTGAAGAAAGTCAGCAGACGAAAATAAAAACACGAACAATTCCCTAGCATGCAAATAGATAAGTACAGGACGTTTGCAAAATAATGTGTCATTATAGAACAGTGAGATTTTTTCGTATGAAAACATGCATGAACCTTGCTAATTCTACTTTTAATCTTTATGTACTTTATATTAAACTAGCACAGAATACAAAGCAATTTAGGAGGTTGGTTTTAGAGAGCTCTATTACTGTCATTAATTTTATTATTCGGTAGAAAAGGCATTTTATGGGCTTAGGCCCTGGGTTTTTGGGCTGCTGAACATCTCCCCCCCCCCTTGTGCCAGCAAGCCACTTTCATACAATGTGTAAAATATGGTAACACATATACATGCAAAAGCTTTTGTTGGCACACGGGGGGAATGATATTTTAAAAAAATGTTTTCGGATTTCTATATATACTAATGTAAATCTGATTGTTCTACCCAAAATGTTACATATTTGAAGCATTTAATATCGAAAACGGATTTCACAGCCATAAAGTACTCAGGTCAGGGTAGCTTCGAGGTGAAGAAAGGGACGATTGACAAACTTTTATTTTTACTGAAAACCATAGGCATTTACCCATAGCAAGCGTCAATGATCCTTTCAATATTCTAGGTAGTCTATGTAGCTGAGGAGATTGGTTTGCTGTCTTACATGTATGCTATACTGTGGCAAACGATCTGTAAATCCATAACTTTTGCCAGAAAATAATTAGAAACTCGGAATTAATGGGATTCGTAAATAATGAACCGGAGCAAAACTTTTTGTATTAATTTTTTGGTATACGTAATGCCATATCAGTTGGGATTTTTTCTATGCTGGAGGCCAACTCTGACGTACGCACACTATGACGCAGTTTACTTACATTGATCATGAAACGATCAAAATGACACATTACCATATATTCCCGGTGTTTAGCCCTGTGACACCTATTTGCATGCTGGGTAATATTTCATACTTTTGTTGTCATTTTTCATTTTTTTTTTCAAATTCATTTTTTCAAAAATATTCTTTCAAGAACACTATCAGAATGTCTAACGGTTTGGATCCAGATCAGGACCGCCTGCCCTGGTTTTGGTCCAGACTCTTTGTAACGGTTATCAGCAGACGACAAAAGTCGCCGCGAGCAAGGAACGAGTATCATCGACGTTTTCCTGGGGGCTGTTTTTTTTATCTTAAGATGTTCCAAACATCGCTACATCTTAAATCGATAAAATTGGGGTCTATTCAAACCCATGGGGAGGAGTAGAGGATCCTGTTTCCTTTCATAGAAGAAGAAGAATTGGGTCGCGGCTTGAGATTTACAACAATTCAGCATTTTGACAAGTGTACACTCAGACGAGTCTGTGCAGCCTTCTATTAGGCTAAGAAACCTCAAATGGTGTTCAGTCAGTAGCTTAACACTCATAGGATATTCGAGCGACAAGCAAAGGCTCTGATCAGACTGCGCGTATGCGCAGGCTGATCTGAGGCTTTGCTGGTCGCACATACCACATTGTTGGAAATCTCATGCACTGGCTCAATTTTATTAACCTCGTAATATGAAAGGGGTGATGCCTGCGCTTGGGGGCTTGCACATGAGGGAAGTATACTGTCATGCGGCAAAATTTTCGATCAAAAGAATAATAAATAAAGAAATAATAAATAAAGAAATAAAGAAATAATAAGAAAAATAAATAACAAATTGATTTATTAGTCAGAAGATAGATTATGACTTCAGAGATTTATTTATAAAAATAGAAATTGAGAGCTTTAAATTTATTTTGGAAAAATCCAACAAGCACATTAAAGATATTTTTGGTAGGGTACATTTTCTTTTTGGCTACCGTGAGCAACCCACGCGTTAAAATAAATTGACACTAATTGAAGCTTATCACTATGTCCGGATTAAGAAATACGTTGATAGCTTCTCTTGCCGGTATGACATAACCTTCAAAGAACTTAAAATTCTTGGCACGATTACCCATTAGTCAAGTAAACTACAATCACCGGTAGGGATTAACGAGGATAATCCATCGAATTGGCTTCCATGCCAACCGTCTCTTGATTTTGATAGGTGGTCCGCTTTAGGGGTAATAGTCACTCACTTTGGAGAATAATGTTGATTGGACAGAGATGGTCACGTGTCCTTGAGCCCGGGTCTGTGCGGTCTGAGTCAAGCAGGTTCCAAATCACTTTACGATTAGCAACGAACCTGTGAAGAATAAAGATCAGCAAACCTGGATTTAGGATTTTGTATTTATTTTTACTTAAGTTTAGTACTTTGAATTGTATTTTGTATTTCAAAAATTGTTTAGCTGCTCAGAAAGTGTTTAGTTTGGGTCGTGCATTTAAATTCAGAGTCTGATGAGTTTATTCTTGTATTGAATTTGCTCAGTTTGTCCGGACTGAAAAAGTTAGCCTTTAGTCAAAAAACTGCTTCAAATGGCGCATTTTGTGAAGAAATATTGAGTAAAAAAGGGCCTGCATTATTTCAGATGTCCGAATGCAGAACAGGGGCCTGCCCTTCAGAGGTAAATGCCTTTTGAGTCAGCTATTCATGTATTTGTGTTCATGAGTATGAACTGCGAGGTGTATACTCGTGAGACCTTTTGCACCAGCATATTTTATAATATATAAATAGGTTCTGAAATCTGGGAAAGCTCAACATAGTTAAGTGGATATTGATTTTACATAAAGTTAGGGTCTTTTTGTCCGGTCTGTCTTAATTAGAAAGTGCGGTCCATTTTGGGTCGATTAGCTTAGCTCAGTACAACGTAGCTCTTCAAAAAGAAGGTAGAGTTGCAGCAAAAAGCATCCGCGTGCAGCAAGCTCCAAATTCTATTAAAATTAATATCCACCTGCTAAAAGCCAAGTCAGAATGAGTGGAATTGTAGAATATCTGTGTTGGAAATTCTGCACATCCCGGCCCAGATTCTATTTTTAGGGTTGACATGTCTGTCACCCTGACACGTACATTTATTCAGACCAAATGTTAATTTATGAGCTTTCTAAGAATTCAAACCTATCTCACTGAACTGTAAATAATATATTAGAGCCGAACTAAAAGTTTGTGATGTATTTAGAATGCAGATTGTAAATAGAGTAAGAGAAAGTTCCAAGGGTAGACAAATAATCAAAGTGAACAAGCAAAAACTTGGAAAAGGGTCACAGCATATCTGTCAGCAATATATATTTGTTATCCTATTGTAATCGGCTCAGTCGAAAGGCTGAAACCTTGGGTGGGGATGGCATTAGAAGTGGCCATACCACTCCTGCCGGATAAACTATACTTAAGGAATAAAGAAACGCAACAGACAAAAAATAAATTTTGCGTGTTTAAATGACGGTTTGGTCAAATCTATTTTGAAAGTTTCTTATTGAGTATTTATGGCATGTGATGAAATACCAAAACGTCATTTTAACGCTTCATTTTACGCTACAACATGAAAACGTATGAAAACGTATGAAAACGTAAAATGTGACGTTAAGGTCTAAGATAACAAAATCGGTTTTTTAGGTTAGAGACCCAGGAATTATATCAGCGGATACATCAATCTTCTGAGATGGCGTTTCCGATTTTAGTTTGCGGATCATACTTATTACGTCATTTTTGTGACGTCACGAACAAGGCATGTTTTTGGCGTTTTTAGCGCTATTTTCTGGCCCATTAAAACTCCGTATTTTCGCAATAATTTTAGAAGGAATGGACCGATTTTAAAAATGTTTGCACGAAAAAGTTGATATTTATAAATGCCAACCGTATCTGCAAAGTTCATATAGTTTTTACACACGGGCAACTTTAAATTGCAAGAAATTGTGATTCTGAACATAATCAAAATTCGTTCATTTTTTGCCTTTGATGAAAAAATACTCGAAAACAAAGCGGAAAAGCCTTTCCAAATTTTCGATTACAGCCAAGTGTTATCTTATCAGAATAGATTGTGAAAGTATCAACAAACTTCACCGTACAGTTTTTTCAGAATTTGTACATTTGCAACTACATGTATACCCCTCTTCGCGTCAACGTTATGATAAAAGCGTCTCCATATATACAACGTCAGTGTGTTCTAGGCATGAATACATGTACCTTTGAACAGAATCAAGGTAGCATTCCCATTATAAAATGTCTCCTAAAATTAGTAAGTTAGTATGATCCGGAAATCCGCAGACAACCCCATGACACCGCGAGGAAGAGCCACTCAAGCCTCGGTCACACGAGATTGTACGATTACAGAACCGCGATCTGTCATGAATCTTGGAGAAGACTACTTAGGACCAGTCTTCGGGATTATCAACGACCAGTCGTTACGGTTATTTGTAAAAATGCATTCTATGGTTGGTTGTGATAAAAAAATCAGAACGGTCATGTGACCCAGCTGATGAATTTATTATCTTTATCGCAAAGGCGAGCAGCGAAGGTTTGAGCCTCCGTACATGTACATACCTGTGTGTGCAGTCTCAATAGAGCTCCACTCATGCAAACATTATGCAAATAGATAAGAGAACGGTTTTGCTTAAGTACCGTTATCATATGAGCAGACAAATATATTTTTTCGAAAAATAATAATGAACCAATATTCTGGTGCCTCACAAATGCGTGTCTGGCAAACAGTAAAGACCTTGATGAAAATAAACGCATTTCATCAGGACCTACACTGTTTGATATGACAAAAGATCCTTAGAGAAAGAAAAAAACATTTATTTGAAAATTATAAGCTGTTTTGTTTGTTTGTTTGATTTGATTCTTTACGTCCCATCAACAATCGTTCAGTTAAACAAGGGCGGGTCTTCCTGGGTTGAACCAGTACTAATATGTCGTAGTGAGGTCGTAGCGGAAACATACAGAGTGTAACACCGAATTACGGACAACTCGGCCCAAAACCAACTCGGCCCATGCCAACTCGGCCCACATAAAACTCGGCCCATGCCAACTCGGCCCAACTTTCATAAGACAACTCGGCCCATATATATTTGAAGTACATACGAGTTGCATGCTCATGTATGATGCAACCAGAATGCCTGTGCATTAGCACTAAGCAGTGGCGGATCCAGTTTGGGTGCAGAGAGGATCGCTCGAACCCCCTCATTGCCACCCGTTTTTTATATATCCTATGAAAATGAAATAATTTGATCTCAGTGAGACCAAATTATTTCATTTTCATGGGAAATTCAAAAATAATGACACGCGCATGTGTGCCTCGACATGCACGCGCATGTATGTTTCAGACATTATCTCTGTACATGATTATTAAATTGTATGTATTTTAGTGTGTCGACTATACATGTACATGTATGTCTATCCGTCTGCCTATGTGTGTGTGTGTGTGTGTGTGTGTGTGTGTGTGTGTGTGTGTATGGACGCTTACTAGCACATACATGCCTGCCTGTCTGTCTGTCTGTCTGTCTTTTTTTAAATGCATATGTATGTATGTATGTATGTATGCATGCATGCATGCATGCATGCACGCACGTACGTGCATCGTGTGTGTGTGTGTGTGTGTGAGCTTGCGTACGTACGTACGTACGTACGTATGCATTGGTCCCATGCGCGGATCCTGTATTCGAGCCGTCGGGCCTGGGGACCCCCTTCCCCTGACAATAATCCGCTCATGGATCTGCCCGGCTGTCCATCCATCCATTGAAAATTGTATAGTGATCAATTAAGGAGATAAGCGTGTTTGGACGAAGTGTCAATTGATGTGCACCTTTAATAATTTTAATATTATTGGCGTTACTATGTTGATCACTGGCAACAGCCTTAATGAATCGCAAATGTGTGAAAATCAGTGTCTTTAACCAGTGCATTTGATCATGCGGCATAACTTTGTCGGGTGACGGCATTTTGTCCTAACAGAGGCATTCAAAATTTCATTAAATTCTTTCAGAGGCCAGAGACTATCCCTTATCTTTGAAACTCGTTTACGCATAATGTCTGAAATGTTGGTACTTATCCCATCGACGAGCAGAGAATGATCAGATGAGCCTGCGCATACGCACAGTCTCGTCAGAGCCGTCGCTGCTATCAAGCATAGAGTATGGAATTATGGATTCATGCTTCTATAGCCTCGCACCATTTTTCACATTTAATTATGTAATTTGGCAAACAGTGAAGACCCAGTAGAAATACCGCATGATGCATCATTTCATGGGGGTCCACACTGCTTGCTACTGTAAGTACCAAGACGATCTTCTGAGAAAAAAGAAATTAGTATGCCCAGACCAATTAGGCCTATGTTGCGAATTTACGCGTATGCTCATTTGAACGTGCGGTATATTGACTATAACAGCGTGGCCTCGAACGAGATATGGCAATTTGCGATTTGTCGTATGTGTCTGCGCTGTTAACCATGATAAAATTCAATATGCACAAACGGGTAAGGATACTTGATTCTTGGGGCGAATCTTGCTAATAATATTTGATAAAACACACATATTTCAATCCCTCTATAATGTTGGACGATTTGTCTATTTATAAAACTTAAATTGGGTCGAGTTGGCATGGGCCAAGTTTTGCATCTTGGGCCGAGTTGGCATGGGCCCAGTTTTGCATCTTGGGCCGAGTTGGCATGGGCCGAGTTTTATGTGGGCCGAGTTGGCATGGACCGAGTTGGTTATGGGCCGAGTTGTCCTGCACCCGTAACACCCCCCCCCCCCATTCCACTGGACGGCGATTCCGCTACGCTCATGGCGATCTAGGATTTTCTTTAGAATTATGCAAAATCGCCGCGGAAGCGTAGACAGCCTCACGATTTAGGGACTTGGCGCATCCAATACGCTTCTACTACGCTGCTGCTACGATCCCACTACGATAATAAACATCTGGCTACGCTTAGTATACGCTGATGGTGATTTAGCTGCGACCTTGCTACGACATTGGCGATGGAGCTACGCTTTCGTTGCGCTTTTTTTTTTATTATATCCTTCCTATATTGAATCTGAAATTCCGATACGCTTCTACTACGACCTGGGCGCTTCTACTGTTCTTAAAAGGGTAGCCTTTGGAAGCAAAGACTGCACTTATTACCCTCAATGGACAAATTGTCGTTTTGGTCGCCATCTTGAATTGCAATGGAGCAATGCTGTCACAGTCATGGCTTTCAACGTGCAATGGTCAGCTGACGTGAAGTCCATATTTGAAATTTTGAAAACCTTTATGAACGCGTTGGCTGACGAAAGGCTATTTTTGCATTTTAATGCCTAGACTATATGTAAAATGGTCAACACTAATTAATAATTATCCTCAGGGGAGAAATTGCCATCTAGGTCGCCATATTGGATTGCAATTGATAGTTTACGCCACATGTCATTCGACGTGCACATTAGCTGACGTATAGTCCAAATTTTAGTTTTGAAACGCTGTATAGCGATAAAAATTACAATATCCAATGCCCGATCATATGTAAAAATTCTTTTCAAGTTTTCTCGCATTTTCTATTTTTATGTTTTATCTATTTGCACATGCATACGCGCATGCCCGCTTTACACCAGTAATCCACGAACGTCCTCATGTGCATCCTGAAGCGCATCCAAACCCACGTCGCTTACTTTTCAAATCATACAGTTGAACTACACTGACCCAAAATGAAAACTTTGCACTTTATTTCTGTGAATAAATGTTTTGTTAGTATACATGTCGTTGTAAGATTAACGCATGCATATCGAAACTTCGTCGCGGATAACGATTATGCAATTTTTATTCAAATCCCAGGTCTATTCAAGTATCAACGCCTGAAAAACGTGTTTCGTACGCTGCACGTGCTGAGGAACAGGTGGTTCCTTAACAGCTTTAAAACTGACAAGAAAACATTTGCAGCTGAGTCCTGGTAATAAAAAATAACTTATTGTTACAAAACGCTTCGATTTAGTGACGGCACGTCTTTCAAAAGATCAAAGAAACCACGTTATTGGTGGGCTCAATGCGGGGTCTACGGTAAATGATATCGCGCATCATTTTGGGTGCTCTAGACCAACTATTCATTATCTTATAAACCGCTACAACAGATCTGGGTATGTCAGAGTTCGTGCAAAGACCTGGTCGCGAAGGTGTAACGACGTTACGTCCGTATCGCGTAAACACGTTAACTCACCCACGTAATCGTTTTAAACGGAAATTATTATTGCTCGTCTTTACGGAGTTCATGCTCTAAAGATAATTAGTCATTTCGTGCAAAATAACCGCCTGGCATTTCCAGCTTGACAAAGCAAGGCCTCACACAACACGTAAATAACCACACAATTCCATGCTAAAAATTACGTCAACCTCTTGCCTTGACCTGCTTCATCCCCGGATATGAACCCCATAGAACATGTATAGGATGAATTGGGTCAGAGGATCAGGCCCCAATCATCAAATGGATGCGTTAAATGACTCCAATATGCACCTCTGTTACATGTAGCATTTCATACGTATCCCTAACGTGCCCATACAACGTTACGTAAATTCAATGAGGCGGCGTATTCTGCTAAGCATTCGTAAAAATGAAGGTCACACTGGTTACTGATGATCTTTTTAACATCACTTAAAGCACGCAGTCAGTAATTCTTGTTTCAAAAATCTGTGTGACTGGTTTAATTGTTTTTAGAATTTTTCATTTTGACCCCTCTGAAGTGAACTATTCATAAAAATGATGCAATTTATGTTTTTCATCCAATATTTTTTCAGAGACATCGATAAGGCATTGAAGATTCCATGACCGAAAAAATTAACCCCGAAACTTAATTTATCATCAAAACATATACTTTTGAATACTATGTAAAGTTTTCATTTTGAGTCAGTGTATTTAGAAAAATAACAGACGACAGATTGTGGACTGCGCTGTCATGAATGTTTGCCATCAGGCTGGAAATCCATGTACGCACTACCCATAGTCCAAATAAATATCCGCAACGGCAAATAGGAGTCACCATCAAAGCTTGTATTTCAATACTTTATAAAATAACTAGGGCAAAACTTGTGCTTTCAATTGAAAATTATCTGCAAACGGGTAGCAAATATAAAAAAAAAGAATATTGGGTTTGTCCGGGGTAGCCTAAGAACCAAATCCATATATACTGACGGGCAAAAGAAACGCTGCAGTAAAGTTTGACATGTATTGCATGTGACTCACAAGAACGAGCTGCACAAGCTTATCATGACTAGAATCTTGAGCCTAGCATCTGGTTTATTTTAATTTGTCAATTGTGTTTACCTGGTATGTTGGCTATATACATGTATACATTTTACTTGCTATGGCTATTCTTAGTAATTTATCACAAATTTAGACGTAGCATTGCTTTTGCCCGTCAGTATATATTTGTGCGCAAAATGGGGAAATGGGATATTTAGTGTCGAAATATTTTCTTTCGATACGAACATTCGGACAAATTTATAGCTTCTTCCAATTTTGATGATGAATCATATGTACCATCAGTTATAACGTGCCATTGAAAAGAAATAGACCTAAATGTATGTATTCTAGATAGGAAGGCGATATCCAGTTAAACTAATGCTAGTCTTCTTCCCAATGTCCATTACTTTCGGTTCATGAACGTTTATGAAGCGATAGGACCTAAAACCGCTTCAGGATATGTTGCTGTATTTTCTTTTTATTCGCTTTCCATCGTTTTTCATGTTACTGCGACGTTACGATTCTCCGGTTTTGCTGACGCTTTTATCGTAACGTTGACGCGAAGAGGGGTATACATGTAGTTGCAAATGTACAAATTCTGAAAAAACTGTACGGTGAAGTTTGTTGATACTTTCACAATCTATTCTGATAAGATAACACTTGGCTGTAATCGAAAATTTGGATAGGCTTTTCCGCTTTGTTTTCGAGTATTTTTTCATCAAAGGCAAAACATGAACGAATTTTGATTATGTTCAGAATCACAATTTCTTGCAATTTAAAGTTGCCCGTGTGTAAAAACTATATGAACTTTGCAGATACGGTTGGCATTTATAAATATCAACGTTTTCGTGCAAACATTTTTAAAATCGGTCCATTCCTTCTAAATTTATTGCGAAAATACGGAGTTTTAATGGGCCAGAAAATAGCGCTAAAAACGCCAAAACATGCCTTGTTCGTGACGTCACAAAAATGACGTAATAAGTATGATCCGCAAACTAAAATCGGAAACGCCATCTAAGAAGATTGATGAATCCGCTGATATAATTCCTGGGTCTCTAACCTAAAAAACCGATTTTGTTATCTTAGACCTTAACGTCAGAATAAAGATCAAGAAACCCCCGTCTTTTCCATGTTTGGTTATTTGGCGTCGACTTGACAATGTGCAAATTAAACAAACGTCCAATTATATTCGTAATGCAGTCAAATATTGCGTCAAAACACGCTACTTGAAGGGCAAGATACACAATGGCAGTAAATAAACGATAAACGTCACTTAGAGCCGTCGGGTTTGGATGGCTGGTGAATATACGGGATAAGATAAACCTAAAGAAATCAGAAAATGCTTTTTTGGGAAAAACTGACTTTTCAGATACCGTAGAAATACGCTGGTAAGGTGTTTATATTGACGTTGGCCAAACAAAACACGGCATAATGGAAGAGAAAACATCTGATTACATGCTGAGAGTGAACACCAAACTTGTTAACTGTAACCTAAACTTTTTCACTGGACCATTTTATCATTAGAAAAATACATACACATCATGGAACCCATTAAAACGTAGGATATTGAATTTTGACGTCAGAATTGAGTTTTTTTTTGTCGTCTGAATATCTCAAGTCATAATTATTGAACACAACGTCCTTGTAATGAATAAATCTCAAGAACAAAAGAAAGTTTACGCGTTTCACGCAGTATTAAGAGATGACGTTAATGACGTTAAGCCGTTTCAGAATCCTACAGAAACGTCGCCATTTGATCATTTCCTTGATCCGCAATCTATGCCAAGACTTTTTAAAACAATAAACCGATAGCTAATTCAAACTTTTCTTTTATGGACCCCGTTTCAGCAATATACTACGGGGGTCAGGCTGGTTACGCGCATACCAAAATGATTACGTAATCGATAATTACGTTGAACCTGCTGTAATTTGAGGACACATACTGCTCCTATGGATAAATAGCATTTGCATGTAAAACTTGCATTATATTGTATGCTTACAATGACTCGAAGTGTTTGTTGCGTTTCTTTATTCCTTAAGTATATTTAGATGACTGCAAATTACTTAAGACAGTAAATTGCTAGCATCCGCTAATTGTACGCCTGTTCGGAAAAGTCATATACCCTTGGAACTCTCTCTCTCTCTGTGTGTGTGTGTGTGTGTGTGTGTGTGTGTGTGTGTCATACATAGAAAATATAACACCTGTCCTCATTCAGTATTTTAGAGCATATATTTGATAACGGTGAAAACCGAGCACTGGCTCATGTCCTTCTGAAATTTGGTTACAATTTGCAAGTTAAATAACACCTAGGTACAGCGCTGGCCCGACAAAGTGGGCTCACACCTGTCCTAACTGCGATTTACCTATTCCGGTCGGCTGAAACAAAATCAGAAATTAGATAAACTGGCTGAATATTGAATGAGGTGGGTGCAAGCAAATACAGGTTTTGTTTTATTCCATTAAGCTGAGAATCATAGTCTGTTTCTCATTAAGACGGAGCAGTCGAAGCACACAAAATAAGAATGTACTGCTCCAGACGGAGATTTAGTCATGATAAATATATATATTAGTAATTGCCCAATATGTGCGTACACGTCTTGATTAAATGCAAGCTTCTGAGTAATATGAGTGTTTCTGAAATTTGAATATGTAGTATAGGTCCAAAGATAAAGAGAGTTTTGTTACCTAAAATGCAATTGTTTTCTTAGTGTGTTTTGGGCGCTCAAAAGAACCGTCTCATTGAGACAGTTCTTTTGAGTACTTGCAACATAGGTTTTGGGATGTAAATTTAGAAAAAAACTTATTTCCAGTACATACTCTTATCTGGAGGCTTGGTGTAGTTAAGGAATTTTCCTTTTTGAAATTAATGGTTTATTTTGATTAAATGCCATCAAGTTGAATATTTTGAATAATTAACGGTATAAACAGACATGCTATTGCAAGCAGGAAAAGTGATCTGTACTTCTGTGTAGAACCGCATATGCTGGTTCACTTAGGAAAAGCTGCCCCGAGTTGAGGTCTATTATGATTTCGGTTTAGTAAAGTATAGCTGCAAATGCAGACTGGGAAACTCATGAAGTTAATGTCATTGGATTCATAGTTTAATCAAGTAGCTTTTAAAACCCTCAAGTTAGGTTTCTTTAGAAATTTAGTGTCTCGGTGCAGATACTCACTGCTGTTAGTATAGCTGCAACTGCAGATTTCAAACCTTGGGAATTTACTATTTTCAATGTTATCTTAGTTCCATAATTCAGTTTTATAAACCAGCAGATGAGGCTTTCTTTATGATTAAGATGTGTATTTAAGATAATTGTTCTCCTTACCATGACTTTGCATGAATTGATTATTAAGGTCTTTTTAATAAAGTTTTGTGGGTCATTCTTTCAGTTGCTATATGATTAATATACTACTGGTTATACCAATCTATGACTGATGCTGCAAACTCAGACATGGGGATATTTTATAACCTGATGACTTCAGTTAGCTAGTATGAGCTAGATGCTGTTATATCTGCAACTGCGTATCGTCAATTGACTTGTATTTAATCACTACAGTGTCTGTTATTGCAGGAAGCAACTGAAAGCGTGACTTGAATAATATCTGCAACTGCATATCACCATTTGACTGGGTATATAATGCACAAGCGGCTATTGCAGGCCTTCCTTTTATTTCGATTACAATTACTGAAACATTTAAAAGAAACTTGAAAGATATTATATCTTTGGTCTAAGGTTGTGGGGTTTTATGACAGCAACTACAAAATGTTGGTGCTGTCATATCTCCAGATACCTGTCCTCCTTGGTTTAGAAGTAAGGTTTTATTATTTATGCAACTGCAGCTTTGGATTTTAGTCATATGTCAGCATCCGCATCATATCTACAAATGCATTTTTCCTAGTGGATATATATAGATATATAGCAAATTACTTTACGATTAGCAACGAACCTGTGAAGAATAAATATCAGCAAACCTGGATTCAGGACTTTGTATTTATTTTTAGCTCTACTAGAAGACCTCAAGTTCCAAAAACCGAGAAAATACACGTGGAAAAAAAGTTAAGGAACACTTGAAGCCCTAATTTTAATTTTTGAATATCGGAATTACCTGGAATTTCGTTAGGATACTTTGGAAAGCATTGCCAACTTACAGCTTGAATTTTTGAAGTCCACTGAATATTATTCTTGTGCTACGGAGGATACAATTTGCCACACATGAATAATTTCCATTTTCCTGAATACACGTTTGATTTTTAGTTTCTGCACACCTTAGAAGACAATTTTGGAAAGCAAAAACAGCATAAAATGAAAGAACTGAGCATATCTAATGGAAAAATGACTTTGGTTTTGAAAAAGAGTGTATCGGCTTTGAGTAACATAGCCGTATACGATCTGCATTTTGCACTAGTTCCTATGGAAACCGATATTCTTAGATTATTTCCAAAATAAACGAAATGTGAATACTTCTGCTGTGATTTTATGATAAGAGTGTATGTTTTGAAAGTCCTGAATGGTCATGTTCAAAATCTGTCTAAATTATAACAACCTGAAAAATGTATAGACAAAGAAGGAAATGTAGCATAGAATCTTGCCACTGGTTAAGTATGCCCCCTCCTCCGACAAATGGTCAGGAAAGTCAACGATTATGGTCAAAAATCGTCACACAGACTATCAGCTTATGCTTACGAAAAAAAAGAGTACAATCAGACTTCATGGAAGGAATTTATTGCAAGAATTATCGATAGGGTCCTAAAATCAGAAATTAAATTTCTGTATCCAAAATGGCCGCTTCCAGCCACAGTAATCGCTTGATACTCATCAATTTCACGTTGAAGCAACTTTAGATAATACAGATGTTGGTTATTTAAAAAGTTTTGTTAATACACTTTAGAATGTAGGAAAATGTTAGTCCAAAGTTTAGCCTCGTAATACAAGAGGTGTTCCCTAACTTTTTTCCATGTGTATAAATTGAGACCTAGAAAGAGTTTGGCGGGCGATTGGAATGCCTATTATGACTGCAGCAGACGACACATGCATCTACACGTATTTGGGCTTCTGGTGCTTAAAACGTCAGTTGCTGACGTACGAGCGGGATAGCGGTCTTACATTTAGTCTGCGCCTTTATCTACATCATATAATGCTTCATTTCATCAGGGTCTGCACTGTTTGCTAAGATTAAAACAATATTAAGAGACAAATACATAGTATTTTAGAAAATTCTACCTATGACCCCTTAAAGTACATAATAGGCAGTCACATACATGAGCCGCGACATGAGATATACAACACTGTGATATGTGCGATCAGCAAAGCCTCAGATCAGCCAGCGTATACGCGCAGTCTGATCAGAGCCTTTGCGTTTCGCTTGAATATTCTTTGACTGTTAAGCTATTGAATGAACATCGTTTGGAGTTTTTAAGCTAAAAGAGGGGCTGCATATGCTCATCTGAGTCTACACTATCAAAATGCCACACTGTTGAAAATGACATGTCATGGCTTACATGTACTTATAGTATCTATGTATTGGAAAGTCCATCAGAAAGCTTAGGCTGTTGTGATCAGTCGATTGAAACAGTCTATTGATTCAGTCTATTGATTCAGTCTATTGAAACATCCAAACTACAGTGGTGGATCCAGAGTGGGTTCAAGGGGTTCGCTCCAACCCCCTGCCTGCCCCCCCCCTCCCCCGTTGTAAATATATTATGAAATAGTATGGTCTCAATGAGACCAAATTATTTCTTTTTCATGGGATATCTAAGAAAAATATCGAATTCCCCACACATAAATACATGTGAACTCCAAATCGAGAAATCCTGGATCCGCCCCTGAAACACCCTATTCCAATGAAACAACATTGTTTCCAATGAAACAAACAAGTCTCCCAGTCCATTGAATCACCCCAAACTATTTAGTTCAGTGAAATACCGCACACCAACCACTCTTTGAAAAACTCTTACCACCCATTCAATTGAAATACTAATTAACTAAAAAAAGTCAATTGCAATACCTCGAAACACACAGTCCACCGAAACATCCCATATCAGCGAGTCAACCTATCCAGTCCATTAAAACTCTCCGAATCATCCTGTCAACTGAAACACCCCAAACCACCCTGTCGACTTAAACACCACAATTCAACCAGTCTACAGGAAATCCAAACCCGCCATGTCCATTAAAAAAATAAACCTTAAACACACTCACGCATTCAATTAAACACCTTAAGATTGTTTTCATATTTTTCATTATTTCTTTTTGCGGTGAACAAGCACACTGTAGAATCAAATAATGTAGAAAATCTGAGTATAAATGCAGTTTATTCTGAAGCTAACCGATTCGAATTTTTAATATGTTCATATATGAATCCATTGGCGCGAAACATCCAAAACTTATTCTTCTGTTCATAAATGAACAGCCTTGATATATGAAACATCCCCTTTTTCATGAATGATCCACATGAAATTAGCACTTTTGCATTCTATTGAAAAAATCCTAATGATTGGTTTCATAAAATAGCGTTATTTCATTTTGCGTTGTCTATGCACAGCACAAGATGATTAATGTAAAATATATATATGAGTATTATAAAAATTGATTTCTTTTTGGAGCAGTTTAAGTAAGTAAGTAAGTAAGTAAGTAAGTAAGTAAAGACTTTATTTAAAGAGGTTTACAACATTTAGCAAATACAAACGAGCACATTGTAACAGCTAATCTTCCATGAGGCCCTCTATAATGGTATATACATTATACATATGTACATAAAATAACATGTTTTTATACAAAAAATAAATAGATTACAAGTATCAATTATCACAAGTTATTACAAAATATATACGTAAACAGATTGAATACTCCTATATAATGATCCTAAGGGTTTCATATTGAAAAGTTTGCAAATGAGCAAAACAGTGTGGACACAGTCCGGTTGCTACGTATGGGCAAACTGATCGTGTCCACACTATTTGTCTACTGGTCTGCATTCTTTGAATCCATAAGATTTATGGTGTCCTTAAATTACAGAACTTAATTTGGTAATTGTAACTCTTAGGATTTGTTCTGTAGTTTCTTTAAATCTGAGTGTTTGGGGACATAAGAATATAATGCACTCCAGTCCTCTGTAACAAATGCAAGAAATTTTATATAGATATTACATATCAATTATGCATGGGTGAAAGTTCATAATTTCCAAAATACTGAACTTTAAAAATTCAAATCTTAAAATCTTGCAGAATACCCTCGAAATAATCACAATTTCAAGTTTAAATGTTGATTGTCTTTAGATAAACTGAAAATAAATCAGAGAAGCTATCATAATCAACTGAATTCAGTATCTTAAGGCTGACTTTCCACAGAAAGTCAGCCTCAAAATCCTGAATTCAGGAATAATCCTGAAAACTCTCACCTATGATTATATTCACCCAATCCACCACAAAACACTTATAACTGCAGACAAGTTGAAAGACTTAATTGAAATTCAACCCTTTATGCACTAATGGATTCTTTCATCAGGTTTGACACAAATAGGAATATTTCCGGGATTAAATTATTGCATCTCCTTCTCTGAGATCATTTTTGTCTTGGCAAACAGTGCAGACCCTGATGAGATGCCGTATTATGCAGCATTTCATCTGGGACTTCATTGCTTGTAAAAGTAACCGTTTAGAGATACCAGTATTAACATAAAGGGTTAAAATACAAGCATAAATATTATAAATTTAAATGTTAGTTGTTACTATTCAAAATCCACTTAATACATCTGCTGTGGAAAGTGTCTGTAGTCTCTGCATTTTTTACATGTGCTGGCAGACCATTCCACAACAGACATCCAGAGTACCTTAAACTATTTTTGAAATATTCTGTCCTAGGCTTAGGTGGCACAAAACAGCCAGCAGTAGATGATCTAAGACTTACATTTGTATCTAAAACATTGTTTCGTAGAGTAAAATGATCAGAAATATATTGTGGGGTCAAATGGATGTGTAATGTACTATTTTTTCCTGATGAACCATCTGACGTCATAAGATCGGATTCTATGTTTTCAAAATTTTACATTATTTCATTAGCAATGTGAAAGCACAACGCAAAATGAAATAATGTAGTAAAGTCTGACGAGTATGAATAATTGATAATTTTGGGCAGACAGGCAGACCCACAGCCAGTCCCAAACCCAATATGCCCCTTCTACTTCTTCGAGGTTGGGGGTATTAAAATAGCATACATACGGACAAGGGGGAGTTGTCTGTACTACAAGCTCACCTAAGGAGCCTAAATGCACATGTGAGTAAAAATCCTTCAGGTATGACACTTCGACGAATATTTACATTAAAGATGTTGAGTTTTAATACTACTGTCAGTATCCCAACGCTTTTGAATTCCCTTTGAAGCTAGGTTCTTATAACATTAATATGCCCCAAACTTTGGAAAAGTTGAAGGGGCATATTGATTTGGGCTTTTCCACCCGTCCGTTCGTTCAAAATTTAATGTAGGGTTTTAAAATTTCATAGAGGGATTCCTCACCCCCCAAAAAAACAAAAACATACATTTTGTAATTTTGCGCTTTAAGGGTTCAGTAATAGGTGTGAGTTCAGTGTATACGGTTAGGATTTTCATGAATTGCATGCACGTTTGCGCGGCTCAAACAACTTATTAATTCTTCACCAAATAATAAATAGAACCTGATTTCCCTTGTTTAGCAGATGAAATAGCCGATCCACGCCCAGATGAATATTAAAGTTGTCGCCTTTACAGTAAGCGAAAAGAATATTAATAGGTTAAGCTTGCACTCATTCGAGAAGAGTAGAATCTTGGAATTTCATATGTGGAATAACTGTGCTAATAAAAGGAACATTTGTTCTTTTTCGTTGCATTTGGAGTTGCAGAATAACAGCCCTTTAATAATATTTTCGTTTTATTTTTCCCGTTGTAGGCTTATGAAAGCTGCTTTTCGGTGATGGTTTTAGCAATTTAGTCGACTGGGCGGATTGGGGTGTTTAGGCAGACTGAGTAGTTTGTCATGTATCAGTGGACTGCAGGGTGGTTTGTGGTGTTACAGTGGACCGATAGCTCAGTGGTTAGCATTAATATACAAATTTATCTTTAGAAAAGCCTTCACACTGTCGACGCTAAGTGAACTAAAAATGTATACCTACTAGCAGTGCAAAATGAAATAATTCTTTCTTTAAGAACCGACCGCATTCAGTCGATGCAAAATGAAACAAAAACTACATGCTATTTCATTTTGACCTTGACAACGCAAAATGAAATAAAAAGTTCAAAATGAAATAATTATTACATTATTTCAAAATGCGTTGTATCAATACCCCCTTTAAAGGACCCTAATGAAATGTGTAATCAAGATATCTATAAAAACAACTACAGCTAGGAGCTTCAAACTTGGCCAGCTGATAGAAGATAATAAGTAGATTACCTGGTGAAAATTAAAAAAAAATCGAGTTATTGCCCTTTACAAATTTGGACAAAGCACCTTTGACATCTCGAAAACTATTTCAGCTAGGAACTACAAACTTGGACAGCTGATGTGGTAATGAGTAGATTACCTGGTGATTTTTTTTATTATTTTGTTTTGGAGTTATTGCCCTTTGCATTATTTCGAGTTATTGCCCTTTGCAAATCAGGACATCAAAAACTTGTAATAAAGATATCTGGAAAACTATTACAGCTACATGTAGAAGCCTCAGATTTGGCCAGCCGATAGAAGATGGTGAGTAGATTACCTGGCGAAAAAGGTGGTGAATTCATCCTTATCGATAAGCTAATGGTTGGGGCACAGTGTTTCATAAACACAATTGATAGTTTCATTTTGCGTCGATATGGAGCATTTTTACACAAAATGAAATAACTTTATTGTTACATCTTTTTTTCATTTTGAGCCGACATTGACAACGCAAAATGGATTTAAAAATCAAAATTATTTTTTACATTATTTCAAAACCGCGTTGTAACAATGAGATTATAAATGCATAAACGTCCGTTTTCTACATTTATAAAGGAGTTGGTTTCTTTAAGAAAGGTATTATATAGCCAGATGCGTCTAAGTCAAAACAAGCTTAGCTTTACCATGTGTACTACACCACTCAAGGGTATAGATCTACAATTAATTTATGTAAAGTGATTACTTTATCGAATTTTTGTTAAGCCATATTTTAAACAAACATAATAGCATGAATGTGTAAGCTAAAGCATAGTACGTGTAAATTTCATTTAAGAAATTGTCCAACGTGTGTAAGTACGAATTAAGAATACCGAACCTTAATATGATGGACGTTAATGTAGCCGTAAGGGACGGAGTTGTTGGATGAAAACGTACGTTTACAAGGGATAAACGAGCGTTTATCAGGTACAGTTAACTTTCTGTCAATAGCTACTGGCTATTTTTTTCATGCTCTTTTGTCGTCTGCTGATTTGTTTTTCAAAATCAACTTTTTTTTGAAAAAAATCTTTCCGAGAGGGCTTATCCGAGAGTGTCAAACAGATTGCATCTAGATATCGGGCCCGATCTGGGGCCAAACTGTTTGCAAATGTTATCAGCAGACGACACAGCTATAATATAAATGTCTGTTTCATTATGTAGGTGCTTTTAGATTCGAGCCATGACATGTGATTTCCAACAATGTGGCATTTTGACAAGTGTAGACTAAGACGAGCCTGTGCAGCCTCCTTTTAAGCTTAGAAACTCCAAATGCTGTCCAGTCAGTAGCTTAACAGTCATAGAATATTCAAGCGACTAGCAAAGGCTCTGATCAGACTGCGCGTATGCGCATGCTGGTCGGAGCCTTTGCTGGTCGCACATACCACATTGTCACGGCATAGTCTTAGTATTAATAGACTTTTTGCCTACTGTAAAGGCGGCAACTTTAATGTTCATAACTGGGCGTGGTTCGGCTATTTCATCTGCTAAGGAAGGGAAATCAGATTTTATCTATAATTTGGTAAAGAGTTAATAAGCTTTTTTGGCCTCAAACGTGCGTGCATTTCATGAAAATCCTAACCGTATACACACTGAACTCATATTTATGAACCCTTAAAGCGCATAATCACAAAAAGTGTGTTTTTGTCGTCCACTAAAATATTTTAAGACTCATAGACAAACAGTGTGTCCACAATGTTTGCCTCTATGCTTATGTTAAATAGACATTTTCAGATGCAGTTATTTTCACTGGCGTTTTAAGGACTAAATAATGTGTTTTGCGTCTATACTGAGATAATGGCGCGAGATGATACAGTTACTTTTGACTAAAACCACGCCTCAGTTTCAGCTTTTACCTGTCTAAGGTTGACCAGTCCTAATTTCGCATTCATGAGGCGCCGCCCTTACAGTAAGCGAGAAGTCAAAGAATACTGACAGGAAGTGTCGACGTTAGACTTGAGACCGAAAAGACCAATCGGGTGCACCGTGGTGTGCATTCTCGCGAGACCTGACGATACCTCATCTAGATCTCTCGCATTTCGCCCTTTGCATCATGGGTAACTAGCGATATTTGGCTAGTCCCGTTCAATTCTCGCACTGCGGTAGTGACAGAATTTATTGTTAAAAATAGCAAAAAGTTAAATTTTTGACAGTTTTTCATTTGTCTTTTAGTCAATATTTTCTGGATGTAAAGCCCCGAGTCATGCAAGCAGTGATCGCATCATATAGTTTTAATAAAAATGGCGGTTCAATCCCAGTGTTCACCGAGCGAAAGGCGACAGGTTAGTTCGTACTAGCGAGCTTCCTGTTTGCGACAATGCCGTGGTGTGTCCTTGAGTATTACACTTTCACCTTATCTTCTGCTTGAGTGTGTTGGTTCATTATATCCCAGTCAACCCTTTTTCGGTTGTGTCGGGACGTTTTCTTGGTTGAAGTAGTACATAAAACAAGTGCTACATGTAAGCTGTGTAGGGTAACGTCAGGTAACTTCGACCATCAGGTAAATTCGGACAGCGTATCTGCATGCCTAGTTTCAAACCCAATCACGGTTTATAGCTATGGTTTTCTTTTTAATTGCACGACGGTGGGTCAGGCCTCAGACTCTATGACGGCTCTGACGTAAAGCTTTAATCGGTGGGTTGGTGCCTGATGCTTATCTGTAGCTGGACCCTTCGTGGCTCAATTTGAGGTTCTCTTTAGCTCTGACTATCTGTGAGTCATGAGCCCTTTTCTTTGTTTCATCATGGTGTAGTAATTTGATTAGAGTGTTTTCCATGATGATACATTGCATTAGTTAGATGGCCTCCATGCGAGCTGAACATTTCATGTACTTCAACAACAGCAGAATCTAGGGCGAAGATTTGGTACCAGTAAAATGCATTTAAGCCCCCCCGGTGGCTTAGGCTGCTGTCCGTTCTAAGGCGGTGGTTCTGTTGTTGTTGACTTTTTGTTTATTGTTACTCCCATTGTGGGAGTCTGTAATTGTTCCTTGTTTTGTTGTAAGTTACTTTATGTCCATTCTAGTATTGCAATCATCTTGATGGGGAAGAAAAAGCTGATTGCTTTGCTTAATGTGTCAGGAAATACCACAATCACAAACTGCAGACAACCCCATGGCACCGCGAGGAAGAGCCACACAACAATCACGAGACATCAGGAAGAGACACTAAGCAAAGCAACCAGCTCTCTCTTCCCAATCAAGAATTGCAAAACTAGAAGGGACATAAAGTAATGTACAACAAAACACAGAACAATTACAGACTCCCACAATAGGAATAACCATAAACAACAAGTCAACAACAACAGAACCACCGCCTTAGGACGGACAGCAGCCTAAGCCACCGGGGGGGGGGGGCTTAAAATGCATTTTACTGGTACCAAATATTCGCCCTAGATTCTGCTGTTGTTGAAGTACAAGAAATGTTCACCTCGCATGGAAGCCTTCTGACTGTTGCAATGTATCATGACATTCAAGTTATATCCAACCTTTATATAACGTTTGCTAATCTTTTTGAATTGATCACTAAAATTAGGTTTTCCAACAATTCGTTTGAATTTATAAACTAAATCACCATAAAATATAGGTTCTGATATGCCTTGTTGCAGAAGAGTTTTTAACCCACTGTTGTATTTAACAATTAACTCTGATTGTCTGTGGTAGAGACAACTGAGACTTATCACTGACCGAAATGTACACGACCCGTGGTGAGCGTAGATTCGGGGAGGCGGTCCAATTTTTTGACAAAGCTTCGTCTCCGTTTCGCATACCGGTGGCCATACAATGTTAAAATGTATAAGTAATTAGCAAAATTACCATGTGGTTCAAGAGTTTTGAGTATTTTTACTAACTGCTAGCACAGGCGGACTCACACAATGATTATGGTACATACCTTCGGGTCGTGCAACAAAGCTATATAAAACACGGAAGATATCAAAGTTGAATCAAATTACGTCTTTACGACTGAGAAAACAAGACCATCATGCGAAGGAGTGTTTATTCAACAGTGTATGAAGTATGGTCATGCCTCATTTCATCCATAAAACCTGACCAAGCTTTGCATGGCTGTCAACGTCTCGAGAAAATGATTATTTTACGTGGAACGAAGACCCTGATCGGCCTGTGCATTTGCACAGGCCTATCAGGGTCTTCGCTCAGTATTACATGTATTGATAATTATGGAATGGGTTATTGATTCTGTATGAAAAAGGTGGGCACCCTAATTTGGCTGCATCAAATTACAGCCCAATGGATGCATTCACTGTAAAAAATGATTACCATTTTCTCATGGAAAAACTTCATTTCATCAAGGTAAACCCGCTTGAGGAGGAAACACCCAGAAAGCGAGCAATATGGATACGTGGAGGCGGTAAGTCCAGCATCCGGGGTTGTTTCTTTTTCGCTTTATTTCCGTGCAAGTGTAATCCTGAATTCTGAAACTAACATGCCTTGCGTTTTTACGTTTCCACACTTATTCGTTAAATACTGTTTTGCTAGCTTTAAGAAGTCTGCCTGATTTTGACCTCTACTTTTATCAAATAGCCCTTTCGATTCTGGATACCGGTGACCAGGTACATGTACTTTTATCAAATAGCCCTTTTCATTCTGGATACCGGTGACCAGGTACATGTACTTTTATCAAATAGCCCTTTTCATTCTGGATACCGGTGACCAGGTACATGTACTTTTATCAAATAGCCCTTTTCATCCTGGATGCCGGTGACCAGGTACATGTACTTTTATCAAATAGCCCTTATCATTCTAGATAACGGTGACCAGGTACATGTACTTTTATCAAATAGCCATTTTCATTCTGGATACCGGTGACCAGGTACATGTACTAAGGTAAACAGTGAAGACCCAGATGAAATGCCGCTTAAGGCGGCCTTTTCATCAGGGTCTGCACTTTTTGCTAAGATAAGAACAGTCACCAGGGAAGGACATGCATCAATTTATAAAAGAAATGACCGACAACCCTTAAAATACCAAATTGACAATTCGGTACCGTTATTGTGTCCGTATGAACAGGATAATCAATCAGACTGAAAAGGGTGATCAAATAATATAATGATATTACTTGACTTTTCGCTTACCGTAAAGGCGGCGCCTCATGAATGCGTAATTAGGGCTAGTCAACCTTAGACATAGGTAAAAGCTTAAAAGGAGGCGCGGTTTTACTCAAAAGTAACTGTATCATCTTGTGCCACCACCTCAGTCATTATTTAGTCCTTAAAACGCCAGCAAAATAACTGCATCTGATAATGTCTATTTAACATAAGCAGGGAGGCAAACATTGTGGACTCAGATCAGACTGCTCCCACAGGAGCAGTCTGATCTGGATTCTCACTGTTTATCTACGAGGCTTCAAATAGTTTAGTGGACGACAAAAACATACATTTTGTGATTATGCGCTTCAAAGCTGCATAATCTGTAACTTTTGCCATTTTCATTTTGAAAATAATGTTTCTATTTTTCAAGAACACATTAAAAATGCTAAAATTCAGGTATACATTTTACCTTTTTCGTAATAATTAACAAATTATTGGTCCCAAAACAACAGCATTTATGTTAAAAATTAACTGTCTAGAATTATTGGAGGGACGCAAATAATTACAAACAAGAGAAAATACACCTGTTTTTATAAGATAATTCACTTTTCCATGATATAAGAATCTGCAATGGGAGACTCTATGACGATGCTGATATTGGCCAATGTACATACATTTCTAAAAGAGGTTGTAGTTTAATTGATTATGTTCTGTTATCACCTGATCTGTTTTCTATAGTTAATAATTTTGCTGTACACGATTTGTTTGCGCAGTCCTCGCATCGACCCATCGCGTTATCACTGCATGCGCGGTATGAAAATGCAAAACGCCAAGACGACCCGAAGGAAACTATACGGACTTTGAAATGGACTGAAGAAACAAATGAACTGTTTTGTCAGAAAGTAACTGCTGATATCGAAACTTATGTACATTTAACTAATCAGATCCTGTCCTCCGAAATCGATATTGATTCTGGGATAAGTACTTTTGCACATAGCCTGTACAATAGCGCTTTTGAAATATGCGGTCAAACTAAACAAGTTCATTCTCGCAATACTCGTGATAGTTGCAACTCTAAAAGTCCCTGGTTTACACTCGAATGCCTCCAGGCTAAGAACGAATTACATATCGCGAATAAGCATTTTAAACGTTCAAGGACACTTGAGTCAAGGCGTATTTTGGTAGAGAAGAGAAACACATATTGTAAAGTAAAACGGCGCGCAAAAGCGGTATATAATTCACAACAAAAGCAACGCCTTCATGATTTAGCTCGGACAAATCCAAAGCGATTCTGGGAAGAAATAAAAAGGATAAAAACGGGCAAAACGAGTCGTCACGAAATAGATTTAAATACGTTTTACGATTATTTTAAAGGCATTTATTCTGTAGATGAAATTTTCTCACGCGACGAGGTCGAATCGCGTTTTCGCGAGGACGCGACCGGGTTTGACGACTCTGACATTTTGTCAAATGAGATCAGTGCTAGCGAGATCTTAAAAGCTATAAATAAACTGAAATGCAGGAAAAGTGCTGGTATTGACCTATTGATTCCCGAAATTTTTATTGCTTGTAAAGATGTTATTTCACCATTATTGTGTAAATTGTTCAATCATATGTTTGATAAATGTATATACCCAGAAAGCTGGTCCAGTGGAATAATTGTACCGGTACCAAAGAAAGGGGATATGCGAGATGTCAATAATTACAGAGCAATTACTCTAACAAGTATTTTTTCAAAAATATTCTCGCATATTTTGGATAATAGACTACGGTCATATGTTGAAACACAAGACCATCTAACAGATTTTCAGTTCGGCTTTAGAGAAAATAAGAGCACAATAGATTGTATATATATTTTAAAGTCAATTATAGACTGCAAAATTAATAATAAGAAAAAGCTATACTGTTCATTTATTGACTTTCGCAAAGCGTTCGACCTGGTATATAGAAATGGTATCTGGTTCAAATTATTAGAAATGGGCATATCCCAAAAATTTGTTAACATGATAAGAAAGATGTATGATACTGTTAAGGTGTGTGTTAAGTCCATGAATAGTATGTCGGAGTTCTTCAAAAGTTATGTTGGAGTGAAACAAGGGGAACCACTCTCACCTTTACTTTTTATAATTTTTATTAATGATATGGCAAACGATTTGTTAAGTAATGGAATTTCTACTTTTAATATAAATCACTTTCAAATGTTCATGCTGCTCTTTGCAGACGACACTGTACTATTTGCCGACACTTTGGAAGAACTACAAATACTTATGGATAATCTGCACGAATATTGCTGCAAATGGAATATTAGCGTAAACATTACAAAAACAAAATCAATGGTTTTTAAATCTGGCAATAGGCCTGAGAACCTCAATCTTCAGTATGATGGCTCTCCTCTTGAAACTGTTAACACTTTTACATATCTTGGCATGACACTCAGCTCAAATGGAAAATTTTATCAAGCTCAAAAAGCACTAGCAGAACAGGCAACAAAAGCATTATTTTCGTGAAACAATTTGTTTGATAAAATTGACCTTTCTATATCAGAAAAGATAAAGCTATTTGATTCTATGATCCTACCTGTACTTAACTATGCTAGTGAAATTTGGGGTTTTCATCCCGCACCAGATATTGAAAGAGTACATCTTAAATTCCTGAAACAAATATTAAAAGTGAAATCCCAGACACCATCTGCAGCTGTATACGGCGAGTTAGGACGTGTCCCTTTACATGTTATGAGAAAAGAGCGTATACTTAAATATTGGTTCAAAGTGAAATGTTCTACCAATACATTATTGCAAGAAACTTATCTAAATGAGATACATGTAGCTGAACAATGTCACTATCCTACATCAATGTCATTTTGGACAATAAAGGTAAAGCAGCTTCTTGATAACCTAGGATTTACATTTTTGTGGGATAGTGAAGATATAACACTGTTACAAGTTAACCAGATTATAGAACGTTTATATGATCATTTCTTGCAAGGATGGTTTGGTGATCTTAACAATATATCAAAATTATCAACGTATAAATGCTTTAAGAGTCAGTTCTGCATTGAACATTACTTCGATTGTGTAGCTAATGAAAAACACAGAATACAGCTCACACGTTTTCGTTGCTCGTCTCATAGTTTGGAAATTGAAACTGCTCGTTATAATCGAAATCATATAGATAGGGCCGACCGTATATGTAAATGCTGCAACATGAACATGACAGAGGATGAGTATCACTTCCTCCTTATATGTCCTGCCTTTTTAGAAATAAGAAGACAACATTTCCCCCCATACTTTTGCAGGTGGCCCACTAAGCAGAAATTTATAACACTAATAACTAACCAACAAGCAAAGTTTTTGAAACATCTTGCAGCTTATATATATGAGGCCAATGTAAAATGTAAATCACTTTTAGGATATTAGCTCTAGCGTACCTTGCAAATTATATTTGAATCAAGCTTCAGCAAACTAAGTAGATTCGCTGAGACCTATCACATGAGGCGTCTCAATTGAATCCATTATGTTTGCCATAGTATTTTGCATTTCCAGCAGATCATGTATTATTTATCACAATGATCATGTATTATTTATCACAATGATTATACAATAGCCTCTCCTACTGTTTAAACGTGACAGATAGATTATAAAATGTAATGAAAGTGTTAACACATCTCATAGTAAATGCATATATATCCTATCAGGCTAATGTTAGCCATCTTGCATCTACTAAACCATAATTTTGCACTATGTTTTGTAAATGTAATACTGTTTATATTGCTCTTCTCATTGTATATATGTTAGAGTAGAGGCACATAGGTGCCTAACTCAGTTAATAAAGTATCATGCAGTTTTCAGCTGTAGAAATTAGATTTATTGTGACAACATAACTTTATTCTACTTTTACAAATGATTTAAAAAGAAAATATTTTTTTTTCGAAAAATGTTCATAGTTACAGAGTATGCAGCTTTAAGGGTTAATAAATATGAGTTCAGTGCGTATACGGTTAGGATTTTCATGAAATGCACGCACGTTTGTGCGGCTCAAAAAACTTAGTACATGTAACTCTTTACCAAATTATAAATAAAACCTGATTTCCCTTACTTAACAGGTGAAATAGCCGAACCACACCCAGATATGAATATTAAAGTTGCCGCCTTTACAGAAAGCGAAAAGTCAAGTAATATACGGCCTCATTTGCCATTCGCAGTAAAATATGGATTTAATGGTATTTCAGTGATCCCGGAGCTAAGCATTAAATTTGATGACTTATAAATATTGTTTAAAAAAGTGGGGATCAAACCAGCGACCTCTCGCTTTTGACGTGACAATTTTAAGTAGACCCTGAGATCTTAACTTATATTCCCCGTTGGATTTTAAGGCAACCTTTAGGACTTTCTAAGACTGGAGGGTTTTTATTAGTTGATTTAGGGGAATACTTTTTTCAGATTTAGGGTCGGGGGGGATGAAAAAAAAATGCTCTGATTTTTTTAAATATCTCCAGAAAAAAACAACAGTAAAACGAGTAAGGTAAACCAACAGTCTGGGTTAAATCTTTAAATATTTCATCATTTTCCTAAATATCTGGACAGGACAATCACTTTTGACAGTGTCACTCTAAAGAACACACAGACAGAACCTCAAAAATATTTTTTTTTCAACGAAACAGATGATATTTAGATTCGACAGATAAAATAAAAAAAATGTTTTTAGAAATTGATTTTTTTCTACTTTCTGGATTATTACAGAAGGAGGGTTTGTAAATCAACTAATAAAAATATCTGGCCTAAAGGTCGTTCAAAACCGATACTTCATGTCCAGAGCAGGTCGTAACCCGCAATGTCCCGGTCTCTTTTAAAGCTAAGGGGATAGGAGCCCGTCGAGGGCGTGGCTAGACAGTGACCTAAAAGTTGATTGATACCTAAATCTCATATGGGCCTCAAAGCGAGAAAACTTGAATTAATTGCATGCGAACAACAAGGACGCAGACCAGCCTGCGTATCCACGCAGTCTGATCAGTGCCTTTGTTATATGAGCTATCTGAAAGGTATAATAGTCCAACAGTCAATACGAAATTGCATTGTTCTAGCCCGTCTCTGTAGCTGAGTAGGGTGATTTGGGGCCTTGGTTTGTCAGAAACCCAGAAGACAGATTTTTTCGCGTCGCAGCCCATAATATATAATATGAGGTAGAAATACTATTGATAATTCATAATTGGGCCTCGTCGCGAGAAAACCTGTCTTCGGAGGTTTACGCACAGCAAAGGCGCAGACCAGCCTGCGCATCCGCGCAGTCTGATCAGCGCCTTTGTTATTTGTTTTTGGAAAGTATCATATCTAGACTTGCTACAAGCGAAATTTCAAGTTTCTAGGCAGTCTCTGTAGCTGAACAGGCTGGTTTTAATCTCACTTTGTCGCGGCGAGGCCCATATCATTCTGGTCACCTTGACTCTAATTAACAAAAGTGGACTCCCATACAAATAGACCTATTAAAATTCGATTTTTGTTCTTTTGAAAATTGTACTGTACCTGTGCCGTTATACCTATTCACACTAACGATCAATGGAGAAAGAATCAATACAATCAATCCCAACCTATAACACTTATAAACATAGACGTTGCTAAAGCCATGCCAGTCTATCGCTTTAATGCATAGCCGCTATTGCCTATTGCATTTGGGGGAAGAACATGTATATATACTCAGAAAAACAATTGAAGCATATTAAAATTCTTTTGACTTTATTACGTTTGGGAATATAATTTTCAAACAAATTATTTTTTGTCATTGATAGAATTATCACTAGACAATTCACCAAAATGCAAATTGAAATTCACGGGTCATTGGTTACGATACAGTACTACACCAAATGTACCGACCCTCTCTACTCAAAGTTCACAAGCAAAAAAAATAGCGCTCTTATTTTTTGTTGCAACATTTACCAGGTCATTGTTTATGTTCTAATTCCGAGCACAGACAAAAGTTAACGCCAATTTATCAGTCATTGCCCCTAATAATGGGACAACTTCTTCAACAAAAATACACGGATATGGCATACCCCGGCAAAGTTGACCACAAATTTGCAGTAAAACACTGACAACAGCTTCAAAATTAGGTGCCATTTTTCGGAGGGAGAACCGGCGATGATTTTGGAGCTAGTCATTATGGAATACAAACGATATAAATGGGTTTCAATCATTTTTGAAGGTATGTGACTCTTCAGTATAGAGGGTTGAACCATTTGGATGTGTACTGCACTTAAATCAATGGAGCGTGACTAAAATAAAACATCAATTTTGATTACAGAAGTCTAGAACAATGAAATGCATGCATAATTAGTAAAGTTTTTATTGTATTGAATGTTAGAGATGGGACTGAATCTAAATATCCTTCAATAGTTTTTCTGAGTATATTTCAACAGTCTGTAAAAGGACAAATAATACTGCAATGGGTCAGAACATGAGACATTGGGAACCTAACGCATACACGATCAGCTACAATGTATATGAAAGACTCATACGAGCCTGCTGATTACGGTATATGTACTGTCCTGCCAGGCAAGAGTAACAGTGACGTCATGTTTTATTTACACAGTTATCAGGACTTTTAATCGATAGATCACTTGTGTATTTATCCTATCTGCAGGACAGGATCAATACACAAGAAATCTATCGATTCGCGTTAGCTCAAGTGATGTGTACAAGTTAATGTTTTACTCATTAATATAATTGTAAACAAAACACTATTTAAGTCACTGTCACTCTGGACTGGCAGGACAGTATGTATGTACATGTAGGCTCTATCAACAACTAGAAAGCTAGCCTCGCCAGATGGCCATGGATGTTGCAAGGTCTAATTAGCGTATGATTTCCCCCCACAAGAATGATGTTTTGCTTTAATATCATTTTCTTCCATATTTATTTGGATTTGGGACTAACACCTTTAAGTGATGGTGATGGTGATTCTATGGTTTCCTCCATGATATAGGGGAGCATTTTGCAATAAAAATATACACATATGAGCCAGTGCATGAGATTTCCAACAATGTGGCACTTTGACATGTGTAGGCTCAGATGAGCCTCTGCAGCCTCCTTTTAAGCTTTGACAATCCAAATTGTGTTCAGTCAGTAGCTTAACAATCATAGAATACTCAAGCGACTAGCAAAGGCTCTGATCAGACTGCGCGTATGCGCAGGCTGATCTGAGGCTTTGCTTGTCGCACATACCACATTGTTGGAAATTTCATGCACTGGCTCATACGTGATACTGCTAACATATGTACAAATAATATAGAACTGGTAAGATTGGATAAGGTGAGAGTGAGCAATAGCTGACAACAAAACAAAGGGACAGTTCAGCATGTGCGTCTACATAGCTAAGCTGCAACTTCGTCGCCAGAAAGTGTCCAATTCAGAATCGGACTAATGTTCGAAGAAATAGTTTTTCTCTCGGAAAAGCATCATAACTACACATCTATGCGTCGCTCTGCAGCTTGTACAATGAGATCCCGGGCATATGCCCGTATAGTATATTTCATAACCCATTTAAGCCTACCCTAATCAGTAGGACGAACCCATTTCCGGTTTTAGGGGTGTTGGATGGTAATTTTCAATTCTAATCTATTTTTAAAGAACTACCGGTCGTTTCTAGCGGGCGACAATGACCCGCTTCATATGCTTACTGGGAGGTAGCACATAGAGCGTTGAAGGTGCAATAGACCCGCACACGCACACCGCACTGGCAGAATATAGTAGTTTAGATTTTTTGAAACTTTTTAATGTTTTAATTTTAGCTTAACATAGGAGGACAAATCAACGTATTGGCATTAATATTCGACCACACTGATTGTGCTGCGACGCGAGAAAACGACTTTGCTGCATGCGAACAATATAGGCGCAGACCAGCCTGCGCATTCGCGCAGTCTGGTCAACGCCTTTTTCTATCCGCTTCTTGCAAAGAATGATATCTAAACTAAATGCATACATAGTTTCAAGATTCTAGCTTATCTCTGTAGCTGAACAGGCTGGGTGGAGTCTTACTTGGCCGGAAACCCCGAAGACAGCCCTCGCATCCATTCACATTAGTTGTTTTTAGAAATAAAGAAAAAAAAACAGTGAATATGACCAGATAAGTCTTGTATACTTATGCCAATGTCTCTCAAAGCATGCTAATACGCAAAATGCACCTCATACGCAGTTAGCACATATGATTTGATTTGATTTTTTTACGTCCCATCAACATCTTTCAGTTATAAAGGGACGGGTCTTCCTGGGTTGAACCAGTACTAAGCTAGGATTAATGTTCTTGCTCAATGGCACAACACAGTGACGCCGGTGAGGCTCGAACCCGCGGCCCTTCGGTCTTGAGTCAAGCACTCTACCACTGAGCCACTCTACCACTGAGCACATATGTAGTTCATCCTCTGTACAGGTTTTACAATGAAGAGGTCCAGCAAGCAGAGATACCGTCTGTAGATATACACTGTAAATGAGTCGTGACTTGGGAGAACCAACAATGTGACTACACTTTAGTCATACCACTACGGCAATTTGGGTCTCGTCACCCACTCCGGTGTTTAGTAAAATGACCTTCAAATATAGGCTGAAAAAATGAGAAATTTCGAATATGTTTGCTTCGAGATTGCATCGTCTAGTTAACAAACTCTGTGTTGTTTTGCCAAAAACGGAGATAAAATCAGATTTTAAATGTGTTTTTTACAGTTATAATAAAAAAGGCCAATTACGGTTTAGTCATAATTATACGGTTTTGTCATTGATTAATTATTCACGATGACGAAACCGTAATTAGTTATTTCATACCTCGTCATCAAACGTTTAAGTTTTCATATATGTGAATTTGATGAACAAAAATCAGTCAGAACCTAACGGAATTTTCGGGTGTTTAGCTGTGATTAAATGAAGAAATTGAACATGATTAGAAAGTTACCCTAACACCCGAGTAAGGAACGAGACCAAAACTGCCGTAGTGGTATGACTACAGTGGACTATGTATCACGAGAAGACTGATCAGCCTAGACATCATCTCAGGCTGATTATACATGTATATAGTGTTGTCGTTGTCCGCATAAAGCCTGGGTCACAAGTTACCCACTGAGCACACAGCAAAGCCTCTGACCAGACTGAGCGAATGCTAAGCATTCGCCCAGTCTGATCTGAGTCTTCGCTTCGCGCACACTAATTTTGCTCTGTCATGTCATAGTTGAAAGACAGATACATTTGTACGCAAAGTCCGCAGATTCTTCGTATATGTATGATCTGTGGTTATGCATGTGGCTATTAGGGGGCATGTAAAATGGATTAACCTGCTTTAATTATGAATGCAACCCATAGCAGGAAATAAATAAAAATATCGGAGGTTGAAGCTGATTTATGATTGTTTTTTCAGGATCGCCATGGATTTGCCCTATAGGAAGCGAAAGGGTAACATGGTGTCCGGACAAGCGGGAGAAGATGGAGACTTTGTCCAATTACGGGCCGTCCGAGAACAGGTTCGTGAAGTTAAAGTTACAATTTACTGTCCTGCCAACCAAGAGTAACAGTGACGTCATGTTTGTTTACAAAGTTACAAGGGACTTAGAATCGATAGATCAGTTGTTTATTAATCCTATCCGCAGGATTAATACACAAGCGACCTTTCGATTCGCGTAAGCTCAAGTGAAGTGTACACGATATTGTTGTACTTAGCAATTGTAAGCAAATTATACGTCACTGTCACTTTTGGTTGGCAGGACAGTAGCAATACATTATAGTTGGCGTTTTGATAATCATATTCTGTTTCTGGAAGTAATGTTTGATCGTTCTCCTTTATTCCATACGATTTATATACGATAATGACATGGTTGAGCTCACTCGTAGAGCGGTCTCACTCGGTCTCGCACGGTCTTGTACGGTCTCGAACGGTCTCACACTTTCTCTCACGGTCTTGTACGATCGCTAATACGATTATGCACGGACATGGCACCCGTGTCAGTTTTTTTTAAGGTTTAAAAATCATACACAACCTTCATGGATACACTCAAATGGCCCGAGTGTAACTCGGATAAGGCCACGGTTGGTTCGATTTAATGTACGGTTTACACGGATGGCCAACCGTATAAGCTGTGTGTTCTGTGTCAGACAGGCTTTAGCTTAAAAAATGTGAGAATCTAATTGTCTGGTTGGGGTTTAATCACCAGAAAAGGACGCTATGATGTACATGGAAAAAGGGCTTTACTGAGAAGGATTGTTTGTATAGTCATATTGTAGAGAAAGAATAACTATTTGATAAAAGGAGCTTGACGCAGTTTACAAAATAATTTCTTTCGCATGTGCGACTTAGAACGTAATGTGATGGCGACAACCATCCTTTGATAAGTGCGAAAGCATATGACAATAATAACTGATTTATGTGTGATGCCCAGAAACTGCCTAGATCAGAGAAGATATAATAATATAAGATAATTTATACCACCCTCACCAACTTAAGCGTGAAATATCCCGGGCTGTTCAAGGTCTACACTGATGTTGGTGGATTAAAATAGTTATTCCATGTTTGTCCACCTGTACATGTACTGTTCGTAAGATAATCCACTCGTTAAAGCTCGTGGATTATCTCCACACCATCGACATTGAATTATTGTAGGTGATTATTTGTTTTGTTGCTTTCCGTCCCAGGCAACATCTATGGTCATGGTGGGACGGTCAGTTCACCTAACCATTTTTTTCCTGGGCAAGCTTGAACAAGCGGTTAACCAGTCGTTCATCCATATACTTTCGTTTGTAACTGACAAGAATTCAGCGAAGATTCAAGAAGATTCGGCGGAAGAGAGGAGAATGACCGTGGAAATCATTTCATGATCAGTCTCTTTGAAAGTATGGGACCGAGCTGCGATCGAACTTGCGACCACTGGATCTGCAGTCAGACACGCATCTGTATCCACGCACGTTACTGACTATGCTACGCGGCCCGGTTATTGAAGCTGATAGTTTAGTTGTAGCATCATATTCTTTTTATGAAAGTATAATTGAGCCGTGACATGAGAATCCCAACAATGTGGTATGTGCGACCAGCAAATGCTCAGACCAGCCTGCGCATACGCGCAGACTGGTCAGAGCCTTTGCTAGCCACTTAAATATTATATGACTGTTAAGCTACTGACCGAACATCATTTGAGGTTTCTAAGCTCAAAAGGGTGATGTACAGGTTCGTTTGAGCCTACACTTGTCAAAATGCCACATTGTTGGAAACCACGTGTCACGGCTCAATTATGAAGTATTCTAACACACCTCGCCTATAGAGCCAACGGTAACAAACTGTGATATATCGCACAATAATTCACTGCAAAATGTGTGATAGCTGACGTCACTAGAAAATGACGTCACTCATGGCGTTTGACGGTGTAACGTCGTTTTTACGCTTGAAAGTCGTTACAATTACATGTAAAGGTATGCGACGTAGTCTAAGAATTGGCGGGAGTTCTTAAGTGCAATGGCGGAAAGTTGGAAGAAGCTGAAGACTTCGAATGTGTTTTCGTCGTTTACTGTGTGTTAGAATCGAAATAGATCAGCTCCAGTGCGTGAATTGTTGAGTAATAATTTACTGTTTGTCGGTCAGTTGTACGACGATAAATCACTCGCGCTGCGCGCTCGTGATTTGATCTTCTTTACAACTGACCTCCAAACAGTGAATTATTACTCAACAACTCACTGCTGGAGCTGATCTATTTCTTAATTCACCTCTTTCTACTTCAGCGGAAAATTTCAGAGGAATCCCGCAAAGCTTCACTGCAACAAAAGCGAAGGGCATCTATTTTGACGCGCTCTGATATAAAAATACAAGACTCGAACCAACTGAAAGCTCAGCGTCCTACTACAGCCTCTAGAGCTAAGCAAATTGAGGAAATCCGAGCCCAGCTGTTCCAGGCAACGTTAGACAACGACAAAGCAAACGTAAGACTAAACTTCGACAAAGCAAAAGTAAGACTAAACTTAAGTTTACTTTTGTGTGTAATCGCAGAATTCTCAAACACATGTTTAAATCAATAAGTATATTTTAATTATTATTTATGCTTTGACATGCGCGGATCCAGAGGGGGGTGGGACAGGATGTCCGGACTCTCCCCCACCTGGAAAATCACGCCATCAACGGCCCACCAGCGTTTTGCTAGCGGGCCGATGGTGGCTGCTTAGAATATTGGTACGGACTCTCTCCCTCCTTAAAATAAGATGTAACAAAACAACAACAAACAAACACAAAACGTTGTCTTAACTTTCAACACACCTGACACAACTTTCTGGATCAGCGCATGTTTGACATATTATCCAGCCCACGACATAATATTTTTTATTACCATCAAACTGATCCGTCTGTCCAACAAACACTCAGACCAGCCTGGAAATCCACCAGTCTTATTAGTACTAGGTTTATAATGGACAGATCATTCAACTTTTTAAAGTGGAAAACTGAACTTGTTTATAATACATGTATTGATTGTTAAAAAAGGAGGCCATGAGCTTTACAATGTTACATGTTAATTCCGACAGTAAGAATTTGATAAGTTTGCTCTTATCCAATTTTAAACAATAATTTTGCACGATTTTCTCACGCCTGTTTTGCTTTACGCATCTCTTTTTCTAAGTATAAATTGTCAAATGTTTGTGTATGTCCATGATATATTCGCCCTTTAAAGACCAGAAACCCCGTTAAAGTGTACTTGGGCAAACAGTGAAGTCCAGATGAAATGCCGCATAGCAGTGTCTGCATTGTTTGCTAAGACAAACTCGATTTTCAGAGAAAGAAATACGAGTGAAATAGTAACATTTCATCCTTTAAGGGCCAATGAAAGTTTTCATAAAGCTACATACAATTAGGTCAGGAGTGTACATTGTATATACTATTCAATATATACAACGGATCATTCAAACTTAATTGTATGTACATGCAGCTTTATGAAAAATTCCATTGGTCTTAAAAGGGTTACTTTCTTTGTAGGTGATGCTACTCTTAGGCCAAATAAAGCAGCACGAACCCCTCACAAGCCCTTTGCTCAGTCATCCAGAAACCAACGAAAACATATGGCATTTCGCTTTGTCAAATGGCAAGAATGACATTGCTAATTTCCTACTTGAAACAGAGCCAGATTCTCTCATAATGTCCCACCATAAAATACACCGCTCAGGAATTCAGGGAAAACATAATGCACTTCATATACTAACAGAAAAGAATGACGTCCGAATGGCTAAGTTAATATTAAGAAAAGTTGGCTCACAAGAAAAGAAACAAGAAATGATGAAGCTAGAAACGGCTGTTGATATACAAGGTCAGCGACCAAGACTGTTATCATGTTTGCATTTAGCAGCTTATCATGGACACGCAGAGCTGGTAGGACTTTTCCTTGATCAAGGGATGGATGTCAATCATTTGAATGGAAAGAAAGACACAGCTTTATTATGGGCAGCGAGGTGGGGCCATAACTCAATAGTAAACGCCTTGATTGATCGCGGTGCCGATCCCGAGGTGAAAAATGACAAAGGGTCTACAGCATTATACTGGGCAGTGCGATATGAACACAGCAAAACTGTTGAGCTTCTTTTGAAGAAAGGAAAAGCTAATCCCAACACTACAAGAAAGCTTGGACTTGTTGCACCTCTGGTCGTTGCGTCTGCTTATGGAAATAATGAAATTGTTAAACTGCTTTTAGCACATCCAAACTGTGATGTAAACATACGTATTCGTGGTGGAGAGATTCCAATACATCATGCTGCTAGGGAAGGTTGTGAGGACGTCATGGCAACTCTCCTGGAACATGGCGCCACATTGGATGACAAAGATGAATTAGGCGATACTCCACTTCTTCTTGCAGCGCAAAATGGTCATATTGAATTAGTTTATAAACTTATCACTCTTGGAGCCAATGTGAACCATCGAAACCATGAGGGGAATGATACATGGAATTACGCTATTGATAGTGAGGACAATGATTTACTTGAAACATTGCTATCTGCTTGTCTAGACAATGAGATAGACATGACAAACAGACAGCCATTATGCATTGCAGCAAGCAGTGGACGATATGATAAGATAGAGTTCTTACTGAAGCTTAAACAAGATCCCTTAGTGTGTGATTGGGATGGAAACACGTTTCTACATCATGCTGCTATGAACGACAAATATGAAGTGATTGAAAAGTTCAATAACAGTATACCAATCGATACACAAAACAAACGTGGCAATACACCTCTGCATGTTGCATGCAGTAAAGGCTTTGATAAAACGGTAGGGACATTGCTAAAATATAAAGCTAAAGCAGATATTAAGAATAACGAAGGTGAAACAGCGCTCCATGTGGCAGCTTACTCAAAGCATATAACTGCTGAAACCGTTAGAGAACTAGTTGATTACACCATGAAGATGCATGCTTGGGAGAGTTTAAATGCTAAAGATTACAAAGGAAATAATTGTCTTCATGTCGCTGGGAAGTTCGCTAGACCAGATGTTCTTTGGGAGTTTCGGTTTGTACGTTTTAAGGACAGAGATAATGATGGAAACACGCCACTTCATGAGGCAGTACGACCAGGAGAACCTGAGTGCCTCAGTAAGTACATGTAATAACCTAAATGCATCCCATATACACTGATTAGAATTTCACATATTTGGGGAGTAAGAGTGCAAAATTGAAAATAACTTTTCTTATTTCTCTTCATATCTTCACGGCAGGCTGATAACCAGGTGGCGGGAAAATTCTTATCTCATATGCAGATTTTGAGTTATTGAGGCAAATACCTTAAATTTGAGAGAAAGTATTTAGTTTGGACATGGCTTCAACAAAAAAAGTGAAAGTAGAAAATAAAAAGTAATATAACAAAACAGTTATTTACTTCAATTTCGATAGACATAAGGATTGATCAATCCTTAAAAGTGATATTCACCATGAATTTGTGGCCTTGGTGGATATCACTTTTTCACGTAGCCAATATAAATGTCTGCCTCATTGAATTCAATAATCATATAATAGTGCCATCAATTTATTGCACATCAGTTTAAACATATGTAATAATTTTACTTTGATACTCAGGTGGGTGGGGGTCAAGATAAACTGGCCTGGACAGCTTATCCCCCACCTCTACAACGAAGCATACAGAACAATCTGACAAAGAAAACAGCTGAATTTGACTTGAATTATGTTTATAATTGATACATCTTCACATTCAGATAGTTAAGAATAAGTAGTATAGGCACAATGATTTTACTTTGATACCAAGGTGGGTGGGGGGGGGGGAGCAAGATAAACTGGCCTGGACAGCTTACCCCCCACCCCTGCAACTAAGTATACAGAACAATCCGTCAAAGAAAACAGCTGAATTTCACTTGAATTATGTTTAAAATTGATACATCTTCACATTCAGATAGTTAAGAATAAGTAGTATAGGCACAATAATTTTACTTTGGTACCCAGGTGGGTGGGGGGGGGCAAGATAAACTGGCCTGGACAGCTTAACCCCCACCCCAGCAACTAAGCATACCGAACAATCTGACAAAGAAAACAGCTGAATTTCACTTGAATTATGTTTATAATTGATACATCGTCACATTCAGATAGTTTAAAATGAGAAAACTTAGCAAAATAATTTTACTTTGATACTCAGGTGGGTGGGGGTCAAGATAAACTGGCCTGGACAGCTTACCCCCCACTCCTGCAACTAAGTATACCGAACAATGCTACAAAGAAAACAGCTGAATTTTACCTGAATTATGTTTAAAATTGATACATCTTCACATTCAGATAGTTTAAAATAAGTAGTATAGGCACAATAATTTTACTTTGATACCCAGGTGGGTGGGGGGCAAGATAAACTGGCCTGGACAGCTTACCCCCACCCCAGCAACTAAGCATACAGAACAATCCGACATAGAAAACAGCTGAATTTGACTTTGATTATGTTTATAATTGATACACCATCACATTCAGATAGTTTGAAATGAGAGAACTTAGCAAAATAATTTTACTTTGATAGTCAGGTGGGTTGGGGTCAAGATAAACTGGCCTGGACAGCTTACCCCCCACCCCTACAACTAAGCATACAGAACAATCTGACAAAGAAAACAGCTGAATTTGACTTGAATTATGTTTATACACTTGCCCAAAGTTCTAAGCGGTCACCTTAAAATCACCATGTATTTGTCCTATGAACACGGGCATTTGGTTCTTCATTAGTTTCACGTGAAACATCGTGAAATGATTTTTTGTATGATATATCTCAATACAATATGTCAAAACTTGAAATTAAAACTAGTTAAAAATGATTAAAAATTGTGTCAAAATTTTGAAATTGCTAGGTGACCGCTTAGAAGTTTGAGTGAGTGTAAATGATACATCTTCACATTCAGATAGTTAAGAATAAGTAGTATAGGCACAATCATTTTACTTTGATACCCAGGTTGGGGGGGGGGGCAAGATAAACTGGCCTGGACAGCTTACCCCCCACCCCTGCAACTAAGTATACGGAACAATCCGACAAAGAAAACAGCTGAATTTCACTTAAATAATGTTTAAAATTGATACATCTTCACAATCAGATAGTTTAAAATAGGCAGTATTAGCAAAATAATTAAGCTTAAAATCACTTAATCTGGATATATTTATTCAAGATGATGTTAACGTTTTACCAATATTAACCCCACAGGCACCAATTTCTCACTTTATGACTTATGGAGGATCTGAATTCATTAAAATGATACAGAAAAATAACAAAATAACATATATATATTTTTACTTCTGTTGGCGGGGGGCAAGATAATCCAGCCTGGACAGCTTGCCCCCCGGGGGTGAAGATAACCAGGTTGGGGGGTAAGATATCCTGGGACAGCTTGCCCCCAGGGGGCAAGCCAACCACGGTTGGGTTGCCCCCGGGAGGCAAGCTGTCCAGGGGGCAAGATAAACTGGGACACCGGCACCAGACGTTGATTATTAGATGACGTCAGATGTAAACAAGTGGCGTGACGTAACGCATAATTTACGCCAGTCCTCTGTTTTACTTACATTTTTATGCTTCAAACGCGTTAAAATAGTGAATTTGAATACGTCACAATCATATTATAACACAGACTTTGATTATCACTCTAATAATAATAATAATGCGGTCTCGGGTTTATACTTTGGGCGATAACCAAACCTCTGTGTGATAATCTCTATTTATACAATGGCTGTTCGCTTTTTACAGGAAATAATTCACTAGCTAATGCTTGTGGATTATTTCTACGTACATGTAGATAAAACATGGTAACACTTATTGCATATCTTTGCAGACATGATGTTGGACATCTTTGAAACCATGAAACGAGATGCACGAATCAATGAGCAATCCTACGCCAGAAGTGAAACAGTCCTACACCTGGCTGCTGAGGAAGGCCTGTCTACATGTGTTAAGAGACTTATAGATCTAGGAGCAGATCTGTCTAATGAAGATGTTGATGGCAATACCGTTCTTCACAGGATTACTCGTGCCACTGTGATGAACCCAAGACAGCTGAAGAGACACCTTGAAGTGTTCGATACTGTGTTCAGTGGAGTTGTTAAATGGTGGTGCATTAAGAAAAGCATTGCATATCCCGAGGAAGATAATCGGGCAGATTACATGGCATTGCGGAGAGAGGCTAGTCTATATCTCATCAATGAAGTTCATAATAAAGAAGGTTTATCTGTACTGGCATTGAGCTTTTATCTCGGTGCATCTGATATAATTGCCCGATTGTTAATGCTGCCAGATGTGACTATGTTTGAAATTACAAACACGGAAAAAGATCGATACATATTTGATATTAGTAGACTCACGCCTCGTACAAATCATGCACTCAAAGGATTTTGTGGAAGCAGTAAAGTAGCTCCTATGTTCGAAAACGATGTGAAAGATAAGGTCAATGCTCGTAATGATAAGGTTCTGCATTTATCTGCGTTAGAATTGCTGATCACTCAGAAAGTGAAAACACGTGCAGCTCAGATTCTGGATCTGCCACCTATGAAAATGATTGAAAATTACTATACCTCAATTGTTGCAAAGACCTTTGCATTTCTCATGCTTTTTCATATTATCTATATGAGTATATTCACTTATGTGGGTGTGGACTTGCTGAGCAAATTAAGAGATGATCCCAATGCAATAAATTCATCTGATCCAGAGACATTACTGCTGTACATAATTGTTCCAATTGAACCGGCGATAATTGTGTCATATGTTGTTTATTCTGCAGTAAGGTTTATTATATCTGGTGAGATTATACGAAAATCAAAATTAAGTCGTAAACGAGGCATTGCACATGTCATGTCAGTTTTATCAGCATACATGCTTCTGATGGTTGGTGTTGTGTACGCTTCTCTGATAATCGCATGGATTGCACTCTTTTCTGTACGTTACTCATACCAGGACTACGTATTAGCAGCTGCGTTATGCATTGGCTGGTTGTTGTCAATCTCATTTACACGTGGATTTAAAATCATTCACTATTTCTACCGTATGTTGCTCAGCATGATTCTCAGGGACGTTGTTCGTTTTATTATCGTCTACCTCTTTGTTCTACTGGCGTTTGGATTCGCCTTCCACGTACTTTTCCAGATTTCATCTGCTGTTGTGGCAGATTATGCGACTCCAGGTGATACATTATTTTTATCCTTCAACATGATGATTGGAATGGGCGAACTGTTTGATGGTGTATTTGAAAACAACATGAGCGCTGTTGGGAGGACAGTGACATATCTTAAAGTGCTGTATCTACTTTATATCATCTTGAGCACAATAATCCTATTGAATTTACTGATTGCCATGATGAATGACTCATATTCTAATATTCTACGGGAACAGCAGGTGACATGGAGGATTGATTCTGTGAGCCTTGGTGTTGCTATAGAGACAAGCTTCCCAGCTAGCAAAGCTTTCTCCAACGTATCCATTATGAATGGGCCCGCTGGTAAGTGTACATCTGTAAACATGAAGGTGTTAAATTTATCAATTTAATAAAATATATAGAATATGACTTTATCACTCAGGAGAATTTTGTAAATCAAGTTAGCTCAAACGAATGCATTCAGTTGAAGGACACGCCACCAGGGACGGGGTAACTTTAAAGCTCTTCTTCTATTAAGCTGAAGATAAGATTTTGCAACAGTTTTGCAAATGTAGTTTCCAGATGGCATTGCTAAAAAGGACGGTAATCTGTTTGTAAATTTGGCAACGATTTTATTTTAAATAATTCAATATAATAATTCCAGAGGGAATAATAACAATAAAGTCAATGAATTGTATTCACTCTTTCTCAAATTTTCGGCCTTGGGCCTTCTTCAGGATATTAGAAACAATTTTCACAGCTGAGTAGCATCCATGATGACTATTATGGTATTTGTTTACTGTCCATTGACAGTGGTGACGTCGCATCACTTCCTGCCAAGTTGCAAAGTTGTTTCTAATATCCTGAAGAAGGCCCAAGGCCGAAAATTTGAGAAAGAGTGAATACAATTCATTGATTTTATTTTAATTATGGAATTAAACTGGAAACGTAATAACAATTTCACAGAAGCGGTTGCTAGTTGACTCACTGCCAAAAAGAGCTAAAGTGAACTTGATCTGATGATAAAGATCACCGTCAGTGGTTATATGCTTTTCCTCAGGTGTCTTTGCGGAAAACTTTAAAAATCTTACTAGTACACTGTTTGGAAATCCGAAAGCTAGCTGACCCAGTGCCATGAAGGAGAACTAGTATCTTAGGGTTTTTTTGCCAAAAAAGCTAAAACAATTTTGTCCCAATGACAAGCATTGTCCCAGGGGCGTGCCTAGTACCTATATATGCTCGAAACTGACCGGGGGACTGTATTTTGCATTTGAGCAAGACACTTTATTCTCAGCTTAGCACTGGTTCAACGATGGTAACGCCTATAAATGACTTGGGACATTAAACATCATCTCAAATAGATTTCCAACGATGTGGCATTTTGACAAATGTAGACTCAAACGAGCCTTTGCAGCCTCTGTTTAAGCTTAGAGACTCCAAATTATGTTCAGTTATTAGCTTAACACCCCTAGAATATTAAAGCAACTAGCACTGGCTCTGATCAGACTTTGTGTATGCGCAGGCTGGTCTGAGCCTTTGCAGGTCACACAAACCACATCTTTAGAAATCTTATGTCACGGCTCATATGCAAATTCACAAGTGTGTGTGTGTGTGTGTGTGTGTGTGTGTGTGTGTGTGTGTGTGTGTGTGTGTGTGTGTGTGCACGCACGTGCGTTTTGACCTTTATGCTCATTTATTTTGCATTTAAATTGTTTGTTTGCTAAACTTTATTGCTCAGTTCTGATCAGGAGTCTTAAATAAATATTTGAATCTTAATACAAATTTCAATTTCATTTTACAGCAGCCACTCATTTCGACACAACACCACCATCCAGTGGTCTGGACATATCTATTCCGGACAGATGGTATGTGAGTATAGATGGTACTCTCATAGATGAATATACTCGCCAAAAAGACATAGGTCGTGAGAACACAGCAGATGAACTCAGCAGACGGTTGGACGATCTAGAGACGAAATCTTCAGAGTTCCAAGAGAAGACAACTGGGAAACTGCAACAGATGAATGCCTTACTGGAAAAGATGACTGAGCACAGATAATTACAAAGTGATGTGACTTTTCAACACCACTGAACTATACATTCTACTGGATTTTCAGCCAGCTCATATCAAATAACATATCACATATGCGACCAGCGAATGCACAGACGAGCCTGCACTTATGCACAGACTCGCCAGAGAATTTGCTGTTCGCACAAACCAAGTATGGCTATTCATGCATGTAAGGACCTCTGGATAAACTCACCGGAGAATTTGCAATTCACACACACCACTTATGGCTATAATTACATGAGCGCACCGCATATCAAACATTTTGTGGTACTGAAGGTCTATTTGTGTATGTTGGGATTCTCTTGCTGAATAAGACGGTTCCAAAATTATTCCTGAGAAATCAATTTCGTAGGTGTACTGTTACTAGAATATCTCCGAGTGTTGTTTATGGTTGGAAATAAAAAAAAAGTCATTGCATGATACAACCATTTGAGCCTGCACTTGAGCGAATGCTCAGGCGAGCATGGGCAGTTGCTCAGCTTCACTAGATCATGCGTTTCTCGCATGCACAAAAATTGGCTGTCGATAAAGACTCAGACCAAAATTTAGATCCCCCCGGGTGGTTTCGGCTGCTGTCAGTTCTAAGGCGGTGGTTCTGTTGTTGTTGACTTGTTGTTTATTGTTACATGTACTCCTATTGTGGGAGTCTGTAATTGTTCTATGTCATACGCCAGAAAGACGTTTTAGCAGGCTGTTTGCAAGTTTTATAAGAAGCAAAAACTCGTATTGCATTATAATGTGGTGTTACAGTTAGTTTATTGAGAAATGTGGATAATGAAAGGCACCAAGAAATGAGGCTAACTTAGCCTCATTTCTTGGTGACTTTCATTATCCACATTTCTCAATAAAGTCACCAAGAAACGAGGCTAACTTCGCCTCATTTCTTGGTGACTTTCACTATCCGCATTTCTCAATAAACTAACTGGTTATGATAACCATCTGTAACACCATACTACGTACCTGTCCAACCCTGCGGTCGGTTAAACGGTCCTATCACCGGTAAAATGGTGTTGTAACACCGGATAAGTGCCATTTCTGTTAAAAAAACGATGGACGCGCAGACATCCGGTAAGAAATTACTATTTTATTTGATGTTATATAAACGCTTGCGATTTACTGTAACGTTTTAACCGACGTTACTTCAGTCTTTTGGCATAAAACGTTTGTCACTCATTTTAAATATTATATAAACAATAAAAACGGCCAACAGTGTTGTACAAAAATCGCTGCATACAGCGCGTTTGCTTATATTTTCTGCATATTTTCAAAAGTACGAGATCTTTGTGTAGGAATCCGCCAAACAGACTATGGACGAAACTTTTTTTCCAACTTGGGATTGAAGAAATCAGCCAGAAATAGCTAACCATTCAAATACAGTTATAAAGGTACGTCAATTCGTCACCGAATGCACTAATGCTTTTATTGCAAACGTTTGTATAACATCAAAGAATATAGGAATTTCTTACCGGATGTCTGCGCATCCATCGTTTATTTTTTATCCGAATCGGCACTTATCCGGTGTTACAACACCATTTTACCGGTGTTAGGACCGTTTCACAGACCTCAGGGTTGGACAGGTACATAGTGTGGTATGACAGATGGTTATTTAGCCTCATTTCAAGAATGGTTAGGGTTCATGTTTGAAACAATATTTTATTTCATCAATCACTTTTACATAAGTTCAAAATCATATTTCGATAACAAACGATGATCGCGAGGGATGATTTTTTCTATCCCACCCTCACACGAATAATGGATTCTTTTTCTGTCTCACAACTAAATACCTCATTTTATATTCGAAAAAAAACAACATGAAAAAGGCTTCCAGAAAATCCTGAAAACGCTGAGAAGTGACATGGTGACGTCATTTTAACACTACAATTACGTAACTTATCAATCAGCGGTCAGCGTCCAGCCGACGTGCGGCTGTTCGTTTTATCATTCCCATGGGCTGGTACGGGTTTGTGAGATAAAACAACGGAAATCCCATTCAGGTGTGTGAGACAACAGCAATCTCGCTAACTGGCTCAACTGCTTTACTAAAATTGCATGATTAACATGTAACTTATTGTCTTCCAATTCCATATAATTCTACTGTATATTTTTATGATGTTTTATATTGCACGTTTAATTTATGAAATACTCTAACCTTTATATCTCTATCTGTGATATATACTTGCCTTTAAGCTGGACTGACCAGGGTCAAATTATTTGGCGTAGCTACCATTACGCAGTTAAGTACGCGCATAATAAAAATAGTAACATTCAAGGGAGGTCACCTAATGTGGGAAAAGTGATTTCCATACCATAATGAACTGCTCTTAAAGGGAAAAAAATGCTCCCTCTCGGAGCAATTTCTTTCCTTTAGAAGACGTTACCATTTTGAAAAGGGAAGCAACTGAAAAGAAGCACTGCTTGATCCAGTAGTCTCCCTTCGATGTGCGTAACTTTTTCAGTGTCCTGGCTACGACATTGAAATTGAAGCTTTGCAAACCCGCTAAATTTCAGCCATGCGAGTAGAAAATACCCACACTTGCTAAATTCAATTGTGTTTCTGATAGTGTAGACCCTGATCAACTGGCATATGAAAGAAGTTGGCTGATCTGGGTCCTGATACACGGCAAGATAGACTTAGTACATGCCATTTCATTACAGATTGTGCAATGCCAATATTCTTTATGAAACCATTGGTATCCATATTTTGTATCAAAATGAAACAAAACATCTACTACTTTATTCGAATTGTCAGCAACATTGAAAAAAAGTAGTAATCTATTTTTGCAAGACTGTTATTTTTTTCAATTTCTTTCCTGTTGTTTAACAGATCTGTCATGTATTTAAAAGGTTAAGGGTCTTCGGTTCAAGCTTGCCTATCCTTCTGTCCGTACGTCTTTTTGCCAGCACCTTGTTAATAGAATGCCAAATAATCGCATTTAGGAATTCCAAAAAAATGACAGGAGTTGTGGCCATTCTTTTATAAAGAGTATTACCTTTATGTACAATCATATGGATGGGAACCCAGTTTTTAGAGATATATTCTGGTAGGAGATTACTTCAAAGGCACTAGATCGAATGAGCATTTATTATCTGGCAAAGAAATTTCAAAATACAGAAGTGGTCATTTTGTATATATTGACCTGTGTTACGGAACTTATGTTTTACACAAATTTCCAAAACTGTTGATGGTTACGATGACATTCAAATTGGGCCTCGTCTCGACAAAACCTGTCTTCGGGGGTTCTGACAAAGCGAGTTTCAAACCAGTCTCCCCAGCTACAGAGACTAGCTAGATGATTTAAATTTCAGCCGTAGCAAGTTTACATATGGTTACTTTCCAAACAGCGAATAACAAATGCGTTGATCAGACTTCGTGGATGCGCAGGGTGGTCTGCGCCATTGCTGTTCGCGAACCCCTGAAGACAGGTTATCTCGCGTCGAGGCCCAATTATAATTGTGGTCTATTTTTTATGCTAAGTTTAAATTTCTTACACATGAGAAAACCTACTTTTTGCCATATGCGACAAACAACGATCGTGACCAGCCTGCGTCCTGCGCCATTGCAATTTGCATTGTATAATCGCACCAGCACATGGAAGATTTTGGTACTTATTGCATTGTTGAGCACCGAATGCTTCAATGAACAGGCCCGCCACAGCATTTACTCCCGGAGGCTTTTACGTATTTCCGATTAGAACCCAAATGTGCTGGCTCAATAGTTATTTCCTACTGCATAATACATTGAGGATCATTGGATTTACTTAAGGAGTTGCGGGAAAAAGATAAAATGCTTGGCTCGCCGAGCATTTTATTGCGTTTTCGCAATGAGTTTAATTAATTCAATAATACAGGAGCACGATTATCATATGGCGTTAAAATTATTGTGTAATCGCATTTTTTGGCGTGAAAATGTCATGAGTTTGCCATCTGTACACAACCTTTTAATGGACGGCATTACGTTGCGTTACTTAATCTGTGTTTGTCGAATTTATTACATGGCGTTATATCACTCATAGACGCGACGTCACAGGATAAATATTCTTTCACAAATTCATAGCTAGTCTCGGTAACGGAGCAAGTAGGTTTGAGTGATATATGGTCACAAGTACCATAGAGTGTTTTTGCGATGTACAGTAGTTCTTTTTTTACATTTTGGTACATCGCTCATACTTATATATATCTTTTATATGAATATATTTACAATGTAAATACAAAATCATTTAGTTTATTATAAAACTGTTATATTAAAAAGAAAGAAAGGAATGTTGTTATTCTGTGATCATATTAAATCCAAACTTACATCCTCATAGCTTTACTCCTTAAAACGCCAAGGAAAATGTCGTCTGCTTTTGTCGTCTGCTCAAAATTTTTGCTTACATTATTTAACAAAGTTAAGTACAGAGACGAACAGTGTTGACCCAGATCAGACTGCTCCTATAAGAGCAGTCTGATATGGGTCTACACTGTTTGTTGGAAAGGCTTCTAAAACATTTCAGCAGACGACAAAAGCAGACGACTTTGTTGTGATTGGCGTTTTAAGGGTTAAGTGGATTCGTTGGGACAAGGTCATTAATTATACCCATTGTGATAAAAGCTGTCAAAGCCTATAAAGTAATAGAAATTTCACATGTTTATAAACATTCACATGCATATCCTCACATCATTAACCTTTTTACTCTGATGGATTATTCCATACATATTGATACAATAAGTATGGAATTATTTCATTTGTATCTTAACGGGTTGCCAGTCAACTTGTTTGTAAAATGATGTAAAAGTAAGTAAGTACTAAATAGGTAAAATTTATCATAGTAACATTGTGTTATGTATATCGCCGTACAAACGAAATATAACAAGAAAAAGCATAACATGTTATTACATATTATATAAAGGCGTTGCTACATGTTATTTAAATTTATTAGTTATTTCTTCATGCTGTTTTTATACAAACTCGGAATTCACAGAAATTTTCCTCATGAAACACCTATATCAAATTGCTCAATTGATAACAAATGGCCATTATATATTCAAACAACTCTCTGAATCTGTGGCCCAAATAATGTCACAGAAAAAGTTCCTCAAAACTTATTAGATACCAAAATTGAACAAACCGATATGGACTGTTGAACGGTATAGCCAGCCACCAGTACTAAAACTAATAAATCTTCAAACAACAACTTATTCTGAACCACTGACCCATAACAAAAATAATTTCACACAACCGTTCCCAAAAATGTTGTTCTTTCAAAATTGCACAAGCTCCATGGAAAAAATTGCCTCATCCAATGAATTTTATAAATGCTATATATTTACCTTTCAAGTCAAAATAACCCAGTTGTCACAGTGATGTTTGATCTGTAGCAAGGGTTCATATATAAAAAAAAAGACAGGCTTTACCTAACCCTAGTGACTCTCGGTCCGGAGCTTTGTCCGTTGGTCCGGGTGTGGTTAATCACTGAAGTGTCCGTGATGTATTCTACGGAATAGCACTAAATTGTTTATGCTCTACTGAAAATAATGACCACCCGCGCTTAAAATAGAAACATCTTTAAACCAAATCCGCTGAATCTCCTATACTCACATAATAATTATTTCAAAGATATGTTCCTCATAATGCCCTCTACCAAAATTATACCAACAGTTATGTGCAGTTAACATTGCACCGCCCTAATTCACCAGCTACATAAAGTTCAAATATACAATTATATATGGAAATTGCGCCTGATTCGCTAGTGCCTGTTCAAAGCTCTGTGCCAGATGGATAATCTCGAAACCATCAAATCTGTTTTCAGACAAAAAAGGTACATCATGCGAAATCCCAGCTTCTGTACCAACAAATGAGCATGCTCAAAGTAGATTGTGCATTTACTCAGGAAAGAGAATGCTAACGGCAGGGTAACATGTACATGCAAGCAATACACAACCTTTGAATAACATATCTTCATCGCTTGTGAAAATATACTGACGGGCTTGAAAAACGCTACACTAGGATAGCAGTGTTAATGAATGCAAAGCAAACAATTTGTATACTTTGTATATTAAAGAGTATGCATTTGTGAATAACGCATGAAAAAATTCGGTCTGGGTCACTGGAGCCGATAAAAACAGTATAAAGACAGAATACGGAAAGAATGCGCTCAAAACAACTCATCTCTGCAAAAAGCAATTAAAATCTACAGTGTTCTAATCTAATACGACTTCTCATTAACTAAAATAAAACAATATCACGAATATAGCCTAGAAACGTACATGCAAAACCCCTCACCTTCGCATTGACCGAGCATCCCATTATTTGAAGGGGATTTAGGATATCCTCTCGTTATTTCACAATTGTTTTAAGAACTTTAAAGATTGCCAAAAAGCATTAATTCGCTGAAACAGAACAAAGTTAATTAACTTCTTATATTTGATTAACCTAAGAAAGAAAACCTTTTTCAAATAGCCTCTATAGATAAAACAAACCAACGCTCAACACCCACTTGGAACATACCAATTGAATTTTGAATACAAATATAGGCATTATGAATATCAATACTTAGAAGTATACAATTGAATATATACTTATTGAATAATCAACGCCTAGAAAATGTATCACAACACCTGGCCACATTGGGCCTAAAAGTCACTTTGATGCATATTATTTCGGGAAAAGTCTCACCAGGGCTGTGGCGGTTTTAACATACAGGCGATAACTGTATTCAAAGTTTTCATTGGGGGAGGTATACCATTTTGGGAGGTATATCGTCGGATATAGGAGGTATATCACCTCCTATATCCGACGATATACCTCCCAAAATGAAAATTTGAATATGGTTATCTTCATTCTATTGCACTATTAACATTTTCCCTTTAAAATACAGTTAAAATGTACTTTGTTGCGCCTTTGTCCAGCGGCTGTCAGCTGCATAAAACCGATTGCCAGCTGCATATATTCACTTGATAACCAATAAAAAGCAACATTACATAATGGCGTTGGGTTTGCGACAGAATATCGCATGATATACTGTCGCAAATGTATGACGTTATCCAATCAGACGTCGCGGTTGGATTTGCAAGGTAGTAAGTGCATTAGAATATGAAATATGTAGGGTCATACCAAAAGCTTACAATTTGCTTAATAAGATAGATGCACATGCAAGTGTAAACTTGTTCATTCGGGATACCTGGCAACATGTATTTTAGCAATTAGAATTCCAAGAATCGGATGTGTCGCCTGGCAATACAGAAGTCAAACAAGGCAAATTTGTCGAATTTATATCGCTGGCGAAGGGTTATTTTAGAGAAATTTTTAAATCACAAAACATAAAACTCATTTCTCCAACACCTAAGTTCACCTTGGGTATCATACAGATCAAAGTTAAAAGCCTATCAACCAATTTTGAGTTCTTAGTTCAATAAAAATAGACTTAACTGTACAATTTCAATATCTGACTTCAACATGACCAGGTCAGGGGTGTGTGCAAGGTTAAAGTGTTTGGTTCTATGGTAGTCTATACTTCTTTCCCCTTAATTTGATATGCAACACGACCACTTTACCTTTTAATACAACCCACAGTTTGGGGGTATGTGTGCTTGCATGGTGCTCTATGCTCCATTGCATTTGATTTGATATGCAACAAGACTACTTGCAGAAAAAATAATGTTTTGACCCTTGACCCCATTCGAGGGGTCGAGGGTGTGTGTAAGGACAAAATATGTGCTTGCGTTATGCTCTATGCTCCATTCTCTTCTAATTTGATACGCAACAGGACTACTTTCATAAAAAAATGTTTGGACCTTTGACCAAATTCCAGCGGTCGAGGTTGTGTGTAAGGACAGAAAATGTGTCTGCATGTTGCTGCATTCGCAATTCCATTTAATTTGATGTGCAACATGACCATGTTCTTTAAAAGTTAAATTTGACATTTGGCCTCTGCCCCACCATCCAGGAGTGTGACTCAGGCCTTCGATCTAAAATCACGTTTGATATGTTTCATATTTATTGTACCTCTATCTGCATGCGAACTTTCAGTAAAATGTTGAAAACTGAGTTATTGCGAAATTTAAATATATGACCTTTGAACCAACCTAAGGGGTCAGGGGGTGGGGTAAAATTCTAATCACTGTCATGCTTATCTACAGGCACTGGAAAATCATGGCCTATATTAAGAAGTTGTCAGATATAATAGTGTTGGAGAAAAGATTATTCCACAAAAAAGCCGAATATAGCTTTTGCATCAGCCTAAACCTAAGTCAAAAAAGGACCATAACTCAGTCAAAAGTTTGCAAATGCCCCCTTTATTCAAGCCTGGCCTGTATCTTATGATGCTTTACCCTTCTGTAAAATTTGAATGAAATTGATGCATCCATTTAAAATTTATCGATTGGAAACCACAATTTAGTAAAGAAAAAAATTAGGTCAAAAAGGGGAATAACTCCGTCAAGATTTAGCGCATGACCTCCACTATCAAACTTGACCTAAATTAAATTATGCTTTACCCTTTTGTAAAGTTTGAAAGAAGTTGATGCATCCCTTCAAAAGTTATCGATCGGAAACCAAAAGTTGCGAAAACGCCGACGACGGCATGATCCCTATGTGTCGACCATGCTTCGCAGGCGATAAAAAAAAGTGAGGACCCAGATGAAATGTCGCATAATGCGGCATTTCATCAGGGCCTGCACTGTTTGCAAAGATAAACACAAGTCTTCGTGACAGCAATGCATCATAGTTATACAGAAATTTCAAAATTAAATACAAAATGGAAAATCCCATACTTAATCTATCAACATGCACGGAATAATCCATCAGAATGAAAAGGGTTTAAACAGCTCATATTATATGGGCCTCAACGCGAGAAAACCTGTCTTCGGGGTGTGCAAACAACAAAGGCACAGACCAGCCTGCGCATCCGCGCAGACTGATAAGCGCCCTAATTATTCAATTTTTGGAAAGAATCATATCTAAACTTGATTTAAGCGAAATTTCATTTTTCTAACTAGTCTCTGTAGCTGAGAAGACTGGTTTGAGTCTCGCTCTGTCGGAAACTCCAAAGACAGGTTTTGTCGCATCGAGGCCCCCAAAATTTATTTTTTATCAGTACCTAATGTCAGATGACCCGTTGCCTAACAATGCTATATTTTGACGCATCTTATCTGAAATACATAATTATTCTTCAAATAGTCCGTATCATTGCAGTTGATCAAGTCAAAGTAAGAAAGAGGGAAAACTCCCATGATTATACAATAGGATAAAACAACACAGCAATCGAGATTCTCAACTTTAATTAAACTTAATATAGTTTTATTTTAACATAAATAAAATAACATATACCGTAGTATATCTTTTACAAATAGTATAGTTAGTGTCAATTAAAAGTTACCACTTAACACATTCGGGAAAGTTCGCCACAATTCGAGAATCTAATCATGGCTCGGGTGTATGTAAGGGGCATTACGTGTAGAACTATGTGCCAAAAAGCTCCATTTTGTTAGCTGGCGTTTGGAAAATTAGTTCTGTAGCATGTGGGTTCAGTTCTATTAATATCGATTATTCTGATTATCCGAAAATTTTAATCAGCAGAATAAATAAAGTTGTTTTTTTTTCAATAAAATATCACTTTAGCGATATTTTATTGAAAAAGCACAAACTTCATTTAAGCCGTTTGTTTTGCTGCAATCACAATTATTATTGTGTTAACATGGTTTCTGTGACGTCATCGTCACGTAATATAACGTCAGCGTCACGTTATCAGCCGCGTTATCAAAGTAGATCCTCGATGTACATCCGTGGTCTGATTTCACGGAATTTCGAGGAATTGGCCTAGGCAGTTCCGATTGCACTTAAAACAGAGCAATATTTTGTTCATACTGAAAAGAGACCGTTACGTCATCATTCAATTTTCTATCATAGAGTTTGATGCATCGCTGGCCTCTGTCATACTCAAAAGTATAACACCCAGAAAAATGGCATGTTTAGGTGCATCCTTAACGTTTAATCATCACTGTACATATCTGTTTGGTGGAATAATTTAAACCATTTTGGTGGCGTTTTCAAGGAAAATCTCTCAGGCATGTACTGCTTTGTTTGTTTGTTAAACACTGTTTTAAAATTCTGTAAACCGCGAAAGGCACAAAAACACGTGCATACTGTGATCCATAGTTACAGGGCAGCTAGAACTATTTTATTTCTCTAAATTTGTCTGCAGTAGGGCGCAATCAAGAACCGAAAAATCAGAAAAACAAAAACAAACCAGATATGTTTTATATGTCCCAAAATATTGAATTTTAAATAGCGGTAATTTTTCATTGACGCTGAGTATATATATAAAAATTGCATTGCAATAATAAGTAAAGAATATAATTATAAAAACATGTATTTATTGTATAAATATTAAAAAAATACGATAAAAGAAATAGTGAAGCAGAGTACACCACGAGTCCTCGTGAGACAACATTACCATAAAACCTGTCTTAAGCGGCCACTCAAATATAGACAAAAACAAAGATCTTAAGGACGAATGGTAGCTTAATAAAGGTCGAAAGTATTGCAGAATGCTCCCCTTGGAGCATTCTGCAATACGTTTGACATGCATTAGGCAATAATTGGGCTTGAAAACCCAGTTTTGGTGTTTTTGAGAGTGGCCGCTATAGACAGGTTTTACTTTAACCTTTTGTATACTGATGAATTCTTCCACCTTATATAATACTATAAACTTGGGATCATAGTTCATTGTATATATCGAGGGTTCCAATTACAATTGTGTTTCTTTCTCTGAAGATCAATTTAATCTTAGCATACAGTGTAGACTCTGATGAAATGCAGCGTAATGCGGCTTTTCATCTTGGTCTTCACTGTTTGCCAAAGTATCTGTTACTAGGTGTTTTCAGTATAGGAAGGCTGAGCCCTTTTTCAAATGGGGCAGAGAGAGGTAGGTATAAGCACGCAAGTACTGGAGATGAGATTCATTCATAAAAGATATGATAACCAAGTAATACTGGTATATTCTTATAATACATGTAATACTTTAATGCTATATTAATCCTTTGTATTCTGAAGGATTTTCCAATATATATCGATACAATAAGAATGGGACTGCGCACTATGTACTCCAAGGGGTCATATTTTTTTTTAAATATGAATATTAATTTCAGCAAAAAGTTTAGAACTTGATGAAATACAGCATAACGTCGCATTTCATCTGGTATTTTACTGTTTGCAAAACACGTTTAGGGAATTCCAGTGTACAAAGGTTTAATATCTAAATAAAACAACATCTTAAAAAGTAAGAAAGAGGGCAAAGATCAGGAATCAATACAATCAAGCACCGCACCTGACCCAGGATACCAATGTGAAAATGAGAACTTCACAATTAGACATAACAAACGAGGGCCAAGAGGTCAGCCCTTTCCAAGCAGGTGACCACAAGGCATCAATAAACAGACGCGCACGAGAACATGACAAAAACGAGACAGAAATAACATAAATGATCCACAAAAGAAGCACCGCCTTGGAACGGTCAGTAAAAATATTTTACTGGAGGGCTTCAACTGGTTTCACGACGCACCAACCTCGCCATTTGTTCTTCAATTTATACACCAAGTCAACATAGAATTCAGGTTCAGAAAGTCCTTGGCGCTAAAGAGATTCATGTCCAATTTCAGACTAGTCCTGTAGGAGCAGTCTGATCTGGGTCCACAATGTTTACCTATATGCTTATATTAAATAGACATTTTCAGATGCACTTATTTTGCTGGCGTTTTAGCGACTAAATAATGTGTTTTGCGTCTTTACTGAGGTAATGGCGCAAGATGATACAGTTACTTTTGAATAAAACTACGCCTCATTTTCAGCTTTTACCTATGTCTAAGGTTGACCAGTCCTCATTACGCATTCATGAGGAGCCGCCTTTACAGTAACCAAAAAGTCATATAATACCTTTCCTTGGCCTTTTCTAAAAAACAACAACATTGTTTGTGTATCCACAGCTGCTTCTCACCTAAACTATCAATGTTGGAAGACAGCGTCATCGAACATATCTATGACGGCATGTGTAACGTCCAAAGTGTAAAAAGCCATTTTGTTTTTAATTGTATAAAAATTATGACAAAATTCAATATTGAGTCATGCATATGAAACTTATTCCGACTAGTGTTATATGATAATATATTTCATGTATGCCAGTATATATTTTACTTTATTTGATAAAATAACTGCCACATTCATTCCAAAAATCATCTATATAATGCATATTTTTTTTTACGTTGGATCCATTTACATACTATACATGTATATATATATATATATATATATATATATATATATATATATATATATATATATATATATATATATATATATATATATATATATATATATATATATATATATATATATATAGGGATTGAGAGAAAACTATCAGATTTAACATTTAATATCTCTGAGTAAAACATTGATTTCGTGAAGTGAAATCTTCGAGTTAAAGTTCTCTGCTTGTATACTTTAGGTAACTGTAGCCATTAAAAAAAGAGCAGTTATCATCAAACATTTGGTACCATTAGTATGAACATTGACTGGAATATTGATTAGACCATTGGTAAAAGTAAATCAAAATATGTGTTATTCTGAAAAGGAAGTATTATACTTGTATTTTGATAAAAAAAATTGCTATTCACTAAATGTTTTTGTATACCATTTGACTTCTAAATAATGCCCACATCTTTATTAAAGTATACTTATTTATTCCCACTGAAAATACTCAATTCAATGGGTTAAACAACTAATTAATCATCATGTTCCGGGAAACTTGAATGAAAATGGCTAATATTTAAAATACACATAAAATTACTTAGTATTAACAATATATGATATCAGTTACACTGCTTATCATATTTCCAAAACTTTTAAAGTCGTGTTTAGGCCATGCTTAAAACAATCTTTGTTTTGCCACATCTTGCTAGGAGGTATTAGAGGTAGGTAGGTAGGTAGGTAGCATTTCTTTTTCTAATGACTAAGTTAAGGTTGATACTCAGAAACATTCTATAGTCAAATATTGCCAGAACATGTACCATTATGTATTTGTATAAATTGTAATATGTTTGTAAATATACAAATAAAATATTGTGTAAACCAAATGTTATCAAAAAGTAATGAAGAAACCGTACAAGTGAAAGGCATGAAATTGAAAGGCATACTATAAATATTCCTATCCCTACATCTTATAGCCTCAGAATGTATTATTCACTTTTCATGTCTGTCTATTGTGCAAAATGCACTAAGCATTTTGCTCAATAGACAGACACCAAATGTTAAAAACATTTTGAGGCTATACAATGTTTTGGTAAGGTTAATTTCGATGGGTAGGTAGGAAGTAGTATGTGTGTGTGTGTGGGGGGGGGGGGTAATCACGCGTTTTTTATGATGTTACGCTGGTCCCACATGAAATTTCTTCCCATAAGTAAATTACCTTTTCTCCCTCTTTAAGCAATCGTAGTCATTGATCTTCAGCTGTATGTACCCTTTCTAGCTCGATTTCCCCCAGGTCATTTGATATTCTGTCCCAGAATATCATGAGACACCGTCTGTGCAGTGTATCCCAACACTTTTCACTCATATTTTGTGACAGAGTGTTTGCCCTAAGTAAGATTTTTTAAATGAAAAAAAAGTCGATTCATTAGATGCAGGAAAAAGTGGACTGTCCAGAGTGATGTGCATTGATTAACCCTTAAAGCGCCACCTATATTTGCAGCAGATGGCAATTCCAAATTTTGCCGCTTTTTCAAAAATAACAAATAAGGCATGATTTTTCATGAGAATCGTCTGCTGGCAGACGATTCTTATGAAATATCATACCTTATTTATACTGAAAATTGGGAAAGATTGCGCAAAATTTGTCGTCTGCTGCAGTCGTGATTGGCGCTTTAAGGGTTAATGAAAACAATTACCAAAACAGAGGGATAAACATTATTAACCATCGTGAGAAATACGAGTGCTCTATTTTATCTGTACAGTGTATCAAATCAAACACTTCATGATTCCCCAGCCTGAGTAGCAAACAAGCAATGTTTTTATTTGGCCTTACTGACTGGTCATTCTCTCTACTAAATCAGTCAACTGTTGTAGCTTATCATTTGTGATCACAGTCTTCTTCTCAAGTTCCACCAGTCTCTCACCCAGCTCGTCTTCAGTGGTCTCATTCATTGTGTCTTGCTCACTCGTATACTCATCTACTGTAGCACAATCGATGTCCACGTACCATCGTTCTCGTGTAGACTGGCTTCTGTACGATGATTGGTTTGTAGAAGCTATAAAGAAAAACGTTTTAAAAAACTGTATACAGTTAAATCTCTTCAATGCAAAATCCCTGGGACAATAATTTAGGTAGGCTGGTTCAAATGATATGAAGTTTGTCATCTAAAAATATAGCACTAACTGCAAAAAATGGTTATTTTTAGTATTTCCCGTCAAAACCATCCAATATGATTATCTTCAGTAAATACATATGCGAGATGCATAAAAGAAACTCTCAAAGAACGCATACCAAGCACAAGTGTCATTTTCGTAACATAATAAAGTTAGGGTCTATGGATATAACAATTCCTGGCCACACAAACGTATATTTTAATGGAATAACAAGTTTTCGCAAGTGGGACGCTAAAATTGAATAACACTTTGGGAGTATCTCTGACGATGATAGCCATTACAAAGATTGCTGAGCGATGACCAATTTAATGTTGATCTATAGGGACAGAATTTGCTATCAGCTCCTAACACACTTGATATATTTTTCTCACATACATTGCAATATCACAATTGTATCTAGGGAATTTCAAATACGCTAAGACCTAACCTGAATTTGTTAGTACAATGACGTCATTTAACCACTTCTTCGACATGCACATACTATACAATGTGCAAATCGTACTAAGTCATGAATTGGGATAGATTTTCAATCTGTTTCAATGGGTTATCTTGTTAACGTCCATTTGACAATGGAATCATATCATAGCATGCAAGGGCTAGGCAGAGAGACCCATGTATAATCGTATTGACTCATTTAAATTTTTATGAAATAAGCGCCCAGTGGTTACCGAAAACCCAACACTTCTCATTGATATCACTTAGACATTGCGATGGCGTCATTTGAGGTTGCGTGACTTACAATCCAACAAATGTACAGACCACAAGTGACGTCGGAGTGAAATTATAAGAATATATCATAAGTATTAGAGCTGATATAGAGGATTTTGTCCCAAGAATTGCTGTTTATCATTACGAGGCTTGCCAGTTGATGACAAACTGATATCCAGAGGAAATATCCCCTCTCACAACTGATGAGTTCTTATCTATTGTGCAGCATCAAATTCCACATTTTTATTTTAAAATAAGCTCACAGAAGTTCCTGAAAACTGAGATGTGAGAAAGCATGATGGCGTTACTTTAACATTGTTTTAACATTACAATGACATGACAGCCATGTGTGTAACTTCCAATACAACCAATGTACAAACAGCACGTGACATCCATAGTGAGATAATAAGGGTCAGAAAAATTCTTCACTGTTGTTCAGTGGGGATAGGGAAGTCCCAACCAGAGAATTCACCTTTTCCTACTGTTATAATAGTGAACGTGAGGGTTGGGATTTTCCAGTCCCGGCTGAATACCAATGATGGATTCTTTTTCTCACATACGTGTGTCATTTAGTTTTACCATTTGGTGAGGTACTGTATTTAATTGCTTCATTTCCCTTAACTGGCTGACCAATACATTAGTTAGAAATTTAAGAATTTAATCCTGCGATTTTCCTTTGTCATATTCATTCCAGGATAAGTCAACCTTTTTCACCATTGGCAAATATATGTGATAAATGAATCTCTATACCTTAGAAAAAATTCAGATACCCTCATCTAGTGTGGAAATAAGTTTATCTCGACGTAGTATGAAAAAAGAAATTATAATTAGGGTAAAGTCATGTAACTTCAGACGGCCCGTTAAACTCGGACATGCATTTGCAAACAGTGGAAATCCAGATGAGACGGCTCCTCCCTTTGAGCTGTCTCATCATGATTTTCACTGTTTGCTTGGTTAATTGATTTTAATTCCAATATCTAGAATATGAATGGAAAAAGGCCACTGTCCGTATTTAGTCAAATGTCCGAATTTACCCAACTTTACCCTATAGCAGTACCAAAGTAGTTAACTTACAGTTTGGTCCTTGGTAAAAGTCCACCTTTGAGAATACTCTGATGATCGGGATGCTTGACTCAATAGCAACACCCAAACTAACTGCTTCTGTACGCCATGTCACCTGTTGTTCCTCAAGTATGTTGGAATAAGAGTCGTTCATCATTGCAATGAGAAGATTAAGGAGAATAACAGTACCAAGTATGATATAGATTAGATACACTATTTTCAGATAGAGAATCGTCCTGCCAGCAGTAGCCATGTTTGTTTCCAAACTATCATCAAATAGTTCACCCATTCCTATCATCATGTTAAAGGACAAGAATAGTGTGTCAGCTGGTGTTGCATAGTCTGACGCCACTGCTGAGGAAGCCTGGAACAGTATATGGAAGGCAAAGCCAAACGCCAACAGAACAAAGAGGTAGACAATCATGAAACGCACAACATCCCTTAGAATCATACTAAGCAACATACGATAGAAATAATGGATTGCCTTGAAACCGCGAGTAAAAGAAATGGACAATAACCAACCAGTACACAGTGCAGGGGCCAGTACATAGTCTTGGAAGGTGTATCGAACTGAAAACAGCACAATCCATACAATTACCAAAGCAGCATATACAACTCCAACCAGGAGAAGGGTATAGTTTGAAATAACTGATAAAATGCTAGATATACCCTGTTTACCACTCAATTTAGATTTTCTTTTGATGTCACCTGATATCACAAATCTGAGGAATGAATAGAAGACATAAATCAATATGATGACTGGTTCTAATGGAACCATAATATAGAGTAGTAATGTGGCTGTGTCAGATGCACTTATTGCACTCTGATCATCCCTCAACTTTGCTAGTAGATCTACAGCTACATGTGTAAATACTGACATATAGATGATGTGCAAAACCATGAGAAGGGCAAAAGTCTTGGCTACAATAGATGTGTAGTACTCCTCAATTATCTTTACAGGTGGAAGATCAAGAATCTGAGCAGTTCTGCTTTTAACTTTTTGAGTTAGCAACCATTCTAGTGCTGACAGAGCTTCAGTTGTATTGCCATCATTTTCGTGGCCCTTTACTAAAAGAGTTTGGCTGTCTGGCATATAGGCATTGCTGGTTCCACAACACATCTTCATTACTTTGGTAGTCTGAGGTGTTAGGTGACTGACGTCAAAAGTGCATAGGTCTGTCTTTAAGCTTTCATCATCAAACATTGTAACACCTTTCATCATCAACAATCGAGATATAATATCAGCTGCTCCTAGTTTGAAACTAAGTCCAAGCACAGATAGACCATCACTGTTATATATGTCATTTGTAAGGAAGAGACTAGCTTCCTTTCTCAAGAGCATGTACTCAGCTTGATTATCTTCTTCAGGGTAAGCGATACTTTCCTTGATACACCACCACTTCACGACTCTGTCAAACACTGTTTCAAATACCTCCATGTGCTGCTTTAAATGTTTTGGCTGAAGAACCATAGCTATTGTAAGCCTATGTAAAACTGTGTTTCCATCTACATCTTTCACACCTAAATCTGCCCCAAGATCAATTATTCTCTTCACACAAGCTGACAAACCTTCTTCTGCAGCTAGGTGAAGGACTGTCTCGTTTCTGTCATAGGACTGCTCATTGATCCTAGCATCTCTTTTCATTGTTTCAAATATATCTAACATCATATCTGCAAAAACCAACAACATTAAAGCATATTGATTGCGTATGTAATTTCCTAACATAAATGCCAAGGAAACAAAGAGTATAAGCTTACTTCTGGACCTTTCAATATACCCAAAAGTAGCAACACCCGAAATTCAAAATCAAAATATGTATATGTACTCGTCAGTATGATACATGTTCAGGCCTCCAGAGAAGATTGCGAATTGAGAAATTATTTTCTTTATTTATCATCCAAAGCATATGTTATGGGTACTCAAAAGAACAGTCTCAATGAGACGGTTCTTTTAAACACCCAAACACATGTTTAAATTAATCAGTAAGAAAATAATTAAAAAAAATTACGCAAGCAAAATTTCCTTATCTGGACCTATGCGTGTTAACCCTTATTATGATATTTTATTTAACGTACTTTTCTTTCTCTCCAGAATTTTCACTTAAATTTAACAGTTAATAAACGGATGTAGCAATGATAAAAAGAAATACTACAATATTGGTAAAGCTAAAAAATGTTAATTTTAAGGTTTTGTGTGAGCACTTTTCTTTGTTTAATCATAGTGTGTTAATTTGATTTGGTTGTTTCCCTGTGATGTTACACTGTATTAGTTAGGAAGTCTTCAAGCGAGCTTAACAATTTTGTGTTTAAACAACAGCAGAATCAAGCGCAAAGATTTTGTACCAGTAAAATGCATTTAGTCCCCTGGTGGCTTAGGCTGCTGTCCGCTCTAAGGCGGTGGCTCTGTTGTTGTTGATCTGTTGTTTGCTGTGCTTCCCATTGGTTGTGGGGGTTCTGTGTTTGTCTTTGTTTTGTTGTGCATTACGTTGTGTCCTTTCTAGTTTTGCAATCATCTTGAAGAGGAAGATAGAGCTGTTTACTTTGCTTTTATTGTCTTACGGATGTCTTGTTACTGTAAATTTTCTGTGACTCTTCCTCACAGTACCGTCGGTTGGTCTGCAGTATATGATTGTTATATTTCCTGATCATACTCACTTACTTTTTGTGTGAGTAGATTGTATTTATCTCCCCATATCAGCTGCATGTTGCCACAGGTGGGTCTGTAATCTGTGACATTCCCTAGTCACACTCGCTTTCTTTATGTTAAACCAGGGTTCATACAGTCAAGTTTGTATAAAATTTAAGGACTTTTAAGGAATTCATAAACTTACTTATAGTTTGCAGGGGCTACAAGGTTTAGAAAAATACTGATTTACGTGTTTAAATTCTACTTCTGAAATGCTAAACTGAGATGTGGAATTAGTAAATAGAAAATTAGTATAAAATTGTTAGGCCTTTATTTGGTGCAAAATATGCTGCACAAAATAAAGGCATAACAATTTTATACTGATCTAGGCGTCCATCAACAGTTTTTAATCCTACAGAAGAGAGTAGAATTCAAGCACTATTCAAGGCATTAGAGTGCTTTTCCAGTACTTTTTAAGGCAAATTTAAGTTTCTAGTTTTTTTAGAAAGCCCTATCTCTTCAAGTGCTTTTCAAGCCTGTGCGAACCCTGTAAACCAGTATTTACGCAAACTCTCTGGCTGGCCAGGTCTAACAGCTTCGTGTAAGGGTGTTAGACCATCATTATCCCTGTCCTTGAAGCGGACAAATCGGAATTCCCAGAGAACATCTGGTTTAGCAAATTTTCCAGCTATGTGCAGACAATTATTCCCTTTGTAATCTTTAGCATTTAAACTCTCCCATGAATGGTTGACCATTGTATAATTTACCAGTTCTCTAACAGCTTCAGCAGATATATATCTAGAGAGAGCTGCCACATGCAATGGTGTTTCTCCTTCATTGTTAATTTTATTAGACTTAGCTTTACATTTCAACAAAACTTTTATGGTGTTGTGAAATCCTTTCATACAAGCAATGTGCAACGGTGTGTTTCCACTATTGTTTTGAGTGTCAATTGAAATTTTTGAATGAAACTGCTCAATTACATCATATTTGTCATTTAATGCTGCATGATGAAGAAATGTGTTCCCCTCAGAATCACTTCCAAGCAGGCCTTGTTTGACTTGCAATAGAAACTCAATCTTGTCATTTCGTCCATGACTAGCTGCAATACATAAGGGCTGTCTACTAGTTATATCAAGTTTCTTATCCATACAGGCCAGCAAAAGAGTATCAAGCAAAGCATTGCCTTCGCCATCAACTGCATAACTCCATATGTCATTTCCTTCGTGATTCCTATGAAAGACATTAGCTCCTAGGTTTATCAACTTATAGACAAGATCAACGTGGTTATTCTGAGCTGCAAGTAGAAGAGGCGTGTCTCCCAGCTCATCTTTGTCATCTAAGAGAGCACCATTATCTAAGAGTACTTGAAGCACAGCATCATGTCCCTCTCTTGCTGCATGATGGATAGGAATTTCACCACCACGGATGCGTATATTCACGTCACATTCAGGATGAGATAAAAGCAGCTTCACTATTTTATAATTTCCATAGGCCGACGCAACAATTAAGGGCGCAACAAGACCCAACTTTCTTGTAGTGTTTGGATTAACATTTCCCTTCTTAAGGAGTACATCAACCGTGTCTACGTGCTCATATCTAACTGCCCAGTACAATGCTGTAGAACCCTTGTCATTTTTCATTTCAGGGTCTGCTCCTCTATTCAGCAGGTTAGCTACTACTTTTGAATGTCCCCATCTTGCAGCCCACAGCAGTGCTGTATCTTTCTTGCCATTCAAGTGGTTAACATCCATCCCTTGTGTTATAAACAGTCCAACTAGATCTAAATACCCGTAATAAGCAGCTAAATGCAAACAAGACAGCAGTCTTGGTCTTTGACCTTGGATATCAATAGCAGTTTCAGTGGACATCATGTCCAGCCTCTTTCTTTGTGTATTTATTCTCGTTAAAATTTGTTTAGCCATTTCAATGTTGTTTTTCTCTATACATATATGAAGTGCATTGCGTTTGCCATGAATTCCAGTTCGCACTATCTCATGATAAGACATGGTCAGAGCTTCATCCTCTCTGTCTAGCAGAAGTGAAGCTATATCTTTTTTGTCGTTAGACAAGGCGAAATGCCAGATGTTTTCGTTGGTATCAGGGTGACAGACTAGAGGACTTGTAAGAGATTCCATCTGTTTAATCTGGGCTAGAAGCGTCATTGTCTGAAAGAGACAAACGTGTGTAGATTCAAAGAAAACCTAAACTACAATAACAAAAACATCAGCAACTATCAAAATAATGATGATTTGCCTTCTGGCACAATTTCTTCATCGAACAAATGGTTATAGAACTAAAACACAAATGCCTCCCAAAGTGCACTAGTGGCATATTCTTAAAAGCATGCAAAAAGCCTACATGTTGCATGTTATATGATTCCAAATTTTCGATTTAGAGCGATTTGCTACTTGTGCTTTACTATGCGTATCTGGTTTCGCTGAATGATTCACCTTTTAACCTACGCATATCTAGATAGGGTCAGAAAAATGAATATTCTATCAGCCATATGTTTTAGCGCATCACATGACGTCGCATTTGGGAGTGATATAACACCATGTAATAAAATCGATAAGCCACTTGAGGTTCACAGATTTAGTAACGAAACGTAATGACGTCCATATGACTTTGCAAACAAGATACAAATCTGTGACGTTTTCACGCCAAAAAAGCAATTTTTAAGTAATTTTAATGTCATGTAATAAATAGAATCTAACATTCGTGCTCCTGTATCATTGAATCTCTTAAAATCGTTGCAAAAACGAGATAATAGCTTGGCAAGCTTCACATTTTTTTCTCTTTTCCCCAACTTGTTTAATAAAATCAATAAAACATGAGCACTCATGTAAGATCCCCTAAATTTGTTTTGTGTGCTCTAAAGAAACGATTCATGCATACATAATGAGCCAGCTCATGGGCCTTTGGTGGTTATTGCATTGTTTAGCAAAAATGTTCAGGCACAGGCCTGCGTAAATGCACAGACTCACAAAGCATTCGCTGCTCGCATACACAAAGTATGAAAGTAAATGAAGACATATATCAACATTAAGACACAATCCACTCTGGATACGTCAGCATGGATGTAGCCAATGCTGACTTATCCAGAGTGGATGTAGCCCATGCTGACGTATCCAGAGTGGATGTAGCCCATGCAGACGTATCCAGAGTGGATGTAGCCCATGCAGACGTATCTAGAGTGGATGTAGCCCATGCTTACTTATCCAGAGTGGATGTAGCCCATGCTGACTTATCCAGAGTGGATGCAGCCCATGCTGACTTATCCAGAGTGGATGTAGCCCATGCTGACTTATCCAGAGTGGATTGAGTCTAAATTCAAAGGAGGTATTTACTTTTAGCATGAAAACCTTCGCATGCTAAAATAAGATTTAATTTAAACGACATTTCATACCTCAGTGAAACGCAGATAAAATAACTTTCAACTCTTATAAGTACAACTTCTTTCATTATTCTTTCTCCTGAGTATTTTTTATTTATGCTTCCTTTAAATTACGTGTCCAGTTAATTTAGACTATGACGTGCGTACGTAGATATTACCGCGTTCAAAAAATCAAGATGGTGGCGAGATTGCATTAGACATCTGATCAGCATGAACACTAATTTAAGCGTCGTATGTAAGTCAATCTTTGCTTTTCCACCTGTAAATATTTGTGTTAGTGTAAACTAAAGTGTTAGTAGTTGCTGACTGTCCATTTTTCTTCATAGTTTATAAACATTGCACAGTATAACAAAAGAAGTTCTGCCGTTTATATCCCGGACCCTCATGAATATGAATGGAAGATCATTTCAAAAATGAAATGTAGGTACATGTACATATAGATACGATCAGACGGCCTTCTTGACTAATTAGATTATCGGATCTCAATAATGTTATGACAGTTGTAATCATTCATATGTGAAAAGTATCAAAATCACATGTGCTTGGTTCGTACAGATACACATGACCGTAACTTTTGGTTAGAATGCACTTACATACGTTTTAACATAAATGTTATGGCTGTTATGAAAAGTATCACAATCACTTGTGCTGACATGGCCATAACCTTTGGTAAGAATGTACATCCATACGTTTTTAACATTATTTTCGGGTGATCGAAAGAATCGTTTCACCTACTTTTGATTTATCATTGTCTTCTACTGCCTTGAAAAGACTGTCTCTGATCTCATCCAGTTGTTTTACTCTTTTAATGCTACCACTCGGTAAAGATTTTCCTATAGTGTCGTCATCTTTTCGTTTGTCTGTACGCGTCAGTATCGATTCTCTCAGCGGCTGTGGCTTGGAAGCTTTCTCAATATTGTGCTGTAAATAAACATTTCAATTTTTCATTATGGCTATACATATAGCAGCGACTCAGACATTCAGATAGGACCCTGCTGTCTTTGGGCTTTGCGAACAACAAAGGCGCAAACCACCCTGCGCATCCGCTTCTCACTTCATACTTCATACTTCGCAGTTCACACTTCATTCTTCACAGGTCATAGTTTGTACTCCACAGTTTACAGTTCACACTTCATAATTCACAGTTCACACTTCATACTTCACAGCTCATAGTTCGTACTTCGTACTTTATAGTTCGTACTTCATACTTCACAATTTCCAATATTTAAAGACGTGACTGTCACGTATTACTCATAAAAAGGCGTGTGTTGTTGTTTGGTTATACGTGTTTTGGAGTATTGTTAAATGCAAATTGCTACTTACTTATTGTCGACTTTTGGTACCGTTGTCATAATACTTGTTAAATTCATAATACAAAACCATGTTTTAAAACTTAAAAAGAAAAACTGCATCTGTATCTTTAATTTGGGCATAGATTGTTTCACGCTGAAAGGTTAATCTATAAACACAGTCAAAGATGCATAGTTTATCTTTGCCTAAAACTGTCCTAAAAGGAACTGGGTTATCCTTTGGCAACACCTATAAGAGGTTAATTAGCAATTAGCAATTAGCACTTTTCGTTTAACAATATCTATTAAAACGGATCATAAAACAAACATACACCATTTGTATTAGTAATATACCACAGTCACATGTATAAAGATTAGAAACTGTGAAGTTTGAAGTAAAGTATGAACTCTTAACTATGAAGATTGAAGTGTGAAGTCTGAATAATGAACTGTGAAGCATGAAGTGTGAAGTCAGAACTGTGAAGCGAGAGTTGTGAAGTATGACGTACGAACTATGAACTGTAAAGTATGAAGTCTCAAGTCTGAACTGTGAAGTCTGAAGTATGAACTGTGAAGTATGAACTATGAAATATGAAGTTAGAACGGTGAAGTATGAAGTACGAACTATGAAGTATGAAGTGTGAACTGTGAAGTCTGAAGTATGGAGTACGAAGTGTGAAGTAAGAACTGTGAACTTTGAAGTACGAACTATGAACTGTGAAGTATGAAGTGTGAAGTCTGAACTGTGAACTGTGAAGTGTGATCTTAAATTTGCCCTTTCTTTTGTCTTGCATACATCGAATAACGTATGAAGCTATGAACTGTGAAGTACGAAGTTTGACCTATAAAGTGTAAAGTATGAAGTCTAAACTGTGAAGTCACCACCGGTCTTTCGTAGAGGACAAATATAGATTTCTTCTCGCTAATCATGCTATTTGTATCTAGTATTCTATTGTTATGCCGCATCCGTTGGATCATGTACGTACCACTTCTGGCCATGTTCAACTATTAGTTTACAAGGTTCTATTTTCGTTAATAAATTATAGACAGACACTTTGATGCTATATGAAGCTTTAACCGGTTGGGGAAGTATTCCTTTGATTTTTTTTAAGAAAATGATAAGTTGTAGGCTATCATCGTTTATTCTCATCTCTTCACTATGTTATGTTTTCTATTTGGCGTCATTCTAGAATTGATCTAAGACGGAGATTGAACAATATGAACCGTGACATGAGATTTCAAACAATGTGGTATGTGCGACCAGCAAAGTCTCAAATCAGCCTGCGCATTCGCATAGTCTGATCAGAGCCTTTGCGTGTCCCTTGAATATTCTATGAGTGTTCAGCTACTGGCTGAACACGATTTGGAGTTTCTAAGCTAAAAAGGAGGTGACACAGACTCGTCTGAGTCTACACTTGTCAAATTGCCACATTGTTGGAAATCCCATGTCACGGCTCATATATACTTACCTTCTCTCTAACTTTTCTCAGCTGAACAAAATCACCATCTTCTCCTGTCTTAGTGGCCACAGGTGTCGAGTTCCGCTTCCTAGTAGACACAGCCGTGGTAAGCCTACAATGATACAGCTACTTTGGAACGACCCATGCGCGGATCCAGAGAGGGTATAGGGGGGCCCGGATCCCCCTGGAATATCACGCATCATCGGCCCACCAGTGAAACGGCATTGAAATGGTGTTTTTCTGGTGCCGTGAGCCGATGGTGGCCCGCTTAGAATATTGGTTAGGACCCCCCTCTCCCCTCTGTAAAATATGATGACTACATATGATTTCCAACAATGTGACATTTGTCAAGTGTTGACTTTGACAAGCCTCTGCAGCCCATTTTTAAGCTTAGAAACTCCAAAATTTAATGATGTTCAGTCAGTATCTTAATATTGATAGAATATTCAAGCGACTAGAAAAGGCTCTGATCAGACTGCGCGTATGCGCAGGCTGATCTGAGGCTTGGCTGGTCGCACATATCACATAGATGGAAAATCTCATGTCGCGGCACATATATAGACCAAAATCTAAATTTTTGGACCCCCTCTCTGACAAAACTCTATGGATCCTCGCCTGCGACCCTTAGTTGAACATTTTCGAATGACTAACCCAACACGCCTAACGATCTATAACCGACCATTAGCAAACAGTGATGAACCTGATGAGATGACACAGAACGCGGCATGTCACCGGGACGTGCACTGCTATGTGTGTTGTGCAGATAATTAAGTACTACTTGCAAATCGTGCATATTTTACTTTGGTTCAGTAAAAGTAGTGTTCCTTATTAACATTCAGTCCACCAGATAAGAAGGCGTGTTTGAAAATCATTTTAATTTGTTAATTCTAAATTAAAACATGTGTCGTGGGTACGGTTCGAGAAGGCTCTTTTGGCACCAAATCACATGTTTAGATTGATAGGTAAGATATAAATAACACTTTTCCTATCCAGACATATTGACGGCTTCCAATCACTGCCTCCTTAACGTAAAGTGAGGCGAAGATCCTTCCGGGAAGCAGGCAGTGGGCATAAACAATGGAACACTGTAAGTTGTGTTGACACATTTTCAATCATAAGTAAATTTTCAGCGCAAAACTCGAAAATCTAAGAATGCTATGCTTCGGGCAATTGTTCAAGCTATCTGTAGAGCATGCTGTTTGCACATTTAAACTTAGCTTGTAAGCGTGAGAGCTTTTCTCCCGTTGCACAGTTGTCCAAGAAACGGTGGTTCCCGCATGGTTTTGCCTTCTAACCAAACTTATAGTAGCGTTTGGACCCTTATTCATACTACCGAGGCCCCTCCACACCCATGTTGTCCCAAATGCAATTTTTCGAGATATTTCAATGATAATTGAGTGATTGAGAGCCAAATTTCTTTAGGAGCAGGAGGCGAAGGGCAGGAGAAGGAGGCTGGGAGAGGAGGAGCAGGCGGCGATGATATCAAAATTTGCATTGATTTTGCTTACTTTTAATAATATACTTATCCAATCTACATGTATATCAAACTTCCTAAATAGCCACAAATTAACTGGTAAATGTAAAATAATTGACAGCTTCGGCCGGATGCAGGGAGGAGCGAATGTAAATTTTGTCAGGTGACAGTAACACGTGTTTATTTGCGCCTGCGCCATACTACAAGCAAAATAAAGGATTCTTCCTTGGCTTTCTGTTTAAACGAGAAAGCCTCGGAAAAACATCCTTTATCTATTACTTGTAATGTAATGTCACAGTGTTGTGTATACTATGCACATGCGGTTGCCCCGTGTCTACTATCCTGGGCATAAGTCTCGCAAGCAAGAACAATCCTCTAAAGCAAGGAGGGGAGTGAACCTAAGACAAGATAACCCTTTTGTACAATCAAATTTTGTATGTTTGTTTTCTAATGGGACTACAAAACTAATCAGAAAATCGGAGCAACAAGAGTCATAACAAGAATCAAATTTTGCGACCATTTTTTGTTTCTAAGTAACACGCCCGTTTACTTTTAAAGAATGACTAACCACTGTATCAATAACAGATTTTCACTAGTCACTGGCGTACTTCGAATAGAACTTAAGTTCCTACTATAGTTCTTACGTAATAGGTGCGCACGCACGTTTACATCCGAACGATTAAAGTTGGAGCTTTTAGTTGGTTGGCAAGTAAACAAAAAGAATAGCCCTGTAAGCTCCACTTTAATTCTTCGTCGTAGACAAAAAGAATGTTATAAACTGCACATCGCTTTCTAATAATCAATTTACGAATAAGTGGGACCAAAAATTATGTTCAGCTAGGTTTATTTTACAAAAACATATCATTTTGAGGCTACTGACCGATCTTGAACCCATCGTGCTAGATCTTGAACCCATCGTTAGATATGTCTAAAGTAGGGAACCAGCCTATCTACTAGAGTAACTGTGCTCCGACCATCTCCAGTAGGTTCGTGACGTCACCCTAGTAGCAACTATAGGTGTTCGAATCAAACTTTAGTTACTATAGTAGGGACTATAGTTCGATTGGAAGTACGCCACTGTCGTCCGGGTAATTTGAGTTACACATACACACACATCTATTTTAAGCCGCATCTTAATCATGCGATCGATAAAGCAGCCAACAGAGGCAAACATTTAACGCAACTTTGTAGGGACGTAATAGTTGGTAAACATTATTGAGAATAACTCATTTATAAATGAATATTCGGAAGACATTTTGTATAGCTTATAAACATTTATTTGCGGAAATAAAACATACAGCTGTCAACTTTTTTGATAGCGAAAATCTCAAAGAAGACCGAATGCGTCACCAGGACAAAATGGGTTTATAAAAATGAGATAAGTAAGTGACAAACCAAATGCCGTTTTTAAATAACCGTCAAGAGTCGGCAAGAATGGGTTTGTAGGCCCCCATCGGTAAAAAGATGTGTTTAAATATTTAATAATTATGTTGATTTAAGTAAGAGTCTGTCAATTTGGACTATCTATTTATGATTTATAGGCGAAGGAGTCTCGTAGAACGGTCAGTGGGGCGCCCCGATGTTCAAATTTCAAGGAACACTTGGTTTGAATTCCTCTTTTTTCTGCGTCTAAGTCTTTCGCACCATCAGTAATTGTTGCTCTTAATCAAAGCTTGAGAGGGGTGGGTATAAAACAGAGGTTCGACCCAGTCTGAGATTTTTGATAATCCTTTTCCCAAGAACTTAGGGAGAAATACACAAGTATCACTAATCTGTGAGCATTACATGATTCCAATGAGAAAAAAAGTGAACCACACATTACGTTGGTGGTGGCATTTAAAGCGAAGTAATTTCGATTTATTTAAATGGTTTGAAATATTCATACATGCAAGTTTGATATAGATTGGATAAGTATATTATCAAAAATAAGCAAAATCAATGCAAATTTTGATATCATCGCCGCCTGCTCCCCCTCTCCCAGCCTCCTTCTCCTGCCCTTCGCCTCCTGCTCCTAAAGAAATTTGGCTCTAAATCACTCAATTATCATTGAAATATCTCGAAAAATTGCATTTGGGACAACATGGGTGTGGAGGGGCCAGGGTAGTATGAATAAGGGTCCAAACGCTACTATACGTTTGGTTAGAAGGCAAAACCATGCGGGAACCACCGTTTCTTGGACAACTGTGCAACGGGAGAAAAGCTCTCACGCTTACAAACTAAGTTCAAATGTGCAAACAGCATGCTCTACGGATAGCTTGAACAATTGCCCGAAGCATAGCATTCTTAGATTTTCGAGTTTTGCGCTGAAAATTTACTTATGATTGAAAATGTGTCAACACAACTTACCGTGTTCCATTGTTTATGCCCACTGCCTGCTTCCCGGAAGGGCCTTCGCCTCACTTTACGTTCTGCTCTTTTTGGAGAAGGAGGCAGTGATTGGAGGCCGTGATATAAACCGTCCAAAAATGCGGATTCTGTTCAAGTCAATGATCACTACCAGTTTCCACCTGTCACCATTGCATTTGTGACCAATATTTGACTGTGAACGATCGTAAATGGGTACACAGATGAACAGCGTAGAGCGTAAAGAAATTATCATTGAAAGTAAACTATACCCAGCCCTACATGTAGCTATGTAATTTCTTGCCACTTTTCAAATACAAACGACAAACAGTTAAAAATGTGAAAAACGGCCACTCTAAAAAATCCAAAAATTCGTTATCAAGACCAATTATCGCTTAATGCAGGTCAGCTTTATAGCTTAAACTTTATACCACCCTTACCAACTTTAGGACAAAATATTGGCGATGTGCAAGGTCTACACTGATGTAGGTGGTATAAAATAGTTATACCATGTTTGTCCACCTCTACGTAAGATAATTCACTCGCTAAAGCTCGTGGATTATCTCCACGTACAGGCGGACAACCCATGATATAACTACTACATGTTTCTTGGTTTGCCGGACGTGACGTTGCAAAGCACACGGCACAAGGTAATATTGCGTGGCTTACGGAAAGTGACTACCGCGATATCGAAGGAGCTACCGCGCCTGGAAATGTTGGCATCATGCCTTCAAAGTACATGAACGGTTTGATTTTTTTACGTCAGAGTGTTGAAAAAAGGGCTGTTATGCACATGACATGTGTAAAAGGTTCACGTTCTGAGCTAAAACTAGCAAAACATCTGCATACTTTCTTCGTGTTGACATAAAACTAAAGAAATCCTATTATGGGTCGATTTTGTTACGGTCCTCATTAGTGCTGCAGCAGACCCACCATATTGTGACACATACCGGTCCCCGCAAGGTAACAAGCAGCAACATATATCAAATTAAAGCTAAGAGTCTCCTGAATAAAAAAATGCATGATGCCACCTCGGTATGTCGGGGCGTAAACTTTTACGAGTCATTAAAAAAGGGCACCCATACAAATAAATAACTTTACTAATAAAACTTCTTTTAAACCTGAGATCAAAAACATTGCTAAAGTTGGTATAATATGAACACAAAATGATACAGAATGATGCTAGAAATATTTTGCATCATACATGGGATGCAAACAAGTCCAAATACACTGGTGGTGAAAGGTCATTAGGTACATTAGTCACGAAAACCCATGATTTTCTATTATTCTTTTTGACAAAAGTTCCTCCTCATGTATAAATGTATTGAAAACAAGTTTAAATATTATCAATGACATCTGGAAAGCAAACAGTGCATAATTTCACTACCATTTGTTAGAGCGAAAAATTGTATGGCCCACCAAAAAGGGTATCCATACAAGTAACAAATTTACTGATAAAAATCAAATTAAACCAATGATCAAAAGCAGTGCTAAAAGTGGCATAATGTGAGCACTAAACGATACACGAGGATGCCGAAAATATTATTATTCATGTGTAAGGTTCATATAGGTCCAAATACACCATAGCGAAAGATCATTAAGTACATTAGTCGCGAAAACCCATGATTTTGTAGAATATTTTCTGGCAAATGATCTCTTTTGGTATAAATATGTTGAATACAACTTAAAATGTTGACAACTGAGATCTGGTAAGCAAAATGTGCATGATGCCTCTTCCATATGTAGGGTCAAAAATGTTTACGGCCTTTCAAGGAAGGGTACCCATAAAATTAAATAACTTAAATGATAAAAAACCATTTAAACCAATGATCAAAACTATGGTTCAAGTTTGTATAATATGAATGCTAAATGACAAAATAGGCTGCTAAGATTTTTTCTGTATTATATGAGGTGCAAATAAATCCTAATACATTGATGGCGAAAGGTTATTAAGTACATTTCATCACGAAAACTCATGATTTTGTAGACTTCTTTCAAGTCAAATGATTTCTGTAAGTACATATGTATTAAAAACAATTTACGTGTTATCAAATGCCAGTTGGGAAGCTCCTACTCAAAATAGAATCACCCCAAATGAATAGATGATACATTTACGTTTCATTCATTTAGTAAAATCCGTATCAGTTCTAAGCCCCCAGCGGTTTTGGGGATCTGGGGAGAATAGCTATTTACTTTCAGGGAGCTGGGGAGCACTGGTAATTATTTTCAGGAATTTGGGGAGCAAGTTCATAGTTTTTGGGATTTAGGGAGCCCTGCGAAAAAGTAAAAAAAAAATCTCACCAAAGGTAAAGCCTTCATTTTATTTAATTTTTTCAAAAAAATTCTTCCGCAGACCCCCAGACCCCCCTTGGATATCTAAATGTATTATACTTTCCTGCTAACATGCTAATCTGGATTGTATTAATGACTGATATGGTAAATTATTTTTACTATCGTGGAAAATTCGACTTAAAATTGTTGATTTTAGGTTGATAATAACATATTTGGTAACACTCAGAATGCGCGGTATTGCACTGTTGAATAAACAAAATTCTGCACCCCCCCCCCCAGCATGAATCTGAATCCACATCATTACAGGGTATATCTTTGCGTCCCGTATGTAATATTTGCTGTAAAAACGTAAAACCTCCATTTTTTTACATTTCTTTGGCTTCTGAGGGCTATTAAGTCCCCCCCCCCACCTTGTAAAATGTTAATGTATTTATTTTTGTGCCAAAGTGCGCATCTGGATTAATCTTAGAGAAAAATGTGGCACAAAATTTGGGTTGTTGATTTATTATATAAAAAAAGTTGATTTTAGGTTGATAATAACTAACTTTGGAACCCTCAGAATGCACCTGACCGCACCATTTTTATCAAATTTTCCCGAACCCCCCTAGCACAAGTGATAATCAACATCATACCAGGGCTACCTACACAACAGGTATGCAATTCTCTATCTAGGTAATAAGATGGGTTTTTTTTATTTAAACTTTGATGAATGTTGATCAGATATATTCTTGCTTGTTAAAACTGAAGGTAAATTCTCGTATAGGGCCTAATAGCAATTATTAAAAAAAACCACTCTCTATGGTTACAAAATTCATGCTTTCACTGTTTTTTTAGAAAATCTAGTTTTATCTATTGGAAAAAAACAGCTGCCCCTCCCCCACCAAGAAAACCAAATGGTCTAGCTGTCACTAATAAAAAAATCAAGTCTTGAGAGCATTCCTCCCTACCTACTCTACTAGGTACAGCAACAGAACTTTAAAGATGGCCCCCTACTTTGAGCTATATATCATGCATTCCATTGAAATAATTATATATTGTTTATTCCTTGGCCAAGGACTCTCTATTCATATAGAGTTCCCGTCCGTGGCTAAGTCCTATCTTTACATGTATAACGTAAAATATTAAGTGAATATTAAGTCATCTGCTCATGTATAGTTCATAGTTTTTAAGTATGTGAATTTAATCCTATGGAAAGAACTTTACATTTTAGGGAGAATGGGCTTATATTTTGGGGGATTTTGGGGAGAAGCTGAATTAATTTTAAGGGATTTGGGGAGCAAAGGAAAAATATTTTCAGGGAGCCAAGGTACTTTCTTTCAGGGATTTGGGGAGAAATTGCATTATTTTCAGGGATCAAGGGAGCACAGACCCCCTGGAGCCTCAGATCTTATTAATGTAATATGTGGGAAGAATTTTTGTCAAGGACATTGGCGGAATTGTTCCAACTTTCGCATAAAGTATATCAACGTGTGTCAGGAAAGTATTAAACTATTTCTTCTTTTATTAAGAGATATCATATTTCATTGACCATGACAGTTCATCAAGTCCATCATCTACAAAACCACATGGCATACATGTTTATTTTACTTTATGAATGAGGAAGCACATGGCAGAATGACACTGAGGCCGCTAATGATGAGCCAGTCTGCTACACCACACAAGTTGCTGAATGATTTATAATTTAAATATTCAATTGTGAGTATGCTCTTCTTTCTGAAATAAACAGCTTTGTCAACCTTGTGTGTGTGTGCAATGCAGCAGTGCCACGGGAAGGAATGGTGAAACTGATAAATCAGGGAGTGTGTTACACCATGACGCATAAACTTCGGCTCGTTTTATTGGAACTAGTCATTCAAATATCATATACAATAACTGAGTATGCCACTGTGAATTGTTGACTAACGTCTGGCATTCATAAAGTATAATATGCATGTATGCCATGTGTTTTTGTAGATGATGGACTTGATGAACTTTCATGGTCAATGAAATATGATATCTCTTAACAAAAAAGAAATAGTTTAATACTTGCCTGACACACGTTGATATACTTTATGCAAAAGTTGGAACTTTCCGCCAATGTCCTTGGCAAAACTATTCCTACATATTACATTAACCAGATCTGATACAGATTTTACTAAATGAATGAACTGTAAATGTATCATCTATTCGTTTAGGATGATTCTATTTTGAGTAGGAGCTTCCAAAATGGCATTTGATAATATTTTATCTTGTTTTTAATACATATGTACTTAAAGAAATCAACTAACTTAGAAGAAGTCTACAAAATCATGAGTTTTCGTGACAAAATGTACTTAATAACCTTTCGCCATCAGTGTATTTGGATTTATTTGCACCTCATATAATACACTATTTTTAGCACCCTATTTTGTCATTTAGCGTTCATATTATACAAACTTGAAACATAGTTTTGATCATTGGTTTAAATGGGGTTTTTTTTTCAGTTAAGTTATTTAATTTTATGGGTACCCTTCCTTGAAAGGCCGTAAACATTTTTGACCCTACATATGGAAGAGGCATCATGCACGTTTTGCTTACCAGATCTCAGTTGTCAACGTTTTAACTTGTATTCAATATATGTATACCAAAAGAGATCATTTGCCAGAAAATATTCTACAAAATCATGGATTTTCGCGACTAATGTACTTAATGACCTTTTGCCATCGGTGTATTTGGACCTATATGAACCTTACACATGATTGATAATATTTTCAGGATCCTCATGTATCATCAAATGTTCCTATTATGCCAACTTCAGCACTGCTTTTGATCATTGGTTAAATTTGATTTTTATCAGTAAATTTATAACTTGTATGGATACCCTTTTTGGTGGGCCATACAATTTTTTTGCCACAATAAATGGTAGTGAAATTATGCAGTTTGCTTGCCAGATGCCATTGATAATATTTAAACTTGTTTTCAATACATTTATACATAAGGAGGACCTTTTGTCAAAAAGAATTCTAGAAAATCATGGGTTTTCGTGACTAATGTACCTAATGACCTTTCAGTGTCGGTGTATTTGGACTTGTTTGCATCCCATGTATGATGCAAAGTATTTCTAGCATCCTTCTATATCATTTTGTGTTCATATTATACCAACTTAAGCAATGTTTTTGATCTCAGGTTTAAATGAAGTTTTATTAGTAAAGTTATTTATTTGTATGGGTGCCCTTTTTTAATGACTCGTAAAAGTTTACGCCCCGACAAACCGAGGTGGCATCATGCATTTTTTAATTCGGGAGACTCTTAGCTTTAATTTGATGTATGTTACTGCTTGTTACCCTGTGGGGACCACCATCTTGAAAACTAGCTCACTTTTTACTGCTTTGCTGCAGCACTACATCTCAAAGCAAAGCTTTTTTCAACATTGTTTTTGGCCTGTTTGGAAAGGAAAATCATGTCGTCATGGAAAACATTGTCCAAATTCTGCATAGTCAGCTCATTCTTTTACAAAAAAAAAATCAAACCGAATGACGGTACCTTATTTTTTATGGCGATGCCGCTACCGCGAAAGATCCCGGATGTGACGATGGAACAAATTTACGTTAACGCGATTTCGCGGTAGTTCCGGAGATTCCCACCCGTGTTCAAGGGATATCGGATATTAGTCCCTCCATACAAGACTCACCCCCCCCCCCCCTTGATTTGCGTAGATTTCAGCGTTCGCAAAGTAATTGGTCAATAACCTGTTTAAGTCTCTGTAATAGTTAAAATAGTAGAAAAGGCAAATAGAGGGTAACACATGCATAATGCACCAGTCATTTGTATCCATTGCTCCCCCACCTACGGACAAGCTGACAAGCTGATGGTAACAACCCTACTCTTAGCCCCGCCCTACACTACAAAAAAGCTCACCGGGTAGGTTTCCCAATGTCATAAACCCCGTACTGCGGAAAAGAAACAATCAAAAGGACTTGCACTGCACTATAGCCCGGCTATTCCACCGCTATTCCCGTAGGTGGGGGCCGTGGATAAAAATGACTGGTGCATAATTCTGATGGCGCTTTAAGGGCTAAACTAGTAGACATACCTATTCCATTTATCCATTTCAACAGTCCACACGACTGATCACTGCCCAATAATCGTTTTATCAACCTACAAAAGACAGATTAATTCTGAAGAAAATATGTGAGCAAATTGTCCATTCACAAAATTGGATTCAAACAGGCCTTAGACTTATTTCTGTATCCCTTTCAAAGTATTGTACTGTATATATGATGTATCTGTTGTATCTTGATGTATCTTGATGTACTTTATATTTTGAATAAAATATTGTTTACACTAAAATTGGACCTGTATGGGCTGATCATACAATAGAAAGAGGTTCATCATCTTTTTTGAAAGAAAACCCGTTTTCAAGTCTGGGAATCTTCGTCTTTAGAATGAGTTTGGTATTATATGACTTTTTGGTTACTTTAAAGGCGGCAACTTTAATATTCATATCTGGGCGTGGTTCGGCTATTTCATCTGCTAAGGAAGGGAAATCAGGTTTTATTTATAATTTGGTACGGAGTTACTATAATAATAATAAGCTTTTTGGGCGGCGCAAATGTGCGTGCATTTCATGAAAATCTTAACCGTATACACACTGAACTCACACTAAAATATTTGAAGCCTCATAGACAAACAGTGTGGACCCAGATCAGACTGCTACTACACTGTTTGCCTCTATGCTTATGTTAAATAGACATTTACAGATGCAGTTATCTTGCTTGTGTTTTAAGGACTAAATAATGTGTTTTTCGTCTATACTGAGATAATGGCGCAAGATGATAAAGTTACTTTTGAATAAAACCACGCCTTATTTTCAGCTTTTACCTATGTCTAAGGTTGACCAGACTGAGTCCTAATTACGCATTCACGAGGCGCTGCCTTGACAGTAAGCTAAAAGTCAAAGAATATTTATCGCATGGGCGAGCAAGCAAGGTTCAGACGAACACGCACATCAACACATACTCATCACCTCCACATAACAACTATGCCGGGCCGCGTAGCGCAGTCGGTAACGTGTCTGGCTACAGATGCGTGTCTGACTGCAGATCCAGGGGTCGCGAGTTCGATCCCGGCCCGGACCCATACTTTCGTGGAGCTTGATCATGAAATAATTTCTACGATCATTCTCCTCCCTTCCGCTGATTCATTCAAGAAGGGTTGTTGTCAGTTACAAGCGAAAGTATGTGCACAAATTACTGGTTAACCGCTTGTTCAAGCCTGCCCAGGAAAAAGTGTGGTTAGGTGAACTGACCGTCCCGCAATGACCATAGCTGTTGACTTGGGACGTAAAGCAACAAAACCAACCAACCAACCAACATAACAACCCTTCGCTGTTTGCATACACGTCATAGGGGCGTTGGCGAAGTCTCGCGCTAACAATTAGATCTCTGACGTCATTGGACAGCTCTACAGTGCAAATAGCGGCGTCTCATCAGGGACTGTACCTGTTTGCCAATATTTATAAACAAACTCTTGGTAATGGTAGATTGTGGTCAGCCCCTCATTCACTTTGCTTTTAAATGGTGATAGATCATCAAAAGGGTGCCTATGAGGAGGTGATATCAAACATCATCACAAATTCTGTCAAGATTGGATTTAGATACAGCACGGGTGGTAAACCTAGGAACTACCACGAAACTGTGTTAACGTAATTTTGTTCCCAAGCCACATCCGGGACACGTCGTGGTAGTTTCCAGGCCGAAAATTGGACAAAGAAAGGTTGGTGTCACTTTTATTTTTGTTTTATTTTACAACTTAGAACAAACAATGGTGAAATCGGACAATGTGGTTCCGTGTAAGTATGTCTCAGCGTCCCCTCTAGCCCAAAATTTTGTTTGAAAAGTTATTTTCTTTCTTTTGGTACGTGTTTCCCCACTGAGCATCGGACCAACTTTCCCAAAAGTTCGAAGGATTTTAGCCAATATCTGTCAAATTGAATGGAATTTGATATCATTTGACGATGGAAATGATAAAAAGACCCTGAATAAACATTTCTACACAGAAAAAAAATCTGAGCATTTACTCGTAAACGATTCATGCCGCGTTCGTCTTGTGTGGTAGTTTCCAGCTCATCGTGGTAGTTAAAATGTTATCGTGGTAGTTTCCAAGACTTTATAGGATACGTTTCTGAAGTGTTACAAAACATTATAGTGGTTGTTTGTTTCGCATGATAACCCTCGAACTCGTCAATTAATTACCACGGTAAACAAATAAACCACATTTCAACACCATGAGGAAGCTAAGCTGAGGACTCGAGATTCAATGTGATGCTTGACAGGTGGAGACCATGCCCTGGACTGCCAAACAACACCTCTGGAAATCTAAAGCAAAAGAAGGTCATCAGTTGAGCCGTGGTGGACCAAGCAACAGACAAAAAAAATGATATAAAAAATTGCGTCACTCGCTACGTTGTTCCATGTTCAGTCAGCTTTAAGATAAAATGGCAGGCTAAGACTACTGGCCCAAAGTATTGTTAGTACTTGCGCTTCGGAAAAAAGGGAAATATCCTCGGGTTGGGACACTTTTTATATACATGCGAGTGTGACGATGAACGGGCATGTTATTTGATAATTAAAAAGCATGTTTATTCAAAAACAAAAAAAAGTGAATATCCCTTCTTTTCATTCTTCTCATCATTTCAATAGCCAACTAAAATTAAAATTCAGGCAGTCGTCATTTGTTATCTGACAAAAGGTTATTTGAAAAGGTCTTCGTATGAATAAGAGGAGTATTCAAGGTTCGGCCCGCACACCCTGTCTTTATAAAAATGAAGTAGCCCCTGAATAGTGGAAATCTGCTGATGCGAACTACTACTTAATTCCTACAAAGTCTTGGAAACTACCACGATAGCATTTTAACTACCACGATGAGCTGGAAACTACCACACAGGACGAATGGAGCATGAATCGTTTACGAGTAAATGCTCAGATTTTTTTTCTGTGTAGAAATGTTTATTCAGGGTCTTTTTATCATTTCCATCGTCAAATGATATCAAATTCCATTCAATTTGACAGATATGGGCTAAAATCCTTCGAACTTTGGGGAAAGTTGGTCCGATGCTCAGTGGGGAAACACGTACCAAAAGAAAGAAAATAACTTTTCAAACAAAATTTTGGGCTAGAGGGGACGCTGAGACATACTTACACGGAACCACATTGTCGGATTTCACCATTGTTTGTTCTAAGTTGTAAAATAAAACAAAAATGAAAGTGACACCAACCTTTCTTTATCCAATTTTCGGCCTGGAAACTACCACGACGTGTCCCGGATGTGGCTTGGGAACAAAATTACGTTAACACAATTTCGTGGTAGTTACTAGGTTTACCACCCGTGTTTATCGACATTGATTGTTTTGTGGGCTTTATCGACCACGGCAGTAAGGTGAGCCTTATCGAAATAGACAGTTATGATTTTTTACATGGACAGCCATTGTGGGCCTTATCATCGACATCGACAGCTCTGTAGGGTTTATCGACATCGACATTCGTGTAAATGTACAAAGAAAAACCAACCCCCCTCCCCCCCAAAAAAAAACAAAAACAAAAAAAAAACGGCCTGATTTACACCAATACGCCTTATAAACAATTACAGTTTGCTATTAATAATCGCCTGGCAGTACCGTGGATCAACGCCATTACCACTTTTTATACAGTAGGAGGGTGCGGTACTTTGATCTTAACGCTTGACCGACATCGACACAACTGATACACGAGACGGTGGGCCAACGCCTAACCGACATGACCGACCAATGTCTGTAGGGTATTGGCTCACCGCCTTGTGCATACTTGGATATGACTTACTGTGAGACAAAAAGTACAATAATCCGTAATCCGCATGGAGAACACAGAAAACCTATCCGAGATGAATGCTAGTTATTTATAGGTATATATTCAACATCTGGCCAGGTTAATGGCTAGGCCAAATATTTTTGCTGGTTTTGCACTGTTGAACTTTTTTCTATACCTATGTTCGTAATGGCACATACCAACCTTTATCCTGTTAGGTAAATCAAAATGTTTATATACCTAATAACTTCCACTACAAGTTACTTACGTTTGCTTTTTGTCTGCTAGTTTCCTTCCAAATCAACTCTGTTTTCATTTTTTCGGGAATATCCCACCATAGTGCGAAGCATTCTAGATCTGGCCCCGAGGTTATAAAACATTTTTCATACTCAACTCAACTGAGCATGGAATTTCATTTGCTCTTAAAACCTAAAATGCTGAATTTTGTTGCTACTAAACTCTTAGATTTTGTATTTATCATACTAATAAATGTTAAAATGCCAACAATTGTTGGCATTTTAACATTTATAAGCGTGGTAAATTTCATGTTCAGTTGAGTTGAGCATGAAAACAGTTTATAACCTCGAGATCTGGACTGACATAAGTTCTCATTATCATACAATGGCTTTAATCTTCTGAGGCTGCGACAACGTAACATTTGACGTTGTCTTCTCAGAAGCACAGCCTAATATATAGTATAACTGGGAGGTCTAGACCAGAAAAGCGCGGTCCAGAATTCTCAGCACCTCTGGCAGGCGTTTGATATGGAGGGGTCTAGACTAGAAAAGCTTGGTCAAGATTTCTCAACCCCTCTGGCAGGTTTTTGATCAGCGACCTTGTTTATCGCGCTGTTTAAAGAAAACGCAGTTCTAGCTAGGCATATATAGTAAAACTGAGGGGTTCTAGATCAGAAAAGCGTAGTCAAGAATTCTCAGCCCATGGCAGGGTTTTTGATATCAAAAAGCGCGGTCCAGAATTCTCAGTCCCTCCGGCAGGGTGTTTGATATAAAATACCCTGCCAGAGGGGCTGAGAATTCGGGACTGGTTGCTTTGCTTTTATTGTCTTTGGATGTTTTGTTACAGTAAATGCCCTGTAGCTCTTCCTCGTTGTGTCGTGGGTTGGTCAGCAGTTTGTGAGTGTGGTATTTCCTGATCACACTCAGTTTTTTTATAAGTGGCCATTTTCAAACTCATTTTCCTGTCCAGGCGCTAATGATATTGAAATGATGCTTTGCCCAAATATGTGCATTTCAATGAAATAAAGTTCAGCAGGGCTTTAGAATAGCTTTCTTTCACATCAGGATTTTGGGGTTCAAAAATGCAAAAAATAAACTTTTAATAAAAATAAGGGTTTTGAGTGCAGTTTTTTTTTATTGAATTGGGCGATAATACAAAAAACACCTAACCGAATTAAAAACGAAACATCAAACACTTTAAGTTAGGCTTATGACACATTTTTAGGATTTTTTACAAAAAATGTTCGGTTTCTGAGATTTTTGAACATCATCAGCTGCACATGCTAAGATCATTGTATGCGTTTTATTTTATCTGAACATGTTAGACCAAACATAACACAGATTTATAAGCCCATTTTGTAATGATAAATTGTCCAAGATGGGTGTCAACTTCCAGGTCAAGGTAATGGTACATGTAAAAAAAATATTGCCAAAGTAGAACAGTGACGCATATTCATAACAAATAAGTGCTGAAAAGTTCAATCTCTTGCCAAAGAAAAAAAATCGTATAGATGAATGCAAATTTTGTATGCAAATTGCATGCTTAAAGCTAAATTTCTCATATTAAAGAGACTAAGTCTGCAACTATGATCATTTTTCGAAAAAAAATGTTTTCTTTTTAAAACATTTGTAAAACAAGAACTAAGTTATGTTTTCACAATAAATCTGCTCATTATAGCTGAAAACTGCATGTAAAGGTTAATTATCTTATAAAAACAGGTGGTTTTCTCTTATATGTAATTATTTGCGTCCCTCCAATAATTATAGACAGTCAATTTTTAACATAAATGCTGTTGTTTTGATACTGATAATTTGTGAAGATTTACGAAATTGGTAAAATGTATACCTGAATTTTAGTTCTTTTACTGTGTTCTTGAAAAATACATTTTCTTCAAAAATTAAAAGATCAAAAGTTACAGACTTTGCAGCTTTAATGAAGAGAGAATTGGATCAGTGGTTGAGAACTTGACGTCGTTGGTTCGGCGAGCAGTGAAGGCTCTGGCGAGACTGCGCATATATGCAGGCTCGTCTGAATATTCGCTGCTAGTATGTGCGATAAGGCATGCAACCAGGTGATAAGTGCCAAAATAAATTAACAAGTTTAATCTTTTCGAAAAAGCTTGCCACCTTTCACTGAAGAGTATTACATTGTATAAAAATGATAAAAATCTGCGTGCCTACCTGCCTGTCAGTCTTCCCAGGCCGCCCGCGTGCCTGCCTGCCTGCCTGCCTGCTACAATTATACATTCTGTTGAAACATGGCAAACGTGTGTGTGGCGAATACCGTATTAGACCAGATGAGTGAACTATGACTCGCGGCATAACCTCGTCAAAAGTCTATACCCTCTTTTGAATACAGTGCAGATCCATTTATCAGCTGACCTCTGACGAATCATACCGGCCGAGATCCATACTGCGTTGCTTCCTTACGAGTCATCCATATTAATTGAAGTTACACCGCTAGTTTTTGTTTTATACTAGAAAAGAGCCCACGCAAGCGCGGAAATATTTCATGATTGTCAATTTACCTTTATTTTGCATTTAAAAAAGCTGAAACTTGTATCCCCCTTTCATGTGTGTTAATTTTTCACAGCTTTATGAAATCTGAAACTTGTATTGGCGATTCTAGTCGCCGAAATGACCATGGGCCCAAATAGGTATGGGCCGAAATGACTCGAAACCGGCGAGTTTTAATTTTTTTTACAAAAGCTGATACTTGTAAACATGATTATGCTTATATCTTCTCATCTTGAAAATCACTAAAAATCTTCAGCGAGGTGACTTTTACTATATTTGTTTTCCTCCAAACAATGCCAAAAATCGCTCAAATCCAGGTTCTTATTTCTGAACAATGCACTTTTTTAAACAGATTTTATTGATAGCGTCATTGCCTACTGCGTCAAGTGGTACGACCAAGCCTATCAATGTAAGCTGTTTAGCGACCTTGAAACTTAGGATTATTGAGCGTGAGTCAGAGAAAGGTGTCTTGAACTTTCATAACTCTAGTTGCCATCAATGGTAGTAATTAACTATTTTATAGAAGTTCTGTTTGTTTTGTTACTGTTTTGTGAGTCCCCCCCCCCAAAAGTCTGTACTTGTTTAAAGCTAGTGTCAATTTAAGTTTATACTAAGGTCTGCTGATTATTATAGTTTAGTGTTGTGTTGGTTACTGGTACTGTCCAAAAATAGGGACAATGTCGGAAAAATTAGTCTGCAATTTTTTAAGTGGTAGCTAACCAAACCAATAAATGAGTGGTTTTCACACTCAAAATGCAAAGAAATACAATATTTAAGGAAATTTTTGTATACCAAATTATCTTCTTCAAAGGCAAACCTGGAAATGTCGTTACTTTTCGTGGTTAAAAAACAAACTTTTTCTCCTTATTTTTCTTCCAACTTCTGATTGGGAATTTTACTGTGCCAATTGGGAAAAAGGAGGTGTTTCGCCTTTGGGAGTGGGGCCGAATTTCGCCCCCCAAAATGGCCTGAAAAGGAACACTGATGCCGAAATGGTTTGGATTGATTGGTGTTTTACGTCCCGGTAAACAATTTTTCAGTCATGTTGAGACGGAGCCACTTCTTCCTGGGTATTATTAGTACTTTGGGAAGGTGAAAGTGCCTTTCTCAAGGACACTACACAGCGGTCGTGGGGTTCGAACTCGGGGCCTCTAGGTCCCGAGTCCGACGCTCTACCACTGAGCCACCGCGCCTCCATATGCCGAAATACACTTCCCTTTTTACGACCATTATAGGCGAAACGGAGCGGTCTGGGGCGAAGTATTTCGCCGATTTGCCCTCAAATTGGAACCCTGCTTGTACCTGAAAGCTAACATATAAAATTTGGGTTTGATTGGCCCATCAATTTCCGAGAAAAGCCAGTTTTAATTTTCATATACGTAAATGACCTTTAGCCAAGGTCAAGAAATGACCTCGGCCTTCAATACTCACAATTCTTCATTATTTCAGTTGGTTTCAGGTCAGAGGCTGAAATATTTGTGAAAAAATCAACAGCTTTCACTTTTTCCTGTAGAAAAGCCTAAGTTAACAAATTTGACCTTGTTGTAAAATTGGTCAAGGTCAACCGTAGGTCATCATTTGAACAAAGTATGATGGGCAGAGTCACCACTGCTACATACCAAGTTTCGTGGAAATTGGTTCACCGGTTCCGGGGAAGAAGATTTTTGAAGGGTTTTTACCATATATGGGCGTGGCGGCCATCTTGGTCATGTGACCCAGATGCAACAAACAAACTTTCGTTCCCCCTACCCAAAGAGGCTCCACATAAAATTTGTCTTTGATTGGTCAAATGGTTTCCGAGAAGAAGATGTTTGAAATTGTTGACGACAACGGACCATGGGCATCCTACCTATAAGCTGACATATGCTGCTAAGGTGAGCTAAAAACAAATTCAACCTCAAGCCCTCACCAGTAGCTTGCACCTGACCGTTCTAAGGTGGTGATTTTGGTGTAGTTCTTACTTCGTTATTTGCATACCTGTCAACTTTTTGAAATCTTAAAGAGTGAGATTGCGCGCGACGCCCTTAAAATGGTTATTTTCTGCTCGCATTTACCGCGCGAACCAATTTTACCAAATTTTTTAGGAGTGAGATTTATTTTTTTCTAAGAACCAAAAAGGGATTATTGGGCCGAAATGACCATGGGCCGAAATGACCCGGAACCGACGATTTTTTTTTATTTTCTTTTTACAAAAGCTGATACTTGTAAATGCGGTTATGTTTATTTCTTCTCGTCAAGAAAATCACAGAAAAACTTCAGCGAGCCGCCTTTTACTAATAATATTTGATAGCGTCATTGCCTACCGTGATATAAGTGGTACGACCAAGCCAATCGATGTAAACAGTACATTATGCGCAGCGACCTTGACACTTAGGATTATTAAGCGCGTGTCGAAGAAAGGTGTGATGATTACCGCGACTAATAATCAGTTTTGATAAGGGATTATTTAAAATTACAGCCATATCTTTTTTTCTTTGGCGAGTTTGGCGGCGTTTTCCCCATTGTTGTTTATAATATGGCCGACTTGACACAGCATAATACACATATACAGTCGTGCTAAGACTAAAGGTAACACCAAGTGCACTCCGTGTTCACTACAGATAAACTTCATCTAGACTTCAAAGTTCACTACTAGTGAACGGCATAGTGCACTATAGTGCACTAGGTAGTGGACACCATGTGAACTAGACAAATCAATAGTCTTATCTGCATAAACAAGGCGCCTTTTGCTATCTAGACATGTAGATGATTTTTAGACATGAATACCAAATTTTAATGAAAAAAGATATATGGAATAGATTCTCCATCCTTTCTTTAATTCATTCATCCACCCATTCAGCCAGTGTAGAAACAGATAGATCTACAGGTACATGCACTTAATAACATTTTATTATTTGTTGGGAGAAAATAAACTACACCCACTTTTTTAACTCTTAAGCCGCAATTACAAAAAACGTTGTCTGCTTTTGTCGTCTGCTGAAACATCTTAGAAGCATCTTGGTCAAACAGTGTAGACCCAGATAAGACTGTCCAATAATAGGCGGTCTGATCTGAATACACACTGTTTGCCTCTACACTTATATTAATCAATGATGCAGCAAATAAATGCAGCAGATGACTAAAGCAGACAACATTTTCAGATGCACCTTTGCACTCTCTTTATGTTAAAAAAATGAAAATGAATTATTTTCTCGTGGGCACCTTTTTCTATTTCATTTTTTATTCTATTTTATTTTATTTTTGCCTGCTTTTGTTGTCTGTTTAAGTGTTTAACACTGTAGACACGGATATTAGTGCTCCTAAAAGTGGTGATATGATTTGGGTACATACTGTTTGCATCTACACTCATATTGATCAATAATGTAGCAAATAAATGCAGCAGACGACTTAAGCAGACATCATTTTCAGATGTACTTTTGCAGGCGCTTTAAAAAAGAAAATAAGTTATTTCTCATGAGCACCGTGTGTCTATTTCATTTTTTTAAAATTCCATTTATTATTATTATTATTAATATTATCATTATTATTATTATTATTATTATTATTATTATTATTACTTTGTAAAAATTGTTTTGATGAAATAAGAAATGTATTACAAACTAAGAATTTATAACCTGAATTATATTTAATGGAGCATATTGGGTACTTTATTGATGACATTTGCCTACCACCTGCTGATTTAACAGGTACTTGTCATGGCATTTCATTTTCGGTGCACGACTTTCCGTCGAAAACCCTTTCGTCGAATACGACTGTACGTCGAATACGACACTTGGTCGAAAAAAACGAGTAAAAGCGACACTTCGTCGATTTTTTTTATGAAAGAAGTACGTCACTTGGTCGAAAAAAATCGACCAAGTGTCGTACTTGGCTTATAATATACCAAAGTCGCTGTTTCGGCTTACTCGATTGTAGATAAGCTGATCATGCAATACGGGAAACGCATCCCAAAAGCGTGTCCAGATTACTCAGCTTTTCAAAAGCGTATGGAATAATGATGGGGCGTTAACAGTGGGAGTGATATCAGCTCGACTTTTCATTTTTTGTATTTCCTCTTGTACCGCAGATTTGTTCAATTCCTTATCAGTGTTGTTCTGAAGATGGCTGAAAACTTGCAAATAGACGGGAATTTTACATTAGTAATAGGGGTGCACATAACTAAGAACAGCTCATGGGCTTGATGTAATAAAATCAGAATGTTCTATTCAATTTTGTTCATTTTTTTCAGATGCATGCGCATTGCGCTATTTTGGTAAGATACTTTTATTTTCAAATTCTCATTTTTCGACCAATTTTCGACGAACTTTCGACGATTTTTCGACAGATGTATTTTCGACGAATTGTCTTTCGACGTAATTTCGACGAATGGTCGCGTTCGACGTAATGTCGTATTCGACGATATGTCGCATTCGACGAAAGGGTTTTCGACGAAAAGTCATGGACGCTTTCATTTTATGGCTTCTCTGTCATTAATATTACACCTACTGTATCATCTAATGCAGTGGGGGGGGGGGGCTTTTAAAAGGATTCTATCTCCGGTTTTCTTTTCAGTTGATTGGGACACTAAATATAAGTCTCAAATCTTTTAGCAACACTTTGGTCATTTAGTTATAACAATAGTTTGAGCAAATAGTGAGGTACAAAAAATACAATTCGGTAAAAGTAAATCAATACAATACAATACAATACAATACAATATATTTATTCAGCATTAAACATAAAACAATGTTTATAGCCTACACATTAACATATATTAATGTAGTGAAAACAACAACAATTTTCCTGAGGAGCATCTAGCATTTCTTCTGATATGTTTAGTGAATTATATACAAGCAGTCCGGATCCAAGTCAGGTCCGACAGAGCGTTGGTCCTGATCTGGATCCACACTGTTTGACACCCCGACGTTTCATACTGCTGTTTTATAGGTCATAATTAATCACCAAAGCTGCCTTTTAAAACATGTTTGTAACTTGTGCGCTATTTTAATTGCTAATGAAGAAATCTAGTCCCATAATGGAGCACACAGTCAAAAGACATACCCCGTATTTGAGGGAGAGAATTATTACATTGCACACAATTGATTGGCCAATTACAGCTGGAGGCAGTCTCTTATCAGTAGCCACCTGGTATTGAAGAAGACAGTGAAAGACAGAAACCTTCACAAACAGTGAATACCCAGATGAAATGCCGCGTAAGGTGGCTCTTTATCAGGGTCTGCACTGACGGTTTGCTAAAATAAAAAAAAATAGAGAAATACATTCATCACGATGGTAATTTACAAAAGTTGAACTGTTACCCCTAAAACTCAAAATTGACCGTCCCATACTTATTGCATACTTATCATGGATCAGCAGGATTTGCATTACTTACGTGTAACCCAAACAAATCACGTGCCTGTCATGTCACCCAATTTACAAGCGATTTGAGCGAGTGCGTAAATGTAAATGTTTTCGCTGTTATCACAAAATATCCCCACCCCAGCGATAATTGGATTATCAAAGCCCTTTTTTGATTTACTTACTTTGTCGTCTGCTGATTTTTTTTCAGAATCAACTTGTTCGAAAAATTATTTCAAGAATACATTTTGTCGGGCCTGATCTGGGTCAAAGCTGTTTGTAAAAGTTATCAGCAGACGACACTGAGAGATAAAGAGTTAAACGATTGAGAGTTTATTGCAAGCACACCAATATTGTGTAAGAATAACATAGGTGTAACTATACGCGTTATGTCACGACTGATCAGGGTACATACTAATTGTAATAAATTTAAGAAAATAAACGAAGTTGCTCAATTCTATTATAATATACAGCTTCGGTATCAAACTGTTTTTTGAATGTCGTTTGATTTGCCACCAGTTAGCCGAAATAATAGTTTTACAGACAGTGTATAGCCAGATCATACATGTATATATCACAAATCATAAATTAACGTGTAAATATAAATAACTAGCAGCTCTTTTGATTTCACAAAATTTGTTTAATTTCTAATATATTTCTGGCCATGAAGGTTGATTTTATCTTAGCAAAAGGTATAGACCCTAATGAAATGCCTGTCCTAGGCTGTTGATGCTGATGGAATGCGGCCTTTAATCTGGGTCTCCACTGTTTTCTAAATACATCATCCACAGAGGAAATGTAATGCGATGGCTCTTTGCAAGCTGGGTAATTTTCATTTGATTTTGTTGTCTGCTGATATAGTTTTTAAAATGTTAGACTTCAAAATAATTTTCATGCATATTATCAGAGTGTCAGTTTAAATCCAGACCAGGCCCGATGTTTTGTCGGACCTGATCTAGCTCAACTGTTTGCAAAGGTTAGCAACAGACAACGAACAAAATACATTACTAGCAGGTAAAGGGTTAAAGTCAAGTGACCACACACAAAAATAAAGGTGTGATAAATAACCAATCAAGCGATTATAATCTTATCTGTTATCTTTAATTGCTTGTATAAACAGTGTCATTAATTTATGACACACTTCTGCAAAAATAGCAAATTAAAATATATAAGATAATGCGAAATCATTAGAACTTGAAGGTTCAAAACAGCTTGCACATATTTTTTCATCAGTGTCTTTTTATAAATGTAAAAATATCTATTGCTATATGAGCCTTAGATTCTCTTTGTGAAAAATGCCACCGCTGCTTGCTTAAAGTAAAGATGTAGATGAAGACCACGCCATTGACAAGGTCTTTAAAATGAATCTAAGTTTCAACAAAACATTATTTTACTGTTTATGAAAAAGACTATCCGCACAGTCTGGTCCACACTCCTTGTTATTCACATCAGTGTCAATCTGTTTAGGTCTACACTGCTGGTCCTGATCAGGGTCCAAACGGTTTGCTAAGGCTATCAACAGACGACAAAAGTTACCGCGAGCGACAGTCTAATCAGCGCCTTTGTTATTCACATCAGTGTCAAACTGTGAACCGACAAAATGTTGATCCTGATTGGGGTTCAAAATTTTTACCAGGGTTATCAGCAGACGACAAAAGTCGCAGTGGGCAAGGAATAATTTATATAGGTTAAATATGAAAGTACCTGTAATGTCCTATTTACGTGTGCGTCGGTCCGATTTTGTTGCATGTGATTGTCTTACGGTGATAACCTTTTCAAACAATTTAGACCCTGATCAGGCTCAACAAAATGCTGAGTCTGACAGGAGTCTGCAATGTTTGCAGGATTCAGATATTATTATTATTATTATTATTATTATTATTATTATTATTATTATTATTCGTTTCAGTGAATAACTCAGCTTGGGCAGTGTCTAAACACAAAATTCTGTTATGTTTTTCTTGCTTAACTTTATCATTTTGTCTCAGTAAAAATATGATAAGACAGTAAATGCACTAAATTTCTTTTACGATAATTACATGAGAGCAAATCGCTTTGGGCCATAGATCCTTAAGTTTTAGCTTTTTCACACAGATGATCAAACTCCCGCTGTGCCAGGTAGAGCTCATCGTAAAATTATCCCACAAGCCATCGGACAGTTAGCCTGGGTTCCAGTCTGATCATTTTTTCTTCTTTTTTATTTTTCCGTTACCATGGTTACTTGGTCAATATTAATCGAAATCAATAACGGACAACCGATACCTTTGATGTTTTTTTTGTTGTTATTTTTTTAAATATTAGCATTAGAAAATATTGTCAAAATAATGACGACTGGACCCAGGCTATCGGACAGTATGCTTTGCTGATAGTTTGTACCCAGATCAGGTCCAACAGAACATCGGGCGCGATTCGGATCCAATACTGACTCGATTAGAGACCTTGAATTTAGTCACGAAGAAAAAGTCGCATAAGGGTATACATTGTCGTCTGCTGGTACCATTTGCCATTTTGCAAATAGTCTGTACCCAGATCAGACCCTGGTTTCATGCTGAGTTTCTCGATTATGCAATAAAATCGCTTCCCAGGTGGCAATTACAGCGGGTATTATACCTACAGCCATTTCTTTCTTGAGAAGTCGAAATATCGAAACTAAATATGCATGTAGTCTCACCAGAGCCTTCGCTACTCGTACATAAAATGATGACAACATTAACCTAAGTATTTTAGAACCGATCATGAACATGGATAAAATAGATCTTTTAATTGGTCTCTCTCTCTGTTATAATAAGCAGGGGATAAGGTGTCTTGCTAGGACATGGCGTGGTGCCTTCAATGAGCCTCGAACTAGCGATAATCAAGTCTAATACTTCTCCAATCGAGTTATAAAAATATATTTAAAATGTATTCTGTAAACTTTAAAGGCTACAGATTCTTAATAACCTGAGTTCATGATGTTTATTTATTCACTTCATTCATTAAAATGCTAGATTTAAGTTCTACTACCCCATATGTATGTTACACTAAAACAATCTGGCTCATAGGTAAGACATGGAGTGCACATGGAGTTAACAAATTTGAACTACGTAGTTCACTCTAGTGAACTAGTAGTGGACACCAAGCTTAAACCTTGTGCACTCCTTGTGCACAAGGGTGTCACCTTTAGTCTTAGCACAACTGTACATATGACATATACACAAAAATTCGGAACGCTTCGGTCATCTCCATTCAGTTTGTATTGGAAACCCAATCGATCTAAAAATAGTGACGCGTGACCATGAACGTGACATACACTAAATATAGAAACATTCGCCAGAGGGCGCAGTTCTTTTAGAAAACACACTTAATTCCAAAATTCTCTAAATCTATGCTAAATGAAAACTCATCCTAACCGAGATTATCAATGAAAGCAATATCTTAAAGTAACAGTAAAGAAATCAAGCATGAAAATGACCTCGATTTTTCAGTTTATGCGGTAATTCGTTTATTTAGTAGTATAGATTGTTTTGTGGTTTAACGTCCTAGTCGACCGCTATGGTCATGTCGAGATGGCCAGTTAACCTATCCACAATTTTTCATAACTGGTGCTCCTTGCACATGCTAGCCGAAGGGGGATCAGAACATAAAAGAAAAGAACAAAACAGAAGATATTAGTCGTTGAATATATCTAATGATCAATGCTCCATGAATGTATGTGACCGACTGGGGTCGAACTTACGATCCTGGATAAGTTATCGAACTCGATACATTGTACCAACAGCCCGGCTATTACAACGTTAGATTGACTGGAAATCCGTAGTTTAGTTTTGGTCTTGATTTTTTACGTTCTAGTCAACACTTTTTCAGTCATGTCGGGATGGGTCTTCCTGGGTTCAACTAGTACTAAGCAGAATATAAAGTCTCGTGCTAAAGGACACACCTCAGTGCCCCCGATCTCGAGTCAAGCACTCTACCACTGAACCACGGCAAAGCGTGAAATAAAGCAACTTCAGCTGCCATCGTTATTACCTCAAACCATAAAACGAGCCATGACATGAGATTTCCAACAATGTGGTATGTGCGACCAGCAAAGGCTCAGACCAGCCTTGCGCATACGCGCAGTCTGATCAGAGCCTTTGCTAGTCGCTTGAATAGTCTATGAATATTAAGCTACTGACCGAACATCATTTGGAGTTTCTACGCTTAAAAGGAGGCTGCACAGACTCGTACGAGTCTACACTTGTCAAAATGCCACATTGTTGGAAATCACATGTCACGGCTCAAATATATATACAAGTCATTACCCGCAGCACACAAATCTACCACAACGAGTAACTGTCAAAATTAATCATACTATGGATAACAACAGTCATGTCACGTCAAAGGGAGCGCAGTGGGTCTGTGGTAGAGAACCTGACTCGAGATCACGGGGTTGCGGATTCGAGCTTCACCGGCGGCACTGCGTTGTGTCCTTGAGCTTAGTACTGGCTCAATCCAGGAGACCCGTCCCAACATGATTGAAAAACTGTTGACCGGGACGTGAATAATCAAATAAAAATATCAAAAGCTTAAACAGGAAATGATTAGTCCGTGCTCGATAAGAGTAGGGTGACGAAACAGATTTATAGTTAGAAGTATGAATAAAAGCCCTATATTTGTCCAATCATGTGAATAAAGTACCATCATAACGTGACCAACTACGTAACTCTACTCTTCTCGAGCACGGAATTTACACGTATTATTTCGACAATTAAAAAAACAACAACCCAAATTATTTCTCGACTTTGCGAAACAAATCAAAACAAACTGCGAAACCGAGCTGTAAAAGAAATAAGAGAATCAAAACAGGAATATTTTGATAAACGATTGCATGCTGTCTTCCAAAAACCATGATCCAAAACTATTTTGGAAAATTTCTAAACAGGTACTCAACCTTGGCAATTCTTCTAGCAATGTATCAGCGTCGAAACACTTATTCTTTATTTCTCTTCTCAGACCAGGGTCGATGGCACAAACAAAGACTAAACACATCTGGAACCAGTCCCTTATTCTATTAAACCTCTGGAAATCTCCTTCCAAGAGACCAAAGACGTTCTTTACCATCTATATGTATCCAAAGCCTCTGGACCTGATCTTGTCAGCCTCCGTCTCTTGAAGGAAGGGGCTGATATACATGTACAGGCTTCTACTTCCTCTGTTATATTCAATCATTCTCTTAACTAAGGATATTTTCTTCATTCATGGAAAGAAGTCAATGCTTCTCCTATTTCCCAGAAAGACGACATATCTCTACCATGCCAAGCTGGAAAAGTAATGGAGTGCTGTATAGCATCAATAAGCATATCTATAATAACGTTACTATAAACAAAATCCTCATTCCTCTTCAATCTGGGTTTGTTCCTGGTGACTTGAGCACTTGTCAATTCCTCCACACGTACTGTAAATTCGGAAATTTTCGCGAGAATTTTATTTTCGCGAATAGTGTTAAAAGACTTATAAGTCACGTAAAAAAATCGCGAATCTGGCATGATTTACCTTCATCAGTAAAGGACAAATAGTTTTCACCATTTCACGAAGCTTATATTTTCGCGAAACTCCGCATACGCGAAGTTTCGCGAAAATAAAACCCTCGCGAAAATTTCCGAATTTACAGTACCACATAATATGAGCCATGACATGTGATTTCCGACAATGTGGCGTTTTGACAAGTATAGACTCAGACGAGTCTGTGTATACTCCTTTAAAGCTTAGAAATTCCAAATGATGTTTAGTCAGTAGCTTAACAATCATAGAACATTTAAGCGACTAGCAAAGGCTCTGATCAGAATGCGCATATGCGCAGGCTGGTCTATGCCTTTGTTGGTCGCACATACCACATTGGTGGAAATCTCACGTTGCGGCTCAAATATGTAAAGCGGCTGACAACGGTAAAGAATTATAACCTGTATTCTGTGACATCAGCATAAGGGACAACTCCATAAATTACGTAGTACATGTTAATCGGGCTGGTTTTCTAGCTATCTCTCAGGTCGTGGACAACTGGCGGTCTTCAATGGTACAATAAATTCTCAAAGTTCTAGCTAGTGTCCAACAACTATCTGTTCTTTGCCCTCTTCTTTTTTTTTAATTTATATTAATGACATTGTTAAACATATTGGTGGATTTGCAGGGGATACCAGCTTTTCTTGCATACCGGATACGGATATCTGGGATTTTACCCTGGGATAGAAAATCTTATCTAACCCATGCTATCTTACACAGGCTGTCACGTGTAGGCTACATACATTGGTTGTATTGGAACTCACGCACAATGTCGTCAAGTGACGTCATAGTTATGTTAAAGTAACGTCATCATGTGAAATTGTATCTTAGCGTATTCAGGGATATCTGGAAGCTTAATTTTAAATAAAGAAAACAGTGGTGAGCAAGACAAACAATCCATTATTCGTGTGATGTAGGATAGAAAAATCCATCCCTCGGCATCGCCGTTTGTCATCACTCGGCAAGCCTCGTGATGCCAAATGGCGATCCTCGGGACAGATTTTTCTATCCTACCCTCACGCTCATTATGAATTTTTATAATACATCATCGTAAACCTACCCCAGGAAGCTGCAATGATTCTGAACACCGATTTCCCAACTATTTCGCATTGGGCAAACGATTGGCTTGTGTAATTTAATGCAAACAAAACCCTTTCGATGATCTCACAAAAACCGAATCATGTCCAATACCCGCTTCTTTTTATGAAAAACACTACCATTGATGAAATTACAAGACATAAACATTTAAGTTTATTTCCACAAGTACAACACGTGAATAGAATAATATGATAAAGCTTGGACAAGGGAGGATTTCCTACGAGCCCTAAATAAAAATTAGTAGGAAATCTCTCGAAAAAAGTACATCTCTTAATCCGCCCACTGCTCGAATATAGTGATACTGTATGGGACAAAAAGCCGCTGCAACACGCACAAACCCTTACTTGTTTATAAATTTTCCATCGTATCGCTCCTAATTACCTCTCTGACATTGTGCCTTCTCTAGTCCAAGAAACTTAAACAACTCTGATAATATATGAAACTATAGAGCTCGCACAAACATTTCCTTAACTCATTTTCCCCCTCAACAATATGTTCATGGAATGATCTTCCAAGCGATGCGAAAAACTGCACCCTCTGTGGCTTTATTCAAACATGGAATCAAGCGAAATATAAAGAAACCCCCAAAAGTACTACAATGTTAGCACCAGCAAAGGATAGGTCCTTCATGCTAGACTCAGGTTTGAATGCAGCTCCTTGAACGCTGACCTCTATAGGAAGCATATTATAAAAATACCCTCATGACACAATGCCACACTGGTAAATGTAAATGTATACGTCGATTTTATTTACGCGTATTGTCGGTTCTTCATAGACCGGAAGCGGTAGATATTGGTGTTGATACTATAAAGAAAACATGACATATGCCTAAATGACTATAGACTTCAATCATTTATAAGTATTCAGTATGTGCATGGCGATTTATGTAAGCATTTTAGAATAGATTCGAGTACCGATCATCAAGATCGGTACTTGAATATATTCCTAAATGCTTACATAAATCGCCATGTGCATGCCAAATACTTAAAAATGATCTAATTCTATAGTCCTTTAGGCATATGACATGTTTTTCTTTATCGTATTAACACCAATCTCTACCACTTCCGGTCTATGAAGTACCGGCAATACGTGTAAATACCAGCATATCGACGTATACATTTACCTGTGTGAATAGGGTAATTTTGAAATCGCTGCTCACTTCCTACTTCACTGTCTAATCTTCTTCAAAATGATTTACCTGACAATCCTAGAATCTATATCGCTAAAGACCTCCTGTTTGTAATGGAAAACGCACCAGAGTAAGAAAATAAATCACTCTTCTTAGAAGTCACCGAAATTTATTTGAAAACTTTGCTAAGCCTTGTGTATGCATCTTTACTGTCCTCATATGATAGGAGTCAGCCTCTTCTCAACTTCATTCTTTGTGATTCCTCGCATTGTATTGTATGCATTATTACAACCAATAATCCTCAGCTCAGGATAGCATGTCCATTTCTTGAAAGAACAACGTGTTTGCATGTCGGCCTTGCATTCCATAGCCTGATCAGCGCTTTTGTTCCTCGCCTCCTGGAAGACATAATTAGTCATTCCTTCTCTTCATATTCTTAATTTATCTTCTCTGTTATCTAGCAGGCTTCTTGGGCATTGGCCAATCAAACACACAAAGACCCAAAACCGTTCCTCCTGCGGCGTAATACATTTAACTGTTCGACTAGAAAAGGTAGACACTTGAATCAATTAGCTTCTTGCACTTAAATGTATCTATCTATCTATCTATCTATCTATCTATCTATCTATCTATCTATCTATCTATCTAACTATCTATCTATCTATCTATCTATCTATCTATCTATCTATCTATCTATCTATCTATCTATCTATCTATCTATCTATCTATCTATCTATCTATCTATCCATCCATCCATCCATCCATCCATCCATCCATCCATCCATCCATCCATCCATCTATCTATCTATCTATCTATCTATCTATCTATCTATCTATCTATCTATCTATCTATCTATCTATCTATCCTCCACAATTGCATGGAGGCTCACAGCTTAATGTCAGATCCTATTTTCTGATGTTACATTTATCTTTATATGTTTTCGTATTGATCAATAAAATAATATGTAAGCCAATTTAATATTCGCTAATATCAGCGAATCTGGCAAATTCACAATTAACTGGAAATGCTTCTTTTAGATGTGATCCTTTTTCTCTCTTACACCAGACCAGGGTTTCAGCTTTTTTAACCTTTATGAGAAAATTCTATCTCACATACCACATACCAACCAGAGGGAAAGATAAGCACGTTGGAAGATAAGTGACGTCATTGTCATGACATTGTTTAATGTGGCACAATCGTGTCTCGGTATAAACTGTTATATTAATTTTAATGGTAAGCAAGAAAAACATCAATCCATCAATCCTCTGAGAATGGGATAAGAAATCCCTCTCTAGGAATCACCTTTTGTTATCACTCAGCAAACCTCCTGATGCCAATAAGGACTTTTTTTATCCCACCGTCACACTCATGGTGGATTCATATAGTACATCTTTATCCTTCTCTAGGTAGCTCCTTTTTTTAAAATTAATACTGCTTATTGACAAAGAAGGTCGCGGTGTGTGCAGGCTCATCTTGACCGAAATTGATGGGGATAAGTCCCGCTTTTTAACAGATATATCATCACGAATCACGAATTAATACTTCCGCTAATGAACATATATTAATCTTTACTACTCTTTGTTTTATCTAGATCTAGAAAACATATTGTCTTTTGATGCTCCTCAATTGATCTTGGCTTCGAATGAATATAGCAAAAGCACTGATATAGTCTAAGGGGCACTACGCTTATATCCAGTGTGTCACTGGATCTAAGCGTAGTTTCCCTTTGTTTATTTTGCGTCATGATGGGTAATGCTGTAACTGCATATCCTTTGTCATAAATCAACGTCTACCTTGGTATCACATTGGCCAGTAGGCCTCCATCAGCATGTGACAAACGGAATCTTGGTTTCTTCAACTTCGCTGCGGCTGATGGTGCGAATTAGGAGTTAACAAACAGGACACATTACTATTTGGGGGTTTATAAATCTCCATTCTGAGATGCTAAGAACTATAAGAGGTGGAATCATTTAATCACACAAGCGGGAGATATGAAATAGCATGAACACTGTTGGCAACTTTCCAGAACTCAATTGGGAAACGTTTACAGTCAACTTCAGCATTCCATTTTGTAGAAGGTATATGGGACTCTTTTAATGTAAACACATAGACTCATTCACACGATTTAGAGTGGACCAGGGTCCTAGTTGCCTTGCCTTATTGTCTACTGATAAAGAGGAATTTATTGAAAATATTAAGAAAGGGGACAAACTGGGTGCAAGTGACCGTGCAAGTATAGATTTTATGTATTGTGTAAATTTAAGAGTAATGACTTCCAGCAAAACAGGCCAGACTTTTATGAGGCAGTTTTAGATCAATTTGTGAGTAATTAAAATATGAAGCGTGGAATGAAATATCAGAGATGAACGCAGATAACTTTTGGAATTTCTTTATGAACAAAGTGAAATATTGTATTGATCAGTTTTTGCCTGTGAAGTGTAATAGCAAGCCAATGGAAGGGCGTATATTGTGGTAGAAGGGGAAAGAAAAAGAAGCATACCTGGAAAGTATCTGCTTAGTCATAGTTATAAAGATTATAAAGAATACTGTTAACTGAAAAATAGTGCTTCAAAGGCTGTAAAATTTGCCAAAAAGAAGTATGGTGTACCAAAAAGGTATTGCAGAAAGTGTTAAAATATCTATCAAGTTATTTTGAGCCATGTGAAGGAGGAAGCAAAAAGTAAAAGTGGCATTGGTACATGTATCAAGTAATCCTCATGTGTCAAAATGTTGTGACTCTGACATCCACATTTCCCTAGAGAATGTGTTGAAGTGATTTATCTCCCAATTTTTGATATTTGTCAGAGATCTATATCTACTGGAGATATACCAAATGACTGGAAGACCAATACAATGTGTATATTCAAGAAAGGGGAAAACAAGAACCACGTAATTACAGAAATGAGTCACTGACTTAAATTGTATTTAAAATACTAATAAGCAAAACTAAGACGGAAGTTATGAATCATTTGTCCAGACACGGCTTGTTAGCGGACAGTCAGTTTGTCTTAAGAAAGAATAGGAACACAATTCTACAGCTTCTAACTGTGATGTAAGATTAAATTGAAGCGTTGGATAATAAGTTACAAGTTGATACAGTATTTTTAGACTTTACCAAGGCGTTTGATAGTGTTCGTCATAAGATACTGGTTAAGAAACTGGAAGGATATGATTTAAAATGGTAATTTTTGAAGTGGCTTAGGAATTTTTTTAAACAGAGACAGCAAAGAGAAGACATTAATGCAATCGTTTCAAAATAGACAGATGCATTATCCGGTATACCACAGGAATCTATTCTTGGCCCTATTTTATTTTTATTATATATAAATGACTGGCCAAGAGTTTTGGGAAGTTTATAACTATGCAAATTGTTTGCGGATGATCGTAAGCTAATTCAAAATATAGACTGATCGAAGGGAGTTGTTATAGGATATACATGTAGAAAGACTTTGTAAGTCGAGTAAAAATTGATTGTTTGACTTTACCATCAAGAAATATAATTCGGTTTCTTTTGGTGATGTACAATATGAATATGAATGCGGAATGACTGATACTGCACGAAATATATTACCTTCTTCTACGGATATCCCCAGATATATATATTAGAGATAATATAATATTTCGTGCAGTCTTACACGACACTCATCCCCAAAATTTGCTCTATGATATATATTTGTGGCATTTCTAGGTGATATCCACTTGATTGCTCTGCAATTGGATTATCATCACTGAGTCGCAATCTGATGTTTAGTATTACTTGAAGTTGCCAGTGTTTGAAGCGTTTAATATGCCATTGGCCGTTTACTGATTGTCTTTTCTTACATGTTCATTTCTCTTCAACTGCTTCTGAGTCATTCAACAAAAGGTGGGGAAGTCCTGTCCCTCGCCTAAATACTTGCATATTTTTTCATCCATCTTAGTTCAATTCATTGTTGTGGAGAAAGCAAACAAGTAGTCTTTGAGGTGCAGTCTGATCTTGCATGCACCATGCATGTCTTAGTGGATTTGGTCCAGGCCCCAAGGTTATTTATATTTTTCATGCTCAACTGAGCATAGAATTTATAATACTAATAATGTTAAAATGTCAACAATTGTTGGTATTTTTACATATGTTAGCAAGATAAATTCATCTCCTTAAAGTTTGAAGTTAGAAAAGTCTCAACTATTCATCATTTTAGATGCCATGAACAGTTGAGGTATCATGCTAAGTTGAGTTGAACCAGGCTCCCAGATAAGAGTGCGAAACATTTTTTTTTACTTCTCAACCGAAACATATGTTGTGTGTACTCAAAAGAACCAGCTCATTGAGACGGTTCTTTTCAAGCACCTAAAACTCGTGTTTAAACTGATTGAAAAGTAAACAATCGGAATTAACAGCAAAAAAAAATCCTTAACTGGTCCTATGGTTTCAAGAGCATGAAAAAGCCTTGTAACCGCGGGGCCTGATGTACCCAGAGGTAACAAGATTAACAAAAGAAGTACTGGTTGTGGTTTCATACGTAAATATAATAAAGAAATAACAAGTTAACACAATAAAACTTGAACAATAATTTGACCCACATGACAGAGAAATGGCCTATATAATATAAATAGGAAACTTGCCGATACATAGCAGCCTCTTAATTGTCTTTGAGCTTTCTCTTGATAACTCAGGCCCGGGTTACTCATATATCCTGCTTATATGAACGCAGATTCGTGATAGATTCGATGCAGATCTGAGATTAAAACTCAGGTCCAATGGCCCTTGACAGTTGACTGTGCAGCGAAAAAATAGACGAATTATTAAACTAGCAAAAAAAAATAATTAAAATCCCAGAATATTTTTCTAGACCCACAGTTTCCTAATATATTATAAGGGTCCCTTTCCATGCTTTAAATAATTTAAACTCATTATTGGCGAATAGAGCCTTTAATCCTTAAGGCACTGCAGCGTTGGAATGGTTTATTATTATCATTTAGTAGATGCTCTGGATTCAACTTTAAGTAATTCCAGGAGTGGAATGTTTCATTAAGGATAGCAAACAGTGCATTCTGTGTTTGCACTGTTTGCTGACAACCCATAATTGAATGCTAGGCACAACTGGTTAAATCAATAACGGAAGTGCGTAATTAAAACTTATTTTTCTTATTTCTCTTCCAACCCATATGTTGTGGATACTCAAAAGAACCGTCTCAATGAGACGGTTCTTTTGAGCATCCAAAACACATGCTAAAACAGAAAGATAAGAAAATATTCACAATTTTATACTTAAAGATATTGTTTATCACGACAAACATGTTTGTGAACGACATGAAAATACATATGCACCGGCTGCCATGGACATGTCGCTTATCATATAGGCTTTAAGCTATTCTGCACAGCTACTCAGTTGGATGAGATGTCTAGATTAGTTTTCTAAACCATCTTCCGTTTCCATACTACATGTGTGTTAACAACAAGACTGCGCCTATCATCTTGTCTTATCCAGAATTTTAAATTATGCCGGCTTTAACATCAACTGATGAGATAGCAGAAGAAAAATATAATATGTATTTGAGATGAATTAGATGAATGACATCAATATGAATAAAAATATATAGATGAATCAAATCTCATCAGACTTTATAGTTTACTCCGCCCCTTTTTGAGCTTCACAACCAATCGGTATTCACAGAAATTTAAATTTTTGGCCAACTTAATCACAAATTGTCAATATGTATGTAATATCTATTAAGAAGTAAATCCATGAAGTGGTCAATGCGGCTATTTTCAATGAGATGGGAGGAGAAAACTATAAGTAGGTCATATATCATATGTTACAATTATAAAGAAATTAAGTGGTTCGCTCGCTGTTCTCGTTCCTACTTAATTCCTTTATACTTGTAATTTTTGATCTATAACCTATACTTTTAAGTCTGTCGGACGGTACACAAGAAAGTATTTGAGAAAAAGGTTAAATTTGGAAAAAAACATAGCAGGCAACGAAAATGCATGCAAAATCATCCAGCATGCAAAGGGTTAAATAAGAGTTTCAATTGTAGCTGATCCGGTTCATGACAAAACAAAATACATTTCAAATTACCCATGCACCATGCGAAGACTCAAATGATAGGAATTAGTATTCGACAATGCCTAATCAAGGCTTTCTACATGCATGTCTCTGTGGAGAAACCATGTATTTGTTATACTATGAATTGTCCGCCTGTACGTTGGGATAATTCACGAGCTTTAGCGAGTGGATTATCTTACTTACAGGTGGACAAACATGGTATAACTGTTTAATACCACCTACATTAGTGTAGACCTTGGACATCATGAGATATGTCGTGCTAAAGTTGGAAGGTGGTATAAAAGTCCTTAAACCAAGTGAGGCCTAGCCCTAGTGTTATCGAACATTAGTAAACAGTGCAGAACCAGAATAGATTCAACAAACGCAGCGTCTGATCAGGTTCTGCGTTTTTGTTTACATAATGCGTTTTTAAAAATTGCATCAAATTGTAAATTACCACCTCACAACCCTTAAATTTGAAATGTATTCGTCTAAATGACAAGGGTGGAAACGACACTTTTGGATGCGAAGTATCGCCTGGGTCTTAGTTGCAAGATGCAAAAGGTACAGTGAAACCTGAGTAAGCGGCCACTCAAAAATAGACAAAACAAAAGTCTTAATGACAAACGGTAGCTTAATGAAAGTCGAAAGTATTGCAGAATGCTCCCGTTGGAGCATTCTGCAATACATTTGACCTACATTAAGCGATAATTGGTCTTGAAAATCAATTTTCGGTCTTTTTGAGAGTGGCGGTTTTGCACAGGGTTAAATGTACCAACATTTTATAGGCTGACTAAAAATATGGTTATTACTTTAAGAAGGCAATATGACAGCTATGGCACCAACTAGTTTTACTAGGTGACTAAGACTGGTTTCTGCTTGAGTTGATAAGCTCCCCACTTATATGCATACTGGACATTCAGGAAAGTCCGTCACAATTCGAGAATCGAATCATGCTTCGGGTGTAAGTAAGGAACATTACGCGTAGTACTATGTACCAAAAAGCTATATTTTGTTAACTGGAACTGGCGTATTGAAAATTAGTACTGTAGCATGTGGGTTCAGCTCTATCAAAATAAATTATTCTGAAAAACCGAAAAGTTTAATCAGCAGAATAAATGAAACTTATGTTTTTTCAATAAAATATTGCTTCAGCGATATTTAATTGAAAAAAATATAAGCTTCATTTATGCCGTTTGTTTTGCTGCGATCACACTTGTTATTGTTTTAACATGTTTTCTGTGACGTCAGCGTCACGTTATATAATGTCAGCGTCACGTTATATAACGTCAGCGTCACGTTATTAAAGTAAGTCCTCGTTGTACATCCGTGGTCTGATTCCATGGAATTTCGCGGAATTGGCCGAGGCAGTTCTGATTGGCATACGGGAGAGGAGCTTATCAACGAGAGGAGACCAGTCTAACTGGTGACTCGCACTCGACTTGACTCGACAACTCCCATACTTTTCTTAAAATTGTGTAGGCTGTGTCTTTAACATGAAACGTTGTGGCTTTGCAAGTGGTATACAAAGCAACATTGTGCAACAGTCTGTCACACTTATTCATCAATTTTTTCGTAGTTTCCAAACACATCTGGCTTCGTGGTAGTCTGAAATAATAATAATAATAATAATAATAATAATAATAATAATAATAATAATAATAATAATAATAATTGTAATAGTAATAATAATTATAATATAAGCTAACTATGATTACTTAAAACCTAGATTTTATCTATTAGATACTAGGAAATGAACGAATGAAATGGGAATGCCAACTGAATGTTTTAACCCATTTAAAGTAAGAAAGTAGGTAAGGATCAGGAATCGAACAATCAAGCACCACACCCGACCCAGGAAACCACATGGAAAAGTTACAAAAACACAATAAAACATCACACACAAGAGAGCCAAGAGGTCAGCTCTTTCTCAAAAGGTGATCACAAGGCTACAATGAACAGAAAAGAAAACATGACCAACACAAAACATAAATAACAAAAAAGATCCACAAAAAAGCGCCGCCTTGGAACGGTCCGTAAAATACATTTACTGGAGGGCTAAAACTAGTTTCACAGCGCCAACCCTACCCTCCGATGTGGATTAAACAGTTATAAATTTTACCAATTGTGCTAATAATGGAAGGTGTTTGTACACTGAGGATTGGAAAATAAGAGCTAAGCCGAATTGACTTTCCTACCCTTATCAGTGGGATAAGCCCACTTCCAATTTTAGGGGTGTAGGGTAGTATTTGTCATTTTTATCAAAATTCTGACAGAACTTTCTGTCAGAAAACAGTAGAGACCCTGATCAGACGCCGCATCATGCGGCGTCTAATCTGGGCCTGCACTGTTGGCCTATGTCCCACAAAAAGGACGCAAGGTAATTGGTTAAACTTATTAAAGCTTTATCAATATATAGCTTCTAACTGGATCTGTACGTTTTGCATGAGAGGATACATGTACATACAGGTAGAATGATAAAACGTTTAAACTCCTATCTCACTGGACTCCGAATGTTTTGAGACACCTGGCGACAGACATCGCGAGGGGGTCGTAAAACAGTCTTGAAACAGTCGCCAGTGATTCGTAATTTCCTCGCATGTGTCGCCAAGTTGCGCAAAGTAGTTGCAAAATTTTTCGAACATGTTCAAAAATTTTATGCGACAAAATCCTCGCAAAATAGTCGCAAAGTCATCGCGGGTGTCTCGAGCCCATCGCGAACTTGTCGCAATCATTTTAGAATACGGCGTATTTGCGAGATAAATAAGACTGAATAGCGAAGCAATTGCGGTATAAATGAGACACTTCTCGACTACATTGCGAGTACATTTTTGTAATTTAAACTAGCGATTTTTATTAGGCCTACTTAAATGTTTACTGTTTCTATTACAGTAGAAAGGTATTATTATTGTGCCTTGGCTAGACTCAAACAGCCTGCTTAGTCTCAGAAGCCCTTCTAAAGTTTGAATTAGGCATACAGAACCCATAAAACAAATTATCACAACAGCGGACAACAAAGATTTTGAGTTAGAACGCGCATCTGTTCAGTCTGATCTGTGCCGTTGTTGTTCGCGTTAATGTATTAAAAAGATCTTCTCAAGACGGGGCTCATCCGAACTCAGTGCAATTTTGATTTGATTGGGCTAATCATGCCATAGGTATGGGCAATAAAAGCATGTGCTTTCTCGACTGACTTTCTTAATTTGCTAGATGGGCTACAACAACTGTTCAGTTAAAACTAGTACCTTCCTAGTATGAGATTCCAACGCTTGCTAGAATGTTTACTTTTCTTGGTTTATCATTTCTCGCAAAACCATCGTGCGACTATTGCAAGACCTTCGCGCGACTGTCGTACGACGTTCGTGAGAACGTCGTAAGGCGGTCGATGGTAATAAATGTTCGCAATTTTATCGGCCGAGCATTGTCCGAGTGTCTCGCGAATGTCGCACGAATGTCGCGAGAATGTCGTGCAACATTCGCCAATGATTCGTGCGATAATCGTACAACATTCGGGCGACAGTCGCAAAATATGTCTTAATCATTTATTCGGTGTGACCGCAATGTGAGAATGGTTGCCATGTCGCATTTCTGTCGCCAAAACGTGTCTCAAATTAGTCTCGAAATAGTTGTCAATTGCTCGCATCCCAGTGAGATACTATAGCTTAAGAGCATGGTACAAATGTGAACACACGAGTATTATATCGCTGTGAAAGATTAAGCAACCGCTTGCTCGACTACCGTAACGCCCACTGATTGTAATAGCTTTTAATTCTTGACAGGTTATTATTCAGAAAGAAGCCTGGTGTTTATTTCATATGAAAGGATTACCCAAGTCATCTGACCACATTTCATTTTGGGCGATAAAGAAACCACCCAAACAGCTTGGTTTAGATAAGTCTAGCGGTACATTTATCAAGGAGTTGTAATTTGAGCCGGTCGACGCATGATGTGCACTTAGTGATCTTGAATTTAAAGGTTCAGGTGAGCTGAAAAACACGGATAGGATGTGAGAAAAATACCTTTGCAGAATTCAATGGTAACACAAAATATACAGTCATACATAAGTTAAGCATCACGCGAACATTATTTCAGACACGTTTTTCGTGTACGAATTTCTTCAGAAAGAACAACCAGTTTTTAATATGTTGTTACCCGTGTCTTCTTTTGGTCTGCTGAACGTATCCGAATGTCATTTGGTCATTTTGCTGAATTTCTACGGTGTCCTGTATACACCAACCCCTATTTTGGGGTGTTCCCTTAAAAAGTGCCACAGCTTAACCCAAAGTGCTTACTTTGAATTCAAATAAACGCAGAAATAATCTCGACTTAATTTTCAAACTAGTACCAAACTGATTCTGTCGAACTCAAGGTTTCATGTCAGTTATAGAGGATCATAGAGATAGTTAATCACGTGTTTATTATTGTTTTGCATTATCACTATAACATGCCACTCTTTACACATCCATAACTTTTATTCTTTTAGAGATATGAATCTGAAAATTTCAGACAGAACATGTCTTTGATATTGTAACAATATGACACTAACACTTTACATGTCTATGCGTTTTGAAAACACCATAATGGGCTAGAGAATAGGGACATTTTAGGGGTAAGTGTGCATTTACTGTGCCGGGTTGCTTACCTTTTTGATAATCGAGTCAAAATTTGCTGTAAATTGTCACCACTTTATCTATTGTCATAAAAAAACAAGAAAATATTCATGGCTGGAAAGCTCCCTTTGTTTTCTAGGAAACTATTGAGGCGATACTTACCTTATACATGTATCTGACTGTACAAATAGGCCTGCAAGATAAAAGTAAAACAAACTATTCCTACCTTTTGAATAAGTAAAAACAGTAGCATTTGGAGAAAAGAGGCGATAGCAAATATCCAGAAAGTGACTTTAGCTCCCCACGTTTCCACCAATATACCACCCACCATAAAGCCGGTTCCTGAGCCTGAAACGTATTACAGACAAATCTAATAATAGTTCGTATCTCATACAAAACGTATTTTTAAGGGTAATCAAAAGAACATTGAGACGGTTCTTTGAGCACCAAAACCACATGTTTGAACGGGTCCAATTTTATAGGTCAAGAAAAACAATTGCTAGTACATGTGCTAGAAAACTACTATGGACCGCCTCTGAAATCTGTCAAAATGATGAGGACTGAAAACACGTCAAAGTAAGTAAGTAAGTAAGTAAGAGGTAAGGGCTGACCTCTTGGCTCCCGTTTTTGGTGTCTAACTGTGAGTTTGTTACTTTCCCATTGGTATCTTGGGTCAGGTGTGGTACTTGATTGTATCGATTCCTGATCTTTGCACCCTTACTTACTTTGACGTGTTTTTAGTCCTCATCATTTTAGCATGTACTAGCAATTGTTTTTCTTGACCTATAAATGTATAGTGAACAAAAGCGAAAACGCTACACTACAATTATCTATAGTTTGTGAGAAAGTATTAGACAAAACGTATTTACTTAAGCTTAATAATGTTTCCCAGACACCAGCAAACAATTCGTCGAAACTCCACCAATGTGTCTCGTTTGATGTCTGAGTTATGCTCCTTTAAGTGTTTAAAGCTTTATTCACTGAATTTTGCTATTGCACATGTGCAAATTAAAATTGTTATGGATATCAAAATTGGTCATTATTGCATTGCATAAAAACACAAGAAAATTGATTAATCACTTGAAACAAGCGCAGAAATCAATTTCTAATTTATCAAATTTGTAAAAAAAATGAAAATTGTCTCCCTTTGACAAAAACAAATAGGGAATATGAAATGCTTGGTAATATTCGATTTATCACGATTTTCGATAATTTTATTTTGACAAATCAGGTAGACCTCTTAGCACATTGTTTCTACCATTTCTCGACTAGTAATGTCCTCATACTAAGATGCAACAACACATTGATTTTCCTATGGAGATTTCAGTTTTAAAATTTCAAACTTGGCAATTCGATGGAAAACCCACTTTTTAAGATTGCGTTTCTAAACGATCAATACACTCTTGAGATAAGCCCTTCACATTTCTGGTTGTCACATGTCTAGACTACCATTTCGTGCAGTCGGATCTCGTAGGTAGTCGATATCTGAAGGCCTAAACTGAGATTTCTGTTAAAATGTGCAACCTGAAAAATTAGACCCGTCACATTTAAATGTCTTTCATGTGTTTCCTCTTATCTTGGCAACATCCGTAAAACTTTTACTGTTATTCATTACCCAGTATTTGAATATTAAGATACACTTTCATTTGCATTCTTGGTTAGCATAATTCGCATGAAGATGGCAAACAATTCAGGTGTAGCGTTTTCACTTTTTTCAGTATATAATATATCCTCTCTTAACTCTGTCTATGCCACTGCCACCTGAAACTGCAGCTGCCAGTATCATGCGCAAATAAAAAAAAATGTTAGGGTGTGTGTGCGTGCATGTCTGTTTATATATGCCTTTGTGCGCGCCTGTTTATATGTACCTTGTGGTCACCTGCTAGGAAATGGCTGACCTCTTGGCTCCCGTTTGTGGTGTCTAACTGTGAGTTTGTTACTTTCCCATTGGTATCTTGGGTCAGGTGTGGTACTTGATTGTATCGATTCCTGATCTTTGCACCCTTACTTACTTTAACGTGTTTTAGTCCTCAAAATTTTGACAGTTTTCAGAGGGGGTCCATGAGGTTTTCTAGCACATGTACTAGCACATGTACATGTAAAAACACTCACCAGTGTTATACTTTGAAGGAGGTGGCACGGTCACTCTGCACTACAGCAATGTCCTAAGTGACTGTAATGTATGTATGGGTGGATATTAGGAATAAATGACACATGAGCTATACTGGCCCTCGTGTCACAAATAATTTTATCATGTTACAAAAAAATGCAACTTATTACATTTTTTATTCCAATAGTGTCATCCTCTTTGATAGGAGCTCATAAAGGAGAGTATATCAGAGATACGTTTAGGTTCAGTAGGAGTAATTTATCTTGACCTCAGGGCCTAAAAGCCAGGGTAATACATGAGCCATCAGTACGAGAAACAAACTGTCTTTAGGGTAGACAGGCAGGATTCAAACACTCTTCATGCTACGAAAGAGATTAATGGCGAAAAGTCAGCATTCAGCCCTTTGTATTCGAGGAACCCCTAACCATGTTATTTTGCAAACAGGGAAGACCTAGATGAAATACCGCATAATGTGGCATTTCATCAGGGTCTGCACTGTTTGTAAAGGTAAAAAAAGATCTTCAGACAAAATAATACAATATTTTTTTAGTAATAGCCTGATACCTCTAGATATTTACACTGGACTATCCCAAGTTTACTGTATCAAACCAGAAGGACGAATCCATCAGTATACAAAGGTAAAATTGCAAACGCATGACTTTTTACTAGAAATAGAGGGCTACGTTTTAGTCAGAGCTTTCTCTACTTGCATGCTTTGTGTATGCGAACAGGTAACACCCTGGCGGTACTGCATGTAAACGCACGATCGTCTGAGCCTTCACTGCTCGCCTATGCGATGAGTACCAACATCTTATGAGCTGACTGATATCGATTATTGAGAATTCTTGCTTGTTTTATGTAGAAAGTATTACTTTTACTTTCTTAATTGCCAATAAACATATGAGAATGCGCTGGTCTGATGACATATACTCTCATACATCTATAGTATAAATGATATATTTTCACCCAGGGTACGTAATGATAAAATGTACTGTAAATCTGATACTAAGAAAGCCTAGAGGAAATTAAAAGACTACTATCTGATCCGCGTGCTATGAGCGTCGCATATCTCCATGGAAATATTTTTAAAAAGGGTATACATGTACTTTTACTAATATTTCTCTTTATACATGTATGCGCAATGTTCACTGAGCTTAAAGCATGGTTTATTCCAATTTGCGCACAGATGATGATGATGATGATGATTATGTCATTCCAGAGTGACCTGCTCCCTTGTTCCCTTGTAATAAATGGCTTGTTCCTTTGTTTCGACGTAATGTTGTCGCAGCGGTGTCTCTGATTTATGAGCGGGAAGCATTGTAAGAAATTTTGATGTTTTTATTCTGTAGGGATCTGACAGTAATTGGGTGAGTGTTGTTTGACTTCAATATCTTGGCTAAAAAATTGATTTTTGGGCGTCATAGATAGATAGATAGATAGATAGATAGATAGATAGATAGATAGATAGATACTGTAAATTCAGAATTTTTCATAAAGTTTTATTTATGCGAAGTTTCCAGAAAATAAAAATATTAGCGAAGTTTCTCGAAATCAAGACCATTAAATCATCACAAACATTCATTTAAAGTTGTTTGTGAACATATTTTTCGAAAGAATCTGACTTTACAGTTGATAGAACACAGGTGTACTACTTATCATTTACATGTAAACGTTTAGTCAAGTCCGTACAGAAATTCAGTGAACAACGTGTTTCTTTTTTAAAATGTCTTTAATGATAAAATTTTGGACTAAAATTTTGCACAAACATATAATAAAACACCGCCTAATATACAATTGCATATTTGAATATTAATGATAGGAAAATAAGTCTCGAATCTCTTGTAAAATAAAATAACTTAGTCGTTTTCCATTTAGAAAATTCCTTATTTTCCCTCAATGTATTTCATATGGGTAACACGTGGTTTATACAGATCAATGAATACCATGTTTACCTTCGTATGAATACAGTCACCAGCAGGATAACTCTTGGTGTGTCTACATATACACTGCAAATGCTTTGAAGAGACTGCGCAAATTACAATTATGTCTGAGTTATTATATTTCTGGTGTTTTCTAAGCGTTCATGGATAGCAATTGGACCGCGACTGCAAAAACCTGTCTTCGGTGATTTTTAGACCAACCTGCGCATCTGCGCAGTCTCATCAGCAACTTTGTTGTCTGCTGTTTTAGATGAATCATATCTACACTTGCTACAAGAGAAATTTCAATTTCTAGCTACATGTGTAGCCTGTTTAGTCAAAGAGACTGGTTTAAAACTCGCTTTGTCGGAAACCCAAAAGGCAGGTTTTCTTGCGTCGTTGCCTGTGTTGCTTGCTCAACAGCCCTAGGACACATTTTACAAGTGCAACAGATAATAATATTAAAAAGAAAATGAGGAGGCTGTTCATCAGATATATTAACGGGAGTCACATTATTTGATTGCGCTCTGCATCGTCTCTGCATTCGTAACAACGGCCCACAGAGCCAGGGAACGGCGGGGACTTTGATTTCCTGGCTGCGGGTCCCTGGTATGACACTGTACTAACAGCGCATTTGCCCGGCTGGGGCGTGGTTACAAATGACTGGTGCACGTATTTTTTTCGCCTTTACGCATTAGTCATTTGTGACCACGCACCAGCCCAGAGGAATGTCGAGGACAGTGACTTTGTGTCTGCAGTTCCCCATAGTAACCACCACACTGTGGGGACAGCTAACTGGCAAAACTATGACAGTTCTTCCCCGCAGTCTGTTATTATACTGCACTGTCATGTTTGTCTGGGTCTATCAAACCCCTACATTTCCTCCGCATTGTGGAGGCAATGTAAAAGTAAAAACACAACACATTTACTAGGCCATGGATATCCCCGTCCTGCTCAGGGGCTGGGGTGAAGCAGTGGTTACAAATGACTGGTGCATTATTTATAGCCTAGCTATAATGCACTTTGCATGAAAATTTAGTTTACAGCCACCCCCAAAACTATATTGACCCCAAACACAAAATATGACATCCGCTGATATATTGTTCAATCTATTTCCAAGCACATTACCACCCCATCACTAGTTTCTCCTTCCGACCTCAGCATTATTTTTATTGGATGAGTCCTTTTTCACTTGAATCGCACCTAACCGGTGAGCCCTGGGATTATTTTCTCTTATCATTTATAATTTCACGGAATTACGTTTTGGCATGCATATTTTGCATTGTTTGGTGTCAACAAATCAGTATTTGGAATGAACAAATAGAAAGTTCAATCTATTTAATAAAACAAGTTGGAAAATGTTTAAAATCTGATGATCAGATAAGAAGGGAACACAGAAATTCAAGATTTTAAATTGAGGAACAGGGGAACACAGAGATTCATTTTATAGGAACAAGTGGACGGGTACCCACTGGGATGAAGGCCTCAATATTTTCTCCTATGCCAAAATTCTGTGAGCCCAAACTTTTGCCATAAATCGCATTTGATGCAACTATTTTGATATGATATGACACGTTACTTCGTCTTATAAAACTGTATAATTATTCATCGATAGTAAACTAAAGGCAGCGATCCGTACAAAGGTGCATTTAGGGTAAATTAAAAATGCAGATGCTCAAATGAGAACAAATTCCACCATATCACAGCCCATTTGACAATACATTTTGTAACGAAAAAAATGTGACCAATTAGGCGGTGTATAGCTGCATTAAATTTTGATGGTCATTGTGCGATCAGTCCGCACATAACGAAATAAACGCAAAAAAGCGTTGTTCACTGAATTCCTGTACGCACAATAATACAGAAAATATTCTTTGTCCAATAGCTACTCACATAGACCCCAGTGCATCCCATGTAGGAAAACTTGCAGTGTACCCATGTCTTCAGTATGCAAATTATCACTCTATATATATAGACCAGACACCAGCAAATGAACAATAGCTACTCACCTAGACCCCCAGAACATCCCATGTAAGACACCTTGCAGAGCACCCATATACCAGGGTATTCAGTAGGCACATTATCAAAGAAATACTTTATATATATAGACCAGACACCAGCAAATGAACTACATGTATATCTACTCACCTAGACCCCAGTACATCCCATGTAAGAATGCTTGCAGTGTACTCATATATTCAGTGGGAACATTATCACAGAAATACTTAATACATACAGACCAGACACCAGCAAATGTCTCATAGATACTCACCTAGGCCCCAGTAAATCCCATGTAAGAAACCTTGCAGTGTACCTATATATTCAGTGGGAACATTATCACAGAGATACTTTATATATACATACCAGACACCAGCAAATGTCTCATAGATACTCACCTAGGCCCCAGTACATCCCATGTAAGAAACCTTGCAGTGTACCCATATATTCAGTTGGTACATTATCACAGAGATACTTTATATATACAGACCAAACACCAGCAAATGTACATCCTGAAATATATACCAAAGAGAGATTTTAAAAATGTACAATAATAGGAAAATTTACAAAATACAAAACCCTTGCCATATGTCCAGATTTGGAAACTTTTTGAGGTAAATATTTTCTTATCTATCAGTTTAAACATTTATTTTGGAGCCTAAAATAACCCTTTCATTTGGATGGATTTTTTTTGACTACACACAACATGATTTGGTTAAGATAAAAGACAAGTAAATTATGTTAAACTACATACTTTTATATGAAGACCTGCTTTGCATTTGCATGTTGCACAGGTTTCGTACATATACAATGTTTTCCATTGTATTAACAAATAAGATTATTTTAACATACAATTTATACTAAATACCAAATAAATAGATGTACATTTACATGCTTACTATTGTGCATAAATACAGATATGTGACAGGACACTTAATGATATGTATATTCGATGAAAATGTCTTAATTACTCATATTTTATGTTAGAAGTACCTGATACTATAGCTAGTTTTATACAATGTAAATATAAACCATAAATACGAGAAAAGGCGCAATGACAACGGTCAGTAACAATGTGGAACAAAAAACCATCAAAATGGTTTAACAATGATGAATATATTTGTCTAGCACTGTTTGAATGAGATCACTCACTTATTAGGCAGTTATTTACTATAAAAGGCACATTTTACTTTTGGACAAGTTAAGAGAACAGAAATGTTATTCAGGTTTCAAATAAATATTTCTTTGGCTATGATAATCCCTTTGAGCTTCCCAAGTAGAAGGATTTGGTTTATGAAAACAAAAAAACGAGCAAATTGAGAGTACAGAGTGATTCGAAGGAACACACAACCAGAAACTTGCATTCAAACAGCTTTTTGTTCTGTTGATTTAGTATTTGATTTCTTTTTGATATATGACACTAAATTGACATTACAATGTTACAAATAAATCTATCTATTTGGAAGAAGCAACTTATTTATTTACAAAAAGGATAACTGGATAAAACCATTAGAAAAACAACAAGAAAAGTCATTTACATCTTAAGGAGTTAAAATAAGAAAGGTAAAATAAAAAATTAAACGTTCAAACTTAACAATAAATATCTTCATTATTCCTCCTAAAGTTATTATGTGTAAGTAATGATGCTGTCACATATTAACGGATTAAGGTAACGGACGTCAAACGGACAAAGAAATGCAAAAAATGATTATCAGGTGATGGAAGTCGTCTCAGTGGCGGTGAAGGTCGTCACTGAAGTCGTAAGGAGTGTATAGGTACCAAACACGTAACGAACAAAGAATGGTCAAGTAACGTACGTATAAGGGATGTATAACGGACACAACGAATATGTTACGTATAAGAAACGGACAAAACGTTCGTTGAACGATCAAAGAATGCGTGGATATTCGTCTGGGGGACTCTGTAAAGTGACTGTCACACCTTACAGGATAGCGCTAACAGATGTGTAACGAAGAGTAAAATTCTCTGTCTGTTTATGTCCGTTTGCATGCGTTTCTTGTCCGTTCCTCATGGGATAAATCCGTTTTGTATACCTCCTTGTTGATATTTTCTTACCTATCAATTTTAACATACGTTTTGGGTACTCTAAAGAACCGTCTCATGTTTTGGTTGAGAAATAAAATAAAAAAATTCGTTACTCACTCTTAGTTAAAGTCCTGTAGATATATTTCAAAGGTGCAAATTGCACATATATTCTTTTACCAAACGATTTATAACACTACATTGCAAATTGGTTGTAGAATATACTATTGACTCTCTTACCTTGTAGGACTTCAAAAGGCATCACAATCCATGGATTTTCCATCACAGCGAACACAACAAATCTGATACTATACCCAAAGAAGCCTAGCGCCATGAAGAGAAGACAGCCAGTTTTCTCCAGTATCTTGAACACGAAGAAGAACATGACCAGCTCAGACATATAGGAGACTGTGCCTGCCAGACCCATGACAAGCTGTGAACCACCTGTAATAATGGAAGAGTAATATTAGCATTTTACGCTTCTCTAATGACAGCAATTTTTATCTTATGACCTCGCATCTGGGAATGATATAACACCATGTATTGTTATGATAACCATTAGTGATTTACATATTAAGTAACGTTAATTAATGACATATTTAGCAGCGTTGCATGCAAAAATGACAAAATATGATTTCAAAATAATTTAGGTAATATATGATAAATATAATCTTACTTTCGTGTATTACTGATGTCATACTTGGTCCACATCCGAGGTTGGTTCCGTTAAAGGCGATAAAGCCCTCCGGTTATATTTTTGCTGAACATTCCATGGCGATACTTCTTTTGTGAATCAGTTTTGTTATTTATGTTTCATGTTTATCATTGTCATGTTATCATGTCTGTTTCTTGCAGCTTTGTGATCACCTGCTTGGAAGAGAGCTGATCTCTTGGCTCTCGCGTGTATGGTTGTTTCGTGTGCTTATGTCACTTCCCATATGTTGCTCTAGCTCAGATTGGGTACTTAATTTTATCAATTCCTGAACTTGCCTTACTCTCTATTTTGTATCCAAACTCTACCAAATGACAAAAGGGGTCATTGTCTCAGCAGCTGGATGAATTTAAACAATTTGCCTAATGGATATTTATCACATTTTGCTTTGTATTTTTTATTTTCATCACGTTAGACCTTCAAACTCATTCAATACTGTTCTTATAGTTAAATGTTTATTACCACAGATAATCACAACAGATCCTGATGGACCCCAATGCCAATATATTATAAAACATGTATGATATCATTTCCAAATATTTTGGTTTGCTCTACTTCTTAAGGGTATTTTTGTTACTCTTCCATTATTTCTTCTTCATATAGTTTATGTTCCAGTCCAAAAAACATGTTCATGCTTGGACGGTTAAGATCATATTATCATAGGATGTCATGTATTGGAATGAAATAACGGCATGTATCAAAACTGATAAATCACAAGTGGTATGCAGATTTAGTAACGCTCTATGTATTGACGTACATAACAACGTTGCTTAAACAATGCCAAACATTAAACGTTTTGACTCAAAAAATGCGATATCATCGTAATTTAATGTCATATGACATAACCAATCTAACATACCTGTTCCTGTATTATTGTATTTATTAATTCCGTTACGAAAAAGCGATAAAATGCTCGACGAGCCTCGCATTTGATCGCTTTTCCTCAACTCGTTGAAAAAATCTGATAAGGCATGAGCACCCATGTAAGAATCTCTGATTAACGAAACCTATATGATTTCCAACGATGTGGTATGTGCGACCAGCAAAGCCTCAGATCAGCATGCGCATACGCGCAGCCTGATCAGAGCCTTTGCTAGTCACTTGAATACTTTATGACTGTTAAGCTATTGACTGAACTCCATTTTGGAGTTGCTAAGATTAAAAGAAGGCTGAACAGGCTCGTCTGAGTCTACACTTGTCAAGACGCAACATTGTTGGAAATCACGTGTCATGGCTCATATCTTACCTATATTTTCGATGTGCCAGAAGAGGAACCCCCATATAACACCATTACACACCCCAGTAAAGAACATAGAAAATAACCATGAACCATAGTGTAGTGTTAGAAACATCTTGAATACTTTAAAAGGATTGGGTTTGGGTTTTCCATTGGCGTAATCGTCAACTTGTTTCTGCAAAATATGCATTTATCGATACAACAAGAAGAATATTGTTAAAATTATTTATGGAACATTTATACAAAAACATATTACAACAATAAGTGCAGTGAACCCTGTCCCAAACAAGCACCTGTCTGAACAGACGCCTCCCTAAAAGGCAGTTTTTCTAGAATATGATCTTCATTTGGGCAAGCTAGCAAACAGTAGGCAATATTGTGTATCCACAAGTACTTGCTCAGGACAGGACGGACTGCGAATATAAAACAAATCTTTTTGGGGACGGTTCAGTATGTCTACCACTTGGTGGGGACTACCTAGCTGAGGGAGAGTGACAATCACCATGCAAACGGACGTCTGGATGCTTCGAGCACAAACAATGAAGATGGCAGGGAGAAGCTTCGATCCCATGCATTGGAACAGACCCTGGGGATATGATCCCCTTCAGAATCAGACGGCCTGTGGGAAAGCATACAGCCACATGCATGGACGTTTTTCAGGGCAGCGACATGCCATGTGCAGAATGATGTGATGAAAGTGTACAGACATCTGGATGTTTCGAGCCAAACAATGAAATTGGAATGGGGAAAGCTTCAACCCCATGCTTCAAAACAGACCTTGGGGATATGATCCCCACAGAATCAGTTGGGCTGAGGGAAAGCAAAACAGCCACAGACAGGGACGATGTTTGTAGAAGACTGGCTCATGGAATAGAGAGAGCACTTCCACGACAGGTTGATGGTTGGAACCGATCCCAGGTAGAGAAGGTAGCTAACTTGGAGTAAATTGAGAAGGCAATGACCATAATGCAATGGTTAATTGAGATGACTTGTTTTGAATATGTTTGGACACTTGACCGTTAACAATCCCATTTGTAGTACGGCCGATGCTTTTTTCTTTGATCTTTGCTGATGTTTAAATCAGACACCCTAGAATAACGACGAAGAAGGAGCTTAAAACCGTACTCTAACTTCCAATTTTAGTTAAACAACGATGTAGGCGGGAACTTTCTAAATAGCGACAAAATAACCCGTAGGTAAATGTAATATATTTGACAGCTTAGGCCGTATGCAGGGAGGAGCGAATGTAAATTTCGTCAGGTGTCAGTAACACGTGTTTATTTGCGCGGCGCCATACTACAAGCTAAATAAAGGATATTTCCTCGGCTTTCTGTTTAAACCGCTCGGTGGGCTACGCCCACCTCGCGGTTTAAACAAGAAAGCCTCGGAAAAGTATCCTTTATCTATTACATAATATTTTGAAAAATACATAATACGCAGTGTAATAACAAATTACAATAGAAAACATACACAGAAGGAAAATAGAAGGAGGCTGATTGGGGATGGTGGTGGGTTAGCTGTACCATCACAGCCAGAAACAGTACTAAGTAAACTGACATAATCACCACCAAGCGAATAACATAGGCGCTGATCAGTCTGCGCGGATGCGCAGGCTGGTCTGCGCCTGTGTTGTTCGCAAATTCCCGAAGACAGGTTTTCTCGCGTCGAGGCCCAATTAATAACAAGAATCTCTTTTGTTATAGCTTCCATGTCCTTAGTTTTGACTGGCAAAGATAAGTGGTCACACATGTGTCAACCATTTGTTACCAGACGTTTTATATCCTGAAATTTCTGGTGTCCAATACATTGACCACCTGCAGTTCAAAGAATTCCTTTATTGTTGACCTACCACTCCTCCTGTATTATTGAATTTATTAAACTTTTTGTGAAAAACAACAGGTTAAATGATCGACAAGCCTCGCATTTTATCTCTTTTCCCAAACTCGTTTAATAAATTCAATAAAACATGAACACTCATGTAAGATACTCTATTTATACTTTGATCACGTTAAGAGTGAAGAGACGCAGTTTGTTACGTCGTCCTGCTTTATTTACTAGATTAGACAAAATACGGACAGTATTGCGGTGCTAGGTTTGTGATTGTAAAATCGCGTGACTTGTTAGTTGTATGTTCTTGCATCTTCCCCCTGTACCCCCTCTGGATCCGTACATGCTCAGTACCGTGTAGCCTTTAGCATGCGATAAATTCATATAAAAGACAGTAATATCGACACTCTGTGTCCCAAATTTCCACAAATCAAATCTGGAATTCTTATGTAAAAAAAAGGAGATATGCTTTAGATATTTTGTGATTCTTATGTCAAATAAAATAGGAGGTATACTCCAGAAACGATTATTCTAGAACTGAGGACAGATTGATTCTAAATTGATACGCGACACTCTGCAACCCAGAGATGCATCAACATAGCAAATTGGAAAATCCTACATCAAATACTATGGGAGATATTCTCCAGACACGATGACAACGGACACTCAGGACTGGTGCACGGATGATCAATGCGATTATTGTATGCCTCCCTTTAGGGGCAGAAAATCCAAATATTGGAATGGGGTATAAGGTACATCCTCTGGTGGTAGGAGATTTTAAACAGCTGTCAACGGCAATTATAACTTTTAACTCATACATAGATATCATCTTTGAATATATAGCATGATGTCAGTTTTATCAGAAAAGAACAGAAATAAATTAAATGCGATGCGTTATGGCAACTCTATGGTTGGCTGATCAACTCATAGCTATTTCTTTTCCCATACATATTGGGCTGATGCACAGCCTCTAGTGAACTTGAAAAAAAATCAATTGCCATGTTTGCCTTGGTACCTGTACATGTGTAAGTTACCCCTCAAGTTTCCTTGCACTGTCAGACCATTCAAAAATAAATGGCTAATTTGCCTGGCTATCTCCCGCCCTCCCCTCAGGTCTGGAGCAGCCGTGGTAACAAATGTCTGGAGCATTACTGATACATGTAAACTGAATGTCTTAGAACAGATAAACAGCTTGACGATTCCAAAGTCTGAAATTCAGCGCTGACTCAATGAACCGGAACCAAATTACTCAGACATGTCTAGGGAAAGCATATGAGTCGTGGCATGTGATTTCTTATAATGTGGCATTTTGACAACTGTAGACTCGGACGAGCCTGTTCAGCCTCCTTTAAGCTTAGGAACTCAGTCAGTAGCTTAGCAATCATAGAATGCTCATGGCATGTGATTTCCAACAATGTGGCATTTTGACACGTGTAGACTCGAACGAGTCTCTGCAGTCTCCTTTTAAGCTTAGAAACTCAAAATGGTGTTCAGTCAGTAGCCTAACAATCACAGAATACTCAAGCGACTAGCAAAGGCTCTGATCAGACTGCGCGTATGCGCAGGCTGGTCTGAGCCTTTGCTGGTCGCACATTCGGATATATAGCCGTGGCATCTGATAACCAACAATGTGACATTTTGACATGTGTAGACTCAAACGAGCCTGTTCAACCTCCTGTTAAGCTTAGAAACTCTAAATGATGTTCAATCAGTAGCTTAACACTCTTATAATATTCAAGCGACTAGCAAAGGCTCCCATCAGACTGCGCGTATGCGCAGGCTGATCTGAGGCTTTGCTGGTCGCACATACTACTTTGTTGGAAATTTCATGCACTGGCTCATATGTGTAGACAAAATACTCACAGACCAACCTGCTCCAAGAGAAGCAATCCGATCAAGCACTATCTGTTTTCCATTGTAAAAATGCAGCACTTAAATGGACCAAAAAGTTAGTGAGTATGACCAGGCAATGCCACAATCACAGACAGCAGACCAACCCACCTGTGGATGATTTTTCGCACCCCTTGAAAATAGATATACTTACTTGGAACTTAAAGAAGAGACAGCTAATGCAGCAACATGCCATGCAGCCAGCAAACACATAAAATGCTATTCTGTAGTCACTGGTGACAATACTTTCTCCGCATGCTGTAATATGTTTTCTTGTTGTACTCACAATGGCTCCTACTGACAGAGAACTGAAAAGGGAAATAACACAGTTATCAAATACCTGGTTTCATCTGAGAGGGTTCATAATAATTGTGAATCGCCTGTCAGGATTTACAATATTTGTGAATGCTTTGTTTCGATTAGACACATATGTTAAGTGCAGGTGTACTTTTGACATCTGTAATTGACATGTGCCGGTTTTTATAGGGAATTCTGACACCAGTTTGGTAGTGTTTCTTATTTATTGGCCTGTAGATTCTGATGGAATGTTTTAACACTTTGGTAAGATCGGGACGACAAATGTTACTTAGTTTATTAAAACTGTATTAGCCGAATAAATAGATCATGTCAATTCTGACAGTGATTGATAGGATTACTCAATACATCTGATTATATGACTTTTGAGAAATTGAGCAACTGGTGTGTCTATGAGTCACCTTTATATCTTCTGATTGATTGGTATAAATGGAAGCTTACCTATGTAGAGGGCGATTTAGGGAAAACTTGGAATATGATTGGTTAATGATGATGTGATTAGGAGGCGCTGTGGTCAGCTTCTATTACGTGACTTCATGGTATATAAGATGAAGATAAGTGTCAGAGCCTCATATTTGGGCTATTTTGGAACTTGGGTTATAGTTAGTTTCTAGAAGTATTTTAGCTGGACTTCAGAAGATTGAATAAAATAATAAAATTGTGAAAACTGTTGCTGAAATTTATAAGACTTAGAAATTCTGAAAGGACTTTGAAAGCACAACACAAACTTAGAAGATACGAATCAACTACTACCTTACATCTCGAACGTTTTTGGTGCCTCAACCTGGATTTCGAACTTTGTTTTGGTGAACACAGTGAGATAGTATCAATTTGTGATTGAAGAAATAGTCAACTAGTGATTGGTGAATTTTTATTAAGACAGTAGGACTCGTCATTTTATTCTTATTTAAGTAGCAGTTGGCTAACTATATTTGAAATTAATTACTATGGAATCACCTAGGTGTCGAGAATGTGTTTCAGCATTTGACCAGAGAAATAACCAAGGTCTCATTTGTATTTCATGCACAAAGTAAGTAAGGGTGCAAAGATCAGGAATCGATACAATCAAGTACCACACATGACCCAGGATACCAATGGGAAAGTTTCGAACACAAAGGAGAGCCAAGAAGTCAGCCCTTTCCCAGCAGGTGACCACAAAGCACATATAAACAGACGCACACAAAGACATAGCAAACACAAGACAGAACAAAAACATAAAAGATCCACAAAAGAAGTACCGCCTGGGAACGGTCAGTAAAATATTTTACAGGAGGGCTTAAACCGGTTTAACGGCGCCAACCTCACCCTTAATTCAGATGTGGATCAAGACACAGAGATATTTGGTTTGCATGAAAGAGACCTAGCTTATCAATGCATCATCTCCTAAAACATATAAATCAAGATATAACAAGGAGATAATGCAACGATAAGGACTCAACAGTAAATAAAACTGAATACCGGAGCAAAAGAAATCCAACAGGTAAACCCTGGCGGGCCCGACAAAGAGCCAAAGCATCAGACCCCTACCATCTCATCAATAGATAAGTCTTTAAGTCGGAACCATCATAGAGTCTGATGTCCGACCCACCAGCGTGCAAATCAAGACGAAAGCAAAGTTGCCAACCGTGATTGGTTGACCACCAAGCATGCGGTCTGTTGCAATACATTAATGTTATAGCCAATCTTTTTATAATGGGAAATTATTTTAATGAACTGCGCTATTATCTCACAGACTGTGCAATATTTTGATTATAATCCTAAATTTTTCAGAGATTGGGTAATTAAAATGAAACTTGGAAGTTTGTTGTTTTTTTTGTTTCAGACAAAGCTTTGCTTGTCAATTGTAATATTGATTCACAAAATGTTTCTTCTCATTTTCTATTTTTATTTCTGCACTTGTTATTTAATTTAAAATGTATAGGAAAACGAATATATTTTATGGAAATTATGGTTTTTTAATGGTTTTCTAAATTTGTTTTGGATTCTAGTCATACTTCTATGATGTGAGGGTGTCTTCAGACACAATTCAGATGTTTTGTAATATTGTAGATGACATATGGTGTGTTATGGAAGAGTTATTCTTCTCCCCTTAAGTATGTGGTATCATTTGGTAAGTTTCTGAATTATGATGAACACGTTGACATTTTAGTAGAATTTTGCTCTGTTTTCTTAATTTTTGGAATAAATTGAGTTTCATTATCTATTATTAAGTTTTGTTCTTATGGCAATAGTTTTATTTCATGTTTAAAATTCATTTGGAAGAGTTAAAGAGAGTATAAAATGGACCACGTCGCAAGAAAACCTGTCTTCGGGGTTCCCGACAAAGCGAGTCTCAGACCAGTCTCCTCAGCTACAGCGACTAGCTAGAATATTGAAATGTTGCTTGAAGCAAGTCTAGATATGATACTTTTCATGAAGTGAATAACTAAGGCGCAGTTCAGTCTGCGTGAATGCGCAGGCTGGTCTGTGCCTTTGTTGTTCGCAAACCCCAGAAGACAGGTTTTCTCGCGTCGAGGCCCAAATCATGATATTTTCTTTTAAAGGCAAATTAATTTAAAGGTTTTCTGAAAATGTTGAAGGTTTTATGAGTTATAAAAATGTATAGTAATTTTAAAAATTGAGAATGTCTTCAGGCATGATTCGGGTGTTTTTCATATTGTTTATGGTATTTGGATAGTTTTTCTGAGAAGATGTTTGCCCTTCTCCCATATTATTTTTATAAATGGTACCATATTGTAGGTATCGGAATAATAATGGAGACAATGGCATTATTGTAGAGTTTGCATCATGTTATTTTGTAAATCAGAATTGAATGTTTTTAATTAATATTGTGTTTGAGAATGTAAATAAAGTAGTAGGAGTTTTCTAGAACTGTATAAAAGTATAAATTATTTTTTTTTTATTATTATTATTATTATTATTATTATTATTATTATTATTATTATTATTATTATATGGGCTTCATTTTGGATCTGACTGTGATCCATGTGAAGATGAATTAAGGGTTGTAAGGGTTTGTGTGTTTCCCTTACCCATAAGAGATTCTGATATTCACACTGCTTTATTGTCTGATAGATTTCTGAAGACTTTCTAAAATCGATAAATAGATATTTTTATTAGTTATTTAATATTTTTCTTTTGTTGAGAAGATGAATTTTTAATGGCTAATATTCACAACAGTGATATTTTTTTTTTTATTTCTGTTAGACCAAAATTTAGGTTGCTATGAGACTTGAAATAATTGAATCTATTGTCTATGATTTTAGAAATTGATAAGAGTTGTGGAAAAACTTAAGGTCTTTTATGATTTAGAAAAGCTATTTTGTATAGCTTGCAAGGTGATTTTTCTTGTTTTTTAGGTGGATGTGATGACCCAAGTTTACAATTGTAAGGTCAATGTTAAGGTGTTTGGGATCATGATGTATGAGCAATTGGTATATGTGGCTTTTATTTTTAAAGTCCTCAAGTTATTTTACTTGCAAGTTGCTAGGTATTACTTGACTTTTCGCTTACCGTAAAGGCGGCGCCTCATGAATGCGTATTAAGGACTAATCAACCTTAGGCATAGGTAAAGCTGAAAAGGAGGCATGGTTTTATTCAAAAGTGACTCTATCATCTTGTGCCACCACATCAGCCATTATTTAATCCTTAAAACGCCAGCAAAATAACTGCATCTGAAAATGTCTATTTAACATAAGCAGGGAGGCAAACATTGTGAACCCAGATCAGAATGCTCCTACAGAAGCAGTCTGATCTGGATTTCCATAGTTTATCTATGAGGCTTCAAATAGTTTAGTGGACGACAAAAACATACATTTTAAGATTATGCGCTTTAAGGGTTAATAAATGTGAGTTTAGTGTATACGGTTAGGTTTTTCACGAAATGCATGCACATTTGCGCGGCTCAAAAAGCTTATTAACTCTTTGCCAAATTATAAATAAAACCTGATTTCCCTTCCATAGCAGATGAAATAGCCAAACCACACCCATTTATGAATATTAAAGTTGCCCCCTTTACAGTAAGCGAAAAGTCAAGAAATAGGTGGTTTACGCTACCATTTATTTGATTTTATTTTGTGTTTATATAGCGATGGTTGCAACGTGGTCATGTATTAGCATTTTGTTATTTTGTACCATTTAGCTGTGCCTCTGTTTTGTAATACATAAGAGCGCAGTGTGTCTGAACCCTCGATTGTCAATGGTGGAGTTGGTGCACTCAGGTGTGTGGATAATTTGCACTTCTGAGGTTTTAAAATCTACTGTTGTTTACCAAAATTAGTTGGGTATTCAGAGTGAATTGTTTCCATCTCTTGATGTGATAAGATTGAATATGACTTGTGGTGCTGCAAATGGTAATTTGTGATTATCCCTATGTTATGAGAAAGGTTAGGGGTCACATTCAAGATGCTTGGGATTCACTTTTAAAATCACACTTTTCTCTTTGGGAAATTCTTACATCTAATGTCCCTAATTTGACTACCTTTAAGATTCCAAATGACTTAATGAATTTGAGATTGCCATGGTTGCTTTTACTGATAATGTGTACACTTATAGAAAAGTAGATGAGCACAGTAGGTCAATTTGCATTTGGTCATTTGTTGTGATGATTTTGGCACATTGTATACTTTGGGGTGTTACACGTAGCAAACTTCCATAAGATATATTATTTTCTATAAAGACTGATTTTATCTTGGGAAACAGTATTGGTTTTAATGTTTCTTGTCTTCAAAGGGTTACTGTTCCTCCAATTGTGTGTGTGGATTCTGTGTTTGGTCTTTTGTTTTATTATATGTTACTAAATGTTCTTTCCAGTTTGTGCAATCATCTTGAAGAGAAAGCGAGAACTGGTAACGGCTCTTCCATCTCTCGGCCAATGATTCATATACATTGTAGTGCAGATGCCATTACTTCCAGGCATGTGCATACATGTACGCTTATGTAGTAGTTATAACATGGGTTGTCCTGTCCGCCTGTACGTGGAGATAATCCACGAGCTTTAGCGAGTGGATTATCTTACGTACAGGTGGACAAACATGGTATAACTATTTTATACCATCTATATCAGTGTAGACCTTGCATATCACGAGATATTTCATGCTTAAGTTGGTGAAGGTGGTATAAATACTTATCACCACCACCTTATACTTGTGGGCATTGATCAATTTTATTTGCCATCACCCCATGTTCGTTTTGAGAATAAGACCATATTTGGCTCAATTGCGATACGTATCAAAATCACGATTGATAGCTCAATTATGTCTTTAGATTAAATAAGCTAACATCTGAGTCACAAGTAATTTATAGTTCATCTTAATTCTGCTACAGACGAATTTACATTAGAATTCATTTAGCAAATCACAGAAGCGACAAATTATAGTTTGATCTCCCCGCAAGAAAGTTTGTTTTTGTTGCATGCTAGCGACAACCGCGCGTACATGTATCATCAGACTGACCAATGCTATAGCGATATTTTATTGAAAAATGCATATATTCTGCTGAATTAACTTTTCGTATAATCAGATTAATCGATTTTAACAGGGCTGAGCCCACATGCTACAGATCTAATTTTCACTGCGCCATTTCGGGCGAACAAGATGGAGCTTTTTTGGTACATAGTACAACCGCGTAATGCCACTTACATACAACCTGAGCCATGATTCAATTCTCGAATTGTGGCGGACTTTCCTGAATGCGACACGCACACACATTATATTTATAAGGACTCATTTACCAGGTAAGGGAAGAAAACATAAAATAGAAACAGAAAATGGTAGCAGCTGTATCTTCTATTATAATCAGTATCACACCATATTTGATCATCTGGTAAAATCTATATTTGTACTTCTCGCTGAGATGCAGCTTAATTAATGATTGGCTGTTGACATAACAGTAACTTATGTATTTATATATCTGCGCCCTGCATCTTGGCTGCAAAGAATTTAATGAGGATGCAGCTTTTGCAAAGATCTGCGGCAATATAATGCAACTATTATAAGTCACAATTTGTAATATTTTACTGCGAAAATTATCTGAACCTTTGCACTGAACTCTCGCTTTCATATGGGCCTCGTCGCCAGAACACCTGTCTTCGGGGGGGGGGGGGGGGGGGGGTCGTTCGGACAACAAAGGCGCAGACCAGCCTGCGCATCCGCGCAGACTGATCAGCGCCTTTGTTATTCGCGTTATGGAAAGTATCATATCTTAACTTGCTACAGGTGACATTTGATTCTTCTAGCTAGTCTCTGTAGTTGAAGAGACTGATTTTAGTCTCGCTTTATAGGAAGCCGATAAGTTGTCACGTCGTGGCCCATATGGCGTATACTAAAGCATGCAGTGCGGTGGAGCCACGATGTGGAGTATTTAGAGGTGATTGCACATTTAAATCTGGTTACTCTAGATCACTAGATAAAGTCACATAAAGGCCATCTTCTGAGCTTAAGAGACTTTCTATATATGACTCAAGAAAGTCTCCAGAAAACCAATCTAATAAAACACCCCAATACATGTTTTACTAATTCTCCTGCGTCCCATTTGAACACTCCAAACAGACAGGGCGACAGCTCACCACAAGATCCAGTGACTTGATAGATTAACTGGAAGTTCACTGACACTAGAGATTGGGCCAATGTGTACCTGCCTATCGGAGTCGATGTAGGAGGACCTTTCTCCCTTAAGCCCGTCTGACACAGTACACGGTTGGGCACACGGTCACAATACGGTATACTCGGTTATACACGGATTGACTGGTACGATGTTCATCTCACAGTAAAATAAGAACTGTAGAGTAAGAAGTATGATTTGTGAAGTATGAAATAGAAAATGTTACCTATCACAGTTGGGACATTGGAGGACTGGTACATTTTTACGTATTTATGTTTATGACTAATAATATCATTTTCATTTGCTCAAAAAAAGTGTCAGCTTTGCAAACGATTTAAAATTGTCAGAGTAATTTGACGATTGGTTTTTCTAACCTCTTCGGAAAGAAAGACCTACGGTTAATGATCTAAAATTCCGAATATTATCCTCATTTCTGGTCTAAAATAAATTGTTGGTTATCATGACTGGAACTCACAAGAAGATTGTAAAAATAACAAAAAGGGATGACACTAATCATGGCTGCTTTCTGATCTTCGTCTGCGCGTTTGTCTAGATCTTTTGGCAGGCAACAAGTGCTCAAAAGTTTAGAACATTTGTCGTAACACACAAACTTTGCAGCAAGAGATTTTTAATTATGGAAGTGAAGAAGGCAAAGATCAGGAATCGATGCAATCAAGTACCACATCTGACCCGAGACACATATGACACATGAGCCGTAGCATACGATTTCCAACAATGTGGTATGTGCGACTCGCAAAGCCTCAGATCAGCCTGCGCGTACGCGCAGTCTAATCAGAGCCTTTACTAGTCGTTTGCATATTTTATATGTGTTAAACTACTGACTGAACACCATTTGAAGTTTCTAAGCTTTATAGGAGGCTGCAGAAGTTCGTCCGAGTCTTCACTTGTCAAAATGTCAAATTGTTGGAAATCTCATGCCGCGGCTCACCTAATTCACTAAATGCGCAGACTCACCCGAGCCTTTGCGCTCGTATACACAGAGCATGGATGAAGGTGAAGGTGGAGACCAAAGTTTAGACCTCCAGTTGCGCGATGGATACTTCAGCATGGACCTAAACTCATATAATGCGATAAGTTTTGAGTATTGCTAACGACACTAGCGAGAATCGAACCTACATGGCAGAGGTATCTAGTCAGTCAGAGCTGAACACGCTACCGTCTGAGCTATAACAATATTATCGTGACACAAAGTACAATGTATAAAATTACACGAATGGTAAAAACTCTGGGTTGAAATGACGATGACTACATGTATTCATAGATCACCCATTCAAACAATCAAAACAAACAGAAAATATGAGCCTCATAGTGACTTTTCTAATTTTCTGCAATTATCGGTAATACTGTAGATTCGGAAATTTTCGCGAAAATTTTATTTTCGCGAATGGCATCAAAAGTATTTTAGTGATGTGAAAAACTCGCGACTAAGGCAAGATATCCCTATGTCAACAAACGATAGAGTGATTTTGCCATTTCGCGAGGGTTTTATTTTCACGAAACTTCGCATATGCGAAGTTTCGCGATAATAAAGTCCACGCGAAAATTTCCGAATTTACAGTATTAATGTAGACAATCAACCACACACTGAAGTACACTAAGACCTGTGTAAAACGGCCACTCTCAAACATACCAAAAATTGGTTTTCAAGGCAAATTATCGCTTAATGCAGGTCAAAAGTATCGTATTCTGCAATACTTTTGACCTTCATTAAGCTACGATTTGTCATTAGGATATTTGTTTTATCTATTTTTGAGTGGCCGCTTTAAACAGGTTTTACTGTAAGGCTTTCTTATTCAGACAGTTGTAGGCCTACTGAAAAAGCAAGTGAGTATGTCCAGGAAATACCAAAATCACAGACCACAGACCAACCCATGGCACCTCGAGGACGAGACACATAACACGAACAGCCACACGACAGCAACAACGCTATTTCACGACCTTAAGGTCGCACGATAATCACTATGTGAGTCAGTCCATCCGTCCGTCCATCCATGCGTCTATCCGGGGTCAGTTAGTGAAAAAAGGCTTAAAACTCTTGAACAGCATGGTGTATTTAGATCAAATTTTGCATAGAAATGCATGTCAACATTATCCAACCACTGGTATGTGTAACAGCCTCTTTTGATGGAGGATGGTTTGTTGAGCATCATTTCAGCCGGTTGTGGTCAGACCCTTGGGTCTGCACTATATTGCATGATATTTGGGTCTGTACTAAAATCATTTTGTGAGTCTTGCACGACCCTTGGGTCTGCACACTAATCTTGCACGACCCTTATGATATACACACCAGATCAATCTACCTATATGCTGACTCATGATCAGTTTTTAAAAAATGCTCATAACTCTTGAACAACACAGTATATTTTCATCAAATTTTGCAACAAATGCATGTCAAAATCATCTAACCACTCAGTGACATGTATATAGCCATTTTTGATAGACGAGCGTTTGTTGACCATCGTTTCAGCCGGCTCATAACTCTTGAACAGCATGGTGTATTTCGATCAAATTTTGCATACATTGTTCAGCCACTGGTATTCAAAATGTTGACGAGGCTTTGCCGAGCATCATTATGGCTGGTCGAGGTCTTTTAGTAAAAATGCTTATGACTCTTGAACGGCACCATATATTTTGTTCTAATTTTGCATACTTGAACACTTTTTTAAAATGGCAGGTAAAATGACAACGAAAAGAATAAAAATATAAAGGAAAAATATCGGTCAAGCTTGGAATCGAGCCACTTTGCATCAGGCAGTTGGATTAAAAGAAAGCCTCTAAGACCATTGGGCAACCAAGTGTTGTATACTACAGTAGAGCAATTTACCTATATAACCTTTACACTGTGCTTGTCAGATTAAAATTGCGTGACCCTTGTACGACCCTGGTACCGGATACTGGTTAATCTACGTTCACCATGGGTCGTGCACATTACAGTCCGTTGATTATTAAAGTAAAGAAACCTCTTAAGACCTCAGCGAGATGATTGAAAAAAAAAAAACTAGAAATGATTCTAAGCACAGAGAGAGAAAGCTATATACTTACAATATACCTAGACTGAGTGATCCGAACGCCCTCTGATGTCCATACTTGTGCAAATCATAAGACCCTAACTCTTCCACGCAGCCGGAGTCAGCCAGTGCACCAGTTGGGGACTGAACCGCCTCCCCAAATATGACAAGAATCATAATAGTGAAGAATACTCTCTGCAGGTCAATCTGGTCAAACATCCACCCCCGGGATTCTTGTAGGGTCTCCTCAGCCGAAGCGCCCGGTCTCAACTCTGCGGGAGGTCCTTTGTAAGATTTAAGTGTCAAGTTTCCCTTAAGGGCGTCTACAAACCCGCAGTTAGGGTCCAACTTCGGAGGAGGGACAAAGCCGATAGCAGTTATAAATACCAGCCAGCCTAAAGCACCTATCATTAGTATTATACGTCTCAGTCGATATCTGTCTGCCAGGGAGCCCCATAAAGGGCCACTGCAAAATCCCACAATTGGTCGCACGCCTGATATGATCCCAATTTGATTCGGGCTGAATCCTAGTTGTTTATAATAAATGCTAAAGTATGGAAACACTGCACCAATAGCCCCAGAAAAAAAGAAAAAGAAACTCTTGTATTTTAACAAATGTTTTTCAATTCTAAAGAATTCTGCATTTCTTATGTCGCAACATAGGCGTGGTCGATCGGCCTCCTCCGCCGCGGGCATGCCTTGTAGCCCTGTGGGCACGTGCACGGCAATCGAGGAAAGAGGCACCATTTCAATTTCGGCAACTTCGGCCGCCATCGTGCCCAATCAAATCTCCGTTCACGAGAATATATTCTTAAGAGTTTGCATAGTTTTCATCAAATCCAACAAATCTTTTATATCCATATTAGTGTTAATATTGTCACTATTATTACTGTAACACTGACTCTTCTGATCAAACTTTCCGATATCTTCCATGTATCTGAGTCTATATATTGTGTTTTGTACTAATACTATGCAATTGCATAGTTACAATGTAGGTACGTAGAATGGTACCTTAGCGTTCGCCAGTCATTGACTGTGAGAATTTAGAATATGGTGACGGTTATTGAGATACTGACGTGTCACACAATCATGCTCAATAAATTGACTATCTCGTGTCCTGGGAAAAAAATGAATAGTCGCCATTTTGCATTCAATGTTATTAAATCCGAATAGTTCATTCTCTTAGAGCAGGCTTAATTGTTTGCCTACTTGGTATTTTTTGTTGCCTGCGGATGTTTTTGTTATCAAATTCAACTTTTTCGAAAAGTTTTTTTTTTCAGGAATACCATCAGAGTATAAAAAACAGTATGGATCCAGATCAGGTCCGACGTTTTGACGGGCCTGATCTGGGTCCAAACTGTTTGCAAAAGTTATCGGAAAATGACACTAGTAGGCAAATAGTAAATTACTATGGTACTGGATGCAACAGCTTGGCCAAGCATTATTTACACTTCATGTTCTAAAGGTTTATGGATGTGTCTACTCAGCAAGCAATTTTAAAATACCAGCAGTAAAGCGGCTTCTTGTTGAAATTACTGCTATTTTGAAAGTTATTACTTGACTTTTCGCTTACTGTAAAGGCGGTTCCTCATGAATGCGTAATTAGGACTAGTCAACCTTAGGAATAGGTAAAAGCTGAAAAGGAGGCGTGGTTTTATTCAAAAGTAACTATATCATCATATGTCACCTCATCAGTCATTATTTTGTCCTTAAAACGCCAGCAAAATAATTGCAACTGAGAATGGCAGGGAGGCAAACATTGTGGTCCCTGATCAGACTGCTCCTACAGGATCTGGACTCACAATGTTTATCTATGATGCTCCAAATAGTTTAGTGGACGACAAAAACATACATTTTGAGATTATGAGCTTTAAGGGTTAATAAATGTAAGTTCCTAGTGTATACGGTTATGATTTTAATGAAATGCATGCATGTTTGCGCGGCTCAAAAAGCTTATTTACTCTTTACCAAATAATAAATACAACCTGATTTCCCTTCCTTAGCAGATGAAATAGCCGAACCACACCTAGATATAAATATTAAAGTTGCCGCCTTTACAGTAAGCGAAAAGTCAAGTTATACTATACTTATCAAATCATAAGCTTGAAGCTTTGTAAGGCCATATTCGCCACAGATCAAATTCCTCACACGCGAGTGTGCGGAATGTGATCACATTCTTTACACGTGTGGCGAGTGCGTTGCGGAATCCGAGAGCACTTATCTCACATTGTATAAGTGAGACTAATGTGATTGAGGTCGATTTTTATGTGTTATGAAATCACATTTGTCACACGCTGATCAATGTCCAGAGGGAAAAGTGCAAAACTGAGTCCAATTTGTCACTTATTTGTAGCCAGAAATTAGGCATTATCATATAATGAAACGTCTTAATGCATCGTCGTTGTGTTTGTCATTGTAAACATTTTTTTCTGTCCGCTCTTTCATCCGCCCGTCGTCATGTCCGTCCGTCAGTCGGGTTTCCACTACACTACATTCATTTGTTGACCGAGGATGTTCAAATTTGCCACATAGTCTATGGGCCCGGAGGGGTCATCATGCACCCCTAAGGCGCTCTCTGGGAGTGGTATAATATTGTTCATTGGAGCCCCCTGATTAAGAATCAAGATGTTAACACTCGATACTTTGTGTTCGAGCCGCCATTTTGAATGGCTTTCAAGATGGCCGCCTAGGCAAAATACAAAATGCCTATATGGTGTAATATAAGCCTCCTACCATCTGTTATAATTACTTGTATTATTAGACCATCTATATCTAAGATCATCAACTCTATTTCTGATATTAAAAGCTAAACGTTAAGCTTTAACTTACTGTATTCAAGATGGCTACCCGTTTGAACTACATTTTTTTGCATAATTTCGTCAGGAACCGTGTTTTCGTTAATCTTAAATAAGTTTGCTTGATTTTTTTACAATACAGTTTATAGTTTCATGTTTGAGTTATAAAAGTATTGATTATGGAGATATATATTTTCAGTCCTCATTATCAGATTTGTTTCATCATAGTGTGTTAATTTCATTGGAGTGTTTCTCCATGATGATACATTGCAAAAGTTAGAAGGCTTCCATGCGAGCTGGACATTTCTTGTACTTCAACAACAGCAGAATCTAGGGCGAAGATTTGGTACCGGTAAAATGCATTTAAGCCCTCGGTGGCTTAGGCTGCTGTCCGTTCTAATGCGGTGATGAATGGAATTAAAGACTTTTCTAGCTTTCAATCCCTCAGATATTATGTCTACCATGCTATTTTTTAAATAAATGTTAAAATGTTGACCAAATTCATGTAACTGTTAAAAATCCAACATTTTAACCTTTATGAGTATGAGTTTTATGTTCTGTTGGGTTTAACATGAATGTCTTTATAACCCCGAGACCTAGTCAAAGATGATACATGTAGAACGCTTAACAAGCATTTTGAGGGCACCGATAATGAGGTATTACTTGACTTCTCGCTTACGGTAAAGGCGGCAACTTTAATATACATATCCGGGTGTGGTTCGGCTATTTCATCTGCTAAGGAAGGGAAATCATGTTTTATTTATAATTTGGTAAAGAGTTAATAAGCTTTTGAGCCGCGCAAACGTGCGTGCATTTCATGAAAATCCTAACAATATACACACTGAACTCACATTTATTAACCCTTAAAGCGCACAATCACAAAATGTATGTTTTTGTCGTCCACTAAACTATTTGAAGACCCATAGATAAACAGTGTGGACCAAGATCAGACTGCTCCTGTAGGAGCAGTCTGATCTGGGTCCACAATGTTTACCTCTCTGCTTTTGTTAAATAGACATTTTCAGATGCAGTTATGTTGCTGGCGTTTTAAGGACTAAATAATGACTGAGGTTGTGGCACAAGATGATACAGTTACTTTTGAATAAAACCACGCCTCCTTTTCAGCTTTTACCTATGCCTCAGGTTGACTAGTCCTAAATACACATTCATGAGGCGCCGCCTTAACAGTAAGCGAAAAGTCAAATAATATGAAATTCTCTAATCATTAAACAAGTTTTTAAACTAATCGTTCATTGAAAGAATTGATTATTCTTTAAAATGTCGGCATTGTAAATGTCATATACAGGTTTTATCAAAACTGTGGATGTGTGTTACGAGAAGACTCAGCTTAGCCTAGGCAACAGCTCAGTCTGATAGGATTATTCGCTGTTTTCCATGACGGAAGTTCGGGTTCCAATAGGCATTCACTGAGTGCACAGCGAAGACTCTGATCTGTTCTGATTCTTCGCACGGCGAAAACACATTTTTGGTTATGCCATGCTATGGCTCGGTTTCAGATTAGTATCTATTTTCATGCCTCGAATGTACATTGTACTTAACTTTTCTTTTCTGTAGCTCATGGGTCGATATGCTATATCTATATCTGGTATAAAATAGCAAAACGCTGTAAGCGCGATAGATGATATTATCTCATTTAATATCAATGGCGTAGCCCGAACGCTGCAAAAGATACACATCAAAGGGAGACTACTGGATAAATCAGTGATTCAATTCAATTGCGTCCCTATTCATAATGGTAACTTCTCTTAAAGGAAAGAATTGCTCCCTCTAGAATTTGCACCCAGAGGGAGCGAATTCTTTCCTTTAAGAGCGGTTCCTTATGGTATGGAAAATCAGGTGGCCTCCCTTGAACGTTACTATCTTTTATTACGCACGTGCGTAACTGCGTAATGGGAGCTACGCCTATGGATATGTAATGCACAATATCCAGCAAATATCCCCCTGTATGTAAACGTGCGTGTCTGTATAGGAAGATTATCCACGAGCTTTAGAGTGTGGGGTATCGCCTGTACAAAAGAACGACTATACAATAACAGGGGCATAGCTAGTCAGAAATTCAAAGTACGCACATGTGGAACAGGCTGAATGCATGCGAAAAATGAACATATACAAACAGCGTAAACCCAGATGAGACGCCGCAAAAGGCGGCGTGTCATCAGGGCCTGCGCTGTTTGCCAAGATGAACACACTCTTTGCAATGGTAATTTATAAAAAAAAGTGTATATGATCAGTCCCTCGTTCTGGTCGCGTTCATTGGTGGCGGTGCCTCTGAGGAGCTGATCCCAAAATCATCACAAATTCTTTCAAAATTGGATTTAGATAGATTAATAATGGTTCTACGCACACGTTTTGTACACATAACATCATTAATCCATCATAATTGTGATTTAATCTTCCCATATTTTGGTCCACATGTGTACGCAAATGCGTTGTTGCGAATACGTGGCTACGCCCCTGAATAACTTGTTTATTACATCAGCATGCCATAGGTCCAGATAAGGAAAGTTTATTTGCGTAAAGATATAATTATTTTCTGACCCATTCATTTAAACATGTATTTTGTGTGCTCAAAAGAACCGTCTCATTGAGACGGTTCTTTTGAGTACCAACAACATACGTTTTGGATGACAAAAAAAGAAAATAATTTTCCAACACACACTCTTATCTGGAGGCCTGGCAAGATATTTGATGATGAATAATAGGTGCAATATGATATACTTACAAAATTCCAAGACTTAGCGACCCAAACGCCCTCTGATGTCCGTACTTGTGCATATCCTTTGATCCGAGTTCCTCCACGCAGCCTGAGTCAGCTAGAGCTCCAGTCGGCGCATTCACCACCTCCCCCAATATCACCAGAATCATTATAGTGATAAAAGCTCTCCGAAGATCAGCCTCGTCAAACATCCAGCCTCTAGATTCTTGTAGACTCTCTGTCGCTGTAGCACCCGGCCTTAGCTCTGGTGTTGGACCAGTGTACGACTCAATAGTCATATTTCCTTTTAGCACATACACGTACCCGCAGTCTGGAGCCATTTTCGGTGGCGGTATAAATCCTATAGCTGTTATAAAACCAAGCCAACCTAAAGCACTTATCAACAGCATAATGCGTCTGATCCGGAATCTGTCTGCCATAGAGCCACATAAGGGCGAACTACAAAACCCCACAAGAGGTCGCACTCCCGATATAATTCCAATTTGATTGGGACTGAATCCTATTTGTTTGTAATAAATGCTAAAATATGGAAATACGGACCCAATGGCTCCAAGAAAGAAGAAAAAGAAAGCCTTATACTTTATTAAACGTTTTTCTATTTTGAAAAATTCGGCACGCCTAAAGCCACAACATAAGCGCGAAGCTTTCCCTTCCTCCCCATCCGGTCTGGGCTGTACAATCATGGGAACCCGCACGGCTACTGTAGCAATAGTCGTCATTTCAACTTCGGCAGCATCCGCCATTCTTTCAATCTGCTGGTTTAATTAACCTCTTAAAATTGTGATGATTCCTTCGAATATCTGAGACTGTCACATCTTTCGCCAGACTTTTGACGGATCTGTGTTAGTTCTTGTTTCAACAATTCATGTAACTGCATAGAATCCATCTGAAAGCGACTCGTCTCATCTGAAAACAACAACAACAATGAAACAACACGTATACATGTATATTCCAGGTGAATGCCTCAAACACAATATCCAATAATATACTACATGTAAGTCACGTCATGTATGACTTGCTCGATGGAACCGATCAATAACTATTACTGTTCCTTAACTCATGGTACTGTGCATAAAAACACTGTCATAATAATGAGCCATGGCATGTGATTTCCAACAATGTGGCATTTTGACACGTGTAGACTCGGACGAGCCTCTGCAGCCTCCTTTTAAGCTTTGAAACTCCAAATGGTGTTCAGTCAGTAGCTTAACAATCATAGAATACTCAAGCGACTAGCAAAGGCTCTGGTCAGACTGCGCGTATGTGCAGGCTGATCTGAGGCTTTGCTGGTCGCACATACCACGTTGTTGGAAATATCATGCACTGGCTCAATTATTATTTGAAGAGTTGAATATGTCGACTATTGTAGTTACAGGCTACAAGACAATTTTGACTAACTTAAGAAATGCAAACATATAAGGAACGTTTTTAATTCTAGATCATTCTAGACTAAGATGAACAATCATCTCAATGTTCGAACAGCCTGTTTATGTTGTTACATGTATGTATTCATCTCTATAAACCCGAGACGTATAATAAACTTGAAACTTGAAAAAAACACTATGTAAATGTGTTTTACACAGGAGACCTGTTGAGGCTTACAGGTATGGGTCAGTGAACCTTAACTTTAACTTTATGCTTCCTGGTATTAAAGTATGCGTATTTTTCTTGTCGCCTTCTGATTTTGTGTAAAAATCAACCTTTTTTCAAAATATCCTCTGGAGTACCGAATCGTGCCAAACAGTAAGCCCAACGGTTTTTTCAGACCTGATCTGGGTCGAACCTGTTTGGTCACGCCACGCCAACATTGCGTACAACAATGAAAAAATCAATATTTTGTAAAACTAAAAAAAACTTAACCCTTATAATGCTGAAGTTTTCTTTTAGGTACTACACTTCTCATGTTTAATGGCCCGAAATTGCAATGCAATTGGATGATCTTAGTAAAGTACATGGTATTCTAAATATTGAAATAAACTGCCAGGATAGCTGTATCGTGTAATTGCGATTTTCAGAATACACGAAACCTATGTTTGTAATGTAATGTCTCGTATTCTAAAAATGAATGCTAAAAGTAACTTAGCATGCCATTTCCTTTAAGGAGGGCGGCCCCATAGGTCGAGCGTTTTTTTAACGTAGAATGTCAATTATTTCTCACCAATCTTTTTTTAATGTAAAATGTCAATTATTTCTTACCAATCAGTTTTAACATATGCCCTGGGTGAACTCTCACCGAGACGGTTCTTTTGAGTACCCACAACATATATCTTGGTTAATAAATAAGAAATTTTTGTTTTACTTACGTACTCACACATGTGAGGCATTGTAATTTTGTGCCCAGGAATACAATTACTAGTACGTATTCACAGCGGAGTGGAAGCAGTTTCGATCCTGATCAGCTGGCTTCTGAGAAGCCAGCTGATCTGGATCTAAACTGCTTTCAAAACAGGATACATCCTGGACCAGCATGATAAGGGTAAACATAACACAAACGTGTATTCATTTGCTAATTACGTTAATCATTAATTAAACCACTATAGCGGAAAACTATCATTGTAAAAATGTGTCGTCTGCTTCTGTTAGGCATTTTATAAAAGTTAAAATTATCATTAATTTTGTGTATAAACCGACTCACCTTTGAAGCAACCATTTTAGCCTTTTGTGCGTAAATTGTTGAAAATATAAAGGTTACGCGAATGTAAGCCACATAATACAACTTTATGTTAATGATGTTTGACTTTACATGTTACGCATCAATTAACTCGTGTATGTTCGCTTCAATTCGCCAACGATCGTTAAGTTTCCGCTGTAAACATGGTTTCCTTCGATACAAAGCCTTTGAGATTCAACTTTTTAGCTTGCAAGTCTTACATGTAGCGAACATATTATTTACAGGTGTACACCTATATGCGCGCTTAATAATATAAAACATGATACAATTATAGATAGATCAAATTACGGATTGTATGGTATAGGCATTTGCAGCAAACGCGCGAACACACGCTCGCACGCACGCATACACACAAACAACAATACCAGTAAAACAAAACATATTATAATCATATGACGTAGCGTCTGAGAGTGAAATAACGCAGAGTGGTTTACAGATTTTCGGAAAACGTTATGAAATGACGCTTGTAACGTCACGCATATAGCAAAACGCTTACGTTTTCTTGCCAAAAATATGATTTCAAAATAATTTGAACGTCATATGATAAATATAATCTAACATTCGTGCTCATGTATTATTAAATTTATTAAAGTCATTGCGAGAAAGAGATAAAATGCTCGCCAAACTTCGCATTTTATCTCTTTTCCTCAACTCGTTTGATAAATTAATTAATAAACATGAGCACTCATGTTAGATCCTCTATTTAAAACACAAAAATAGATAAATATCACACAATCAACAGTCAGGGACATAACTTCTATAAGTTAAAATATATATCACTAGAGGAAGTTAAAATTGTGCCTTTTCAACAATAATTTCTAAGTGATGCTACAGAAAGTAACTTATTTAAGTTATATCTGAAATTATTTAGGCCAAGGTCAAATTGCAAGCCGTCAACAATATAACTTATTCAGGTTAAAAAGTAGCTTATTTTCTGAACTTCAATGACCTCGCGTACTTATTTATAGACGATGCGTACAAAATTTTATTGCATAATCGTAAAGTTATGTAATAGGTCTTTCAGATAAAATTACCTACATGGCCGTGAAAATTGCGGTAACTCGGGAATATGAAGATGAAAATAGACACGTTCACTCAAACAGGTTACTTTTGTTTTTGTTGCAAAAACAATTAACTGCTTTAAGTGATATATTTTTTTTAACTTTTAGAGGTTATGCACCTGACTGATCGAAGATCACATATAGCTGCATAGCCTGACAAAATTTACCATAGACAAAATATGCATATTCATTGATATTTCATCCAATCTTCGGTAATCATCGTGAAAATGCGCTATTTGATTGTTGTACTATTTCTTATCTGAGTGTAAGAATATCTAAATCTTCAGTAGCCTAGTAGATAACAGTCTGCAGTTAGAACTCAAAAGATGTGGGTTCGAATCCGGGGCCTTTTCAATCTATGATTTTTTTAAAATATTGTTTATATAATATTTTTTCGTGATTTTGTGCATAATTTGATACTTTAATATGAATCTTGCATACGTTTATGCATCAAATGCACGCATAGCACAATGCTTTCAATAAGCCAAATAAATTTACCCCGTGGAGAAACCTAGGGAATAATGAATGCATATTTAGCGACTAAATACAATTTAAAAGACATGCGAAACCGGACATCATCCTTTGAAAAGTTACAAGTGGCGAAAGCTTTCCTTAAAACTGCAGGTATGAACTCCACCCCCTCGAGAAACAATTGGACTCTCTTTGTATAAAAAAGTTGATTACTTAAAGTTAGAACGTTTTCAGTGCTTTATCGGTTGGACCTGGATCCTCTCTGGTCCGCGCATGAAATATGTAACGTTATGCACGCGATGACGTATGTTATGGGAATAATCTTATTTCAAAATGTATACATTTGATAATTATATCACAGGAGTTTTTTTCGAGATTCGATCCTGGTATGTACGCTCTGTATTAAGTTAACTAAAATCTAGGCTATTAGAAGTATTAGATGCATGTGCATTATCTTCATATTTTCGGTAAAAGCATGGGCCAAATCGGAGTATTTCACGAAAACGCACAAGCATCACCGATATTTTGGCGGAAAATAATCAGCTTCGGGTCAATGTTGTCAGTTAGTAATACACATGCAGCGAGAGGATGAGATAAGATAACACAAACAAATAATGGGATACCCATTATCAGCTCTCTCTTTTCCTAAACGAGATGAGTGCCAAACCAGAAAAGGACACAAATATTCATATCACCAAACCAAAAGCCAACACGAAAAAGGAAAACGAAATAAGAGAAACATCAAACAATGAAATAATACGAAATATCTTTTAAGATATATTTCGCTGCGTTTCAATTGTGCATTTTTTATATGTTTATACTCTCTATACTACTTTGGCTCATAATCTTTTCAAAGAAAAACTAACTGAATTAATTGAACAAACTTTTAAAAGTAACACAGAGGGCTCACTTTATTTGGCTTGTAATGAGAAACGCGCAGGTTTTACTTCTGAACAACCTATAAGATTCATATTGTGGTAATGTCAGAAAGTTTGTGAAGTTTCCCATTATCTTTTGGGCAATATATTTATAACATTTGGCTAAAAATTGTATAGACAAATTGTAGGTATTCCTATGGGTACAAATTGTGCTCATCTTGTTGCAGATTTGTCTTTGCTTTGTTATGAGAGATACTTCATATTGTCTCTTTCTCATAATAATCAAGTTGATGTTGTTGAAGCATTTAACTTTTGACTACCCCAATATATCTAGATCACTTGCTTAATATTGATAAGCCCTTTCTTTGAAAAAGTGCTAAGTCAGATATATCCCACTGAATTTCAGTTAAATGAAAGTACGAAAATTATCATAAATTTTAGCTGAAACTATGTAATTTGTTATGAAAGGACGCCAAATCATAAAATACACAAGACATAAATAACCCAGTGCCAAATGATCTACAAAAGAAGTACCGCCTTTGAACGCTCAGTAAAATATTTTACTGGAGGGCTTAAACTGGTTTCACAGCGCCAACCTCAACCAAGTCCATAACGGGGCTTCAGTATCTGAGGAATTTGCTTATAGCATTTTTGTTACTTTCCCATGTGGTATCCTGGGTCAGGTGTAGTACTTGATTGTAACATTTCCTGATCATTACAGCCTTTCTTACTTTGGATCAGGACTTGTCCATTACAAATGGCATAGTTTCAACTAAAATTTATGATAAAGGGGAAGATTTTAATTTTGCAATAGTTATTTTTCCATATCTTGATGGAGTGGATCCTCGGCCCCTTCCTATGGAGTATACATTTCGCAACTTATTGGTTTTGCGAGAATATGATCTAATTTTGATGGATTAACAACAGAAACACATTTCTGACTTCTAAGTCATTAAAACAAGGTTATTAATACCATAAACTTCGTAAAGTTTTTCTAAATTTTATTACAGACACTCAGAGTTGATTCTGAAATAAATTATTTGTTTAGACACTCTTCTGCATCAAGGCATATCAGAACCTGTATTTAATGACGATTTAGTTTATAAATTTACAAGAAATATCTTTCAAAAAGATATACGACGAAGTGACAGAAGACGTATTTGATATGAGTAAGATGAGAATTTTAAAGAAATTGAAAGGAAAAAATTTGGGATGTTTATATTTTGTTATGTCTTTGTTAAACTGAGCTCAGTTAAGCGTTTGGTTTAAGGAATCTATGCTATTCTAAAATATCTGTAGTCATGCATCTAGGGTACAGGATTACTAGAATCTCGCAAAAACTCGAGTCGGAACAAAAATATGCCCTGCGCACAAATACTGCATATTTAAAAAGCTAGTGTCATATATGCCTTAAAATAGCTAGTGTCATACATGCCTGGTGCAAAAAAAATTAAACAATAGTATAATTTTGTTGACCATATCATACAAATATTAGTTTAGTTGACCGTAACCTACAAATATCGGTAACCTACAGATATCGGCAATTTTTTCATATGGAAGAGGTATCTCGCCATACATTATTTTTGTAAACCATCGACGCAGATATTTCTTTACATTTCTCGCGTTTTAACTATCATTCTTTTAGGGTCAGCGAGAAAATCATATTTAAAACTAATGAAAAAGTGCAAAATAACATCAAAATAAAAACACAACATACTACTAAATAATTGCGATAGATATATAACCATTTCAAGGCATCCATACAGAGATCAAGCAAGCTTTTTGCCAATAATGAGATTGTAAGACTTCGTCTAAAAAGAATTGTTGGACGCTTTTTAGCCTAGTTTTAGTGATCAATTAAAAAAGGTAATTAAACTTTATAAAAGATGGGGATACAACATGGACATCACACGACATTCTGCATGCCTGGTTGTAAACCCAATCATGGTTTATAGCCACAGTTTCCTCTTGCATTGCACGACGGTGGGTCAGGCCTCACACTCAATGACAGTTCTGACGTAAAGCTTTAATCTGTTGGTTGGTGCCTGATGATTGTCTTCTGCTGGGCCTACAGTAGCTCAACTTGAGGCTTTTTTAGCCCTGAATATCTTTGTTACATCTTAGTGAGTTAAATTGATTTGATTGTTTCTCTGTGCTGATGCATTGCATTATTTAGGAAGCCTCCATGCGACCTAAACATTTTTTTTATTTGACAACAACAGAATCTAGAGCGAAATTTTGGTGCCAGTAAAATGCATTTAAGCCCCATGATAGCTTTGGCTGCTGTCCGTTCTGAGGCAGTGGTTCTGTTGGTGTTGAACTATTGTTTTATACCTGCACCCCCCATTGTTTCTGGGTGGGGTTCTGTGTTTGTCTTTGTTTTGGTATGTTCTGTGTTTCTTTTCTAGTTTTGCAATCAACTTGGCGAGAAAGAGAGAGCTGGTTGCTTTGCTTTTATTGTCTTTCGGATGGATGTATTGTTACTGTAAATGTTTTGTGGCTCTTTCCCACGGTTTCGTGGATAGGTCTGTCGTGAGTGATTGTATTTTTGTATTTCCTGATAATACTCACTTACTTGTATTTATAATATTTACATGTAGCCCATTATTCACCCACTTCCTATTGTTTTCAGACAATTGGTTGCAAGAAAAGGACCATTTTCAGCGTAGTTTATCTTCCATACTTCACACCTTTTTGAGATAAATCCTATAACTTGATGTGAGTCATGTTAATTCCACCAAATTTCAAATTTTAGCTGGTTCACGGAAAAGTGGCGACTGCAGAAAACAATGACCATGTTGTACATATACATTGAAACCTGGTCAGAAATAACACTGCTCGTCCCAAAATGATATTTTATAAAGACGGTATGACCAAACGACACATTGTTATGTACGATGATCTTGGTGACTCCCCGCTATTAGCGTATCTGTGCTGAATGCGCAGACAATGGGGACTGATCAGCCTTTACATCTGTAACGTGAGGTCAGTGTAATGCTTCCAAGATAATGTTGCAAACAATCTAACAAAATACTGCTTGCAAAATCCATTTGTTCATTGTGAACGCATCCATGGCTAGAAAAGTATTGACATACTCCTAAATGAAATGCAGCAAAATGCTACACAATGTGTAAATTTCACGATGTGAAACCTGCTCGTCAGCAACACGTCAGGGCTAAATAGGTTATACAATGTTTTGTGTTGGTCATGAAATTTACACCCCGGAACTCCGCTCCCTCCTATATATTCCATAACCAACACAAAACATTGAATAATCTACACATAATCACTTTGGACAGTTCCTAAACCACAAGACGGAAGACAAACATCCTTAAGTATACGGTATTTAAAGTTTTGTGTTGGTTTTGGATTACATACAAGGAAGTGGAGCACCGGGTGACCATTCCATAACCAACAAAAAAAATTGTTTAACCTATTTACACCTGACCAAGCTGTTTCTCAGCCTTGGCATAATCATGTTGTGGGTACACAAAAGAACCGTATCAATGAGAAAATTTTTGAACATCCAAAAGCATGTTTAAACTACATAGTAGATCATAAATTTCACGACAAATTTAGACACAAAAGTTTTCTTACCTGAACCTATGTAATAATATCTGACACTCTTTCATGAATTATCATGGAATTGTCTCCAGTATTCAAACTTTGATAGGCTATCCAATCCAAGTGCACATTTGTTTGGAAATCAGTCTGAACTGCAAGATAAGCCTGGCCATTATTTTAAAGCTTTATTTTTGTATATTTGAGCAGTCATTTGAAGATGTACTCATTGAGACACCCAAAAAAAATGTAAAAACTGATGGGATTCAACCAAACAAAAGATGTCTGGTTTCTGGCAACGCTACCGACCCTGCTTTTTGGTTTTGGAGGCCTATTCTATTTTTGGCGTACTTCTGAAGTGTTTTCTTTTTTTAGGATACAGTGATTTTTTCATGCTTTTTCTATAGAAGAAAATCTTAAAAAAAGTTTGCCTACCTACCGGCCCTTGAACATATTGAGACGTTTCCAGAAACAAGAGGGTGGGGACCGGGGGCCTCAGGGTAAGAAACTATTCACATTTTTATCTTGACCGATGAATATCTTGCCTGTGAAATCTATAAAGAATTTTATAGGACATAAACTAGGACAACAGATGGATAGTTTTCATAAAATTTAGCAAAAATTCCAAAATTCATTGGACAGGTATAGGCATTATTGGGCACAAGAATCGAGAGATTATACAATGTATAAGATACAGTAAGAATTCTATACACTAGTTTTCTTTGTACTGACTATTGCATTGATATGAGTTTATTCTTTAAACACTTTAAATTAAAAGCTAAAAAAGTCATCAGAAGCTTCAAAAACTACCTTCAAAGTTCACTATTTTTCTACATTTGTGAGTGTAACCATGGCAACAGACGTGAATTGCTTAGTGCGGGACTATGCCAGAGGCACAAAGGTTGACACAAAATGATAGTACTTGTGCAGTAGAACCTTAACCTTTTGACCGTTTGTTTGTTTATTTGATTTTTACTTCCAATCAACAATTTTTCAGTTGTAAAGGGATGGGTCTTCCTGGGTTGAACCAGTACTAAGGTATGATTAATGTTCTTGCTCAAGGACACAACGTAGTAACGCCGGTGAGGCTCGAACCCGCGGCCCTTCGGTCTCGAGTCAAGCACTCTACCACTGAGTCACTGCGCTTCCCCTTTTGACAGTTATTAGGTGTCTAAACTTCTAACCTTAATGTGTTGGGTGAATTAGCCGTTACCCTACTGACACTTAAACCAAATCATCTTTTGTTTTTCATTGGGATTTAAACAATTATATAAGCAACTGCTTTATACCAATAGACCTAATAATATCAACAAAATATAAAAACATAGAAAAAATGTTAAGCTTTAAAAAAAAAAATCAGAACATAATTATCTATTTTATGACTTGTACATTTGAAAATAGAGACAGAAATTTAAAAAGTACAAGATGACGCCATAAAACCTGAAGTGGACGATCAAATTCAAATATATTTTAGCACAGTTCATAGCTAGGTATTATGGGTGTATCTGCCAAGTTTCATCACAATCTGCCGATCTTGCTTCTCGACCCCTTTTATAGGCCATAGCATGGTTTTCTCAGAGACTGGACGTTAAGATAACATGGCGAAAAGTTTGATGATGATTCTCTTTTCTATTTCCCATATGAAAAAAGATGATGATTTCAAAAAAGACAGGGAGGGCACGAATGAAAATGCATATTTGGGACTTTCTAAATGTACGCTCATAGGCTGTCAGGCTTGGGCAAAATGTTATACAGTAAAGAACGATAGGCATATTGCAGTACAACACGTCGCATATATCATGAACATAAATGTTGGATTTGCCCTTCATTATAGTGTAGATTTTATTTTCTTGTCCCTTGGGATCATGGGTTTCATTAATAACTTGAAACTATTAGAGGGTCACTGATGAAGCCTAAATGGCCTAAACTAGCTAGTCTGGCCCAGGAAATATGCACACTCTAGTTTCAGTTCTTTGGTGCTGTCTTTGCTTCCAATGGATACCCTTTGAAGAACATATTTGATCGTGCAATAACAGCCTAGGAGATTTTACCCTGGGATAAAAAAATCTTATCTTACCCATGCTATCTGACCCAGGCTGCCACGTGAGGGCTACATATATTGGTTGTATTCATCATGTTAGTCATCATGTGAAAATGCATCTAAGCGTATACAGCGGGTTTTTTTTAAGCTTATTTGAAATAAAATAATGGTCAGCAAGAACAATAATCCATTATTCGTGTGAGGGTAGGATAGAAAAATCCGTTCCTCGGGATCACTGTTTGTCATCACTTGGCAAGCCTCGTGATGACAAACGACGATTCTCGGGATGGATTTTTCTATCATACTCTCACACTCATGATAGTTTCTTATAATCTCATCAGTGATTTTCTTGCCTGGCTTGAACATCAGCTGTCTTTTACATTTCAAATGAACGCAAGTGAATCTAAAATACAATACCTTATTAATTTACATAATCTGCCACAGTTGAACATGTAGCTCAAATGATGAGGCCATTATTAACATTCTATTGCTGTACCTGGTAAGATAGGTATGGAGGAGTGCTCTCTAGATTTTATTTTTTTTTAAATGAGGGACAGACCATTTGTTTTTCCGGTAGGTTTGTGTGTGTGTGTGTGTGTGTGTGTGGGGGGGGGGGGGGCTGGGGTCTTTTCCCAACAGTTTAAACTGGAATGTTTTTAAACAAAGTGAAAGCAGTTATCTTTTGTAACCGTAAAAAGTCTTTTTACAATTGATATCAGCTATATAGGTCACAGGACTGTAATTGTAAAAAAGGGCAGCGATTGTCTCAAAAGGTTGGTGGAAGCTCAGCACAATATTTATGCTGGAAAGTATTAAGAGAATAGTAAATAATAAAATTACAGGAAAGCATTCATATTTACTAGACGGGTACATATTTCTGCACTTTTTAAAAAAGCATATCGCTGCTTTTGTTAATTAAGTTTACTTGTGTGACTTAGAAAAAGGACCTTGCATTTTGGTATTTTCCAATGAAATTTTCCTCTCATGTAGGGTGCCCACCTTTAGGGGCTAAGAAGTGTTAAAATGGGTGGTGACAATGGTGTCTCATATTTGTTTATTGGTTGAACAAGGTCCTATCTGCAATTATATGGCAGCCTCATTGTGCTTTTAGAGTTATGAGGGCCACAGCTTACTTAAAAGCTACAATGGTGGTCTATTAAAAACAATTACAGGTCTGTGCCCTAATGAAGAAAATCAGGCCTGTTTTGTTTGATACCTTCGCTGCTGTGCATGTGACCTGTTATATGTTTTGGTGCATTGTTTTGGTTTTAGTGAGTCCTGCAATGATTTCAGCTTCAAAAACACCTTTTTAAAACAAAAATCATTAAGACTGCAAAATAGAGCCTTATTAGTAGGTAAGGGTGATGGCTGGCTCAGTTTTGCACTACAGATTTGGAGTGGGAAGCATGTGTGTTCCACTACTGTCTTTGCTCCCCCCCTCTCTGACCGTTACATAATTTTAGCTTTTTCCAACTAAATAAGCAGAAATAGTTCTATTTTTGTACAAATGAGCTTTTTTGTGATAAGAAGTTGATTTTATGTGTAAAGAAAGGATTATATGCCCCATCGCTAGGAACATGTAATTTTTGTCTTATCCATGGGGGTGGGTGGGTCAATTCCACATTAGACTAACGATGGTAAAGCACATGTATCTTCTTGATATAGTTTATTGTAAAGTTGTGTTATAAGCTTATATGAGAGAAGTTTGAGACATTTCTGATATATAATAAAAACGATATAGGAAAATCAATATGTTCATTTTTCCCTTTTCTTTACTTTGCTATACAATGATTTTGCCAGTGATAAATGTAGTGGGTAGAGCTGTTTAAAAGGGTTTCCAGGAATAACTTTAGAAGGGTTATGTCTTTAAGTCATAGACCTGCAATTGTAAAAAGGGCATTGATTGGCTCAAAAGGTGGGTGGAAGCTCAGTTCATTATTTATGTTGAAAAGTGTTTAGTAATTGGTCAATAATAAAATTACAGGAAAGTATTCATATTTACTAGACAAGTATGTATTTGCTGCACTTTTTGAAACAGTATATCACTTCATTTTGTTGGTTAAGTTTATTGGTGCGGCTTAGAAAAACAGGACCTTGCATTTTGGTAGTTTTTTCAATGTTTTCCTCTCATGTAGGGCTTCCACCTTCAGGGGCCAAGAAGTGGTAAAACATGGTGGTGACCATGGTCTCTCATATTTGTTTATTGGTTGAACTAGGTCCAATCTGTAATTCTATGACAGCCTCATTGTGCTTGAAGAGTTATGAGGACCACAGCTTACTTAAAAGCTATAATGAAATCGGAAAACTGTTACATGTCTGGGCCTAAACGCGTGTTTGATTTAAGTTTCATCAGAGAAGAATATATCTGATCATCATTTTTCAAAGTATTAATACAAATCAGCGAGTCAACTAGAGAGAGCACACGCGTCGCCCTGTAAGGATGTGGATTGACACTTGTGCTAGGGGGTATGGGGGGCATGCTCCCCCGTGACAAATTTGAAAAAAAAACTGGTGCAAACTGGTGAATTCTGAGCATTCCAAAGTACAGTATTTTATCAACCTAAAAATCAATAACTTAAAGTTGCATAGTCTGTAACTTTTGATCTCTTAATTTAAGAACTAATGTTTCTATTTTTCAAGAACGCAGTAAAAAAAACTAAAATCCAGGTATACATTTTACCAATTTCGAAAATCTTAACAAATTATCAGTATCTAAACAACAGCATTTATGTTAAAATTACCTGTCTATAATTATTGGAGGGACGCAAATAATTACCAACAAGAGAAAAACACACCTGTTTTATAAGATAATTCACTTTTCCGTGCAGTTTTCAGCTATAGTGAACATATTCATTGTGAAAACATAACTTAATTCTACTTTTATAAGTGATTTAAAAAGAAAATATTTTTTTTTCGAAAATTTTTTATAGTTGCAGACTTAGTCTCTTTAAAGGACAATAAATATACAACAACAAATAGTATCGGCCATATCTTTCTCTCCAAGCAATCCATATGTGCATGTAATAAAACATTACATTTTATAAGGGGGGGGGGGGGTGGTTGGGGACTACAGCTCCTCCAGGACCTAAATATTTAAAAAAAAAATCAAACATAATAGAGGCTTTAAGGTGCGATTTATTATATTTGAGCCAATGCATGAGATTTCCAACAATATGGTATGTGCAACCAGCAAAGCCTCAGATCTGCCTGCGCATACGTGCAGTCTGATCAGAGCCTTTACTAGTCACTTGAATATTCTATGATTGTTAAGCTACTGATTGAACACCATTTGGAGTTTCTAAGCTTAAAAGGAGGTTGCAGAGGCTCGTCCGAGTCTACACATGTCAAAATGCCATATTGTTGGAAATCACATGCACTGGCTCAATTTTTTTTATATTTTTTTTACTTACTTGGCCTTCCTAAATCCCCCAAACCATGAGCTTGCTCCCCAGATCCCCAGATACCCTTAAATACTTATCAGTGCTCCCCAGCTACCTGAAAAGAAATAGCCGTTCTCCCCAGATCCCCATAACCCTGGGGCCCAGTAGCCGTTTAGGGGTTTCCCTTATTCAATGGGTTTAATACATAGAAGATAGCGGCTTTTTAGGCTCGTTTATTTCAAAATATGTACAATATACAAAACTGACACCAATAGAGAGCTCGGGATGATTGTATGTCCATCGCCAGTCCCACCGTCATCCGTCTTATCAAGCTTGAAATGCTCTTCGGGATTGTTGTCGTTGCACCGGTCGTCCCGGCATTTATACTCACACGAGGGATACACGCCATCCTCGTTACAACATTTAGCACCCTTACACATATCTTGCTGTATTTGACAGTTACGTGTCACTGAGCGTATATGTGTCATGTCTGAAATTAGAGAATACTCTTGGTTATATCATTTCGCCCCCTTACATTTTCGCGTTTTATTTATATCTTGCTGTATTTGACAGTTACGTGTCACACGTAACTGTCAAGTACAGCAAGATATGTCTGATAATATCTAACCCTTTTAAGGCCAATGTAAATTTTGCATAAAGCCCACATAAAAAGTCAGAATGGTCGATCGTCTTTTTTTAGGGGTAACATTGTATAATTGCAAAAAATATATAGCTGTCTCGCTGAAGATATATTTCGTCTAAGCATCGCCTTAAAACGAAATGCAGCCTAGGCCACAAGGTGGGGCTTACTTTTTGACAAGGAACACAATGCGGCATTTCATCTGGGTCTTCACTATTTGCCAAAATACTCATATATGGATTTTCAGTTCTCAAAGGGTTAATTAAAGGGTTAATTAAGCAAACTCCTCAACATTCGTAATTCAAAATAATTCGCACGAATTATTCAGACCAAAAGTAAATATCGCATTTGATATCATATACATACTGTTTGCGTGTCTTTTCAAAATTGTGTACCCCTTTTTGTGTATATCCAGATTAGCTGGCATCTCAATATGCACCTCATCAAAATAAGCGTTGCCAACACATAGAGTTGATGAATGTCACAGCATTGCATCACTGGACTGAGTCTGCATCGTTATACAGCATGAGTATTGTCTCTGAATTGCGGCGACTTTTTGGTATAATTGCTGAATTTCTATAAAGGAACCATTCCTTTAATACTTTGGAATTAATATCGATAAACAATTTGCTGAAGACAGAAGCAAACAATAACATGAAAAATTATATTCCTCCCAGTATCACATGTTCTTGTTACTTAATTCTAATGAATCTGTTGTCTTTCCTACTCTACTACGTCTTTCCTTTCCTTCTTCGTGTGTTATGTACCTTTACATAGTCTCGGTCGCTATCAATCCATGCTATCCATTCCTACCATTGGACAGTCCAAATATTGAGCAACAAAATCTTACAGATTTGTCGGTCAGTTTCTGTTTGAGGAGGCAAGAAGGAACTTTATTTCCATATGAAAACGGGTAGCATAACTTATCGTCTACCTGCTCAGGCAGACGCCTACCGGCAAATACCTAGCGTCAGTTGCGAAACAACATCATTCCTAAGCTTTATCGTATTACTATTGGTCATTTTCTGTCTAGGACAATTCGAAAAGTTCTGCATCTCTGTTAATATCAAGCCAAAAAAATACACACATCCTTTGCAGCACAAAAAATTGTCTACGTCACATTTACCAAAACATGTATAATATCATTAATGTGTAGCAACATTTTTGTGCTATTTTTAATCCTTAAGCTCTCAGGAGACATACACCCAAACCCAGGGCCACAGTCTGACCCTCTATTATCCTCAAACATATCAACGGTCTTTCCTAATAACTTAAATATCTTACACTTAAACATACAAAGCAATTACCCAAGATGGACCTGCTAGAAGCCGAAGTACAAAATTATGACATTCTTGTTTTTACTGAGACTTGGCTATCACCGCAAATTTCTAATGACGATCTGCTTTTATAAAAGTTTGATTCCCCATACAGACAAGATCGTCATGCTAGAGTCGGTGGTGGCGTCGCAATATACATAGCATCCGGTATACCATCATGTAAACGCAACGACATTATACAAGGAGACATAGAAGGTATATGCATTGAAATATCCATTCAGTCGTATAGATATTTGTTATGCGGCATGTACAGGGCGCCAAATAGTGGATCAAATTACTGGGACCTCATTGAACAAACATTTGATAATCTTTGAGACTCACACATTACAGATTTAGTAATACTGGGCGACTTCAACAGCGACTTATTAAAACCCATGCACGCCAACAGAATACAAAACCTGACAAATTCATACAACCTTCACCAGCTTATTGATGAACCTACACATTATACAGAAAATTCGTCTTCTCTTCTAGATCTTGCAATAGTAAGCAAGCCTGAAAATGTAGTGTATAGCGGTGTCAGCTCTCCATTTATTCCTGATCTGATCAGATACCACTGCCCCATCATAGTTACATTAAAATTTAGAAAACCAAACCAAAAACCATTTAAAAGACATATTTGGCTCTACGATAAGGGTGACTACAACAAATACAAGCGACTTCTAAGTGAAAATGATTGGAGCTTTATATTAGCAGCAAATAATGTAGATGAAATTGCAGACAAAGTCTCAAGCATAATCATTAAAGCAGCAAAACAATCCATTCCATTTAAAGAAATAACAGTGAGACCGAACGAGCCACCATGGATCAATTCAAATATTAAGAGACAAATTAGACAGAAAAATCGACTTTTTAAGCGAGCAAAAAAATCAAATAACCAGCATATTTGGACACAATTCAGAACAAAACGCAACTCAGTGACAGCATCCATACGCATAGCAAAATAAGAATACATAGAAAAAATTGCAAAAGATCTCAGAAGCAACGACATCAATTCCAAATCATGGCACAAGATATCATCTTATCTTTTACGTTCTTCTTCAAATCAAACATCAATCCCATTCTTAGAAACAACATCAGGAATCACCGAAACTGACAATGATAAAGCAGAAATTCTTAATCATTACTTTGCTAGCCAATCTGATCTAGCGGATAGACACTCTTCACCTCCCGACCTTAAGCTTCCTAATTACCCAATGCTAGAAAATATTCATATATCGCCAGACGACGTCAAACAAGCAATCAAGCAACTTAAGCCAAACAAAGCACCAGGTCCAGACCTTATTGGCCCAAAACTGTTTAAAGAAGCATCAAATGAACTAGCTACTCCTCTCTCTAATGTGTACAATCTCTCTTTAACCACCAACACATACCCTGCCTCATGGAAAAACGCAAACGTAAGTCCTATTTTTAAAAAAGATAATCCTTGTAAGCCCAATAAATATAGGCCCATTTCCTTACTGAATTATGAAGGTAAAATAATGGAGCGCTGTGTGCATAAACACATCTCTGAATATCTAGAGGAAAACAATCATTTCTGAGTTTCAATCTGGATTTAAACCTACAGACTCAACTGTCAATCAACTAGCATACCTTTGTAATGAATTCGCTAAAGCCATCGATGAAAGCAAAGAAATAAGGGTAGTTTTCTTAGACATAAGTAAAGCGTTCGATAGGGTCTGGCACAAGGGCTTACTAGCAAAATTGCGAGCCATAGGTTTCTCTGAAAATATTGTGGAATGGTTTTCTAGCTATTTGGAAAACCGTAAACAAAGGGTCTGTCTTGGGGTATCGCATCTGCTTGGCTATTAATTTTCGCAGGAGTTCCTCAGGGATCTATCCTTGGGCCAATATTATTCTTAATTTTTATAAATGACATTGTGAAATATATTCGAACCAACATCAGACTTTTTGCTGATGATACCATACTGTACAAGGTCGTCCACAATATCGATCTGGCTGCAGCAGAATTAAACATCGATCTCGAAAGCATCAAGTTCTGGGCCAAGATATGGAAAGTTGACTTTAACCCACTTAAAAGCAAATCACTACTGATAACCAAAAAGAATCAAAATATACAACACCCCCTTCTAATAATGTCTCAAAGCCAAATAGAAGAAGTTAACGAACATAAACACCGCGGCATAACATTTTGTAGAACATTAACTTGGACAAACCATATTTCAGAAATATCTAGAAAAGCTTGGAAAAGAATTGGGTCTCTCAGGCGCTATAAATTTCTTTTAGATAGAGGTTCATTGTTGAAAATGTACACAACTTTTATTCGACCTCTTTTAGAATATGGGGGTGTAGTGTGGGATAGCTGTTCAAACGAAAATAAACGTTTCATTGAAAAAATCCAAGTTGAAGTTCTTAGAATTACAACAGGTGGCACAAAAGTATGCAGCCTCCAAAAGCTATATGACGATTTAAGTTGTGAAACCCTAGAAAAACGCAGGCACAAGCAGAAACTCTTCCTTTTATACAAAATAATAAACAACTTAGCACCAAACTACCTTATGCAACTCTTACCACCAAGGGTGCAGCAGTTCTCAAGATATCCTCTACGCAACTCAGAAGATTTTGCCATTCCAGTCACGCGTACTGCTTCTTACTACAACTCATTCTTACCAACAGCTTTAAGAGACTGGAATGTGCTAAGTCTAGATACACGGAACGCTCCCACCCTCAACAGCTTCAAACACACATTAAGAAACAACCAAATTCTTGTTCCTAAATACTTTGATACTTTGCATGTATCACGAATTGCGCAAATACTACACAACCGCATTAGGCTAGAATGTAGCTCGTTAAATTCTCATCTGTTTAAAAAGAATCTAATTGACAATCAGCTCTGTTAATGTGGCAGCATCGAAACAACTTCACACTTCTTTTTCTCATGTCCTAGATACACAGCACATAGGCAACAATACTTATTAAACCTCCCACACGAGTTATCCGTATCTTTACTTCTTAGAGGAGATCCCAATCAGCCATGCGTGGTTAATTATATCATTTTAAAACATGCACAACTATATATACTAGCTACAAAACGTTTCCTGTTATGTACTGACAAACCATGCTAACCAGCAGCTCCCCGCTCAGCTGACGCCATCCTAAAATGATTGCTACAAGTTTTACAAGTGCTAGCGACCCAGACTCACTCTCTCTCTCTCTCTTTCTCTCTCTCTCTGTATAGACAACTTTATTGTTTAAACTTATTCCTAGACATATACAGATATTTATAAAGTGACATATTATACCATGTTGTATAAACTATGTAGCTGCATGTATCATAAGGAAATGAACTCTATAAGCTTTAAAGCTTCCGTTCATATCCTTTACATTATTCTATGCAATTATTGTACCACTTGTATTATTTATAGAGATAAAATAAAGTTTAAACTAATTATAGTCCCTGAGCAGGAGCGCCTTTATAGGCCATCTGATATCAAACTATTTTGCTTGCACACGTGTTTCTCAATCGGCACTGCTTCTGCCTATTCCGCGAAATTCCGTGGAATCGCACCACAGATGTACATCGAGGATCTACTTTGATAACGTGGGTGATAACGTGACGCTAACGTTACATTACGTGACGCTGACGTTATATAACGTGACACTGACGTCAAAGAAACCATGTTAACACAATAACAAGTGTGATTGCAGCGAAAAAAAACCCGGCTTAAATGAAGTTTATGTTTTTCAATAAAATATAGCTATAATATTAATATAGCGATATTTTTTTGAAAAACATAAACTTCATTTATTCTGCTGCTTAAACTTTTCATAATCAGAATAATCGATTTTAATAGAGCTGAACCCACATGCTACCGACCTAATTTTCCATACGCCAGTTCCAGCCAACAAAATGGTACATAGTGCTACACGTAATGTTCCTTACATACACTGGAGCCATGATTCCATTCTTGAACTGTGGCGGACTTTCCCGAATGACATGTTCCTGTCTGTGTATTGTGGTTCTGGCACCAAAATAGTTAAACAATAACTGAACCCTTCTTTAATAGAAACACTGGCAGACAGTGTAGAATCAGGTGAAATAGCTAAGCAGGGTCTGCTTTGTTTGCAAATCATAGAAAATCATTCATGTTCATAAAAATTAATTCAGACAGTTTTACCCCTTTCCCTTAAAATTTGCGTCATTGTTGACCATCAAAACTTTATTCTAACACACAAAGTGCTACTAAGGATAGAACACAGGGTCCATGTGTAGTTTGAAATAACCACCTGGTTTAAATTCTATCCTGACCCAACCCCTCAAAATATAGCTTTTTCTTTTAGTAAAATTTGGGTTTCATGTTTGTTTGTTTGTTTCGTTACGTCCCAACAACAATCTTTCAGTTAAACAGGGACGGGTCTTCCTGGGTTGAACCAGTACTAAGATAGGGTAAATGTGTCTTGCTCATTGGGGTTCATGAGTTTACAGCATTTAACCAGTGACCACTATCTGGTGAAATAAGCACACAAACACATGTCAGTGACTGTAAATTTAAATTTTGTTACACACTGGTTATCCCTCCCAATTTGATTAAATACAGGTCAACTTTGAAAGGTAATATTTTTTTTTATTTTCTTTCATGCAATCAATCTTACTATCACTCTGTTTTAATTGGGGGGTCTCTGAGGACCCTTTTAAGGATACCATGTACACTTATAAACAACATGTATGCCCATAAATCATTTGTCACTATAAACTGAAATACATTCATGATTTAACATAACCAACAACAACAGCAGTAGTAATTGTTATGCTTGTACCAATATAGCAATTACAACGTACATTACCTTGGTTGTATAAAGTTTTGGTTATGCACAAATAAGGCACTGTGCAATGAATCGTTCCTAGACCAACCGTAAAGTTTTGGGGTGAGGTCACACAGCCGTAGTTTACGCTGGGGTCTGATGACCTTGTATAGGAACAGCTATAGCAGTTGAAACTCAATCCTGAAAACGATACATTGTAATACTATCAGATGAGGTTATGCATAGACCAGGCTGATCCCCGACGTCTGATCAGGGCTGTGAAGCTACGTTTGCAAACTTTATATAGCCTCTACCAAACAATAATATATATCTATCTATCTATCTATCTATCTATCTATCTATCTATCTATACGGTTCGGTTCTTGTAATTGTGACAGTGGTGCATCAGTATTATTTATTTTATTGCTTTATGTATTTTATAGGAACTGCAAACAGCACAAGGGCTACTAGTTGGTCTCCTTACGTAAGTTTACTTAATGAATGACCAGCTGTTGAATTAGTAGTGATTGAATGAGTTATTATTAAATTATCTGGAAAGGTAGCCATAGGTCCAGGTCTTTTTGAGTGCAAAGTGAACTTTTCTTGTACTTCAACAACAGCAGAATCTAGGGCAAAGATTTGGTACCAGTAAAATGCATTTAAGCCCCCCGGTGGCTTAGGCTGCTGTCCGTTCTAAGGCGGTGGTTCTGTTGTTGTTGACTTTTTGTTTATTGTTACTCCCATTGTGGGAGTCTGTAATTGTTCTATGTTTTGTTGTATGTTACTTTATGTCCGTTCTAGTATTGCAATCATCTTGATGGGGAAGAGAGAGTTGGTTGCTTTGCTTAATTTGTCTTCCTTGTGTCTCGTGATGGTTGAGCGGCTCTTCCTCGCGGTGCCAAGGGGTTGTCTGCAGTTTGTGATTGTGGTATTTCCTGATCATACTCACTTACTATTTTTAATAAGTACGAGTAAACTGTGAATTTTAAATAATCTTGTCCAAATTGGATACCCGTTAGGGTAAAGTCATTAAACTTCGGACACCAGGTAAATACGGACACACATTTGCACACAGTGGAAATCCAGATGAGACGGCTCCTTATCATAAGGATTTTCACTGTTTGCTTAGTTGATTATTTTTCCCTAATAATTGAAATAAGAATCAAACAAGGCTGCTGTCTGAATTCACCTGATGTCCGAAGTTACCTGACTTTACCATACATATTTTTGAGAAAACATAATATTAATGTTCAATAACATCATTCAGTATCTAGATGCATGAATGTATTTGAATGTAAAGTGGCAGTCTTACCTTGACCAAGAGACATAAGGAACACTAAAACGGCAACTTGTAATTTCTTGCTAGTTGTAGAGTGTGTGATTAGGCCCCTGCCATATTTCAAAGAACAGCAATTGTTGCTTTGTATTGACATCCTGATAAGTTTTTTGGTTTTCTGGAAAATGATAAAAAATCACAGATACATGGATATGCCCAAAAAGAGCATGGTTTATACTGTTGTAAAAGATGTTATGCTTGTTTCACTTGAAATGTTGTTTATTTCGCAGTATTTCTGAAGGATCTGTTTTTCATATTAATTAGAGGTCTTTATATCTGTCGTTTTGGCTCCTGAAATTAGTAGAATATCTCCCCGAACATTCATATACATTGAAGTGTTGACATCGTTATCACGAATAGGGGCGCGAGAGTTATTGCACTTTCCATTTATTCTCTTGAATAGACTCAATGAAACGTAGAATGCTGTTTTCAAATGATGTAAGTTCTGTCAATTTCTGAATGATCTGTTTTTCCAGATTATTTGCAGTTGATACCATGAGCTAGTTTTAAAACATCTTAGAGCTTTTCGAACAATATCTGAGGATGAGGAGAGTATCTATTTATTGTTAACTTCATAGTGCATGCCTTAACCTCATTGTTAATTGATTTAATTTACTTTGTAGTGGCTTACCAATCAACCAGCTTTTTAAAGTATTTAAAAAATCTTTTAAATGAGCCAGTGCATGCGATTTCCAACAATAAGGTACGTGCGACCAGCAAAGCCTCAGATCAGCCTGCGCATACGCGCAGTCTGATCAGAGCCTTTGCAAGTCGCTTGAGTATTCTATGATTGTTAAGCTACTGAATGAACACCATTTGGAGCTTCTGAGCTTCAAAGGAGGCTGCGGAGGCTCGTCCGAGTCTAAACTTGTCAAAATGTCAAATTGTTGGAAATCTCATGCCGCGGCTCAAATCGTGATATGCACATAACATTTCCATTACCCTTTGCACTACTGTTATTTCTTAAACTCATATTGTTACAGTTTCCTGTAACAGCAAATGATTTAATTGTGGCAGCTGAGGTAATGATTGCAACATGGTACCTAGATGCACGTGTCTGGTTAATTCGGTTTACTACTGCATCATTTAGAAATCGTCTTTCTACTCCCTTTGACCCTTGAAGCCTGCAACTGAAATTAATATGGACTTACACAGACATCACAAAACACCATAGAACAAGAGAGTAGACCAGACGATATGACAACTGCTACTACCTGATACATTTTTCTGACCGTTTCCTAACTAGTAGTTTCTTTAGCTCTTGATGTTTAAGATTTATGAGCTTTTTTTATTTGTTTTATCACTGTATTAAACATCATTTGATTGTTTTTCTGTGACGATATATTCAGTTAGTTAAGCATTTTTGAACTAAACAATTTTATGGTAAAACAACAACGTACTGAGTATGCTGATAATATTTAGGGAGGATGATGTCCCTTAAAGTCATTTGTGAAAAATATGCGATTTTTGCAATAATTTTCGTGACTATGAATGGACATACATATGAATTATTCAGAAACTTTCTTGGCCGAGGCTGCTGTTCGTCCAAAGGCGTCCATCGACTAGCAGCCATGGCTCTAACGAACCTGAGGATCCGTGCAGTATCACCTGGATCTAGTTTCAATCTCACATATACAAAGAATGGAAGTAGATAGAGACTCAGACCAAAAAATACTGTTCGCTCCCCTTTTAATCCTGGACACCGGTAAACAGGCACGTTGACAAACAGTGAAGACCCAGATAAAAGGCCGCAAAATGCGGCATTTCTATCAGGGTCTGCACTGTTTGCTAAGTTAAAAAATCTTCAGGAATGGAAATATATCACTTGATTGAAAAAGAGACCAGTAACCCCTTGAAAAACAAAATGGAATGTGAGATGTGACATGAGATTTCCAACAATTTTGGTTTATGCGACCAGCAAAGTCTCAGGCCAGCCTGCGCAGTCTGATCAGAGCCTTTGATAGTCACTTAAATTTCCATTTATTAACTATATTGTTAATTTTATCACAATTCAACCGGAACCGACGACATCAGAAAATCAAGATATGGAAGGGAATAATAAGCCATCAGGGCTTAATAGTTTTCCCTATCATCAACAAGGTATCAACAAGGTATTACTGTTAAGCTACCGACGGAACATCATTTGGAGTTTCTGAGCTTAAAAGGAGTCTGCAAATGCTCGTTCGTATGAGTCGGCACTTGTTAAAATACCACATTGTTGGAAATCATATGTCGTGGCTCATAATCAATATGAACGGGATGATCAATCCGAATCTGTGCCCGCTTTATATAGTATGTGGGTGTCATGGACTGGCTAAAATGTTTTTTTTTTTGTTTTTGAAGGTTATTTTCATACAAAGTTACATAACGTATGAAACTCACAATTTCACAGTATTTGTAGAAGTCTAAATAATCATTCACTTTTAGGTGACCATATAGGAATGGGCTTATATATAATTCAATTAAAATTAGGGAAAGCGCAATACTATATAGATAGATTTTACATTGAGTATTTACGTCCCAGTCAACGATTGATCAGTCATGTCGGGACGACTATTCCTGGTCGAATCAGTGCTTAGTAGAGGATAAGTTTCTTGATCAAGGGCATACATGTAACATGTAACTCCGCCGGTAGTGAGACTCGAACTAGCAACCATTCGATCGCCAGTCTAACTCTACCAACTGAGCAACTGCGCCCTGCTGTAGATAGATACATTGCTCAAAACATCGATGCCGTTACTCCTGGAATAATAGCCACTCATTGTAATTTCTTGTAGGGGGTGAGGGTGGGGGAATATCTGAACCGGTATATATCCCCCTTCAAATAGCAACGGTTCTTGTATGTTGATGGTCATGCTATGTAACCTTTGCAGAAATGCTGATTGATGGTCTCCCGAAAATATATGTTTTGTAAAGAAAATAGACAACAAAAAACGTGCAAAATTACCTCTGGAGGACATGACACATAGAGCTAAAACAAACCTTTTCGATCAAAAGTGAAAAACATTTACGACTTGTCAACGGAACTCATTATACACGTATATATTGTAAAACTCACAGTTATCATTCACTTCCAAGTGATATATTTTTTCCTATTAAAAATATATTTGATGCTTAATCCAATGTCACACCACTAAGTTGTCATTCATCTGGTTAGTGTTTATATGATGACATGATTTTGACAGTTGTATATTCCCTCCAGGCAAATATATTGAAACAAAAGATACGGCCATTGTGTAGACACATTTACCTGTACTAGTGTGACTGCAAATGACAAGTGTAAGTTATTGTATGGTTTGTGCGTGTGTACGGGAAGATAATCCACGAGCTTTAGCGAGTGGATTATCTCCCGTACATATGCACAACCATATAATAAATGCCTTATTGCACCAAAATGCATGTGCACTTTGTGCATTGAAAGATATTTGTTGTAAAACATTAGAGTATCACTCAAAGGTGCAATAATGCATTATAATTATGTAGGCAGGCACAACGACGTACTTATCCGCTTAGAACCACCGCACTCCGCCACATTATCATTCAATAAATATTACATTCCCTTATACATGTAGGGTGATAGTTGAAAGTATCATCACAAGTTACATGAATGTATGTGATTATCAACTGAGGTGCAGCCGAGATTGATAATCACGTTTCGAGGGATAATAGTTTCGACTATCACCCTCTCAGGGAATGTAATACTTATTTTATTATACATGAGCCGAACATCATTCCTTTATTTTTTTTTACATTTTCCCCTGGCACGTGTATCAATGCAACACAATGAATAAACACTTGTTTATACGAATGAATGAAGCTTTGTGTTCTAACGATTTGATTGCTCGAACTGATAACAATTACGTCATAAAATCTGATGATGTGTTGTTGCAGAAGATGCGGACAATATCACCAAATCTGCTCCGGTTTGGTCTCAAAGTATTACGCTAGTTCTAACTGCATGTGAGAAAGCCAGTAACATTACCCGCACTTTATGTTTCTTACCATAAAGAACTAAGTTATTGTGATGTGCAAATGGAAAGATCATGAATAACATTCGCCATTGTTACTAAATCTGGCCTGGCGTGAACAAGCCATACGCGTATCGGCGTCGCTCGCGTTAATTTTTGAATTATCACCCGAGTGACAGTATTTGCAACGCTGTAGCAGAGTGATAGTATACAGTTATTTCATGCCTGTTTGTAGTATAGTCAAAAGTATTACCCTGAGGTGGTGCAATAATGGGTAATGAAGTAAATTGTTATATGACTGGAAAGACTCCTGTCTCCTGATTTGCCAATTTGTCTTCATAAATCTCTATGTCTACCTGGAAACTGGTCTGAACTGGTCCAAAAGTTAATATTGTATGAAAACCAGCTCGAACTAGTTTCCAGAAGCTAATATTTTTGTTACCCTTTAGAGAGCTACAAATAGCATGATTAGTGTGAAGCTAGAATGTGCTGCATGAAATTGAAATGATTTGCTGTTTCACCTTCCAACAGGTAAATTAAAGACTTTCATGAATTTTTACAACAGTTTCGTTTTGTTTTCTTTGCTTATTTATCTTTGTTTGAATAAACAAACTGTAAAAACAGTTTTATGATAACATTTTATAGAGAATTTCCCCATTAAGAGAATTAATACACATTTGAAATTGCAAAATACAAAATTATAATATTTTTATAAAAAGTTGCTAAACTTGTGAGAGAGTCCTTAGATGTCTTAGATGTCTTTAACAAAAAAAAAAATGAAAGTAGCAAAATTTTTCATTCTTAAAAGAAAAAATCACATAACAAAACAGTTATTGACTTCAATTTCGGTAGACATAAGGATTTATCTACCCTTAAAAGTGATATTCACCTCGGCATAGCGGCCTAGGTGAATTATCATTTTTTCGGTAGTTAAATCCTTATGTCTACCTCATTGAAGTCAATAATTGTAATTGTATAATATCAATTGCTTGTCTATGGAAGTTTTGTATAGGGAATTCACGTGAGGTAAAATCGAGTAAAATATGCGAATGTCCTCATCGCAAAACGGACGATTATATAACTTCAGGACTGGTACGGATTTGGACTATAGTAACTGTTATTACTTTCTTCATTTGCTTTTTTTACTCATATCGATCGATACTTTCGACTATTTTCTTTGTTGATACAAGATGTACCAGTAAACAGGTGTCTAGTAAACAGTAAAGATCGAGATGAATAGCTGCATAAGGCAGTTCAGGAGGAGATGTAGTTAAAGGTGATTTTTTTTATCTTTATTCATGGTGGCCATCTTGTTCGGCGGAGCGGAACCGTTTGAGCAATTTTGTAAATAGCTAAAACATGTAAATTATTTTGAATTTTGGACCAGCCGACCAGGAGTAGAGGACGTTAAAGATTAAGCTCTGTCTGTTATTTCGTTATGCAGAATGAACCGCTTCAGCAATTTTGGTAGAAGGCCTTATGACAAAAAGTGTGTTAAATTTTATGAGGAACATTTGTGTTATTTGTTTAAAAAAAATTGTCCAGCAGTTCAGGAGAAGATGTCATTTAAAGACTTTTCTATATGTTTGCTCTGGTTGCCCTTTCGTTTACAAATGTGGAGTCTAAACTAGATTTTTTTATGTTTTTCACTTTTGTTTTCGGCAAATACTTTTTTGCTTTCAATTTTAGCAAACTGTGTTCGCCATGTAAGTTGTAGAGAAAAAAAGCGCCAATTTCTCCAAAAGGTCCGACGTTTGTGGTGCTTACAGATTTATTTTGTTACATAGATGAAGATTATGTTATAAATTGAATTCAGACATGTTTTATAAGTTATTGACAGGTAAATAAGGCATGTATTTTCCCTAGTTGGTCACGATAACAAACACGAATTTTCAAATTGTCCAAATGCTTATAAAATCCAAGTATTTTGGAAGTTAAATATATTCGCCTAATATCAAAATACGTTTCAAAGCTTTTCATATTGTTTTTTAAAAAAAAGCCGCGAAAACTTGCGATTTTTGCTGACGCCCTTCTCCCCTTCTCCCCCCTCCCCCCCCCCCCCCACACATTTTTACATCTTCATACTGGGTACCGTTTTGTTCAAATTATGAGAGAACACATTGTTTCCTTTCAAAAAATTTAAAGTGCTGGCATATTTAGGATATGATTGACCTTCAATTCCAAAAGTTTAATTTATTCTTTCGGCACATGCGTTTGTAATATGAATGAAAACAAGACGTTTGTCATTGGAAAGTCGAATTTTGTGCCATATCTTTTTGTGTTTAGGCTATTCCCCCTTAGTCCAGAGAATCCCTTTGGACTTAGAAATGTCGCTACTTGTACATATATAGACACCATATGTAAAGGGCATCTTGGGTCTTGGGGGGGATGTACAAGCAAAAGATGCCATCTAATAACTGAAAAACACCAACCGCATTGCAAAATGAACAGTTTTTTATCATATCACTCTTTCAGAGTTCGCCACTGAACTGCCTGAAATCTCAGGGAAGCTTCCTGGAGAAGGTACCGTTATATAAATGTTAGTTTATGTAGAAAGCCATTAGATAGATCTTTATCAACAGAGTATTTTCCCATGGAATTACACATGTGGTCAGGCAGAGAAGGAGAATAAAACTCAAAATTAATAATGAATCTTTTATCATTTATTATGATGGGCCTAAAATGATATTTTCATTGTGTAACTTTGGAGTAAAATTACATAATTTAGTATTTTGCAAATATGTATTTTTAACAAACACAAGAATGCATAATTAATAAGTTGACAAACAGAATATATCCGTTTGCAAAAATTATATTTTTAGACGAGAGAATTTAAACAAACCAGCACGATTTTCAAATAGTCTTATACGGCATAGAATTTTACTCTTCAAAATCAAGATTCTAAAATATTAATTTCAAAATATATCTATATGCACATCATTTTGTTCGGCATAAATTCAAACTAACAAATATGTGAACAAAAACATCATTGCACTTTGTATTTTTGAGTTATTTTAGAATTTGTGAAGAAGCCCCATCAAAAGTCACTTTTTGAACTAATTGTTCGAAAATAAGGAAATTTAGTATCAAAATAAAGACTATGATGTGTAGATTTTGAATTTGAAAGAAATTATTTAAAAGTCCGGTTGTGCAAAGTTTTATTTTGTAAAATAGAGATGCAGAAACTTAAAAATTCAGAAAATTGAGAATTAAATATGGCTGCCAAGTAACGCGCTTGAAAAATCTGTTGGTCAACATTTAATTTTGGTGTTCTTTGTTAAGCTATCTTGTATTGCGTGGTTAAGCTGCCAAAATCCCTTGGAGCGCCGTCGTAAGTAAATTGTGGCATCCTTGGGACAAAGAGTCTTAACACTTATCACATACCTGGTTGATTAATACTTAATCAGGTTATGTCATGAGTGCGCATGCGCCGATCACTGCTCCGCGGGGTTACGGCAGTCAATTTTCCCACCACGTGACAAAATCCTGGAATGTGATTGGCTGGGGTTGAAGAAGGACTGTGCGCGTGATCTTTAGGGTCTAGCAGTGAAATCACTTCTGATTCTACTGCTAAACAATAAAGTCACATTCTTTGTACAAGTTCTTCTTCATCATTTTCCAGGGTTATCATGTAGAGGTCCCAAGACTCCAGCCGCCAGGCCTGGGCTTTGTGCCCAGGCCAAACCACCAAATACAGATGTATATAGATTAACCATAGTTTCTTCAAAAGTGTTACAAGATAGAACAGCAAGCAACAAAGCCCCCATTATGCTTCTGTTACATGGAGGACAATAAATTTCCTCAATTTTTTCACCCCATTATAAGTGGTGTTAGAATGACGGGGTAGGAACTTCTATGCTTTCTACACTTTGCCGGTACCTCAACCTACAAGCGAGTATTTCCCTGCATCTGGAAAACCAGTGCATTGAACAATCAACTTTAAATGATGTTGGCGAGTTCTGAGATGATTAACTCCAACGGCATTTGGAATACCAGTGTAAAACACACATTTTTATGCTGTTAGCCTGCTAAGTGATAACCAGCAGCAAGTGGATATGTGACTTTTCCTGATGGTTCCAGAGATTCAAATCACCAGTTTTGGAAGTCCAACTTGTTATTTTCTACCAATGGAACTATGATAAGGACAAAGTCGAAGAATCACAAACTAGATGATAATTTTTCATTAGGGATAATTTTATTTCACTATTAGATTTTAATGAGTACCACCTTCCCTTTGTGACAAATATAGATTTTAATAATCTTTCAATTTTCCCGAGCATGTCTAGGGTTAGCTATATAGAATACTTGTTGGTTCGCATACTTTTGCAAGATTTTATCCACGAGTTTTATTACAATGTAACTTTCATCCAAATTGTGACCATTTTAATGCTCTTTGAAGATGGTTTACTTTTTTTACCCTTTAGGCAACAATTTTGACAATTTGCAAGGCATGTAGAAAAAAAATCAGTGTTGGAATACCAACGTACTGTTAACACGTTATTTTCATAGTTTGGATTTTGCCAACTATTTTAAGCACATTTAATATTTATCTAGTTTGGATATCACCAACTACGAACACTTGTTACTGGAAATACCAGTCACTGCTGTTCATTATTATTATTGAATTTGAGTACTATTTTAAAAGAAGAAATATTCATTAGACATGTCTCCTGTTCCAACTACTAAGAATGCGTTAGAACCGACATATCATAAAAAAATTACATGCTATGATATTCATGTTAATATCTTAACACCCAGCATTTTTTTTCGAGAAGGTTTACATGTATAGTGTACATTTTAATATGCGCTTCTGTGCTGTATAATGAGTAAGATAGGGTTGCTAAAGATTATTCAGTGATTGTTTGAAAACATCAAAAATCAGTACTATCATGTTTGTTCTGAAAACAGTCTGAGGCATAAGTCTTTATTAGACAGTTGGGTCATTCCTATCCTCGCATAATGTTTTATAGGGCAACATCTTGTGGTACAAGATAATATGTTCATGCTGCCTTGCATATAGCCGGGCATACCTGTGTTTGTCATGCGTCAGTTCCATGTAGAACATTGACATGACTGCCCACTTGTCATGGAAAAGTAATCCATTTTATTACTGTTGATCAGTATGTGCCATTCATAGTCCAGTAGGTTCCATGCAGAACTATCTACTTGTAGGGAGCGAGTGAGACTCATTCCACCCATTATTTGTCCGTCCTGAGGGACTCATTCATATAAGGTTATTCGCTCACAAGGCAGCATAACAAGCATCACTGGTAACATCTTAGACGAGTAACATTATTTTTTTTTATTTTGCTTATGTAGAGCATGTCAATAAAGTACATTTGTGTCTAAACAAGTTGCAATGTATATGTGAGCACAGATACTATATTATATACAGCACAGACCCTGGTTCCAGATGATCATAGCATGTAATTAAGTCTGTCACAACAAGATTTATTCAGAAAATCCTAGTCACAAAGGAAGGGTGTACTCAGACAGTGTAATAGATATGTGCTTATATTTTTCAATCACTTTTGTAACACTTTTGCAGACGTTTATATTGTCATTAGTTGTTAAACTCCGGTTGTTGCAAGTATTCATATATGCTCAGTAAATATTACCTCTATTAAGTCCCATAGGAATTAAGCCTGTCCAGAAAACTAAGTCAAAGACCATTTTTTTTTCCAAACTGACATTCCCGTCCAATTCAATAAGTCAAACCATTCCATTTATTTATAATCCAGTAACGAGCATATTAGAGCAGATAAGGGGCATTCTCAAGCTTCAAAGCAGACAGAGGACATTTTCTTTGAGGTTGAGGAGCTCTGGAAAATGCAATGGCTCATAAGCGCAGGAAGCGCAAGTTTTCAATATCATGTTTGCAGTACAGTTGTAATAGGTATCATGCATCATTTGGCGTCAAACCAGTCCAGTACTTTATAATCCAGTAACGAGCATAGAGCAGATAAGGGGCATTCTCAACCTTCAGAGCAGTCAGAGGACATTTTCTTTGAGGTTGAGGAGCTCTGGAAAATACAATGGCTCATAAGCGCAGGAAGCGCAAGTTTTTTTTAAATATCATGCTTGCAGGACAGTTGTAATAGGTATCATGCATCATTTGGCGTCAAACCAGTCCGGTCATTCATAGTCCAGTTACGAGCAAAATGCAAATAATAAGGGCCCTTTTCAACCTTCAGAGCAGTCAGAGGACATTTTCTTTGAGGTTGAGAAGCTCTTGAAGATGCAATGGCTCATAAGCACTCAGTTTCATAGAATTTCAGTCATGTTAGCAGTTACGTTGCAAGGAGTACCATGCATCCTTTTTAAGTGTTGACATATATTTTGTAGGCAATAATCTTTCAAGATCATAGGGGTATATCGTTTTTGGCTTGAATAGCTCAGTTGCCAGTTGATCTTTACATTTTCGACCGCCTTGTCAAATAATTAAACTAAATGGCAAATTTATGTAGTTGGCCAAACCTAGCAAAATAAAACTTTTGGTTTTGTTTTGTTGTTTAATAGTGCTGGACAGGAGTGCACCCTGTCATCCGGCTCCTCTACATATTTTTTTTCTCTATATTATTGTTGCCTGTACAACTGAGCTTTCCAAGCATTTTAACAGTATTCCTCTTCCTACCGGTATGTCAACCTATCCAAATTGAGGTTTAGATGATCAATCATTCACTTTTGGAGTTAGTTCACGCGATTTTTGTTTTTTAATGAGGTAAAGGCCAGAGAATGATGATACCTGAAACAGTTATTAGCTGTCAATTGTACAATATTTTCAGTTTGAAGGGAAATTAATCAATACAATTTTCATCCAAATTTACATGTGGCATAATGGTCTTTTGCAATATTTAGATCCTTACAAAAGGGACGAAATACTGGACAGTTGCTTTTCTTTATGTATTATATTGTACAATGTTTCGCACGTTCAAATATTGTTAACAGTCAAACCTGTCTACAAGGACACCTCTTCAGAAAATTGTCTTAGAAGGCCGATCATTTATAACACCGTTTTCATTATACATTCAGCCTTAGAAAAGCATTTAAGCAATCGCTTAATTTCCGTAATACTTGTTAGCTTAGAACAATAAATTTCAGCCTAGATCAGGTTCGACTGTAAGTGCCAGTTGTAGTATTATTTTGAGTATTTTCACCATCACAAAAGGCTTGTGCCTTGTTTTTATATGGTCATAACTCATCATTGTTTTATTCAATTTGTGATCCTTGTCATTTTTTTTCCTTTACATGTAACCATAGATGAATGTATATGTGTTTATAAGGAGCAGATATTTTCATTTTTGTAACTTTGGAGTCCAAAGTTTTCGTACAATGGGGGTATTATTATGATGGGCCTAAAATGATATTTTCATTGTGTAACTTTGGAGTAAAATTACATAATTTAGTATTTTGCAAATATGTATTTTTAACAAACACAAGAATGCATAATTAATAAGTTGACAAACAGAATATATCCGTTTGCAAAAATTATATTTTTAGACGAGAGAATTTAAACAAACCAGCACGATTTTCAAATAGTCTTATACGGCATAGAATTTTACTCTTCAAAATCAAGATTCTAAAATATTAATTTCAAAATATATCTATATGCACATCATTTTGTTCGGCATAAATTCAAACTAACAAATATGTGAACAAAAACATCATTGCACTTTGTATTTTTGAGTTATTTTAGAATTTGTGAAGAAGCCCCATCAAAAGTCACTTTTTGAACTAATTGTTCGAAAATAAGGAAATTTAGTATCAAAATAAAGACTATGATGTGTAGATTTTGAATTTGAAAGAAATTATTTAAAAGTCCGGTTGTGCAAAGTTTTATTTTGTAAAATAGAGATGCAGAAACTTAAAAATTCAGAAAATTGAGAATTAAATATGGCTGCCAAGTAACGCGCTTGAAAAATCTGTTGGTCAACATTTAATTTTGGTGTTCTTTGTTAAGCTATCTTGTATTGCGTGGTTAAGCTGCCAAAATCCCTTGGAGCGCCGTCGTAAGTAAATTGTGGCATCCTTGGGACAAAGAGTCTTAACACTTATCACATACCTGGTTGATTAATACTTAATCAGGTTATGTCATGAGTGCGCATGCGCCGATCACTGCTCCGCGGGGTTACGGCAGTCAATTTTCCCACCACGTGACAAAATCCTGGAATGTGATTGGCTGGGGTTGAAGAAGGACTGTGCGCGTGATCTTTAGGGTCTAGCAGTGAAATCACTTCTGATTCTACTGCTAAACAATAAAGTCACATTCTTTGTACAAGTTCTTCTTCATCATTTTCCAGGGTTATCATGTAGAGGTCCCAAGACTCCAGCCGCCAGGCCTGGGCTTTGTGCCCAGGCCAAACCACCAAATACAGATGTATATAGATTAACCATAGTTTCTTCAAAAGTGTTACAAGATAGAACAGCAAGCAACAAAGCCCCCATTATGCTTCTGTTACATGGAGGACAATAAATTTCCTCAATTTTTTCACCCCATTATAAGTGGTGTTAGAATGACGGGGTAGGAACTTCTATGCTTTCTACACTTTGCCGGTACCTCAACCTACAAGCGAGTATTTCCCTGCATCTGGAAAACCAGTGCATTGAAAAATCAACTTTAAATGATGTTGGCGAGTTCTGAGATGATTAACTCCAACGGCATTTGGAATACCAGTGTAAAACACACATTTTTATGCTGTTAGCCTGCTAAGTGATAACCAGCAGCAAGTGGATATGTGACTTTTCCTGATGGTTCCAGAGATTCAAATCACCAGTTTTGGAAGTCCAACTTGTTATTTTCTACCAATGGAACTATGATAAGGACAAAGTCGAAGAATCACAAACTAGATGATAATTTTTCATTAGGGATAATTTTATTTCACTATTAGATTTTAATGAGTACCACCTTCCCTTTGTGACAAATATAGATTTTAATAATCTTTCAATTTTCCCGAGCATGTCTAGGGTTAGCTATATAGAATACTTGTTGGTTCGCATACTTTTGCAAGATTTTATCCACGAGTTTTATTACAATGTAACTTTCATCCAAATTGTGACCATTTTAATGCTCTTTGAAGATGGTTTACTTTTTTTACCCTTTAGGCAACAATTTTGACAATTTGCAAGGCATGTAGAAAAAAAATCAGTGTTGGAATACCAACGTACTGTTAACACGTTATTTTCATAGTTTGGATTTTGCCAACTATTTTAAGCACATTTAATATTTATCTAGTTTGGATATCACCAACTACGAACACTTGTTACTGGAAATACCAGTCACTGCTGTTCATTATTATTATTGAATTTGAGTACTATTTTAAAAGAAGAAATATTCATTAGACATGTCTCCTGTTCCAACTACTAAGAATGCGTTAGAACCGACATATCATAAAAAAATTACATGCTATGATATTCATGTTAATATCTTAACACCCAGCATTTTTTTTCGAGAAGGTTTACATGTATAGTGTACATTTTAATATGCGCTTCTGTGCTGTATAATGAGTAAGATAGGGTTGCTAAAGATTATTCAGTGATTGTTTGAAAACATCAAAAATCAGTACTATCATGTTTGTTCTGAAAACAGTCTGAGGCATAAGTCTTTATTAGACAGTTGGGTCATTCCTATCCTCGCATAATGTTTTATAGGGCAACATCTTGTGGTACAAGATAATATGTTCATGCTGCCTTGCATATAGCCGGGCATACCTGTGTTTGTCATGCGTCAGTTCCATGTAGAACATTGACATGACTGCCCACTTGTCATGGAAAAGTAATCCATTTTATTACTGTTGATCAGTATGTGCCATTCATAGTCCAGTAGGTTCCATGCAGAACTATCTACTTGTAGGGAGCGAGTGAGACTCATTCCACCCATTATTTGTCCGTCCTGAGGGACTCATTCATATAAGGTTATTCGCTCACAAGGCAGCATAACAAGCATCACTGGTAACATCTTCGACGAGTAACATTATTTTTTTTTATTTTGCATATGTAGAGCATGTCAATAAAGTACATTTGTGTCTAAACAAGTTGCAATGTATATGTGAGCACAGATATGATATTATATACAGCACAGACCCTGGTTCCAGATGATCATAGCATGTAATTAAGTCTGTCACAACAAGATTTATTCAGAAAATCCTAGTCACAAAGGAAGGGTGTACTCAGACAGTGTAATAGATATGTGCTTATATTTTTCAATCACTTTTGTAACACTTTTGCAGACGTTTATATTGTCATTAGTTGTTAAACTCCGGTTGTTGCAAGTATTCATATATGCTCAGTAAATATTACCTCTATTAAGTCCCATAGGAATTAAGCCTGTCCAGAAAACTAAGTCAAAGACCATTTTTTTTTCCAAACTGACATACCCGTCCAATTCAATAAGTCAAACCATTCCATTTATTTATAATCCAGTAACGAGCATATTAGAGCAGATAAGGGGCATTCTCAAGCTTCAAAGCAGACAGAGGACATTTTCTTTGAGGTTGAGGAGCTCTGGAAAATGCAATGGCTCATAAGCGCAGGAAGCGCAAGTTTTCAATATCATGTTTGCAGTACAGTTGTAATAGGTATCATGCATCATTTGGCGTCAAACCAGTCCAGTACTTTATAATCCAGTAACGAGCATAGAGCAGATAAGGGGCATTCTCAACCTTCAGAGCAGTCAGAGGACATTTTCTTTGAGGTTGAGGAGCTCTGGAAAATACAATGGCTCATAAGCGCAGGAAGCGCAAGTTTTTTTTAAATATCATGCTTGCAGGACAGTTGTAATAGGTATCATGCATCATTTGGCGTCAAACCAGTCCGGTCATTCATAGTCCAGTTACGAGCAAAATGCAAATAATAAGGGCCCTTTTCAACCTTCAGAGCAGTCAGAGGACATTTTCTTTGAGGTTGAGAAGCTCTTGAAGATGCAATGGCTCATAAGCACTCAGTTTCATAGAATTTCAGTCATGTTAGCAGTTACGTTGCAAGGAGTACCATGCATCCTTTTTAAGTGTTGACATATATTTTGTAGGCAATAATCTTTCAAGATCATAGGGGTATATCGTTTTTGGCTTGAATAGCTCAGTTGCCAGTTGATCTTTACATTTTCGACCGCCTTGTCAAATAATTAAACTAAATGGCAAATTTATGTAGTTGGCCAAACCTAGCAAAATAAAACTTTTGGTTTTGTTTTGTTGTTTAATAGTGCTGGACAGGAGTGCACCCTGTCATCCGGCTCCTCTACATATTTTTTTTCTCTATATTATTGTTGCCTGGACAACTGAGCTTTCCAAGCATTTTAACAGTATTCCTCTTCCTACCGGTATGTCAACCTATCCAAATTGAGGTTTAGATGATCAATCATTCACTTTTGGAGTTAGTTCACGCGATTTTTGTTTTTTAATGAGGTAAAGGCCAGAGAATGATGATACCTGAAACAGTTATTAGCTGTCAATTGTACAATATTTTCAGTTTGAAGGGAAATTAATCAATACAATTTTCATCCAAATTTACATGTGGCATAATGGTCTTTTGCAATATTTAGATCCTTACAAAAGGGACGAAATACTGGACAGTTGCTTTTCTTTATGTATTATATTGTACAATGTTTCGCACGTTCAAATATTGTTAACAGTCAAACCTGTCTACAAGGACACCTCTTCAGAAAATTGTCTTAGAAGGCCGATCATTTATAACACCGTTTTCATTATACATTCAGCCTTAGAAAAGCATTTAAGCAATCGCTTAATTTCCGTAATACTTGTTAGCTTAGAACAATAAATTTCAGCCTAGATCAGGTTCGACTGTAAGTGCCAGTTGTAGTATTATTTTGAGTATTTTCACCATCACAAAAGGCTTGTGCCTTGTTTTTATATGGTCATAACTCATCATTGTTTTATTCAATTTGTGATCCTTGTCATTTTTTTTCCTTTACATGTAACCATAGATGAATGTATATGTGTTTATAAGGAGCAGATATTTTCATTTTTGTAACTTTGGAGTCCAAAGTTTTCGTACAATGGGGGTATTATTATGATGGGCCTAAAATGATATTTTCATTGTGTAACTTTGGAGTAAAATTACATAATTTAGTATTTTGCAAATATGTATTTTTAACAAACACAAGAATGCATAATTAATAAGTTGACAAACAGAATATATCCGTTTGCAAAAATTATATTTTTAGACGAGAGAATTTAAACAAACCAGCACGATTTTCAAATAGTCTTATACGGCATAGAATTTTACTCTTCAAAATCAAGATTCTAAAATATTAATTTCAAAATATATCTATATGCACATCATTTTGTTCGGCATAAATTCAAACTAACAAATATGTGAACAAAAACATCATTGCACTTTGTATTTTTGAGTTATTTTAGAATTTGTGAAGAAGCCCCATCAAAAGTCACTTTTTGAACTAATTGTTCGAAAATAAGGAAATTTAGTATCAAAATAAAGACTATGATGTGTAGATTTTGAATTTGAAAGAAATTATTTAAAAGTCCGGTTGTGCAAAGTTTTATTTTGTAAAATAGAGATGCAGAAACTTAAAAATTCAGAAAATTGAGAATTAAATATGGCTGCCAAGTAACGCGCTTGAAAAATCTGTTGGTCAACATTTAATTTTGGTGTTCTTTGTTAAGCTATCTTGTATTGCGTGGTTAAGCTGCCAAAATCCCTTGGAGCGCCGTCGTAAGTAAATTGTGGCATCCTTGGGACAAAGAGTCTTAACACTTATCACATACCTGGTTGATTAATACTTAATCAGGTTATGTCATGAGTGCGCATGCGCCGATCACTGCTCCGCGGGGTTACGGCAGTCAATTTTCCCACCACGTGACAAAATCCTGGAATGTGATTGGCTGGGGTTGAAGAAGGACTGTGCGCGTGATCTTTAGGGTCTAGCAGTGAAATCACTTCTGATTCTACTGCTAAACAATAAAGTCACATTCTTTGCACAAGTTCTTCTTCATCATTTTCCAGGGTTATCATGTAGAGGTCCCAAGACTCCAGCCGCCAGGCCTGGGCTTTGTGCCCAGGCCAAACCACCAAATACAGATGTATATAGATTAACCATAGTTTCTTCAAAAGTGTTACAAGATAGAACAGCAAGCAACAAAGCCCCCATTATGCTTCTGTTACATGGAGGACAATAAATTTCCTCAATTTTTTCACCCCATTATACATTCATAGAAATATGTGATGTTTTCAATAAAAAAAAGATGCATATTTAACGGTTACCCCCCTAGTTTCTACTCCTTTCGCCCATTATGTTCTAAGGAAGCTCAGATCGGAAATAGCATGGGCCCAGATGATGGCCAGATCAACTTCTTCCTTGGGGCAGTCTGATCAGGGTCCATATTGTTTTCTTCCATGGAAGGATAGGCTAAATTGGACTTGAATATATGCAGTAAACATAAAAACAGAAAACATTTTCAGTTCAAAAATTAGTAGCAGGATAAGGGAGGATACCATCCCCTTCATTCTATGCTTAATCTTGGTAAAAACCTTACTAATTCTTGCACACAGGGTAATTTCTCGTGATTTTTGTCGTCTGCAGATATTATTCAACATTACAGTTTCGCAAAGTTCTATCGAGAATAACATAAGAGACTGAGTGTTATGTTAAACAGTTTGGGTCCAATTCATGCCCGACAGTCTGCCGAGCCAGATATGGGTCCAAACTTTCTACAAAGATCATCAGCAGACACCAAAGGCAGCGCATTTCGGGTGGATGATTGTTGATAGATGTACGGTGATTTTGTCAGTTCTCCATAAAATACATTTTGGGCGCTTACTAGAAGTATCCTCACAGATAAATTTCTAATGAGTGCGCGAAAGAAACAAACAAGAATGGATGAGTAATTATTGTGCTGTCTGCTTACAAAAAAAAAAATACTGCCGCATTAATAAGAAACGCGAAAAATCGACTTTAAGAGCATCTGTTCATATTATTTTCTCTTAAACTTTTCGATATGCGGATAGAAAAAGCTGCAGTATTTTTTGATAAAATTTTCAACTTGATGTTTTTGCTGTGTTTTTCTGTAATTAGATGGAATTTTGACACATTTTTGGTTCTTTTCAACGGGGGAGTATTACTGTTGGTAGAATGGACATAAACTGACCAAGGCGTACTTCGAATCGAACTAAAGTTCCTACTATAGTTCTTACGTAATAGATGTGCACGCATGTTTACACCCGAACGACAAAAGTTGGAACTTTTAGTTGGTTGGCAAATAAACAAAAATAATAGCCCTGTATGCTCCACTTCAATTCTTCGTCGTAGACAAAAATGATGTTATAAACTGCACAACGCTTTCTAATAATTAATTACGAATAAGTGGGACCAAAAATTATGATCAGCTAGGTTTATTTTACAAAACATATCATTTTGAGGCTACTGACCTATCTTGAACCCATCGTGCTAGATCTTGAACCCATCGCGCTAGATAGGTCTAGAGTAGGGAACCAGCTAGGGGACCTATCTACTAAAGTAACGGTGCTCCGACCATCTATAGTAGGGTCGTGACGTCACCCTAGTAGCGACTATATATGTTCGAATCAAACTTTAGTAACTATAGTAGGAACTATAGTTCGATTCGAAGTGCGCCCCAGTTTATTAAAAATATGCAACGGTTGACTAAATCATTCGATGTCGTTTCAGGTCAGTAATCGACGTATGTTATATACTCACAGTATGTAAACTGAAATAAACATCCTGTACCTTTTCCTCCTAGCTCAGGCCGTATAAACATGAATTTCAGCGCTCGTGCGTAACCAGTAGTCGGAAAATTCGTGTATTTATAGCGCTGTACACGTATCGATTTCCATTGTTACGGTTACAGATAGGACACAATCGAACAAGGTAAGTAATGCTTGTTTTACTAAATTCTTACGTTTGATTCCATAATTTTAGCGGTTTACTCCTACGCATTTCGCTTTTTATATATCGAACCTGCTTGGAAATAGTGCCGTTTTGTCCTGAAAATGAACTTAAATTTCAGTTTGCATTGTTTTGATGTAATAGGGAGTCACATGTTTACATGATTGTATGGTTCTAATTGTTAAAGTTTCTTAGATCTGTGAAAAAAATCAACCTAAATAGATGGCCCCTCACAATTGCAGCTATACCACCAACTCAAACATCTGAGCCAATCGCTATACCACTAACTTGTGCGTAACTATACCACTAACTCGATTGACAGACTATTTTAAAACGACTAAAAGTCACGAACAAAATGTTTAGTCCTTCGTAAATGGTTTGTATATGTTCCAAAATATTTTTGACAGAAAGCATGCCTCTTTTTTTAAGCAATATTAATTGAGTTGATGCACTATCATGGTTTATGGACTGCCAGAGGGAGAAATTCTGGACAGCCAGTTTGACAAAGCCTTCGCCTGTGGCTCTGGCCATCCAGACTCTGATTTACAACGTAATGACCTAGGTGTTATTCCAAACATTGTTACATAGGTATACGTGATAATATACACTAATTTAAGGATGAAACATTTCTTTGCTTGAATTAACGTTAGTCATGGCCTGAGAGACGTTACATACTGAGGACAAAGCCTGACGTTTGGGACGTCTCACGGGGGACCCGTGGGACGCAAAATCCACTGAAACATCGTTGTTATCGTTATAATTGCATTGATTTAATAATGTATTCAACCAGATTTACCAAACTATAATTTAGCACTATAAATTGTCACAGTTTGTGGTTGGACGTTTTTATTAATATTCATGTTTCATGACCAAAAGGTAAGTTTGTATGACAAAAATGCCACAATCACATACTCTGCAGATCAACCCACGGCTTCGTTCATAGGTGTCGGCTAGGAAACAGTGGATTAACAGCACGTGAATGGCCTCGTTAAAAATTAGATTGTGCTGGTTGAACTATGGCTGTTAAATATATATGCAGCATGGATTTTATAACACAGAGTAAAATGTATTATGCCATTTCATGAGTCACTGAACTACTGCTTAATTTCGAACTTAGACTATTCAAATGTTAGAAGAGTCCAGATGTAGTACGGGACATGTAAATCTAGAGGAAATAACGGTTAAACCTTACCTGTTTTCAATTCAGCATCGATAGCATGGACAGTAGATATTTGGTTTAGAAATAACTGTTACAGTCTGAATGACCTTGACGTGCTACTGCTTAAACTCGTCCAATCTTTGATCCATCTGTGGTCGAAATTGAACAAATATCTTTTCCTGGTGGAAGCGTTTTGGATATAGACCTGGACTAATCAATTTTTTTGTTTTATAGTTTCCATTTTTGCTGCAAATTACACTTCCACAAAACGCTTTGAGGCGTGACTGTAACAGTAAATGCATTGAATGAATCGAGGGCCATTACTTAGAGGTCGTGTTATAAGCATACACGAAGGCGGGTATTATCATGAGCCTGTAACAACGGCGGATTTGAGACTTTATTAAACTTCAAACAACTTCGTTGTAAAGTCATACAAATAAATGTCTTAAAACATTGCTATGCATTTTTAATACATTTACTAGCAAATATTTTCATTTTGCGCATGTAATACTAACAATGCTTTCAAGCACGTATCACTTTTGGGGAGTGCATAATTTGTATCAAGCTAAATCGGCCAAACTCAATATTGGAGAGCAAAGTAAAGTTGGTTTGTTTTTCTTTTTTCTTTTTTCGCTTTTTGTTTTTTTATTTATCTTTTTTCGTTATTCGTTTTTCGCTTTTCGTTATTCGATTTCTTTATTCGTTTTTCACTTTTGGTCTTTCACCTTTCGTATCCGCTCTTCGTTTTTCTCTTTTCGTTTTTCATTTTTTTGACATTCAAAATCGGGCCCAGTATCGTATTTTGACATTCAAACTGAGGTCGAATATACTATTTTTACATTCAAAATCCTCTTTTGACATTCAAACTGGGGCCGAATATCGAATTTTGATATTCAAAATCCTATTTTGAAATTCAAAATCAGGCCGAAAATCGTATTTTGACATTCAAAATCCTATTTTGACATTCGAACCGGGGCTGAATATCGTATTTTGACATTTTGAAAAATGTCATATTTTTAAAAGTTTGTAACTGAGCAGCGGAAGGGGTGAGAATGACCTTAGAAATTACTTCATGATCAATCTGCAGGAAAATATGGGACCCTCGCGACCCCAGGATATGTAGTAAGACAGTCTGACTCGCTACCGAAAGCACTTTGGGGCCCACTAAAATGCCTGTGAGACTAGCAATGCTCATGCGCAATGGCATTGATATATATTTTCATGTTCGGCTTTAATATACATGAAGTCAGTTATCATAAACTGTATGACGAATATAGCATTCATTCCACAGTTTAAGATTAATTTTATCTCCCTATCTAAAATCGCTTTTTAACTGTCTGTTTATAAATGAGCTCAGATCAGGCATTAGTATGCCAATGGTGCAGCGTCGTCGTCCGTCCACACTGTCTAAGTAGTATAACGTATATGGGGCCAATTTTATCAAAATTTCATGTAAAGCATCTTCAGGCAAATAAAATGAAAACGCCTTTTTCATTTGCCCAAAGATGTTTTACATTGGCTGATTGAATAATGAACTGTGGTTGCCATGGCATTATTTAGCTCCGTACACTTATATTCTATGAAACTAAACGGCCCAAAGCTTTTATATTACTAATGTAGCAATGTCTGGTGGCCCTCTTCATAAATGATTTTTGGATATCCATAAATCATTTTTGGATATATATAAATCATTTTTGGATATCCATAAATCAGTTGAATATTGGATAGCCATAAATCGATTTATGGATATCCAAAAATGAATTATGGATATCTATAAATACGAACTGATTTTAGGATATCCATAATTCATTTTTGGATATCCTAAAATGAATTTTTGGATATCCTGAAATGAATTAAGGATATCCATAAACGATTTATATCCAATATTCAACTGATTAATGGATATCCAAAAATGATTTATGGATATCCAAAAATGATTTATGGATATCCACAAATGATTTATGGATATCCATTATTATTTATGGATATCCATAAATGAATTATGGATATCCATTTATGATTTTTGGATATCCATAATAGAATTATGAATATTAATTTATGGATATCCATAATTCATTTAAGGATATCCATAAATGAATTTTGAATATCCTTAAATCATTTTTGGATATCCTTAAATCATTTTTGGATATCCATAAATCATTTTTGGATATCCATTAATCAGTTGAATATTGGATATCCATAAATCGATGTATGGATATCCATTAATAATTTTTGGATATCAATAAAGGAATTATGGATATTCATTTATGGATATCCATAATTCATTTAAGGATATCCATAAATGAATTTTGGATATCCTTAAATCATTTTTGGATATCCATAAATCATTTTTGGATATCCATAAATCAATTCAGGATATCCATTAATCAGTTGAATATTGGATATCCATAAATCGATGTATGGATATCCAAAAATGAATTATGGATATCCATAAATAAAAACTAATTTTTGGATATCCATAATTCATTTTTGGATATCCGTAAATGATTTTTGGATATCCTAAAATGAATTTAGGATATCCATAAATGATTTTTGGATATCCATAAATGATTTTTGGATATCCTTAGATGAATTATGGATATGCATAGATGATTTATGGATATCCATAATTATTTATGGATATCCATGGTCATTGGTCAATGGCTATGGTCATTGTGGGACGGTCAGTTCACCTAACCACACTTTTTCCTGGGCAGGCTTGAACAAGCGGATAACCAGTAATTCGTGCACATACTTTCGCTTGTAACTGACAACAACCCTTCTTGAATGAATCAGCGGAAGGGAGGAGAATGACCGTAGAAATTATTTCATGATCAATCTCCACGAAAGTATGGGACCGGGCCGGGATCGAACTCGCGACCCCTGGAATTGCAGTCAGACACGCATCTGTAGCCAGACACGTTACCGACTGCGCTACGCGGCCCGGTATCCATAAATGATTTTGGGATATCCATAAATGAATTATGGATACCCATAAATGAATTATGGATATCCATGAATAAGGAATAAATACTAAAACGGCGCCCAATAGACCTTGAGCCTGCATGGTTATGCTATCGGTTTTGCATACCATTTTAGTAGGATCAACATTTCACCAAGTTTGATAAAGATCTTTCAAATAGTTCAGGAGATTTGGAAAGGACAAGGACGTGTTATGGACAAATGGGTGGATGAATTAATAGATTGATGGGCACATGATGTCCATTTTCATAATCCACTCTCCAAATTGCGGTTGGGATTAGAAAGACACTCTACAGCTGTCTGAACGGTATTTAATATTCTGTATCAGCAAACAATATCATCATACAATTCTTAATTTGTTTCATGAAAAAAATCACCAATGGGTATCATCAAAGAACAGGCCAGCTCATGAGATTTTGACACTATCACATATATGTAAATGCATTATTTGAGTGTAAATCTGTAGCTATCTTCAGGGGGTTGGCAGCCTTTGTCTAATATACACCCTTCCTTTGTGATTATGTGTCCTTCACCAAAGGCTTTATCCACTAATAAGTACTGGTTCAACAGGGGAAGACAGAAATCGTTCAGACATGACTGATTTGTTAAGTGATACCTCAAGCACCAAAACAAACTTTACTTGTGAGTGTAAAAGATGAATATCATTGGCGTGACTGTGGGAATGGAAGGTTTGTCTCAATCATTGCTACTTAGATGCATGAAAATAATAAACTCTCTTGAAATTATAATTAGATGAAAGCTTTTAATTCGTTTGTGAGAGCTAAATGATGAACATGGGCCTGTTATTTTATTTTCTAAATCAATGAAAACACTGGAATGCGTCTTGAGATTATAAAGATGGAATTTATAACTGTATGAGCATGACATCAGATTTAGCTTCATCCAATTAGCGGTACAGTAACTTCATCATGCATCCAAGTTAGTGGTGCAGTGTGAGCGCAGTTGTTGGCATAGTATTTGTATCGTCAGTTGACACCATTTTAAACCTTTTTAAGCATAATTTGTAAAGATCTCATAATAATCCTTTGGGTGGAGGGCAAAACTATTCATCTACGGACTCTTGATGAAAAGGATTCACAGCAACCTGCGTTTTCTTTGACAATAACGCCTGATTTAATAAGCTGCGTTGAATGCAAACTCAAAACACAGCACGGAGGATTTCGTTATACAAGGTTAAATGGGGATAAAAACAAGAGAATACACAATTAACTTACCACACGTATGCTACAGTCGCTAAATCATGATAGCTGGTCCAGAAAAATCGGCATAAAACCTCAAATCGGCACGATTACCGACTACTGGTTACGCACAAGCGCTGAAATTCATGTTTATACGGCCTGAGCTAGGAGGAAAGGTACAGGATGTTTATTTCAGTTTACATACTGTGATACTGAACAAAAGTGAAAACACTACACCTGAATTGTTTGTCATTTATGTGCAAAAGCTTTACGGATGGTGTCACGAGGAAACACATGAAAGCCATTTAAATGTGACAGTGGTCCAATTTTTCAGGGTAGAAATTTGAACGGAAATCTCGCATGGTTTATGCCTTCAGAAATCCACTGCCAACCAGATCCGATTGAACGAAATGGTAGTCTAGACATGTGACAACCAGAAATGGTTTGATCGTTAAATACAACCTTAGAAAGCGGGGTTTCATCAAATTGGCCAAGCTTGAAATTTTATCACTGAAATCTCCATACTAGGAAATCAATGTGCTGTTGCATCGTAGTCTGAGAACATTACTGGCTGGTCGAGAAATGGTAGGAACAATGTGCTGATAGGTCTTCCTGATTTGGCAAAAAAAATGTATCAATAATCGTGATAAATCGAAGACTAACAGACATTTAAAGCTGCATAGTCTGTAACTTTTGATCTTTTAATTTTAGAACTAATGTTTCTATTTTTCAAGGACACAGTAAAAAAAAATAAAATTCAGGTATAGATTTTACCAATTTCGCAAATCTTAACATTTTATCAGTATCAAAACAACAGCATTTATGTTAAAATTACCTGTCTATAATTATTGGAGGGACGCAAATAATTACCAATAAGAGAAAAACACACCTGTGTTATAAGATAATTCACTTTTCCGTGCAGTTTTCAGCTATAGTGAACAGATTTAATGTGAAAAACATAACTTAATTCTACCTTTTACAAATGATTTAAAAAGAAAATAAAAAAATTCGGAAAATGTTCATAGTTGCAGACTTAGTCTCTTTAATATTCCCTATTTGTTTTCGTCAAAAATAGACAATTTACATTTTTTTTTTTACAAATTTGATAAATTCGCAATTGATTTCTGCGCTTGTTTTAAGAGACTAGTCAATTTTCTTGTGTTTGAATGCAACACAAGTATGACAAATTCTGATAAGCATAACAATCTTTTTTGCACATGCGCAATTGCATAATTCAGTGAATAAAGCTTTAAACACAAAAAGGAACATAACTCACGACATAAAAAGAGACAAATTGGTGGAGTATCGACGAATCGTTTGCTGGATGTCTGGAAAATATTATTAAGCTATACTTAATACTTTACATCCAATATTTTCTCACAAACTATAGAATATTGTAGTGTAGCGTTTTCACTTTTGTTCAGTATAGAAAAAAGAGTCTCGTACATAAATTAGAATCACGAATAAATGACTTTAGATGTACGTTTTCAATTTATATCACACTTAGCATTCAATAATCGTGAATAATTTCAGGCAGAATGTTGACAAAAGATATTGCCTGGTATTACCGCTAAGTTTTGCTCTAAAAATTTGGGCATTTTATTGCACTTAAATGAAACTTGGATGTTACCATTGAAAGAATGCATGTAAACAGCTCAAATTAACTCATTACAGAAAATTAATGGTTGACTTTAAAAATTACATATGTAGTTTATAATGTTTAGGCCATTTACCACTGTTATATTATAAAACTGTCCATAATAGCCACATCACGCTGTTTTAGTAGAACATTGTCCTTACAAAAATAGCAAACAGTATTTACCCGGATCAAACTGACCGTATTGTATCATTTGGATCTAGGTCTACGCTGATTGAATCGATACTATCAACTAAATGGCAGTGCTAAAAAATAAAACTGACATGTACAAAGCAATCACGCTTTTAAGATGTGTGTTGCTTTTGACACTTACCTGTAGAAATTTATGTACAGATATATAGATCGTCACATGGCTGTTACACCGTTTAAATTCCCCCCGCTTTTTTTGAAAGCCGAAAAATGTCGAAATTCTCAAGAGATTAGGGGTCAGGGCAGTGGTAGTAGATTCTTCAAACAATTTTCTTCTGACACTGCAGGATATTCTAAATCCAGATTTGAGCTTTATTTTTGGAAAAATCCAAGTAATAAAATAATATTCCATATTTTCGCCTTTCTTATTATTGTGGCAGGACTTTTTTTATAAGAATTAATTGCGCATATTCAGAATCTACTTTGAGTATCGTCATTTAGTGGATCATACTTGCAAAGTTAAAAGGAATTGTTTGAGAGACATAATAGATATATTCAATGCCCCTTTGACACATTTCAGGTCATATCCGACGCTGTCAATTAGCCTAACCCAACAGTTCCTTGGGTATTTATTTAATTATATACATAAGGAATAAAGAAACGCAACAGACAAAAATAAAGTTTTTGCGTGTTTAAATGACAGTTTGGTAAAATCTATTTTGAAAATTTCTTATTGAGTATTTATAGCATGTGATGAAATACCAAATCGTCATTTTAACGCTACATTTTACGCTACACAATGAAAACATATGAAAACGTTAAATGTGACGTTAACGTCAGAATAAAGATCAGGAAACCCCGTCTTTTCCATGTCTGGTTATTTGACGTCGACGTGACAATGTGCAAATTAAACAAACGTCCAATTAGATTTGTAATGCAGTCAAATATTGCGTCAAAACACGCTACTTTAACGGCAAGATGCACAATGGTAGTGAATACACGATAAATGTCACTTAGAGCCGTCGAGTTTGGGTCGCTAGTGAATATACGGGATAAGATGAACCTAGAGACATCAGAACATGCTTTCTTTGGAAAAAATTGACCTTTCAGATAACGTAGAAATACGCTGGTAAGGTGTTTATATTGACGTTAGCCAAACAAAACACGGCATAATGCAAGGGGAAACATTTGATAACTTGTCAAGAGTGAACACAAAAATTGTTATCTGTAACCTTAACTTTGTCACTGGACTATTTTATCGTTAGAAAAACACATGCACTACCGCCTATCTATTTGTCCTTGTCGAATTCGCGTTGAAAACGCATTGAAAACGCACGTAATACGCATCAGTTTTCCAACGCAAATTTCGAAAATCCAATCAAAGCCCACTTTCGATACGCGTTGAACTGCAGTGCAACGCATTTACCTGTTAACCAATCAATAACTCAAGTATAGCAACGCAGTTCAAAGAAACAATGCACGTTGAAACGCATTGTTGAACAGTCAATCAAAAAGGTTCAATTGCGTTGCCAGACCTGTTACATGTAAGTCAATGATAATTTTATAATTGAAACCAAGAAAACAGCGAAAACATTATCCCACAAAAATGCTTTGTTTATCGTTTCTTTTTTCTTTTTTGTGTCAATGGCACTCACTCATTTATGGCCGTCGTTGCGAGATATTTCATGTCAGCTGACTTCACATCCCATGACATTTGTTTAACATCGGTTACAATTCAAATATGTGGACCAGTTCATCGTGTTTAGTCCAACCATATCAAACAGGTCCGTAATTCTGTGTGATCAGACCTTGGGATCAGCTTTCAGAGCCTGAACCTGCTGCATTTTGATCAAATAATTAGCTTGAAGTCTTTATCGATCAATCTCTTCTTACTGGCTCGATTAAATTTGGGTCTTCAGTTGATGAGGCTGCGGGTCCAAGCCTCACAGAAGGCACTGTGTTCAGAGAGAATGAGAGAGAGAGAGAGAGAGAGAGAGAGAGAGAGAGAGAAAGAGAGAGAGAGAGAGAGAGAGAGAGAATGAAGGCTGTTTAAGCAGTGTCTGAACCTATCTGCCAGGCACTGTGCTGCAGGGGTGCAGCTGTTTAAGTGGTGTCGCAACCAATCTGCCTGCACTGTGTTGCAGGGGTGCAGCTGTTTAAACAGTGTCGCAACCTAACTGCTGGGCACTGTGTTGCAGGGGTGCAGCTGTTTAAACAGTGTCGCAACCTAACTGCTGGGCACTGTGCTGCAGGGGTGCAGTTGTTTAAGCGGTGTCCCAACCTATCTGTTGGCACTGTGTTGCAGTGGTGAAGTGGTGTCGAAACCTATCAGCCGGGACTGTGTTGCAGGGGTGCAGCTGTTTAAGCCGTGTCGAAACCTATCTGCCTGCACTGTGCTGCAGGGGTGCAGCTGTTTAAGCGGTGTCAAAACCTATCTGCCGGCAGTGTGTTGCAGGGGTGCAGCTGTTTAAGCGGTGTCAAAACCTATCTGCCGGCACTGTGTTGCAGGGATGCAGCTGTTTAAGCAGTGTCATAACCTATCTGCCCGGCACTGTGCTGCAGGGGTGCAGCTGTTTAAGCGGTGTCGCAACCTCTCTGCCAACACTGTGCTGCAGGGATGCAGCTGTTTAAGTGGTGTCGAAACCTACCTGCCACCACTGTGCTGCAGGGAACCAGCAGTTTAAGTGGTGATGAAACCTATCTGCCAGGACTAGTTGTGTTGCAGAGGTGCAGCTGTTAAAGTGGTGTCGAAACCTATCTGCCGGCACTGTCTTGCAGAGGTGCAGCTGTTAAAGTGGTGTCGAAACCTATCTGCAGGCACTGTGCTGCATAGGTGAAGCTGTTTAAGCAGTGTCACAACCTATCTGCTGGGCACTGTGTTGCAGAGGTGCAGCTGTTTAAGGGGTGTTGAAACCTATCTGCCGGCACTGTGCTGCAGAGGTGCAGCTGTTTAAGCGGTGTCGAAACCTATCTGCTGGCACTTTGTTGCAGAGGTGCAGCTGTTTAAGGGGTGTCAAAACCTATCTGCTGGCACTTTGTTGCAGAGGTACATCTGTTTAAGCGGTGTCGAAACATATCTGCCGGCACTGTGTTGCAGAGGTGCAGCTGTTAAAGGGGTGTCAAAACCTATCTGCTGGCACTTTGTTGCAGAGGTGCAGCTTTATAAGCAGTGTCGAAACTTATCTGCCGGCACTGTGTTGCAGGTGTGCATCTGTTTAAGTGGTGTTAAAACCTATCTGCCGGGACTGTGTTGCAGGGGTTCAGCTGTTTAAGCCGTGTCAAAACCTATCTGCTGGCACTGTGTTGCAGGGGTGCAGCTGTTTAAGCGGTGTCGAAACCTATCTGCCATCACTGTGCTGCAGGGATGCAGCCATTTAAGCGGTGTCAAAACCTATCTGACAGCACTGTGCTGCAGGGGTGCAGCTGTTTAAGTGGTGTCAAAACCTATCTGCCGGCACTGTGCTGCAGGTGTGCATCTGTTTAAGTGGTGTCAAAACCTATCTGCCTGGACTGTGTTGCAGGGGTTCAGCTGTTACAGCGGTGTCGAAACCTATCTGCTGGCACTGTGTTGCAGGGGTGCAGCTGTTTAAGTGGTGTCAAAACCTATCTGCCGGCACTGTGTTGCAGAGGGGCAGCTGTTTAAGCAGTGTCCCAACCTATCTGTTGCAGGGGTGCAGCTGTTTAAGCAGTGTCAAAACCTATCTACTGGCACTGTATTGCAGGGGTGCAGCTGTTTAAGCCGTGTCAAAACCTATCTGCCGGCACTGTGTTGCAGAGGTGCATCTGTTTAAGCGGTGTAGAAACCTATCTGCCAGCACTGTGTTGCAGGGGTTCAGCTCTTTAAGCAGTATCGACACCTATCTGCCGTCACTGTGCTGCAGGGTTGCAGCTGTTTAAGCAGTGTCCCAACCTACCTGCCGGCACTGTGTTGCAGGGGTGCAGCTGTTTAAGCAGTGTCCCAACCTATGTGCTGGCACTGTGTTGCAGGGGTGCATGCAGCTGTTTAAGCGGTGTCGGAACCTACCTGCCAGGCACATTGCTGCAGGGGTGTAGCTGTTTAAGCAGTGTCGCGACCTATTTGCCGGCACTGTGCTGCAGGGGTGCAGCTGTTTAAGCGATGTCGGAACCTACCTGCCAGCACTGTGATGCAGAGGTGCAGGCTAAGCAGTGTTGGAACCTACCTGCCAGGCATTGTGTTGCAAGGGTGCAGGCTGTTTAAGCAATGTCCGAACCAACCTCCTAGGCACTGTGGTGCAGGCTGTTTAAATGGGGTCTGAACCTACCTCCTTGGCACTGTGGAGCAGGGGTGCAGGTTGTTTAAGCGGTGTCAGTTTCTATCTCCTGGGCAGGTTAGATGGGCAGAACTGGATATTCTGCTCTACTTTTATTTTAGGACTGATCAGATGAAGCCTGGGTACATGCAATTGCTTTTGCTTAGGAGTGCCTTCTTTTTTCTTTTGAGAGAGATCTATTCAGTTAGAATGTCAACAAGTGAGTTTGGCTCGATTATTTTACTTAAAAAGGAGAGTTTGCATCTAATCTCAGTTGACCCAATCTGAAATTTCGCAATTGTTTGATGCGAATCCCATGAAACAAAATTGAATGCAGTGCGACATATTTTCAATTCATTTGCTTCATGTCGTTGTTTTAAGAAAAATATTTTACATTGGGCACTAAAAGAGATTAATTATAGATCTATATCTGATGAATATCGATGTGATTTTACTGTTATATATTCATGATTCGGCCTTGAGTAACTCCATTCATTTCTCCGCTGAAAAGTCATGATAGTCGGCTCAAAATATTGATCAATGAATGGAGTGAGATATTTGATTCAAACTGGGCTTTAAAACCTCAAAGGAAACGGGAATGTAGATTTGCAAGACAAGTCTTATCAGAAATATTCAAAGCAAAGTTGAACCGTGAATAACAATGTAAACATTGAGCAAGGTCAACTCAATTTTGATTGGTTTAGTAATTTACGCATTACTGCGTTGTAACAAAATGATTTGATTGGCTAAAGGAAGAAACGCATATTTTATCGTTGAAACGCGTTAGAGGGCTGCTAATGAATATTCATGAGTTTCGAAATACGTTGATTCGCGTTTCGTACGCAATTTAAACTCAACGCACGTACAATGCGTTGGAAACGCACATGAAACGCGAATTCGCAGGACAAATGCGCGAGCGGTAGTGTAAACATCACGGAAACCATTAAAACGTAGGATATCGAATTTTGACGTCAGAGTTGAGTTTTTTTGACGTCTGAAGATCTCAAGTCATAATTCTTGAACAAAACGTCCTTGTAATGAATAAATCTCAAGCAGAAAAGAAAGTTTACGTGTTTTACGCAGTATTCAGAGTTGACGTTAATGACGTTAAGCCGTTTCAGAATCCTACAGAAACGTCGCCATTTGATCATTTCGTTGACCCGCATTCTATGCAAAGACTTTTTAAAACAATTAACCGATGGTTTATTCAAACTTTGCTTTTATTGACCCTGTTTCAGCAGTTTACTACGGGGGGTCAGGCTGGTTACGCGCATACCAAAATGATTGCGTAATCGATAATTACGTTGAACCTGCTGTAATTTGACGGACACATACTGTTCCTTTGGATAAAAATCATTTGCACTAAAAATGCACCATATTGTTTGTTTACAACGAGTCGAAGTTTTTGTTGCGTTTCTTTATTCGTTAAGTATACAATATTTCAAGACAGCCAGTCCCGAAGACATTTTGCCTGCTCTAAATGCACATTTTCTTGGCTAGTACTGACAGCTACCCCTTTCTTAAATCATGGTATAGTGTAAAATAGAATTTGTTCATCATGGTCAAATTAAATCGAAAGAATGTGGAAGACTTGGGCCTGGAGGTTAAGCGCAGAACCCATTGCGCTCCCAGTAACCTTGCTGGCATCTAGCTACGGTAATATATAGAGGATATTTACTTTTTTGAGGTGAATACCAAATATATTTCATCCAGTGTGGTGAAAAAAATCAGTATTTTTCACGAGTGCTATTTGGTTACAGAATGTCGTATAAAAATGAATACACGTGAAAAATACCACCAAATAAGTCTTAAAACAGAAATTAAGTGGTCCAATTCATATGAGTGGGAAATTCTATTCAACTTAAATTGGCTAAACAATAGCATGTCTCGTGTTAATCTAGTCTGAACCTTCATGTACGTCAACATGTTGTATATGCGAGCATCAGCAGCTGTGGGGAGACTTACAGACGCACAGTCCAATCCCTAATCGCCCTTATGCTTTGTACAAAAATCATGTGCTGGCCGTAGCAAATAAATCTTTATGTGGTCAGTATGCAAAAATTCGACACTGAAAACAGCAGAAAGTCGCCAAATAATTCTTAAGAAGGTTTTATCATTTATGAACATATATAGATAATTTTACAAAACAATACAAAATTTATAAATGTTCAACAGCAGTCTTTGAACTGTATAAAGGCAATATTTTTAATAATCACAAATCACTGAGCCATGTCTCTCGCTGATAAAGCTATCTCTAAATGTATGCTTTGAGGACTGGTGATTGTCAGTATGTTCTGTTCACAGAGCCATCTGTTTACCACATTAGTGACAACACGGCAATTGTTGACACCGCTATTGCTAAAGTAGTTGTGTAGACAGAGGTAATAGCACGCCCGTTGGACGTAAAACTTGTACTGAAGGATCCAGCTGGACACCCTTCCTGCCAGGACACAGTGTCACCTGCCATTCTGTTCTGTTCCTTCAACCAATCCTGAAAAATAATTGGACATATGTCTAAATAAGGACATTTTGAGCATAAAAAGGCTATTATAGGGATCACACATGTTTTTTCATGCATTAATATCTGCCCGTTCCTGAGGATGCTGTTTTAATACGAGGCCGACAGGGTGATTGTTCAAACATCTTCCGAGGGACCCGGTAAGTGTTAATGCAATGACACAAACATGTATAATCGTTATTCTTGCATAGTTTACCTTATTCCAACCCAATTCGCTAAAACATTAAAGACGTTCTAGCGATAAGGCGTATACTAGTATTTTCCCTAGTTGACATGATTGCAAACACCAAATTTTCAAATTGCCCTAATGCTTTAAAAATTGGTGTAGTTTGGCAGTAAAATATGAATAGTAGGCAACAACATACGTTTCAAAGCACTTCACCGTAATACCGTGAAAACGTGCACTTTCTACTCCCACCCCTTATTTTAAGTCTTTATACCGGGTGCCGTTTAGACCAGACTGTAAGTAAACGCATTGCTAGTTTTAAAAAGATAAAAGTGCTAATTTAAGGATATAAGTACTCTTCATTTCCAAAACCTTAACATATTACTTCTGCGCATGAGTACGAAATACACCTCAAATTGTGATATTTGTCATTGGAAAGATGAAACTGGCGTCTTTCACTTTGTTTTTAGATGCTCCCCCCCCCTAGACACAAAATGTCCTTTACATGTGTTGTAAATGTTTATAGCGACATGTCGTTGTCCAAAGGCATCTAGAGTCTAGGGGGAAAGCATTTAAAAATAAACTGAAAGTCACCAGTTTCATCTTTCCAATGACAAACGTCACAATTTTAGGTCTATTTCGTACGCATGCGCAGAAGAAATGTGGTAAGGTTTGGGAAATGAAGAGCACTCATATCCTGAACATTTAAGCACTTTTACTTTTTTAAAACGAGCAATGCATTTACTCAAAGTCTGGTCTAAACGGTACCCAGTATAAAGAGATAATTGAGGGGTGGGAGTAGAAAGTGCACGTTTTCAGGGTATTGTAAATGGTGAATCGCTTTGAAACGTACTTTGTTGCTTACTATGCATATTTTACTGCTGAACTACACCAATTTTAAAAACATTAGGGCAATTTGAGAATTTGGTGTTTGTAATCATGTCAACTAGCGAAAAATATTAATATACGCCTTATCGCTAGAACTTCTTGTCCATTTTCTTACACTGGACGTCGTCTGTGTTCTTTCGAACGTCATAACGTCGTCACAATGTCATAACCGTACGCAACGTTTTCGCGAACAAAAACATCGGCGAAATGAGCAGTTTGGTCCGCAACGCTTTCCGTATAACGTCATGCAAATAATGCAGGGATCAGTTTAAGTATTTTTAAGTTTGGACCCATGTTCAAACAGCACGTGAATCTCTTGATTTGAACATGGACTTTCGTTCATTTTACAATTGGTGTAAACAGCTATACGAAAAGACATCTATGCAAGAATACTTGCCTACCCATCAATTTGGACATTGTTTTGAGTGCTCAAAATAATCGTCTTTAGACGGTTCTTTTGAGTACACACAACATATGGTTTCGTTGAGAAATGAGAAAAATATTTTTATTGCGTACTCTTTTCGGTTGGCTTGTTAATCCATTTAAGCCTAGCATCCTTTTTGTGGGACATAGGCAAGAAGTGCAGACCCAGATCAGACACTGCAGGATGTGGCGTCTAAACAGAGTCTCCTCTGTTTGCTTATGGAATGTTCTTTTATTTATTTTTAATAAAACTGAAAACTACAACCCAACAATCCTTAAAATGAAAATGGTCTGGTTCAATTGAAAGAAGTGAGAAATTCCATTCAGCTTAAATGGGTTCACTCGTCCATCACATGACATTTTGGTACTTATCACATCTGCGAACAGCTAAGGCTCAGACATGCCTTCGAATCCGCATTGTCTCGCCAGAACCTTCGCTGCCACTATACACAAAGTATGTAAATACATGTAGAGGAAGGCGTATACCAAACTTTTGCATCTTGGCCAACTAGATGGCTGTGTGTGCATGTTAAAGTAAAAAAGATGGAAAAGATCAGGAATCGATACACTCAAGTACCACACCCGACCCAGGATACCACATGGTAAGTGACAAAACACAATTAAACATCACAAACGAGAGCTAAGAGGTTAGCCCTTTCCCAACAGGTGACCAAAAGGCAGCAATGAACAAACGTCTAAGCATGACAAACACAAGACATAAATAACACATATAAATATACCGCTTTTTAAGATATTGTCATTATGTATGCACCATTGCTATGGACATTAATACATAACTTTACTAAAAATGTAAACCACTAGTGGTGTATCTATTTTAATTAATGGCGTTATGCATGTATCACACCCAGATGCGACGTCATGTTATAAACCACGTATACTTATTAAAAGCAAAACCAAAGGACTTGCTTTTCTAAAATATCTGGCAAATGTTAATGCATGAAAAACATATACTGCTATATGACTTCTGTAAAATACCTCCTCTGACTGACTGACATTAGCTTTCACTGGTTGTGATAGATCTTGATGTCTACCGGCTATGAGCTTAATTTAGCCCAGGACAGGTAGACATCAGGATTTGTCAATGCTGACAGACAGCTAAAATAGATTGAACTTAATTTAGCCCAGGAGAAAGTGGCATCATTTTTTTCACTGCTGCCTAACATTGGAAAAATTGAATCAAGAGATAAAGAAATCATGTATAACACAGGCCAAATTAATGATTTAATTAAGAATTTGTTCATTTTAAGAGAACAGTAATTTAAAAAACTTGCAAATATTTTTCATTTCTCATAAGAATTTCAGAAACTTGAAAAGCAGTTTTTGAAATAATATTGTAACAGTGCACAAGGAACATCTGACTTGAGTAAATTAATAGATATGAAATACTTTTGTTATATGACTCCTATAAAAACCCTCCTCTGATTGGCTGAAACTAGCTCGCACTGGTTGTGACAAATCTTGATGTCAAACAGTTATGAGCTAAAGACAGGTAACATAACTGACAGAGAGCTAAATATAGATTGATCTAAATCTAGCCCAGGTGACATTAAGTTTTGTCACTGCTACCTGAGAGCTAAAAATAGAAATTGCAACACTGACTGATTTCTTATGTATATTTCACAGGTAAAATGTTTCAATTCAGAATTTGTTCATTTTATGAGAACAGCATTTAACTCATTTATGTCGAATGTAATTTCACACCGTTATCAATTGGAACAGTCCATTTCTGTTTTAAGGGGTGTTAGGTGGTATTTTTCATTTTTATTCAAGTTTAAATAGAAAATTATGTAAGCAAACAGTGGAGACCCTGATTTTGTGGCGTCTGATCTGGGTCTGCACTATTTGCTTATGTCCCACAAAAAGGACGCTAGGCATATATGGGTTAAAATGCAATTATTTTGCTTATCTCATAAGAGTTGCAGAAATTTGGGAAGTATATTGTTGAAATAATCTTCCTAGGAACATCTGACTTGAGTAAATTTATAAATATGAAAATTAAAGAGAGACAGTGTCATATAACAAAACAATTGGTGCATTCTTTTTCAGTTAACATCAGGATTAGTCAACCCTCGAAAGTGATGTTCACCTCGGCTTCGCCTCGGTGAACATCACTGTTCTCGGGTTGACAAATCCTGATGTTAACCTCAAAAGAATGCATCAATTGTATAATGTAAAATTAGGAAAAGAGAGGCAGGCAGTGTCATATAACAAAACAATTGGTGCATTCTTTTTTCGGTTAAAATCAGCATTAGTCAACCCTTGAATGTGATGTTCAACTCTTCTTTGCCTCGGAAAACATCACTATGCTCAGATTGACAAATACCGATGTTAACATTAAAATAATGCATCAATTGTATACTGTAAATTGATATTCGTGTGACATGTCCATTACTTCGAGATGTTTCCCTATATACTTATTTGATTCAATATTTTGGTCAGTACATTAGATTTCCGTGCTTTTTAAAATGCATTTTCGAGAAACGAAGGCACAAGCCAGTTGATAAGTCAGAGATTTGCTGATCATACATGCAAACACAAAGTATGGATTTTTGAATGAAAATTCAGACCAAATTTTAAGTCTAGTATCATTGGATACAATGACATGGGCATATAAAGTAAGTTTTTGCGCTGATGAGACAAGTATCAAAATATATTGCACATTCTTTTTCTTTTATTAATTCGCCATCTATAGCTGTCTACTAGGACGTTAAACCGCAGAGCAAACAAACAAAACAAATTATAAATTAAAACCTGTCTTAAGCTGTCACTCAAAAATAGACAAAACAAAGGGTTTAAAGACAGGTGATAGCTTAATGCATGTCGAAAGTATTGCAGAATGCTCTCTTCGAGCATTCTGCAATACTTTTGACATGCATTAAGCGATAATCGGTCTTAAAAACCCAATATTTTGTCTTTTTTGCGTGGCCGCTTAGGACAGATTTTATTGTAATTCTCGGTACCTACCAGAAGTGTCTGGAAATATTCCAATAAAGGGGCAGCACTCATCTTGTCAGTTTCACCTGGAGTTCCTTGTGTTATCGTGCGCATGGCTTCACCCCAAGGCTTTGACGCTCCCATCTGCAACATTTTTCTGCAATAAGAATCAATCGGATTAGGCCAGAATACCACGCTACCACTATGATACAGTCCTCGGCCTCAATTGACCCACTAGTGAAACGGCATTCTAGTGTCGATATAATTTCATATTCTTATCCTTCCGGGATAGTACGTGTGAAGAAAGCAAAATTTTACAAAAGTCAGTGCTTGTTGGATAGAGAGTTGTTGCACAATTAATTGACTCAACGAAACCACAAGACAAGAAATACAATCTAGACGATAGTAAAGGGCGTGAAGACGTTTCTTTTACCAGTCCATGTCACAGGCTATAATGAAGTCAAATGTGTTCTAAAATAAGTCACCTGCAAATTTACAGACCAAGACTAAACGAAGCATACTTTAAAACGTTCAGCAGAAAATTGTAGGAGGCACTGTGTTTACAAACTAGCAACATTATATACACTATGATACCCATTGTATTGCTAGTTTCCCTTTCTAAAAACTCAGCAATAGCTGAGAATGTAATATATTAAATTAAAGAAAAAATCAGTCTGTTTTTGGTCCTTGTTTTTTATTCATTACACTGTGTCCCTCTAGTTTCGCAATCATCTTGATGAAGAAGGGTGATAGCTGGTCGATTAATTTTTATTGTCTTCATGGTGTCTTGTGACTGTAAGTGTTCTGTGGATCTTCCTCACTGTACGCGTATCCGTGGGTTGGTCTGCAGTGAGTGCGTGTGATATTTCCTGATCATACTCACGTATCTGAAAAATGCATTCGCTAGTTCTACTTTGCTGCTACAACATATCAAAACTTGTTCAAAATCTGCAAATGTTACATAGTTTGTACCTATTATGCATGTGCATGTACATGTACATCTCAGTGATACAGTATCAGTGTATTAGAGTTAGTTTGGTCGTTTTTTTTGACGTTAGTGTACTCTCTGCCACAAGAAATGTTTATACCTTAAACGTTGGCCAGCTGCAGCATTTTCGTAGATATCACATCTATGTAGAGGACCAGTGTGTCCAGCAATTTGACATAGAGCCTTGTGCCACTGGAACTGGGTCACAAAACTCACAAAGTACCTATGAAAGCAAATCAAAATATGGAAGAAACTTAATAACATTTATGCCGAATAACGCATTCTACTTGAAATGTTTATAACCAAATAATAAAAGTATATTTTACTTAAAATGGGTGCAGATTGAAATCTTTGCACTATTATAGAAGCCGATTTGCGACATCGCAATCATGATCTTCATTGTTTGCTAATGTTTATTATAAAGTGTGTTAATACTATTGGACATGTTGAATGGATGTCCCTGTTAATTATTTAGCTGAAGCTACGTTTGCCATAACCTCCAACAAAGAGTGTTGATTATTCACATTGATCATGTTAAAAGTTTGTCATGCCATTTAATTGTTATCATCATAAATATGTTTGATTGATTTATAATGATGAATATTAAGCTCATAATGGTAATAATCATACAGACAATCACAACGTTGTGTATGTATGGCAACATATTGAGCTTGACCCGCCATAAACTATGAACATAAATATGATTAATAATATCTAATAATCCATTTGATGTATTATTGAATTTAAAATATGTCTTGCGATGTTATGATAAAAACTGTAATTACCTAATATATGGCGTATTCCCAGGAACATGGAATTTTGCACCAGGATCAAAGTCATTTTCTGATCTTTCTACAGGTGGGAAGATTCCTTGGTAGTTGCACCTGAAAGACATGTAATAGTTATACCATGGGTTGTCCGCCTGTACGTGGAGATAATCCTCGAGCTTTAGCGAGTGGATTATCTTACGCACAGATGGACAAACATGGTATAACTATTTTATAACACCTACATCTGTGTAGACCTTGCACATCACGAGATATTTGTGCTAAAGTAGGTAAGGGTGGTATAAAGCCTCCATACAATTAAATTCCAAAGAATTTGTTGTTAGCTTTCAAACATTTAGCTTTTACTTTCCAAACACCTAGCTGAAATCTTTCAAAACAAATAGCTGTTTTAAAAAGCCTTGGAATACTCTTATCAAAACAGTGAAATGGCAATTGATGATTATTTTGTTTTCAAATTTTAACTACTGACCACTTGCTTAGAATTTTTGCAGTGAATCTAGTCCCAACAAGATGAATGAATGACACGAAACGTCTTTATGTTCCTCATGCCTAGGTTACATTTGCCTTACGACGAGTATACGATGCCCCTACGATGTCCAATTCACCGTTTCCGTGCGGCCTCCGCAGGGAGACCTTGCGATCATCGTACTGATTTACGGGCATCGTGGCCTCTATGATTTTGTTTAACTCCGCACAATGACAAATTTGAAAAAATCGTAAGCCCGTAGCCCGTAGACACATCGCAGCGACATCGTACGATCCCCGTACGGGCACCGCACGGTGATCGTGAGGGCAACGCAGGGTTTTAGATTGTCATCTTGGCCCAAAAATGATCGTAGACTCTTGCAATAGTCGTAAGGAGCCCGCAAGGTCGCCGCACGATGCCTTTGCAGGGCCCATTAAATCGTACGGACATCGAACTGTCATCCTGTGGTAACCCCAAGGCGATGCCACGATGATTGTGTGGTCGCCTTGAACCGTGTCAACAATTTCCATGGAGACTTATCATTAGCTGTTTGTTTCATTTCAATATTTGTCTTCAGGCGATGTCTCTAATACCACCACTCAGTGTGACTGAATATGGACACAGTTCAGTTTGCTGATGGAAGCAGTCTAACCATGGGCGGATCCAGAGGGGGACAGAGGGTCCGGACCCCCCCCCCCCTGTAAAATCACAAAAATATAGTTTTTTTAGCAATACTAGTCCAGATCCCGTAGAAAATCTCAAAGCTACACATGTACCAAGCCAGCATTACATGACGGGCCATCATCGATCCGCCGGCAAAACGCCATTTAAAATGATGTTTGGCTAGCAGGCCAATAATGACCCCCATTTTTAGTTGTATTTGGATCCTCTCTCCCCCTTATCAACTAAAAAAACACACAAAAAAGTTGAGTTGGACCCCTCTGACAGAACTTTCTGGATCCGCGCATGCTAATCAGGGCCAATAGAGTATGCTTTATGATAAAATTGTCTGTAGTGCAATTCAAAATATGCAACTAACGTGAAATGCATACGCATTTTCAGTATATAAAATGCTTGTTGGATAAGGGGTTTAATAAATTAGATATGATTAATGAAAAGTCCAGATATTTTTTGTGATTTATAACTCTGGGATTTGAATTTAAGTATTACTTCAAGGAATAAAATATACTTAAGGAATAAAGAAACGCAACAGACAAAAATATAATTTTTGCGTGTTTATATGACGGTTTGGTGCAATTTCTTTTGAAAATTTCTTATTGAGTATTTATAGCATGTGATGAAATACAAAAACGTCATTTTAACGCTACATTTTTTCGCTACAAGATGAAAACATATGAAAACGTAAAATGTTACATTTACGTCAGAATAAAGATCAAGAAAACCCGTCTTTTCCATGTTTGGTTATTTGGCGTCGACTTGACAATTCGCAAATCAAACAAACGTCCAATCAAATTCGTAATGCAGTCAATATTGCGTCAATATACACAATGGTAGTGAATAAGCGATAAACGTCGGGTTTGGGTCGCTGGTGGATATATGGGATAAGATAAACCTAGAGTCATAGGAACATGCTTCCTTGGGAAAAACTGACTTTTCAGATACGGTAGAAATACGCTGATAAGGTGTTTATATTGACGTTAGCCAAACAAAACTTGGCATAATGCAAGAAAAAATACCGAGAAAGAACACCAAACTTGTTAACTGTAACTAACTGCCACCGGAATTTTTTTGCCAAACCAGTTTTTGGCAAAATGACCTAGTACTTTTAGTTGACATAGAAAGCTAAAGTGACTTATTTCCAGTAGAATAGACCCTACTGAGGAAATTCTATAGGTTTTTGGCTTAAAATCTGTAATGACCTAGAAAATATTCCACGACAAAGGTCAAAATCCCCGCGGGGATTTGCAAATCCCCGCGGGGAAAATATTTCCCCGCGGGGATTTTTCACCATCCCCACGGGGATTTTTTCCCCGTGCGAAAAATTTCCCCGCGGGGATTTTCGAAAATTCTAAAACTCATCTTTTTATTCAAATATGACAAGATCTCATGTTAATGGTGTGTAAAAATGAATGTCCACCAGTAATAACAATTTTTCATTTTTCCCCGCGGGGATTTTTCCCCGCAGGGATTTTTGGAGAAAAAATCCCCGCGGGGATTTTTAAAAATCTGCTTAAGGGTCTAAAATCAAGCTTAGGTTCACTCTTGCAATCTGTTTGACATATTTGAGTATGTTTCAAGTATATATTAACATTTTTATTTTCCCCATGGGGAAAAATCCCCGCGGGGATATTTCCCCGCAGGAATTTTTCCCCGCAGGCATTTTTCCCCATGGGGATTGTTTTCTGCTCAGTATTCATCCTTAGAGGATTTTATTCAATGGCAAAGTATTTTTTCTGCATTTATTCACATTTATATTGTATATGGTATGGATCCAGCTCAGTTGCTGCATGTTGTAGTGAAGCAAGCAGGTAAACTGTATTTTAGATTTACTTGATCACAAACCCAAAGACAGTTTTTCACATTATGCTGCCCATATACCTGTATTCACAGTAAAGCTGCACCTGTTAGGGCCACCTGCTTGTTCCATCTCTTTATTCACTTTGCAAAGAGTTTAGATCCAGAGCAGGCCCTACATCTCAGGTACAGATTACAGGATCAGGATCCAAGCTGTTTGATATTGTGGTGTTTTTTTTCTGAATTTGCTTGGGCATAGTAATAAAACTAATACTGTTAATATCAGCTAATAAAAATAAAACATTTGTCTTCTTTAACAGTTTTTGTTAAATAGTTGAGAGGTAATATGATTTTAGCATTTGTGTTGTCTGCTGATTCTTCATTATTTTAACTTCTTCAAAACAAATTCAGTCAATATCAATAGAATGACAAACAGTTGGATTCCGACTTTGTCTTAAGGGATAATTAGTAGGTTTGTTTTGACATGCACAGTCAAACAAACCGTGCCTCCTTTAAGCAATAACTGTTTGAATCCAGATCAGGCCCAACAATGTGTTAGACCGGATCTTCGTCCAAACTGTTTGCTTAATATTTTGTTTATCAGCAGACAACATTAGCGGATAAAAGGTCGGAGAGGCGATATGCATATGACTTATTTACTGGCAATAGTACAGTGTACTGGGCCGACTGGATTAGTACTCTATGTGCCAGAACAACCACCTAAAACAAGAAAACTGGACACTTTGGAGTACTCCACAATAAATCAAGTTATACAAATATTTACACCCATGTAGGCAGTGCTCCACCATCTTGCTTTGGAACTAAAAATCACCACCTGACCACCCCCGCCCCCCTTTCTTTTTTTCTTTAGACACTTGCTCAATCGATACTGATCATTACGCAAATTTTAGAATTTTGAGAAAAAAAGAAAAAAGAATCTGTTGGCTGTGCTTTTTACTAATTTAGGAGTGCCCTAATCTCCTCAGTGGTCTGGGAATTGACCACAGAAGGAGAAAAACTATTCCACTGTGGAATAGTCCACGGAAAAAAAATTCTTCAGGGAATAACTGTATGTCTGGTATCTATAATATTGGGCACTGCTTGATGACCTGGTAGATTTCAAAATGTGAGCAGGGTCAGGTACTTGTCTTTTTCTATAGACACAGCACCACAATGTATCTTATGAAAGAGGAGAAGGGAGAACCGATCCCTACAAGCCGCGAGAGATGACACTCACGCACATCGAGCATCTCACCGACACTACCTGTGTTTCACCATCTCCGGCATGTCCAGCAGGCTACTGTCCTCTGAACTTTCTCTTCCTGATTAATCTGAAGCTTTGAGTAAGGGCTCCAAAAAGGTGCTGCATACTCTAGTTTAGGCCTAATCAAAGTTTTGTATGCAACTTCCTTAGTACTCGTAGTTGCAAAAGCCAAATTCCTGCATAGGAAACCAAGTGCCTTAGTTGCTTTGGAAGAAATTTCTGAAATGTGTTGACCCCAATCCATATTATCAGAGATGGTTATATCAAGGTATTTGGCTGACTGAACTTTTCCAAAGTTTTCTTGTGAAGGGAATAATCAAAGAGAATTTGTTTGTAATGCTGATGCCGAGTCACTCTATGACGGAGTCACTCTCGTAGAGTGACATTTGGCCACATTGAACTTCATTTGCCAATGATTGGCCACAGATCGAAGACCTTATGTTATCCGGCAGGTCATTTATAAAAGTAAGGAACAGGATCGGTCCTACATACCCCCCCCCCACACACACACACACTTCCAGACTTAAATTACTTAAACTCTAGAGTTCCTGGATCCATGCCTAAGTTTGGTATGATAACAATTTAATTAATCTTTCTGGATCAGGACACGGAACAATTTTATATAATGTTTATTTTGCTCTTACTCACATTCTCTAAAGAGATTTTATTTAAGCCCTCCAATTACAATATTTTACTGTTCGTTCCAAGGCGGTGCTTCTTTTGTGGATCATTTATGTTACTTCTGTCTTGTATTTGTTATGCATTTGTGCACCTCTGTTATGATGCCTTGTGGTCACTGCTGGGACCTCTTGGCTCTCGTTTGTGATGTTTTATTATGAATTTGTCATTTTCCCATTGGTATCCTGGTTCAGGTGTGGTGCTTGATTATGTATCGATTCCTGATCTTTCCCTTCTTTGTTACTTTTAGTAAAAGCCGATACTTGGTTGGGCCGTGACTTAGCAAAATGTGTGTACTGTACGAACAAATGTGCCACAGAAAATGTTTTTTTCTTTTGTTTAAATAACTAGTCATCTGTATTCAATGGCGGAAAAAGAGAGAAAGAATGTTTCGGAGGTAAGAAATCATACATATCGCGTTGTTTCATTCCTAATTCGTCTGTTGAAGCGAAAAAAAATGTTGCGTTTCGTCCCCAAAGCAGTTCGTACTCAGTCCATTGGCTTTATTCATTCTGCTTGTCGTTTCCGCTAAATGTCTGCTGTAAAGGGTGGCGGCACTCAAGGCCTCTGTCCTGTCAAGATTAAAATTTGAAAAGAAAGTTTCTACCAAGATACAAGAAACTTTATTTAAAGTCGGCATTCAATTTTAACATATCAAACATTAGCCAGCAAGGCTATTTTACCGACACACAAAGTGAAAGACTGTACAAGTATATTTTCTATTGTTAAAATATATATTATGAGCTAATAAATAAGAGATCCTTCTTTGCGATCTATCAAGGGAAAGGAATTGATGAAACTCGAAAAGTGGGATAAAAGGGGCTCAAGAGACCCTGATCACCATGAAGGCTGCATGGTTTCAAGGCTCTTAGGCGAAAGACGAAACCTAGATAGGGCGCAGATAGACCAAAAGATGAGGTCGATCAGAGGAGAGCAGACCTTATCAGCTGTATATAATACACCTATAATTTATTCAGGCTTCCAGATAAGAGCGCCCGTTGGAAAACCATTTTCTCCATTTAATTCTCATCCAAAACATATGTTGTGGGTACTCAAAAGAACCGTCTCAATGAGACGGTCCTTTCGAGCACCCAAAACACATTTTTAATATTGGTGATAAAAAAATATGTTGTGGGTACAAAAAAGAACCATTTCATTGAGACGGTTCTTTTGAGCACCTAAGAAGACACATGCTTGATATTGGCAAGAAAAATCATACCAAATTTACGCTTATAAAATTATAAGAACTATGGATTATAGTGGCACTTTGGAAGCTTAGCAAAAAGCTTAAATTAGATTAGGCATTTAATTAATTAAAATAACTTAAAATGTCCACCCCTTTAATTTTCATCTTTTGACAGATAGATCTACACTAAAATGATTTCAAAGATTCAAAATCAGTAAGCTTGATGTTTTATATGTTAATTACATTTGTGGAAACTTTACATTTTAGTCACTCAACCTACTGTCGTGCCAGCCAAGAGTGACAGTGACGTCGTGTTTTGTTTACAATTGTTAAGTAAAACATTAACTTTTACACTCCACTTGGGCTAATGTGAATCGACAGATAACGTATTAATCCAATCCTGTTCCAATGATCTATCGATTCTAAGTCCCTGATAACTTTGTAAACAAAACGTGGCATCACTGTCACTCTTGGCTGGCAGGATAGTACATCGTGAGACGTTTACATTGGAGAAGATAGTGCCACAAGGCCTGATACGGAATTTCACATCGATAACTTTATTTTTAATAGACCCCTTTCACATTGTTATCTCCCTTAGCAATCGCTCTTCAATTGAAAAATCGATAAAGCCGTTTTTGAAAATGAAGGGGCAGATTGCTTATTAGTGATCATTGGTTACATTGGCAAAACACATAGTGATGCTTTATAAGCCCATTGTTTTGGCCTTTCACTGATAGAATAAGATATCTTTTTCTAGGAATTAGATAAATTTAGAAAATTTGTTCTCAAGTTTTAATTTTATGAGTAATTTATACTTACATGAGAGTAACTACGGTAGGATTGGTTCCCGACTGGCTCAGACGTAACCCGCACGAAAAAAGCAAGATTCATGTTTACACCACGTGACTCTAATGAAATGCTTTATCTACCTCAGTTCTATATGGCGACAAGGTGCTTGTCATCAAAGAAAACCGAGGGGAGGCGGGTGGGAATCCCTCATGTAAGTATAAATTACTCATAAAATTAAAACTTGAGAACAAATTTTCTAATTTTATTTCATAATTTAGACTTACATGAGAGTAACTACGGTAGGATGATTTCTGAGCAATTCTCCCTGGAAGGTGGGTCTTTGGTGACTCTTCTTAAGTTCAACTATATACAGTTAACCGAAAACATCCCACAAATCTGTACATCTGTACCTCCAACAGAAACTTCCTGTTCCAACTTAAATATTGTGTATTTACACTAAAAAGAACTTCTTGTTCTTTATGTCTGAATGAACTCCACTGTTCAAAATCTGAATGAATAAACAGATAAATCACATTATCTCATTATTTCCTCTTATATTCATTCTTCTTACAAACTGTCTACATCATAAGTCTGTCTTATGTGATATATCCACTGCAAATATCATATACAAAAACACAAAAACCAGCAACCCGCCGGATATAAAAACTATGTGTAATATCATTAAAATTCCCATCCTTGGGGTTCCATTTCTCTATAATAGAACTTCTTAAATGTAATGTCAGAGCTCCAATCTGCTGCATCAAGAATCGAAGACAACGCTGCTCCTTTAAATAAGGCCCATGATGGACCTATAGCTCTAGTCGAGTGAGCTTTAACCTTCATATCTGAATCACTATAAGCTAATTTTATCACATTCACAATCCAAGAAGCTATCGTTTGTTTGGACACTGCTTTGTGTGGTTTGTTAATAGATAAAAACAACTGAACTACTTGTTCACTTTCAATTTCAGACCGAAGCTCTGCAGTTCTTTTCAAATAGAATTCCACTGCTCTTTTTGGATCTAACTTCCTGTCCTTTGTGAAACAAGGAACAAAAATTTTCTTACAAAGATGATTGGGTCTGTCTTGCTTTGACAATCCATCTCTAATAAAAAGTATCCCTTCAGGAAGCACATTCATGAAACCTTCATCTGTTCTTAACGCTTGTAAGTCGCTGCATCTCCTGAACGTTGATACCGCTGTAAGAAAAACAGTTTTCCATGTTAAACATTTCAAGGAAATTTTATGTATTGGTTCAAAAGGAGGATTAGATAAAAGCTCCAGCACCTTTTTCAAATCCCACTCTGGAACCAAACGTTTAACTGGTGGCCTAGAATTAAACACTCCTTTCAACAGGCGAGTAATATCTGTATGCTGCCCTATAGGAGTACCATCTATTTTTGGTAACATAACTGATAACATAGACCTATACCCTGATATGGTTCTATATTTAAGACCTTTCTGAAAAAGACTACTCAAAAAATCTGCACAGTTAGTCAAAGTTGCAGCGTAGGGATCAATTTTCCGTTCACTACACCAGCCACTGAACTGTTTGAATTTGACTGAATAGTCTTTCCTGGTTCCTGGTCTCCACGACGCAACCATGAGTTTTCTAGAGTCTTCCGAAAATCCCTTATCCTGGAATGATCGGTTGACAGAAACCATGCTGTTAGATTGAATAGTTGCAGATTTGGGTGAACTATTTTGACTCTGCCCTGAGACAACAGATCCTGCCTTACTGGCAGTTTCCTTGGGCAAGCTATTGACATTTGAAGGAGATCTGTGTACCAATTTCTCCGTGGCCACTGGGGAGCTATCAAAATTATCTGGCACCGAAATTTCTTCATGTGTTGAAGTACTTTTGGAACCAGACAAATTGGTGGAAAGGCATAAGCTTCCATGTTCTCCCAAGCAATTGACAATGCATATGTTGCCAGTGCCAATTGACTGGGGTACCATGTGCAAAACACTGGCGTTTTCTTGTTTACTTCCGATGCAAACAAGTCTATTAGAGGCGTCCCCCAAATCTGAAAAAGCCTGTGGACTACTGTACTGTGTAGTGACCATTCCGAGGGTCTTACATGTATTCTCCCCCTGCTTAATCTGTCTGCCAGTACGTTCAGGACTCCTGCAACATGAGCTGATTTGAGTATTATGTTGTTGGCCCTTGCTAAATGCCAAATGTCCCATGTTAGATAGCACAGACGAGGAGAACGAGTCCCCCCTTCCTTTGCAATATACTGAACTACTGTTGTGTTGTCGGAGTGTATTAACACAGTATAACCCTTTAGCTGGGGAAGAAAATGTCTGAGAGTCAGGTAAACTGCTTTCAGTTCTAGCCAATTTATGTGCATTCTGGACTCCTGCATGGACCAGGTTCCCTGAAACAGTTGGCTTTCCATGTGACCTCCGTAACCCTGTTTTGATGCATCTGTTGTGATTATTTTTGAACAAGGTTGAGCACAGAAGCTCTTTCCCTTCAGTAGATTTTCTTTTTTCAACCAAAATTGCAGATGCTTTTGCATCTGAGTATTGAATGGTATCACTGTTTGAATGTCCATTTTTGCTGGTCTCCAAAAATGTAGGAGATGCAATTGTATTGGTCTCATGAAAAGCCTTGCGTTTGGAACCAGTTCTATGCAGGAAGCCATTAGCCCTAACAAATGAAGGTAATTCTGAGCTGTAGGTACTGTCTTTAACCTCATGCATGCTTCTCTTATTTTGAGCACTCTCTCTTGAGTTGGACAAACTAACCCTTTTGCTAATAGGAAATGTGCCCCAATATAAATTACCGACTGATTTGGTTCCAATGCTGATTTTTCTAAGTTTATCATGAAACCTAGATCTACAAGGAGATTGAGTGCAGTCTTTTTGTCTGCATATAATAACTTTTTTATCTGATTCACTAGGAACCAATCGTCTAGGTAAACAGCTAGACGTAAATTTAGAGTTCTGAGGTGTGCCGCTGCTACAGACACCACCTTTGTGAACACCCTGGGGGCCACTGCTGGACCGAAACAAAGACAGGTGAATTGGTACACCTTGCCCTGAATACAGAACCTTAGAAATTTTTTGTGAGCCTTGTGAATGGGTATGTGCATGTAAGCATCGGTCAAGTCTAGACTTATGGCCCAATCTCCCTGTTGAACTAGATTCAACACTGTGCTTAAAGAATCCATTTTGAAGTGTTGTTTCTTGAGATACCTGTTGAGAGGACGCAGATTTATAACTGGTCTGAGGCCTCCTGATTTCTTGGGTACTAGGAAAAATGTTGAGTAAAAACCTTTGTGAGTGTCTTGCCAAGGGACAATCTCTATTGCACCTTTTTTTAATAATTTTTCTACCTCCTGCAGTATAATGGGTAAACTTTTTGCATTTACATGTGTTTCTTTTATCCCTGCAAAAGGAGGAATTGACAGAAAATCTAATTTTAGACCATCTCTTATTGTTGACAACACCCACTGATCGTCTGTTATTTCCTTCCACTGACCCAGAAAATATTTCAGCCTCCCGGCAACAGGTATCTCTGGAAAACGACACTTTATTGAGTCATGCTCGATTTGGTCTGCCTCCTTGGCCTCGAAAAGAACTTACCACATGAGACTTGCTCTGGTTACCCCTAAAATTGGATGACTGGGGTCCCTTGTATGGTCTTTTATAATTGGAGCTGTAACTGTTTGGTTTGTATGACCTGTTATAAGAGTCTTCTGTACCTCTTGTTCTCTTAGCACTAGATGCTTCTTGTGGATATGAGGATTTCCTTTTAACAAAGGGTTTCTTGTAAGTCTCTGGCATAAGTTCATTTATCTGCTTATCATTCTCTTGACGAACTTTCAATTTCTGTGCAAATTCTGGTCCAAAAATACCCTCACTCGATAGAGGAGAAGCCAAAGCAGTTTTCTGCAAGTCTTTAAATTCATGTAAGCGTGTGTCAGCTACTGTCGCCCTCCTGCGGACTAAATGGAAAAATGCGCCAGATCTTGCAAACTGGTCTAAGGACTTGGTTGACATTGAAAACAAATCTCTCACATTTTGAGTAGCTTCATCAATGTTAGGTGATTGGCTTTTCAAATTATGCAATAATGAGCCCAATGCCTGTTGAGCATAACAAATAGAGATCAAACCCATCCGTGCAGCAATCTGCCCTTGATACGCAATCTTCTCAATAGATTTAAAAGGTTGTGTGAACAAAGTCTGAGAACCAGTGAATGCAGCACGTCGTCCATGTTTTTTGACTAATAAACTTTCAGTAAAGCTATCTAGACTTGGCACTTTCAGCAACTCCTCTGCACTCTCATGAACTGGAAAAGATTGCCTACACGAATCTTTAAAGGCTGAAAGTCTATCAGGCTCTTTGCTTCGCCAAATTTGAGAAATACTGTCCACCTGAGCAGCATCTAGGACTAGTCCCTTGGTGGTATGAGAAGATTCTGGTACCGCATCTTCCCCAAACATTTCTTTCAACAAATTGTGAGTTAAGGGTGGGTTGTTGAACTGACTTGTAACTTCTACTGGATCTGACCCAGTGTATTTGTTGAATTGCTTGCTGAAATCTGGTCTCCCATCCTCTGATGGACACAGAATGGACTGACGATCAGAGCCATTTTCTGAATCAAAAAGTCCTAAAGACTGCCGCTCTCTCTGACCTGGTTGTATGGACAAAATATCATCTGGCATCTCAGAAACCAAGAGTCTGTCTTCGTCAACATTTCTTGACAAATCCGCACCCAAATCTGGCATGCTCTCCGGATTAATTGTGGTCTCGTTTGGTCTGCGCGCACCGCTAGTGCAGCTATCCACAATACACTCAGGATTAATGCTGGCAGTCTCGTTTGGTCTGCGCGCACCGCTAGTGCCGCTATCCAAAAAACAAACACTCGACCTCCCCTGGCGGTCATAAGCATTGGTGCTGTCCACCGATAAGGCACCCAAAAGTCTTTCGAACTTGTTGTCGAAAGATGAGAAACGGGCATTTATTTCCCCAACAAGCTTCTCTTCCAAATTTTGCAAGTCAGAAAATTTAGCAGACTTACGTGAACTAGACATTTTCCCCTTTTCCTTGGCCTTCATGTTCCCTTTCAACGTTTCCGTGTTCTTTTCCGCTGCAGCTGATCTACCGGAAGTAGCACGTGTACCGGTGCATGCATCTACCGCACCACTAAAAACAGACGAAACATCGTCGTCCGAAATGGCACTGATAGGCACAGTAAACTCATTCATTGAGTCCACAAAATTGTTGGCCATAATGGTAAAGAGAAACAAAAATCGAAATAAATTATACCAGACTTCTATCAAATTCTTCTATCAAAAACTGCGACAAACTTTATTAGAACATCCGAGCACCTTGTCGCCGGAAATAAAACTGAGGTAGATAAAGCATTTCATTAGAGTCACGTGGTGTAAACATGAATCTTGCTTTTTTCGTGCGGGTTATGTCCGAGCCAGTCGGGAACCAATCCTACCGTAGTTACTCTCATGTAAGTCTAAATTACGAAATAAAATAGTGTTTTCATTTACATATTTTATAAATTTTCAGGACTATTTCTGACATTATATAAATCTCTAATACGGTCACATTTAGACTATGGAAATTTGATCTTCTACCCTACTACAAAGAAATACAAACAAGTGTTGGAAAATGCTCAGCGTAGAGCTACCAGATTAGTGCCAGAATTGAGAGGACTGTCATACAGAGAGCGACTAGTTGAACTGAATCTCTCTACATTAGATTATAGACGGAAAAGATTCGACATTATTCAAGTTTTCAAGATTATACATAAAATTGACGATATTGACATGAATGTTTTCTTCTCATTTGATGAAAATACCCAGTTACGAGGGCATAACCTGAAACTGAAAAAACCTAGGGCTAATAAATCAGTAAGAGCAAATTCATTCGCTTTGAGAAATATCCCAGTGTGGAACAGTTTACCGGCAGATACAGTTAACTCTAAGACAGTAGTAGAATTCAAAACCAAACTTGACAAAATCTGGCAAGATAGAAGATATAATATGAATGATATATATTAAATTTATAACTATATTGTTAATTCATCACAATCCAACCGGAACCGACGACATCGAAAAATCAAGACATCGAAGGGAATAATAAGCCACCAGGGCTTAAAAATTTTCCCTATCATCAACAAGGTATCAACAAGGTAGGTAGGTATAGCTTTATTTAGTGCAAAATGTACTTTGATCTCGAGCTAAAATCTGCTTCGTCAGGCACGAAATCGCTTCCACTTCAGGCACGAAATCGCAAAAACTTTTTGAAACACATGCCAACTAATAAGACACGCGAGTCTGTTATAAATGTGACTAACAACAACTCAGACGAGCCTGGGCAAATGCACAGTCTCACCAGGGCATTTGCTGCTCGCACACACATCGGATCCAATGTTGTGTCTGAGTGCACATAAAGAAAGACGGTGCATGTGGTAAACAGAGGCTCAGACAAAAAACATACCTAAGGGTTCCAGCCCCACTAGATAAGCAGGCAGTAGCGCACGCAGGGTACTGCATGCTACCAAATAAACTTGCGTGTATGGCCATAATGACTAAGCATATGCAATAAGTGTGGAAATCGAACAGTAATTACCTCCAATCATATACCCATTAAATGACATCATTTCTACACAATGTCCGCTCATGCGCAGGCTAGCGAGAACCGTCGCTGCTCGCACACACAAATTATGGATGTAGATGAAGACTCATATCTATGTTTTTAAAACACCAGTCCACTGGTTAAGACTGTGTGGCGCCTTTTACGTATATGTGATAATAAGTACAAATTAGAGAATCACTTCATAAATCAATCATACCCGTGCCAGGCACGTGTGCTTTTATTGCTTTTAAAGGGCCCCAGGCATAGGATTAAAGGATAGGATGCACAGTGGGAGATATTAAAATGGGCCTCGATTGCGACGCAAGAAAGCCTGATTTTTGTGCATGCGAACAATAAAGGCGCAGGCCTGTCTTCGTATCCACGCAGTCTGATCAGCGCCTTTATTGTTCACTTGTTGCAAAGTATAATATCTGAACTTGCTTACTGCAAAATTTCATTTTTAGCTTGTCTCTGTAGCTGAACAGACTGGTTTGAGACTTACTCAGTCAGAAACCAGCAAGACAGCTTTCTCGCGGGATGGCATTTAAAATGTATCTTACCACTTATTTTAACCAGAAAGACCCTGTTTAGAGGCCAAGTGTGTGGAATGTAATCATAGACCATGTATACATTGAATAAACATGAAGCTAACCAGACTCTTCACTGCTCGCAAACGCATAGTATGGAAGGAAATAATTGATACAGTGTATGTTATAATGTATGACCAACACAGTAATGCACCCGCTCATTTGGAAAAAATGCAGTCGTGGATATGCTTAAAGATATCTTTCTGGTCTCAAATATTCAGAATATTGGAATCAATCGCTTATTTTTGTAACATTTATCATTTAATTTTGCTATTTGTCAAATCTTTATTTGCGATTTTTTTTAAAATTGTTTTCCATATTCCATTGTGTATTGTAAGGCAGCCGTATAAAGGTTGCCCCTTAAAGTGTTTTCTCGTGGAGATAACGCAGAACAAGACACTTAGGCACATGCGCACTAACAATGTGAAAAGAGTCTATTAAAGCAAACTACTGTATCCTTAAAACAGGAGCTTTCCTATGTGTCATTGTATCCATTTAAACAATTCTCAGGACCGCACTTCCAGTTAGCAGTGGTTGTCAAGTACTGCCGAATATGAAAACCACATGTTTTATCGATATTTTGATTTTTGTGTTTCCCTCAAGATAACCTTCAAAAAATGGCAAAATCATAGTTTGTGGTAGGCTGCAACAATCATAACACGATGAAAGACGAGAAAATACAGGTCTTTAGCTGAATTTAGCTCCAAATTATTATGTCAAACGCTTAGAAATATCGATCTTTGCAGTCACATTGGTGTTGCGTGAATTCGTATATAGACACTAAATGTCAACAGTTTAGCAACAACAATTTTAAAAGACCATTTCAGTACAGATATGTTTGTCGCAGTGCACATAGATAGATAGATAGATAGATAGATAGATAGATAGATAGATAGATAGATGATAGATAGATAGATAGATTAGTCACTGAAATATCCTGAACTTTCAATGAAAAGTGAGTACAGTATGGGTTGTTATACACTATGGATTTTTTATGTCAATTTCTTTGGGTAGCTCAATTTCATAAATGTGGTCTTCACAAGGAGTGTAGATATTCATGACTGCAAAGCCATCTATCATGTCACATCTCAGCAGACTGCCTTCTGTTTGTTTGTTTGTATTGTTGCTTTACGTCCCAGTCAACAGCTATGGTCATTGTTGGATGGTCAGTTCACCTAACCATGCACACTTTTTCCTGGGCAAGCTTGAACAAGCGGTTAACCAGTACTTCGTGCACATACTTTCGCTTGTAGCTGACCACAACCCTTCTTAAATGATTCAGCGGAAGGGAAAATGATGGTAAAAATTGTTTCAGGATCAATCTCCACAAAAGTATGGGACCGGGTCAGGATCGAACTCATGACCCCTGCAAGCACATTATCGACTGTGCTATTCTGCCCGGTAGACTGCCCTCTGTAGTTGTATCATGTTTCATCTCAACAGACTGCCCTCTGTGGATACTACAGTTGCAAAAATAAAATAAATATTAAATCACAAACTGGTGTATCATGTTTCAACTTGGCAGACTGCTTTCAGTTGGTAGAGTTGCAAATCAGTGTAGCAGGTTTCATCTCGGCACATTGCTCTCTGTTGGTAGAATTGCAATCTGTGTATCATGTTTCAGCTCAGCAGACCGCACTCTGTATATAGAGTTGCAAACTGTTATATTATGTTTAATCTCAGCAGACTGCCCTCTGTAAACCGGTTTCTCATATTAATTCTCAGCAGATTACTCTCTGTAGATATGGCTGGAAACCGATGTATCACACTATACTCAGCAGACTGCCCTCTGTAGATAGATTTGCAAATCTGTTTATCATGTTTCATCTCAGCAGGCTGCTCTCTGTTGATAAGAGCTACAAACTTTGTGTATCATGTTTCTTCTCAGCAGAATGTCCTCTGTAGATAGAGTTTCTGTTGTGAGCTGGTCTATGATGTTACATCTCAGCAGACTGTTCTATGTACTGATGTATCATGTTTACAAAGGTTAAAGGCAGATGACGATTTCAGGTAAAGCTTCTATGCAGAGAGGAAATACACAGGACAGAATGTCAGGCCTGATCTGAGTCCAAATTGTTTGAAATGGATAACGGCAGATAACAATGTCACATGAAAATTTAACGGAAAGTTAAAATACAGGTTCAACTTCAACTTGTCGTAACCTCTAACGTGCCAAACATTCTGAACCTCGATAAGGCCTGGACAAGAAATTGGGCCTGATCTGGGTCCAAATTGTTTAAAAGGGTTATCAGCAGATGACAATGTCATGTGCAGATGTAACACAAAGTTAAAAAACATCGGTTTAACTCCAACTTGTCATATCCTTTCAAGTGCCAAACATTCTGAACCCCGATAAGTCTGGACAAAATGTCGGCCTGATCTGGGTCCAAATTATTTGAAAGGGTTATAAGCAGATGACAATGTCATGTAAATGTTTTTTTGCTAAGTTAAAATACATAGGTTCAACTTGTCATAAGCTCAAAAGTGTCAAACAGTCTAAAACCTGATAAGGCCCAGACAGAATGCCAGACCTGATCTGGGTCGAAACTGTTGTAAACGTTACAGATTTAATGCAAAGGGTAAACTGCAATGGTTTGACCTAAAGTTGTCTGAACCATAAGGGTTAGGCCAACCTTAGAAATATTGTTGTTTCCCCTTGGAGCATTCTGCAATACTTTTGACCTGCATTAAGTGATGGTTTGTCATGAAAGCAATTTTTACTCTTCTTGAGAGTGGTTGTTTTAGGCAGGTTTTTCTGCACACAAACAATTTGTTTGACTCGAGACCGAAGGGCCACGGGTTCAAGCCTCACCTGCGTCACTGCGTTGTAGTCCTTGAGCAAGACACATTTATCCTAGCTTAGTACTGGTTCAACCCAGGAAGACCCTTCCCTTTATAACTGAAAGATTGTTGATGGGACATAAAGAATCAAATCAAACAAACAAAACAAACAATTTGCTAAGAATATATTTTAAAGATAACTGTTTACAATTGACAATTCTCTAAGTTTGCAATGAAATTTAAAACAAAATCTTAACAAAAGATTGTTATAGAATTTTTTGTGTAGGGACTTTTTACAGGGTCAGTCGGGTAAGGGGAAAAAAGATAAAATTTTAATTTAGGCCAATATCAGGCCTCTATGGCTGTTTTCCCAGACACCATGTATTCAGGGAGGTTCAAAATTGATAACTTTTTCAAATATCTAACTTTTGTCACAGCATCCAGATAATCCAAGTATTGCATGCTTGGATCCAGAGGGGAGACCAGACCCCTTTGAAAAACACAAGTTATATGGGCTTAGATAATAGGGAATAATTAAGATTAGGGAATAATTAAGCACCTGGATACCCCCCCCCCCCCCTCTGTAAAAAGTTGGACACCATCCTTACCACTGGAAGAATTGATGGACCCCCTCTGGAACCATGGAAAATTAAACTTATATAAAATATATCGGCAGATACACCTTGAATCCACCCTCCCGGACGAGAATTCTTGGACCCCTGCATGTATTGATATTGTTGCTTCATATGGAAATCCATATAAAAATTGCTGAGAACATTTTTTGAAAAGGATAGCTTTTATGACAGGTTGCATTGTACCAAAGGTGTTGAGTGTCAAACTTGGAGGTGTGAGAATGTCAGAATTCACATTCAAAATAGTCATTTATCTATCTAGAGCTTGATAATGTCTCAGGATAGAATTTCAAGTCTGTTCTTTTGTTGTTAAAGCTCCTCCATTTTTTGGCCATAAATTAATTTATTTATTTTTTTTTAAATTTAACCTGTGACCTTTTAATATATATACAATGCACAATCCCAACTTCATTTTATAAAAATCTATGGGATGTTCTATTGGTCTAAAAAGAGTTAAGGGGATCATTTGTGTGAAATTATTTACAATTGGCGCAGGAATTCAGCTCAATTCATTTGGAAACAACATGGGGAATTCTTATTTTGGTCAAAATTAGACATTTCAAAGTGCTGATCTGACCTTGAAATTAAGGTTAATGAATTGAACTCAAACCTAATACCACTCCCCCTACCCTCCTAACTATCAAAGGCCCTGATAAACAAAAATTTGAGCCTTTTCAGAATAATTATGTGTTTTGTGTTTCAGAAGAGCCGGCTCATTGAGACGCTTCTTTTGAGTACCCACGTTGGCACAACATATGTTTTATTTTTAGAAAAAGGAAATATGATTTTCAAATATGCTCACTTATCTGGAGGCTTGAACAATGTTTCTATCATTGGTTTTGCAGAAAATGTGCGGAACAGAAGCTACACCCTCTAAGCTACACAGATGGTGACATGGACTCACAACGCCAACAGGATCAGCACAAAAGCCGATATGTACCCCACATAATTTGTGACAGTGGTTTAGGAGCAAAGATGTCTGTTTTGTTTGCTTGCTTAATAAAAAGGGTAAGTAAATTACCCCTATATCAGCTAGTGATAATTTTGTCATCTGCTGATGTTCTATGCAAACAGTTTGGAAGGCCTCCAGTAAAATATTTTACTGACCGTCCCAAGGCGGTACTTCTTTTGTGGATCTTTTATGTTTTTTCTGTCTTTCGTTTGCCATGCCTTTGTGCATGCCTGTTTATGTGTGCTTTGTTTGTTTTTGTTGCTTTACGTCCCAAGTCAACAGCTATGGTCATTGCGGGACGGTCAGTTCACTTAACCACACTTTTTCCTGGGCAGGCTTGAACAAGCCGTTAACCAGTAATTTGTGCACATACTTTCGCTTGTAACTGACAACAACCCTTCTTGAATGAATCAGCGGAAGGGAGGAGAATGACCGTAGAAATTATTTCATGATCAATCTCCACGAAAGTATGGGACCGGGCCGGGATCGAACTCGCGACCCCTGGATCTGCAGTCAGACATGCATCTGTAGCCAGACACGTTACCGACTGCGCTACGCGGCCCGGTGCCTTGTGGTCACCTGCTGAGAAAGGGCTGACCTCTTGGCTCTCGTTTGTGGTGTCAGGCTGTGAGTTTGTCACTTTCCCATTGGTATCCTGGGTCAGGTGTGGTACTTGATTGTATCCATTCCTGATCTTTGCACCCATACTTACTTTAATACAGGGGTTGCCAGAGCTCATGATGAGAAATGTCTTTTAATGACATCTTCTCCTGAGCCAATGGTCCAAATTTTAAATAATTTCACAGAAATGTTCCTCATGATGCCCCCTACCAGAATTGCACAAACAGTTTTGCTCCACCAAAAAAGGGGTTGGCATACAGTTTGGACCCAGATCAGACTGGACACATAATGTTATCATTAGTGTAAAACTTTGATGTTTTTTCCCTTTAAACAAATTATTATTCATACATTACAAGTTAAAACTTTTGTAAAATGCTTGCGATCTTTCAGCATTTTTTTGTGTGAGTAACACCACAGAAGAATAAAAACATGACAGTCTTTTAAAGTATGAAAGAACATAAGGGGTATAGATTAACTTAAGGGTGAGCAGCTTACAGACAACAACAAAAGCATGAACAAAATTATCAATCATGCTAAGAGTTAAAGCATTCATAGTTAAAGCATAAAGAAAAAACACAAAAAGTCCAATTTTTGAAGGTTTACCATTGCCCTGTTTAATACACAGGCAATGAAGGTCTAGGTCAAGTCCATTTTATCAGACAATGTCATTTGTTAAACACCTTGCAGACAGTTAGGACCTAGATCAGCACTTATTGAAATTCAGTCCTGGTCTGCGTCCATAATGTTAGACATTCTAATAACTAGTGTTTGAAAAAAGTTAATTTTGAAAAAAAGTCAGCAGACTACATAAAGCATGAAAAGCATTCAACAACTTAAAAAAGATCTTTCTGGTTTAAATGATCAAGCAGTGGTGGACCCAGAGGAGTTTCAGGGATTCCCTCGAACCCCCTCCCCCTCCCCCCCCCCATTTTTAAATGTCCTATGAAAATGAAATAATTGGGTCTCAGTGAGACCAAATTATTTCTTTTTCATAGAATACTTAGGAAAAATGAGATAAAATCAGCAAAGCGAACCCCCACACCTTAATATATGATGAACCCCCTTTGTGTGATGTACATTATATATCTATATATATCTTGTAATGTTCTATGTTTATAGTTATTGTTTGTCAAAATTGACTCGAGACATATGAATTTTCATTGTCCTTTCATCCAATCTTCGGGAATCATCGTAAAAAGTGAGCTTTAGATTGTGGTACAATTACTTGTAATATGTATGAATGAAAGAATTCTACAATTTCTCGATAGCTTAATGGGTACATTTAACAGGATGTGTTTAGCATTCAAAAGATGTGGGTTCAAATCTGGTTCTATTTCATTTTTTTTTTTTTTTAGTCTTTTTTCATTATTTTGTTTGTTAAAGATGCATAGTCTGTAACTTTAATCTTTTAATTTTAGAAATAATGTTTCTAATTTTCAAGAACACAGTAAAAAAACTAAAATTCAGGTATACATTTAACCAATTTAGTAAATCTTAACAAATTATCAGTATCGATCAAAACAACAGCATTTATGTTAAAAATTAACTGCCTATAATTATTGGAGGTACGCAAATAATTACCAATAAGGGAAAAAACAGATGTTTTAATAAGATAATTCACTTTATCATGCAGTTTATGAAAATATAACTTCATTTTACTTTTACAAATGATTTAAAAAGAAAAGATTTTTTTTGAAAAACGTTCGTAGTTGCAGACTTAGTCTCTTTAAGTCTTTTTTTAAAATTTTGTGCACAAATGGATAATATATAATAACTATAAAAATCTTATCAACTACAACTAGCACAGTGCATGATTTCAATATAAGCTCACATGTAATTAACACTTTGTATGCTGGGTCATTTTAATACTTTTGTGTCATCAGCAGACTTTTTTCCAAAGTCAACTTTTTCAATAAACTTTTACAGAAACCCTATCAGACGATGGCAAACGGTCTGTATCCAGTTCAGGACCAATGTTTTGTCGGTACTGACCAGGGTCCAAACTGTTTGCAAAGACTATCAGCAGGCAACAAAAGTAGCCTCTGGCAAAGAAAGAGTGAATAAAACCGAGGGAATTAATACTGAATATCCAAATGAAAAGATGTAAAGATAATCAGAAGGTGGCATAAAATATATGAACAACTTTGACTTAAAAAGAATGCATACATTGGACAGTCATAAAAATGTCTCCCACCCAAAGATTTGATCCAGGTTTGGGTGATCTTTTTCAAATTGTGAACTAACCATTAGGCTATCAGACCATATAGATTTAAGAATTGACATTATCTTAATAGTCTTAAGTAAGTAAGTAAAGTCTTTATTTAAAGAGGGTGACAACATTTAGTAGTACAAGTAATCTTCCATGAGGCCCTCAAAATAACTAATATGTACACACATAAAAAACAACAATTCTACACAAACTATCAAATTAAATTGTTTAACCCTGTACTGCTGAGCACTATCTACAAATAAAAAATCACAAACAGGTAAATATACAGATGTCTGCAAATTATAGCTCAATATGGCCATGTGACTTATTATATGTCCACTTTCAAATTTTATCATACTGTCTCTGATCAAGTATTAGCTGTATTCCACCCTATAAGTGCACTTTGTCTATAGTCTAACTCTTCAATGCTAACTATAATAATAATAAAAATAATAATAATAATAGTAATAAAATAATGGAAATGTCCAGAGTTATCTATTTTTCATATATATACAGGGCTTTAGATAAGCTTTATTTTCAAAAAAGTACTGTACTTGTCCATTTTTTAAAAAAAGGTGTAATGAGAAATTTTTATGAGTACTGACTGTTTGTCTTAAAAAAACATACAAAGTAATTATTTCAATTGAGCCTGGGCTTGCTGCGTGTTTTCTTAGGCTATTCATTAACAAAAAAGTAAACAGTAAGATATTTAATTTCTCTTTGGTAGGTTTTGGTTATACAACTAAGCCTCAATGGGGATGGGGGTAGGATGCGGGAGATGAAGAATTTTTGGAAAAAATAGTGCCAATTGGAGCATTATGAGTCCCCTTTAGGTAGCTTAAATTGTATGCTTTGGGAGGGGGTTGTGTGGAATTTAAAATAACTAAATTTTGGCAAGACCGTAAACTGGATGCGAAACTGTGGATCCTGATCAGCTGATCAGTATCCACACTGTTAGTGTTTCTAAAAACCGGATATATCTAGGTTCAGCAGGACAAGGGTTAATTTGCTATTTACACAAGTGCATTTTTTTTTATATAGTAACCATATTTATCTTGACAAGCATCCATTTCTATTTTACTCTGCTTGCTGGATTTTTTTTTATATTTTTGTCATCTGCTGTCTTTTTTTTTAAATTGATTTACTATATTGTTCTCAGAGAGTCAAACAGATTGGATTAAGATCTGTCCGAATATTTTGTCGGTCCTGATCTGGTTCCAAAACTGTTTGCAAAGGTTATCAGCAGACAACAATTGCAGGCAAAGAGTAACTTCAGCAGTGTATATCTAACCAACTTGCAGGGTTCCACTTATTAGTATGCATTTACAAGCAGAGTAGAAAACAATATACATCCTGATCAGCTGGCTTCAGGACCAGGTATTTTGTCATCTGCTGTCTTTTCTAAATTTTAGTACTATATAGTTCCTTCATGATCACCATCAGAGAGTCAAACAGTTTGGATCCAGATCAGGTCTGACATTTTGTCAGTCCTGATCTGGTTCTAAAACTGTTTGCAAAGGTTATCAGCAGACAACAATTTCAGGCAAAGAGTAACTTCAGCAGTGTATATCTGACCAACTTGCAAGGTTCCACTTATAAGTATGCATTTACAAGCAGAGTAGAAAACAATATACATCCTGATCAGCTGGCTTCAGGACCAGGAAAATTTTAAGGTATTTTGTCATCTGCTGTCTTTTCTAAATTAATTTACTATATAGTTCCTTCATGATCACCATCAGAGAGTCATACAGTTTGGATCCAGATCAGGTCTGACATTTTGTCGGTCCTGATCTCAGGTTCTAAAACTGTTTGCAAAGGTTATCAGCAGACAACAATTTCAGGCAAAGAGTAACTTCAGCAGTGTATATCTAACCAACTTGCAGGGTTCCACTTATTAGTATGCATTTACAAGCAGGGTATTGGAGGGAGCGCAGTGGCTCAGTGGTAGAGTGCTTGACTCGAGACCGAAGGGCCGCGGGTTCGAGCCTCACCAGCGTCACTGCGTTGTGGTCCTTGAGCAAGACACATTTATCCTAGCTTAGTACTGGTTCAACCCAGGAAGCCCGTCCCGCATAACTGAAAGATTGTTAAGTGGACGTAAAGAATCAAATCAAACAAACAAACAAACAAAACAAGCAGGGTAGAAAACAATATGCATCCTGATCAGCTGGTTTCAGGAACCAGCTGATTCGGATCTATACTGTTTATGATCAAGGTCGGAGTATTTCAAGAAAAAGCACGAATATCACCAAGATTTTGGCGAAAATTAATCAGTCTCATGTCAATTTGGGCAGTTTGAAATAAGAACTATATAAAGAATAGAATAGGATGGACAGTTCGTTTCTTTCTGGATCTAAAAATAACAACTCGTATCATTTTACCTATTCTTGTTAGTGCTTAGCCACCTCTGTCCTCTGCTGATAACCTTTGTGAACAATTATATAGGAGGCAGACTGTTGGTCCTGATCTGGGTCCAAACCGTTTGACTCTCTGATAGTGTTCCTGAAAGAAATTTTGTTAAAAAGTTCATTTTGAATGCTAAAAGTCAGCAGACAATAAAAAAGCATGAAAAAAGCTTGAAAATAAATGATAGAAAAAGATCTTTCTGTCTTCTGTCTTAATAATCTACTATAGAACAGATTGTCATTCTAAAAGTGTTACTGAAAAATATTTTTGAGAAAGTCAATTTCTAAAAAGTCAGCAGACCGCAAAACATTAATGTGGGCATGACCAGATTGGTCTGGAAATTTATTGTTCATCTAAATTGAAGGATGTTTTTGTTGTTACCATGACAACAAATAGTAGGTTTTGACCACATGGTGAGTTGCTATCACCTAGTGACTTAATAAACACAGAATTTTCAGGTTTATTACTGAAATGCACATACTAGCTTAAACTAAATGGGGTAGATACAGATTAGAAGCCACTAACAGTTAAATCTTCAAGTCATGTCCTTTAAGAAAAAAGTGTCCTGGAATTACCTTTTGAATATATTATTTTGTTCAGAGAACCAAATAAAAATAGTCCTTGATCAGACTGCTCTTCTTGAAGTATGCTGATCTGAGACTATTTTTTTAATAAATGCTTATTTACTGATCTCCGATGTTTAATTCTTTGTTGCAAATAGTTTGGATCCAGATCAAGCCTGGAAGTTATAAATTAAAAAAAAAAATGGGCCTGTTTCAACAAATTATTTTTTTAAGGTATGTCAATTTTTTTTTATATAGCTTCAGCCTAGTGCCTTAATACAATGCAAGAATAAACAACAATGAGATCTAGCAGGAAAAGTTTATTATCATAATTATTACACATGCATACCTTGAAACATTCAACTCATAATATGGGCCAGTACATGGGGTTTTGGTACATATAACATATCACAGGTTTATATAAACACAAATTTGCAGCGTAAAATTGTAAATATCACCTTACCCATAATTCTTAGCATATGATTTGGGTGTCAAAAGAACCGTCTCATTGAGACGGTTCTTTTGAGTACCCACAACATATGTTTTGGTTTTAAATAAGAAAAGTATTTTTTTTTTTTTGGTACACACTCTTAACTAAAGGCCTGACATATGCTGCCAGTGAAGGCTCAGACAAGCCTGCACATGTACAGTACTCCACATTGTGCACTGTAAACATGACCAGTGACCTATATAAGAGTGACTAGAAACTCCAATAAAATACCAATACTCAACTCAAATAACACTGTTGTGTATCTTACACAGGTAAATGAGGGAAACTCGATATCATTTATATACACGATTGGCTTTTACCGCTGTTTTGGAATACACAGCGTAATTTCTCTATGTTTACCTAAACTTTTAACACCTTTATAAACACCAAAATTATATAATAACGATGATTATGAATCATTGGACATCTTAGTAAATGAATATTGATAAATCGAGACACAGATATAGCCATGATTGAACCTTTATTCATCAGAGTGAAAGAGGTATTTTTGAAGCCATTTTTTGCAGATTTCCGCAACTTTCTTAAAATCGGCCGTTATTTACACGGTCATAACTCAATCGGATTAGTTTTTACATTGCAGAAACAAAGCATTTAGCAATATTTCATATATGTTTTTTCGATTGTTATTAACAATATTTATCAATAAGCGATATTAAAGACGAAGTACGCTCTTTAAAGTACCTCTCACAAGCTGCATCGCCATTTTGAGTGTGTACAATAAAAAGCGCACCAGGCGTTAGTCATATGACACATGTATGGCTGAAAAATGAAGTGTCCAGTCACTCTAATATAGGTCACTGACATGACCTATAACCTCAAAAAATCAATAATCCTATAGGAGTCTGTATGTATCTGCCTTTGTTTACATCCATGGCGTGAGAGTTTATCTGCACAGTGTGTAGTACTGTGTACGCAGTCTTGCTACAGCCTTCAGTATTTTGAGGCTAACTTTCTATTTATCCTGAAAACTTTTTCCCATGTACTACACAAAGTTAACTCTGTTTCGCCAAACAGTAGATTTGATCCTGATTCAAATGAACTCTTTGCATGCTGTTTTTTTTCATGCTTTTTTGTGTTCTGCTGACATTTTTCAAAATTCACTTTTTCAAATAATTATTTCAGTGTCAAACAGTTTGGATCCAGATAGGCCCAATGTTCTAGCGGGCCTGATTTAGGTCCAAACTGCAAAGATCATCAGCAGATGACAAAATTCGCCGCTGGCAGTCTCTCACTAGGATTTTGACAATAGGAGTAAAATTGCTGTTTGCCAGAAAAATTTAGAGTTTTACCAATCTTTTCTATTGGCACTTTAGAAAAAGTTGGAGTCAGAATCAAAAAGTTGGAGTAAAATAATCCAAATTTGAAGTTAGTGAGAACTGCGCTGGCAAGCAAAGTGTTAATACTACCCATGAAAGGCCAAAACAACATGCATTGAGTTCATTTCATGTGCAATAGGTTAATGGATACCCCTATCTTTCACTTGTATCTTTTTATACAGTCAACACAGACATACAAGAGTACACACACACAATAAGAAGGTTAAACAAAAATGGCCTTAACCATTTTCTGCCATTCTCTACAAATGCCGTCTGCTTGCTCAACTATCTCAACTGATATTATGTACTTTGGTAGACTTTATTCTTCCTCAGAATCTCAGGCCTTATGTAAAGAGTAACAAGAAATTGGATATTCAAAAGGACCCTCTCAATGAGACGGTTCTTTTGAGCACCCAAAACATTCGCAAAAAATATGGGTAAGAAAATATTTACAATTTTGCGCTGAAAATTTTTGTTTATCTAAACATGTTATCTATATGTCCTTGCTTTCTTCAGCAAATTATTTATTGATAACAAGACAGATTACTTCAGATCATCATTTGGAAGATTCAATTTCATAAATACAGCACTAAAAGAGTTGGGTCCCTTTTTGTTTGATATGCTTATACCGGGCATACACATAAAATGGAATACAAGGAGCAAGGCTACCTAATACTACATAATAAAATAATCAATGAAATGATGGACGGACAACAGAAAATTTCTAATCGTTTGAACATGATAAAATGAAAAGATCAATGGTCAGTTGTTTGAAATAATACAGAGCTAACCCTTTTCCTGCTATTTATGATAAATGAGCCGGGACACGATTTCCAACAATGTGGCATTTTGAATAGTGTAGACTCAGACGAGCCTGTCCAGTCTCCTTTTAAGCTTAGAAACTCCAAAGGCTGTTCGGTCAGTAGCTTAACACTCATAGAATAATCAAGCGACTAGCAAAGGCTCTGATCAGACTGTGCATATGGGCAGGCTGGTCTGAGCCTTCCCTGGTTTCACATACCACATTTTTGGTATATCATGTAGCGGCTCAAATATTGGCTGATTTTTTATCTGCTGATGTACTTTGGTGGCTTCTATTACAATATGAACCCATTTCAGACGGCTCCTCTGATCAGGGTTCATAGTGTTTGCTTCCATGATAAAACTTGTCTTAAATGCATATGAACCAATGCAGCAGACATAATGAGCAGGCAGCATTTTCAGAATTTAAATACAACTTTACAACATTTCAACAAAATATAGCGGAAAAAAAATGCTTTACTTTTAAACTCTCAGATGTTGTTATTATTGTGCTAATAAATATAATGCCAACAATGTTGGCATTTTAACATTATGAGCATGATAAATTACATGCTCAGTTGATTTGAGCATGGATCAGGACTAGCCTGAACACTAAAATGTCTAATTTAACATGCTTACAAGGTGAAAAAGTGGTAATAGTAAATTATAGGGTCGTGGATTTCATTTAAAACTGAAATGTGTGATCACTAAGGTGGTATTCAGTGGCGGATCCAGAGTGTATTGTTTGAACCCCCTCCACTACACCCACTTTAAAATATGCTATGAAATAATTTGGTCTCAGTGAGACCAAATTGTTTCATTTTCACAGGATATTTAATAAAAATGAAATAAATCGGCAAAGCGAACCCCCTCCCCCACATCTTTATATATTTGCGAATGTCAAGTCCTGTAAAGTCTGACCAGACTTCTCTGACCTTGGTAAACCTTGGTAAACATAATATGCTAATGCTCAGCAAGGAACTAAAATTGCTGGACAAAACACAAAAGAGGAGAAAAAGTAAGCATTTTTTTTATGTATATCTTTACATGCTGCATACTGTTTTGCGATTTTTGTTGTCGTCTGCTGACTTCTTTCATTCAAAATATCTTTGGGGAACAAAATCAAGTTGTCAAACTGTTTGGATCAAGATAATTCCGTTGGTCCTGATCTGGATCCAAACTGTTTTCCAATATTATCAGCAGATGACAAAAGCTGCTGCTAGCAAGGAAATTGTTAAAGTCATGCCATGGTTTACCCTTGTCCTGCTGAGAAATCTACTTACTACACAGACTTGATTTCAAGATATTTTTCAACCTTTTCCTGTTGTAAATTAACAGAACCTATTTATACAGGAAAAAAAAATGGTTGTTTGAAACTTGTCCTTCATATTGAGTATATAGTCTTATATTAATCTAAGTATATAAGTAGCTTCTTATCTATACTTTTACAGTATCTGCAATCAAAAAATTACAGATAGGTAAATACACAGATGTTGTGAATTATATCTCATTATGGCCAGGTAACTTATTATATGTCCACTTTCAAATTTTATCATACTGATCAAGTATTGGCTGTATTCCACCCTAAAAGTGCACTGTGCCCTTAGAGCTAACTATGATTAATAATAAAAATAATAATAATAATAATGTCCAGAGTTATCTATTTTTCATATATGTACAGGGCTTTAGATAAGTTTATTTTCAAAAGAGTACTGTACTTGTGCATTTTTAAAAAAAAAGTGTAACGAGAAATTTTTATGAGTCTTAAAAACATACACCAAGAAAGACAAAGTAATTATTTCAATTGAGCCTTGGCTTACTGCTTGTTTTCCTAGGCTATTCATTAACAAGAAAGTAAACAGTATGGTATTTAATTTCTCTTTGGCATAGTAGGTTTTGGGTTTTGCAGGAATACAACTAAGCCGCAATGGGGATGGGGTAGGGTGTGAGAGATGAAGAATTTTTGGAAAAATAGTGCCAATTGGAGCATTATGAGTCCTCTTTAGGTGGCTGAAATTGTATGCTTTGGGTGGGGGTGGATGGGTGAGGGTTGTGTGGAAATCATCAAAATGTAGAATCTTCAGGAACTAGATGCTACTTAAAACCTCAAGAAAAAGAAGTCAGCAGATGACAACAAAAGAAAAAGAATAAACAATTACATGTACCCAGAATGCAAAGAGTTTATAGAGATTCCAACCTGCAACTACTTCAAATACAATATGTGCAAATCCATGTTTATTGTAATCAGGATCTAAGATACCGAGAAAACTTATAAACAGACCATTAACAAGCATATGACAGCGAAAACAAAATTACTCCACCCCTCACTTCTCCAACCCCTGCATGCAAAGAATCAGTTTATAGTCTTGTAGGTCAATGTGGTTAAAACAGAGCATAAACTAATCAGCTTGCTGAGTAATTTTTCATAATTTTTTGTCATCTGTTGACTTATTTAAAATGAAATTTTCTAAAAATCTTTCAGCAGGGACATGCAGTGTAAAACATTTTGGATCTAGATCAGGTCCAATGTTTTGTCTGGCTTGATCTGGGTTCAAACTGTATGAAAAAATCAGCAGCAGACGACTATTTGCCGCTGGTGAGCTAATAGTATAATAAGTCACTCCGGTGTCCGTCCACAATTTTTTAGAAATTTTAACATACGAAATAGACAATCAATTTGTGTGCGATAATCCATCACAGATGATGTGGAGTTAAAAGCATTTTAAATGGTTTGGTAATTCAATTTTGGTAGTAAAAACTGATGACAAGACCCAGACTATAAGGGAGCATAATTATATCAGAATTAACACTTTCATTTTTATTCTTGCAGGTAACAAGGACAACCATAAAATCTCTTGTTGGTTTGAAATTCGCCAAGATCCAACCATTAGGACCTTGAGCTTTGGAAAAATCCCCATAGACTTATTATGGGAGACATGTTGTGACCCGTATTTACGCACATAGAGCGGATGTGGTAGGTATTTCCATTTTTGTTGGTGTTAATACTACATGTACATAGAAAAACACACTGTATGCCAAAGGGACTATAGAATTCAATTGTTGTGGAATGTTCAGCATGTACATGGTGATTTATGTAAGCATTTAGGAATAGATTAGAGTACCGATCAAGAGGGTCTGTCAGGGTTTATTTATTTCTTGTAAATACCAACTTTTAAGTACTAGAATTTTGATCTGGGGTAGGTAAATTTCTTTCACTTCATCCATGCATATAATCTGGTCGCATATCATCATAAAGTTTTAACAGCTGGAAAAAGAAAATTGTTTTATGAGAAAAAATAAGAATAAAAGTGAATTGCACCAAAGTTGTGATTTTGTATTTAATATGTGTCCATTTTGTACTCTGGGTAATTTTGCTTGCTTTTTTGTCATCGGCTGATTTTTTTTTACAAACATTCTTTCAGAAATACCATCAGAGTGTCAAACAGTTTCGGTCCAGATCAGTCGAGCCTGATCAGGATGCACACTGTTTGCATTTTTTAGGTTATCAGCAGATGGCACTAGATGCCAAAGTGTTAAAAACCCTTGCAAATGTTAAACTATGAGTATTGTCATATTTTTTTGACCCTGTAGTTCAAAGGGTGTGGCATATGCTAATTTTATCTCCGATCTGTTATTGGTAGTTTTCGCCGAATATACACAACTAATTTGTTTTTTTGAAATGGACGATCTGATATAAGTAACAGTTCAATATGATCGTCCGCAGTGGTGTAGTGGATTAGGAGCAGGACTCCTAGCACATAGCAGGTAAGTAAGAATATCACAAGGAGCGTTTCTTTAATTTTTTCCTGTTAGGAACGGTTTGCGCTAAAAACAGGAAAGCGAGAAAATGATGATGGTATGCGCTAAACACAGGAAAGCGAGAAAATGATGTTGTTTTTGTTTTTGTTTTTTTTAATGTACACAGGATAACACTTCAGTTGCTAGTAAATCAAGAATGTCGGTCAACCAATCTCGATTTCACTAGCCACTACATGTGTAACCACGTGTACATATACACGATTGCACAAAAATTAAGCATGTTCACGCTTTTCTAGAGTTTTGCGTTATGTCGGTACATAGAAAGTAATTTACTGGAAAAAAACCCTCCTTGCTATATTCGAACTTGCCTTCTCTATAATAAGAGTCCGAGGCTTAGGCCACTACACCACAGCGGACAATATTGTCAAATTCCTACTGTTATGATACATTGAATTTTAGAAAACCTAATTTATTCCAGTATATTTGGCGAAAACTTTCAATAACAGGTCCTATATAAAATTAGCATAGGTCACTACCTTTGAACTTCAGGGTCAAAAAAATATGACAATAATGAAATGGGAGTAGTTCAAAGAAACCAGCAGGCGGCTGAGCAGAGAATACATGGTGTACTCCAAGCACCTTACTCTGAAGTCATCAAACCTAATCCACTCTACAGGGCTCCAGATAAGAGGGGGTAAAGGGTATTTCAGCATTGATTTTTTGGAATTCAGCATTGAAAATTAAATTGAAGGGTGAAAATACCCTTTGCATTTTGAGGTTTCAGTGCTGATATTAAATTTATGTGGTGGTCTGTTGGGGCTTTGAACATATTAGCTATGTGATTTATGTTATACACATGATCAAGTCAGTATACAGCTCATTACAAGTGGTCAATAACCAGGCACAACTAGATTTGATTTTATGACAAATTAATGACATTTAATGTGTTGGGCCTGATCTGGATCCAAACTGTTTGACACTCTTATAGTTTTCCTGAATGATTTACGTAAAACACCTGGCTAAGTCAGTATACAGTATACAAGTGTCAATAACCAGGCACCTTTTCTGACTATTTTATGACATTTAATGTGTTGGCCTGATCTGGATCCAAACTGTTTGACACTCTCAGGGTGTTCCTGAAGAAATTTTTCGAAAGAGATGGTTTTGAAAAAGTCAGCAGATGACAAAATGTATGCAACAAAGTAAAACAAGTATCTCAATATATAAAAGATGTGGGGTTTTTTTCTCAAAGAACTCCTTTAAACTATCTGTCTATTGTAATTTTGCATGCTTTTTTGTCGTCTCCTGATTTTTTCCAAAGTCATCTTTTGCGAAAATTTCTTTAGAGCGTCCAAGAGATTGGATCCAGATCAGACCAATTGTTTTGTCTTGTCTGATCTAATCCATCAGCAGATGACATTAGTGTAGAAGGCAAAGAGTTAACAAAATGTGAGCCTGATATCCTTTTTGTGGAGCGTAGACCAGATCAGATACCACAGAATGCGTTGTCTCCACCTTCAGTTCGCAAAAAGTTTGGATCAAGATCATAGGTCCAATCTGTTTGTTTGGTCAGGCCTGATCTGGTTCCAATTGGTATATGCAAACAGTGTAGCCCCAGATCAGAAATACACAATGTGGGGTTTGATGAAGGTCTCTACCATTAGAATGTTGACTGGTTTGGATCCAGATCTGGCCCGACATTTTGCTTGGCCTGATCTTGGTTCAACCTTTTTGCAAAGATTACAAGCAGAAAACACTAGTAGACAGCCATAACCAACATAATCGGGAGCGCAGTGGCTCAGTGGTAGAGTGCTTGACTTGAGACTGAGTGGCCAAGGGTTAAGCCTCACCAGCGTCACTGCGTTGTGTCCTTGAGCAAGACACATTAATTCTTACTTTAGTACTGGTTCAACCAAGGAAGACCGGTCCCTACATAACTGAAAGATTGTTGATGGGACGTAAATAACCAAATCAAACAAACAGACAAATCAACCCAGGAAGGCCCGTCCCTTTATAACTGAAAGGTTGTTTATGGGATGTAAAGAATCAAATCAAACAAACAAAATAACCAAAGTAAGCCTAATATCCTTTTTGAGGGTTAAAGCCAAACAGTGCAGAGCCAGATCGGACATCTATTGGGTAATTTGGCATGCCTTTTGGTTGTCTGCGTTGTTTTTTTTCAAAGTCATCTTTTTCAAAAAGATCTTGAGATTATCAAACATATTGGGTCCAAATCTGGCCCAAGGCTTTGTTGGGCGTGATCTGGGTCCATCCTATTTGCAAAGGTCATCAGCTGGAATTAAAATAGTAGGAAAAGTCTTAAAGTTTACTTTTTTTGTGGGACATAGGCAAATAGTGTAGATAAGATCGGAGGACACAGAGCATGTGGTCTACACCAACAAAGTGCAACAGACTTTGGTTAATTGTAATCTGTAATCATGATTACTTGTAATTTATTAATTTTTTCAGTAATCATTAATTAATCTGTAATCATGGATTTTTATGAATACAACTACTAATAGTAATATAATTGATTACATTGCTAAATAGCATGCAATCATGATTACTTAGTGATTACTTTATGATTACTTTTTACAAAAAAAATAAATAAAAACTCGCTTAAAAACTGAATGTAAATTGTACAGAGTACATTGATACAATAAATATGGAATTGTTTTCAAGGGGTTACTGGTCACAATTTTACTTAAATAATGTATTTTTGTTTTTATCTAAACAAACATTGTAGACCCTTATTAAATGCCACTTTATTTCCATGATAATAGTTATAAATTGTGTTGTGTACACTGTGAAATGTTTCTTTTCTGGTAGGGGTTAAAGACAGATTACAGGAGCAATTGAAAAATATATCATATATCTAAATCTGTTGCCATGATTACCGCCAAGTTTAAGCCATCCATTTATGTTTACCTAGTCTTCTTTTAAATGTTGCTTAGCAACACAAACTGAAGATATTTATCACCTGGAAAATTAGCGTGTGAACAAAGGGACATGCTAGGTATGTACGAGATTTCATAAGTCTAGCATGTAAATTCTCCTCACTATAGAAAGTCTCATTCTGAATTGGATGACCTCAGTTTCACACTCATTCTGCTCTTACTTCTCTGCTTATAAGTACTTTGTGGCATAATATACATGTATTGCAACAATAACCTTAAACAGACTGCTCCCTTTGAAGCAGTCTGATCTGGATTCATAGAATTGCATCTATGATACACTGATATAAGCAGCAGATGTACTAAGCAGATGACTTTAGAATTTCTAGACCCCAAAAATGTTAGCTAGAAAATGGTCAAGAAAATCAAAATTCTTTTGTTTTTGTGTCATATTCAGCAATTTAAAACCTATGGTTCTCTAGTTGTGAATTGTTAGATGTTTTAACTCTCTGTTTAATCAATTAACCAATCATTAATGGTGAAGCCAGAAGGGCTTTAAGTTTGCAAGTGATTGGCAAGAGTTTATACATCGATGATAAAGTCAATATAATTTTCCTAAATAATGTTTATTATTTTATTCTTTTTCAGAAATCTTTGGTAGCTCAGAAGAAATTATTTAGACAGAAGACCTGCTCTAATTTTTGGAATGACTTTTGTAGGAAGATATACAGAAGACTCTTAAAGACAAGGAAGATAGTGTCATACAATACAAATAGACAATATTAAAGTCAGTTATGCCTCTCCTACCATGCGTACCCCTTTGGTGAATGTTTTCCAGACATGGGGCGAATTACTTTGGAAAGTAACGCATTGAATTAGCATTACTTGCCAAAAATGTGCATTGAATTAGCATTAGCATTACTTGATTTCGAAAAAGGAATGCATTGAATTAGCATTATTTAAGAAAGTAATGCATTGAATTAAGCATTACTTTCATTTACATGAAACAGAATCCTACAATACTGTTAACTCTGAAGCCCAGGCCGCACACATTTCTAACACACTGAACAAAATATGTGGATACCTTAAACATGTAAATTTCGCATATAGATATTTTATATATATATAAATATTTCAAATGAGCCACACTGGCTACAATATGTACACTTTTTGTAGTGAATTTCATAATCTTATCAGTAACATTTGTTGGAATTTCATAATTTTTTTGAAAATTGGAGCAGTGACCTATATAAGAGTGACTAGAAACACCAATAAAATACCAAAACTCAACTCAAATAACACTGTCGTGTATCTTACACAGGTAAAGGAGGGAAACTCGATATCATTTATCTACACTATTGGCTTTTACCGCTGTTTTTGAATACACAGCGTAATTTCTCTATTGTTTACCTAATTTTTTAACACCTTTATAAACACCAATATTATATAATTCCGATAATTATGAATCATTGGACATCTTAGTTTATGAATATTGATAAATCGAGACACAGATATAGCCATGTTTGAAGCTTTATTCGTCAGAGTGAAAGAGGTATTTTTGAAGCCACTTTTGCCGATTTCCGCAACTTTTTTAAAATCGGCCGATATTTACACGGTCATAACTCAATCGGATTAGTTTTTACATTGCAGAAACAAAGCATTTAGCAATATTTCATATATGTTTTTTCGATTGTTATTAACAATATTTACCAATAAGCGATATTTACGACTAAGTACGCTCTTTAATGTACCTATAAATGCAGCGGTTTCACAAGCTGCATAGCCATTTTGAGTGTGTACGATAAAAGGCGCACCAGGCGTTAGTCACGTGACAAATGCCAGGACATACCTATATGGCTGAAAAATGAAGTGTCCAGTCACTCTAATATAGGTCACTGATTGGAGGGAGTATCACTGAGATGTAGCAACCAATGTAATCATATTTCATTGTATATTATTATTATACCACTGCGAAGCTTTCCAAAATAGTTTCTTATTTGGAAGTATATTTTATGGGAAGAAAATAAACAATTTGAGTATCTTGACTGGATAGTCCAATCAACTAAGTGCAGGCTGTATCCTAATCCCTAATCTCTTATTTTTTTTTAATCCAATATATTTACCCTGCCGCAAAACTGACCTAAAAGACACACTGTTAGTGTCAGTGGTCAAGTGTCAAAATGTATGAACAGAACAATCAAGTGTGATCAAAACATTTCACATTTGTTTCTTTGATATCGGATTGTAACATATTCACACCATTTAAACTCATTTAATTAGTTTTAAAATGATTTATAGATTTTAAAAACATTTGACTTTTATAAAATGGGATAAAATACCTTACATTTCAACACTTCCTAACTACATTTTCACTATTCTAGGTTCATGTGGGATTGCCAGTAACTGTAAGCTGTTTCACATTATTGATATAAAATCAAAACCTTTACTTGCAAGTTTCACAGATCATTTTGCATATTCCTTAGTCAAATAGAAGTCTTTACAAGCAAGTTGAACAAAAGGAAACTGTGATTGGAAATAACTTATGGAAACACATCCTTTTGTTGTGTACCTCATTTCTCTATTGTGCAGTCTGTATATGGCAAGGCTTATGTTAGACAGTAATTCAAAGTAATGCTAGTAATGCAGTGAATTTTGACTAAAGAAATGCATTGAATTAGCATTAAAGTAATTCAAAAACTGGTGAATTAATCATTACCTTGAATTACTGGAAAATAGTAATGCATTAATAATGCATTAGCGTTAACGATTAATTCGCCCCATTTCTGATGTTTTCAGGATAATTCCTGAATTTAGGATTTTGAGGTTGGCTTTCTATTCTATGGAAAGTCAGCCTCAAAATGCTGAATTCCTAGATTATTATTGCTTTTGATTTGTTTTCAGACTAAATCTAAAGATAACTGACCTTTAAAGCTTTAATTTGTTAATACTTTGTCATAAGCATACAGCAGGTTTTAAAATTTTATTATATGAATTTTGAAAATCAGGATTTTGGAAAATTTCAAATTTCACTCCTGCTATATATATATGTATTTCATTATAACATGACTTTGCTGTTATATTAAAAAAAAATAGAAGATCGAAATACATGTTGTTATCTGTTTTTGTAATGTTTATACTTTATCAGTCTGACAGTGATATCATCATTTTATTGCATGGTTCAATGTTGTCCCCATATCTCCATTCAAAATTTTGAGGACTTTTGTCTGTAATCCGTGCATCACTGCAATAGGTTTGTTTAAATACCTATCTAAAACAAAAGAACTGGTACAGTAGAAACTGCTCTTATTCTACCTACAAACATGGCTCTAAGGTTATCAAGCTTTTTTTCATGCTCAACTCAATTGAGCATGAAATTAATCATTCTCATAAATGTTACAAATTCATTTTATCATTTATTAGCATGATAATTACAACATCTAAGAGTTTGGAAAAGACTTTATTATCAGCATTTCATTTAGCATTTGAAATTTCAATCTTAGTTGATTGAGCATGAAAAAATAACCAAAAAAGAAACAACCTCAGGCTTGGCTGTTGAGATGCTGAACAATAAAGAAGTTCATACAGGAGGCCTGGATTCTTGTATGATTATTAAACAAAATTAGTCATATAAGATTTATAAGTAAACTAATACATGTGGTATTCATGTGTGGTGAATTAAGTTTTGTAAACATTTTTATGTAAGTTTCATATACTGTGCATTACACATCATTCACATGTGATTGCCTTTTTATTTAAATTTATATAAAGGCACATATATAATATTTATATAAAAGGGCAATGATATGATTTTCATATAATTTTTTATATAATTATTATGTGAAAATGATTATCAGTATCATCTGATTATCATGTGTATTTCAATTTACGTAAAATTATATCATTCTTATATAAGAATAATATAATCTGTTTTATAAGATCCGCATGCGGCTGCCTTTTTTAACAAGTATTATATGAAAGTTTTTATATAAGAATCATATAATTATTATATGATTTCTACGCGTGGCGAAGTTTGTAGTGTAGCATATGGCCAAAAAGTCATCAAAATTATGAATACATATTTCATTTGGGCCTGATCCGGATCAAAACTGTTTCGCTTTCTGTTGGTATTACTGAATTTTTGAAAAGTAATTTTATAAAGAATCAGCAGACAACACAAATGCTAAAATTATGTTACCCCTCAACTATTTAACAAAAACTGTTAAAGTGGAATTTTTTATGTATACTTAGCTGATATTAATATTAGTTTTATTACTATGCCGAAGCAAATTCAGGAATACCACCACAATGTCAAACAGTTTGGATTCTGATCAGGTCTGAGATGTAGGGCCTGATCTGGATCTAAACTCTTTGCAAAGTGAATAAAGAGATGGCACAAGCAGGTGGTCCTAACAGGTGCAGCTTTACAGTAAATACAGTTATTAGGCAGCATAATATAAAAATCTGAAGGGGGGCGGGGGCGGTCAGGTGGTAGAGGGTGGTTTTTTTAGTTTCAAAACAAGATGGTGGAACACTGCCTACATGGGTGTAAATATTTGTATAACTTGATTTATTGTGGAGTACTCTAAAGTGTCCAGTTTTCTTGTTTTAGGTGGTTGTTCTGGCACATAGAGTACTAATCCGGTCGGCCCAGTACACTGTACTATTGCCAGTAATTAAGTCATATGCATATCGCCTCTCCGACCTTTTATCCCCTAATGTTGTCTGCTGATAAACAAATATTAAGCAAACAGTTTGGACGAAGATCCGGTCTAACACATTGTTGGGCCTGATCTGGATTCAAACAGTTATTGCTTAAAGGAGGCACGGTTTGTTTGACTGTGCTTGTCAAAACAAACCTACTAATTATCCCTTAAGACAAAGTCGGAATCCAACTGTTTGTCATTCTATTGATATTGACTGAATTTGTTTTGAAGAAGTTAAATCATGAAGAATCAGCAGACAACACTAATGCTAAAATCATATAACCTCTCAACTATTTAACATAAACTGTTAAAGAAGACAAATGATTTATTTTTATTAGCTGATATTAACAATATTAGTTTTATTACTATGCCCAAGCAAATTCAGAAAAAAACACCACAATATCAAACAGCTTGGATCCTGATCCTGTAATCTGTACCTGAGATGTAGGGCCTGCTCTGGATCTAAACTCTTTGCAAAGTGAATAAAGAGATGGAACAAGCAGGTGGCCCTAACAGACGCAGCTTTACTGTGAATACAGGTATATGGGCAGCATAATGTGAAAAACTGTCTTTGGGTTTGTGATCAAGTAAATCTAAAATACAGTTTACCTGCTTGCTTCATTACAACATGCAGCATCTGAGCTGGATCCATACCATATACAATATAAATGTGAATAAATGCAGAAAAAATACTTTGCCATTGAATAAAATCCTCTAAGGATGAATACTGTGCAGAAAAAATCCCCATGGGGAAAAATCCCTGCGGGGAAATATCCCCGCGGGGATTTTTCAAAAATCCCTGCGGGGAAATATCCCCGCGGGGATTTTTCCCCATGGTGAAAATAAAAATGTTAATATATACTTGAAACATACTCAAATGTGTCAAACAGATTGCAAGAGTGAACCTAAGCTTGATTTTAGACCCTTGACCAGATTTTTAAAAATCCCCGCGGGGATTTTTTCTCCAAAAATCCCTGCGGGGAAAAATCCCCGCGGGGAAAAATGAAAAATTGTTATTACTGGTGGACATTCATTTTTACACACCATTAACATGAGATCTTGTCATATTTGAATCAAAAGATGAGTTTTAGAATTTTCGAAAATCCCCGCGGGGAAATTTTTCGCACGGGGAAAAAATCCCCGCGGGGATGGTGAAAAATCCCCGCGGGGAAATATTTTCCCCGCGGGGATTTGCAAATCCCCGCGGGGATTTTGACCTTTGTCGTGGAATATTTTCTAGGTCATTACAGATTTTAAGCCAAAAACCTATAGAATTTCCTCAGTAGGGTCTATTCTACTGGAAATAAGTCACTTTAGCTTTCTATGTCAACTAAAAGTACTAGGTCATTTTGCCAAAAACTGGTTTGGCAAAAAAATTCCGGTGGCAGTTAACCTAAACTTTGGCACTGGACCATTTTATCATTAGAAAAACACATAAACATCAAGGAAACCATTAAAACGTAGGATTTCGAATTTTGACGTCAGAATTGAGTTTTTTTGACGTCTTAAGATCTCAAGTCATTATTCTGGAAGTAAACGTCATTGTAATGAATAAATTTCAAGCAGAAAAGAAAGTTTACGCGTTTCACGCAGTATTCAGAGTTGTCGTTTATGACGTTACATGTAAGTCGTTTCAGAGACCTACAGAAACTTCGCCTTTTGATAATTTCCTTGATCCGCAATCTATGCCAAGACTTTTTAAAACAATAAACCGATGGGTGATGGTTGATTCAAACCTTGCTTTAATTGACCCTGTTTCAGCAGTTTACTACGGGGGGTCAGGCTGTTTACGCGCATACCAAAATGATTACGTAATCGGTAATTGCGTTTAACCTGCTGTAACTTGACGGACACATACTGCTCCTACGGATGAATATCATTTACACTAAAATCTTGCATCATATTGTATGCTTACAGTGACTCAAAGTGTTTGTTGCGTTTCTTTATTCCGTAAGTATATAGGATCTCTTAGTGAGATCATGTGACTAGTTCGAACATTGAAATTTGAATGAATGAATGTTCTATTAAATGTTTTTACTGAAAACAAATGGCAAATGCGCTGACCAGGCCGGGTGTAAGAAAGTGCATTCTGGTCAGTACCTTTGTTGTTCGCATGCAACGAGTTCATTTTTGCTTATGACGAAGATTTTATGTGTTGCTGGTCGTAGAGTGCCTTTGGGTGATTAAACTGAATGAAACCATAATAAGCGTTTTAGTCTAAGCTGATACAATTAAAGCATCTTTATATTTTCAATTAAAGTGATACTTTTCGAATTATTAAAGTGTAGTATAAAAGGGGGTTGCAATATTCTGTGATTTAAACTTTACGCAAACTGCAGAATATTAAAATATACACAAACGTATCACGCTGTTCCATACCTTGGGATCATGTTCAACTAAATCACTAGCCTCTTTATAGCACGACTGTGTTCACATGACTTTAAAACATAGTTCAAATGGGATGCAAAAATGAACATGGAGAGCCGTTTCAATCCATGCACATAATTACACACAATTGCACAGTCCTTGCGACTTCTGCAAGGTCATCGTACGGGCATCGTGCGATTTATATAGGGAGGTCGTGAAGATAACACGATGATTGTGCGATAACCTTGCGGTTATGGTACGATATCTGCAAGGTCTCTGTGAAGTTTTGTTCTAGTTTGTCGCCGAAAGAAATCGTAAGGTGATCGAAAGCAATGTAAACGCATACGTCGTAGCTTATAGCCTCCTACGATGCCGAAAAATCGTAGAGAAAATCGTAGACAAATAAATCGTACGACGACCGTGGCAAATGTAACCGAGGCATTAACAATGATTTCACATAATATATTCAGGATATTTTATCTTGCATCAAAAGGTAAGTAAATATGATAAGGAAATACCACAATCACACACTTCAGACCAACCCACGGCACCGTGAGGAAAAGCCACAGAATATTTTAGTAGTAATACATCTGTAAGACAATAATAGCAAAGCAACCAGCTTTCTCTTCCTGCTCAAGATGATTGCAAAACTAGAATGGACACAAAGTAATGCATAACAAAACAAAGAAGTATCACATACAATGTGACGCGCATTAAACAAATAGATCAATAACAACATAACCACTGCTTTAGAACAGACAGCAGCATAAGCCAACGTGGCGGGGGGGGGGGGGGCTTAAATGCATTAAGCTGGCGCCAAATATTCATCCTAGATTCTGTTGTTGTTAAAGCACAAAATTGTTCAGTTAGCATTGAAGCTTCCTCGCTAATGCAATGTCTCATCACAGAGAAACAATTAAATTAAATTAACACGCTATGATGATACCAAGAAAAGGACTCATGACTCAGAGATAGAGAAAACCCCAAGCTTGGAAAATTTATAAAACCCCACTTTTCAAAACTGACTTTCAAAAAGATCAAAACACACTTGTGATATGTCCTTGACATTTCTTGTTGTCGCATGTCCAAACTACCATTTCGTGTAGTAGGACTTGGTTGGTAGTGGATTTCTGAAGGCCAAACCTGTGTGAGATTTGTGCTCAAATTTGTAACTTGAAAAATTGGACCCCTGTCACATTTTTATGGCTTTCCTTCTTTCCTTGTGAAAACATCCGTAAAACCTTTACTGTTGTACATATCCCAGCCTTTGAACATTTAGATAGACTTTCGTTTGCATCATTTTGTATATAAATTGCGAACAATTCAGGTGTAGCGTTATCGTTTTCACTTTTGATTAGCATATATACAATTGCTTTTGTCTGTATGCTGCGATACAACCAAGTATTTCATCATGCGGTTAATGTCTTATAGTGGGATGCTTTCAAATTTGTTTCTTAAAATAGTTGTTATTATGTACATGTTTGTCTAAATATCAGCCATAATGTGTACGGCTGATGTTGTTTGTCAAATAAATGACTACATGTATTATGTGTCTATATAATAATATTCTTCATGCGTTGGTCCAGAAAGTTTTGTCAGAGGGGAGCCAAAATTGGCAAAATTGTTTTAGCTGATTAGGGGAATAGGGATTCAAATGCAACTATAAGCGGGCCATCATTGGCCCGCAAGCAAAATGCCATTTTAATGGCGTTTCGCTAGGTGCTGATGATGGCCCAAAATTGAATACTGGCTCGGTAGCTTTGAGATTTTACAGGGAATCCGGACCAGTATTGCTTAGAAACCCATTATTTTTGTGATTTTTCAGGGCGAGGGGGGGGGGGGTCAAGACCCACTAGCCCCCCTCTGGATCCGCGCATGTGCTTAATATGTAGTATATGAGCCAGTGCATGAGATTTCCAACAATTTGGTATGTGCGACCAGCAAAGCCTCAGATCAGCCTGCGCATACGCGCAGTCTGATCAGAGCCTTTGCTAGTCGCTTGAGTACTCCATAATTGTTAAGCTACTGACTGAACACCATTTGGAGTTTCTTAGCTTAACAGGAGGCTGCAGAGGCTCGTTCAAGTCTACACTTGTCAAAATGTCAAATTGTTGGAAATCTCATGCCGCGGCTCATATGTCTACCTCAATTTCCACCATTCCTTGTTATAGTTCTCTGGTGTTACATCACCTCTAAAAACACTCCATCTCCACTGATCAATAAGATAACCAAAGGGGAGAAATGCCACCTTGTCTAAAGCCATTTGAAACAGAAAGTTTATATCTGCCTCTGAAAAACACAACTATGTAAGTAGAAATTTACTATACTATCTGTAGAATTAGGTTGATTTTAGACGCTGGTTCTATTACAAAGCCTTATCATTGGAGTATAATATATTTCCCCATTCCCCGCTGAAGGTACAATTTGACACAACTGACTATTGAGATTAATGTATTTTCGAGCATTTACTACGTTGGAGTCCAGAAATATATAATACAGAATACCATAAACAGCATTACTTATTGGCTTTCATCGATGCCTTTTTAGAGACCAGAATTAATATAAAATAAAAAGCTTAAGTAGTAGCTAAGGTTAAAAAATCAGTTGTTTTGGCTATTTAGTGTCCACGAGATTAAACGAATTTCTCAGATATATTAAACCAGCAAATGTTTTCCATCACCCAGTCCGAAAATTAATTAATTCAAAAATCTTAAATCAATTCCTTTATTTACAGTTTATAGTATCAATCAAATATGCTAAATAATCTTACATCCAAACTCACTTATTTTCCTTATATTGTTTTGGATGAAATATTATTTTAACAAATGGAGTCGTTTAGAGTGATATAAAATCGACAAACCACTAGTGGTTTACCGATTTTGGTAACGATATGCAATAATGTCCATAACAACGTTGAATATCTTAACAATTTCACACCAGTTGTCAATAATTGTCGTGCTCCTGTTACATTGCATTTATTAAACTCGTGGCGATAGAGAGGGGAAATGCTCAGCAAGCCTTGCATTTTATCTCTTTTCTTCAACTCGTTTTTTCAATAATACGAGAGCACTCATGTAAGGTCATCTATGTTTCGGGCTAAGTTATTACATTTTCATGGGATATTTAAGAAAGATGAGATAAAGTCAGCCAAGCCAACCCACCACAACTTGATACATATGAACCCACTTTCCAGAAATCCTTGATCCGCCCCTGCATTCTAGGATTGTGGCATTTACTGGGAAGGATGACCACCGGATTGGTCGAAAAGTAGGTGTGAGTATGACCAAACCCCGAGGTTATAAAACTTGAGTACAGTCTCAAACTCAAAATAAAGTGAAATGATTGGCTGCATGTCCGCAAGCAGCCAATCATTGCGCTGTCTTTTATAACCTCGAGGCAAGGACATATTTTTATACCTCCTTCTTTACATTTGTACCTGTGCTATTAGACACTTCGTCAAGAAGTCCAATTTTCTTGAGATGTTCCGGAGTTTGGAAGGACAAACTTACAATATCAGCGACGCCCTCGTGAAAACCTGAAAGCATAAGGGTTGTAAACAACAGTTGTGTTAAATCTGTAATCCAAGTCAAGGCTACTATATGGCACTAATAGCCATAACTCTTGCAGGACTTAACACATCTGCAGAATAAATCAATATTTTCTCCAAGATCTAGCTTACTAAAGACCAGATTGCAGTAAAATATATTTGAGGTTTCTAGAGACGGTTCTTTTGAGTGCCAGCAACATTATGTTTTTGTTGGGAAATAAGAAAATGCATTCTTATCTGAAGACATCCGTGAGAAAGTTCTTTCGAATATTGAGAACATATGTTTTGGTTGAGAGATAAGGAAAAAAATAACATGGGAGAAAAGCCGTCAGCCTATTTAGTTGCAGTATGAATGCCAGTTAATTTTTTTTCTTTCTGTCGCCGATTTCGGTATCTATACGGTGTCAGATTCGAACAAAGTATAAACCTTATTCAGGGGTAACAACCTACGTCATAGCATTGATGTTGCAAACACTTAGTATGGCACCATCTTTGATTTACGCTAAGTTTTTCCCTTCGTAAAATTATACAAATAAGCATGGACGTTATATTACCTGGACTGGAAACACCAATAGATTTACCGATAATCGTTATTCGATCTTTGCCGCGCTGAAATCCAGGTAGGCGGCAGGCAATTTCCGATAAAGTGACGAATCACTTAACGAGAAAGAGATGCGCATGTGTATGGGCATGTGTTTCTTCGCCCCTAGCATCTCGGTAAGAAGCGATAGGTCTGAAAGAATAGCACCGTTTTATGGAGAAGCTTCTAAGCTGCAATTTGATACCAAACACGATGTTGTTCCAGTAAAAAGTAAATTAATTCCGCGGAAGAAATGAACCAAGGATTTCCATCTTATCCGTGTCCTTTGACGGATCTTAAATTTACCCCCAACCCCCACCTTTCGCAATATACGTCCGTGGTTATGAGCGCTAATTAGCCAAACATCGCTTGGTAAAACAAATGGAATGTAAAACTATTCAACAAAAGAGAATGAACTTTCGATGAGAATTTAAAAAAACAAAACAAAAAGAAACGTGGGATGCAGTTCATTCACTATTGCACGGATCATAAATACAGCTATAATATGGGCCTCGACGCGAGAACCCTGTCTTCGGGGGTTTGTGAACAACACAGGCGCAGACCAGCCTGCGCATCCGCGCAGTCTGATCAGTGCCTTTTTTTTTTGCTTTTTGGAAAGTATCATATGTAAACTTGCTGCAGGTGAAATTTCAATTTTCAAGCTAGTCTCTTTAGCTGAGGAGACTGGTTTGAAACACTCTTTGTCGAAACACCCTCCCCCCCCCCCCCACCCCCGAAAACAGTTTTTCTCACAACGAGGCCCATATGATACTAAACAATCTAGTGTTGTCAGAAAAAAATACCCAAGAAAAAAGATAACGCATCAGGCTTTTCTTCATTTCTCAGACATGGAAAAGGGCATTTTTTCATACAACGCAATTAACCCACATATGCCTAACGTCCTTTTTGTGGGGCATAGGTAAACAGTGCAGAACCAGATGAGACCCAGCAGAACGCGGTATCTGATCAGGGTCTCCACCGTTTGCTTACAGAATGTTCTATAAAAATTTAAGAAAATGAAAATGACACCAACACCCCTTAAAACGAAATCGTCTGGTCCAATTGAGTGGAGAGGGCGTAAATGAGTTAAATAGAAATTCAGTATCTTTTGTTTAATTCTTAAATTGGCTATTATTGTCAGTCGTTTTGGTTGAATAGATATTTAACGCAGTCACGGAAATAATTACTGCTCACAGCTGTCTTACCAACTACATTGTTAATTGTTAAACAAACGCTTTTTAAATGAAATGAAGTGTATCTATGGTTGACAAATCATCATTTATAATTAAATGTATGTTTTCACGCTTTTTAACCCTGCAAATGTGGCTAAATTCTCATTGTACATTAGAGGCAATGTTTAGGTTCCCAGTGTTGGGACACCTCCGTAGAGTGGAAAGTTATGCGGAAAAATGAAAGAAAGACGATTTTGCTAGCATCTTATCTGCATGATTTTATTTTGTTTTTGCTAAAAAATTTAAAATTTTAGTTCCGAAATGTGTTATTTACGTATCAAGTGTTAAGTATATCAAATCTACTCACATCAATTAGCTCTACAACCGACAATTTCAATGGTATAGAATAAACAGATGTAGTACGAAAAGTTATCATTTTGCCTCTTTTTCATATCGTCTCTGCAACAAAAGTTTGCAATATAACGATATTCTACAAAATGCAAACTTAGGACAAATATATCAACGTTTAGGAATTTAAAGAATTACACTCATTGAGCGCTTCAAATTGCCACAGTTAAAGTGACAAGTAGCTCATTAAAATTCTAATATCCACCATTTTCAAGATGGCGGCTTGTAAACAGCGCAATCTGTCCAAAATAACACGAAAATTAACCATTATCCACGGATTTTATTCCAACATAACTCATATGAGATATACTTAAAAACTTATTCTCGTAAATTCCGTAAGAATTTTCTCCACATATATTGAATATTCACGGTTTTAACATCAAACTTTCCTATGAATCATCGCTATGAACAGCCTCTTTGAAAATGGCGGCAGAAAGGTATTTATCTCGGCGTATACCCGATTTACGCGTAGGCAATAATATTGACGAAATAGATAAGAAGCTAATCCCTGCAAGTATACATCCCTGAAATAAGTGTCTGTCAAAACTAAGCAGTGCAGGCGGTGCCTAGCATACCACTTCGACAGAACATATAATGATCACGCCCAGAAATGCCGGTGCCTTTGTAATCATTCACCCACAAGTATCGAAGCGGGAGACACGAGTCACCCGCTTCGATATTTGTGGATGAATGATATAAATGATTAAATAAATAAATAAATAAATAATAAATAAATAAAAACGCACTCTTATCTTAAGGCATGCGACGTAATTTTATGTCGATAACACTTCATAATGATTTATTAGTCATTCAAACTAACTTTTAAGACAGTTAGACGTCAAATGGGCCGCGGCGCGGCGCGAGAAAACCTGTCTTCGGGGTTTCCAACAGTCATGCTGGTCAGCTACTAAGACAAGTCAGAATGTTGAAACTATTAAAGTTTGAAAAACGTTTAAATATCATAATTTGCAGCAAGCGAATAACAAAGGCGTTGGGCAAACTGTGTGGATGCGCAGGCTGGTCTGCGCATTTGTTGTTTGCGTGCTATTAATTTAATAATACTAAAGCTGTAAAATTAATATACATGAAGTTTAAATATATTTCGTCACACAGTGAAATATCGTTTGTTTGTTTGTTTGTTTGATTTGATTCTTTACGTCCCATCAACTGAATTTTTCAGTTATGAAGGGACGGGTCTTTCTACAGTTGAACCAGTACTAAGCCAGGATTAATGTTCTTGCTCAAGGACACAACGCAGTGACGCCGGTGAGGCTCGAACCCGCGGTCCCTCCACTCTACCACTGAGCCACTTTTAATTTATCTTAGCCTGGCTTACAGGCCCTGAGTTCAAGGTAAACTACTCCTACTGAACCAAACTTTTCTCTAATATAATCTCCCTTCTGAGTTGTAACTGATAGCCCTATCAGAGAGCTAGACACTATTAGAATATTAAAAATGTAATAATTTGCAGTTTTTTTTGTAACATGATAAAATTATCAGTTAGATGGGGGCCAGTCTAAGTTTATCTAAAAATGAGTTAGAAATGTAGACGTTAAAGGGGGCCTCTTGGGGTTTTGAGGATAATTTGATATCAAGGGATATAAATTACAAACTTGAGAGGAAAATGCGAAAAAGGCAATGAATAAAAACGATAGGGAACGGGGACCATAGAAAATCAAGACCATGGAAAATATAGATTTTTTAAATTGAGCTTTTGCCATGTTTGCGGAAAGCTGGAACACACATGTTGATGTCAAAACGCATTTAGCTTTAGGTGAGCATCGTCAAGAGAAAAGTGTCCAGCATAACATACGCAAACCTTTTTATGTGTTCGTTCATGCAAGCCTTGTAGATTACAGAAGCTTGCATAGGGGTTTTAGGGATACAGGATATTTGCCATTTTACTTCAGGGATATAGGATACTTTCCATTTTACTTCCAGTGATATGGGATACTGTGTTCAATATTTGTGTTACTTTCAGGGATATTGAATATTTTGGAAAATTAATTATGGGGATATTTGCCATTTTATAAGGGATACTTGCCTGTTTACTTCAAGGAATATGGGATAGTTGGTACCCCATTACACCAGCCTGAGGTCGCAAACACATTAGGCAGATTTTACAGCGACTAGTCGGTGCATGTGACACTATGTACAAGTACAAGTAGCGGAATACCCCCCCCCCCCCCCCCCCCCAAATAACCCCTTTCTTATCAATTTTTGTCAGACCACTAGATTTAAGCCCTTTTAATTTGTAATACATCACCAATCACGTGTCTAGGTGATCAGATATATATAACGATATAATATGACATATAACAGCAAGCATCGGTGGTTCAGTGGTAGAATGCTCGCCTGCCACGCGGGCGGCCCGGGTTCGATTCCCGGCCGATGCAACTTTTTTATCATTATTTTTTTTCTAAAGAAAGTATACCTTTGTGTAGTGTATAGCTTTGCTTCTTTTATTTTGTCAGACCTGTAATACGTCTGACCTCTCGCCAACACAGCTGCATGTAATCACAGACTGGATAGAGAATAGTGGGGGCCCTGATTAGCTGGTCTCAGTGATCCTTTAAACGCTTGCCGACTAGGTGATATTTCATGAATTTTTGTCTCCTGCCGAATTTTTCAAAATCAACTTGTTTTCAAAAAAATATATCAAGAATACCATCAGAGTGGCAAACAGTTTGGATCCAGATCAGGCCCGACAAAAAGTTATCAGCAGACGCTCAAAGAACAGACGCCACCAGAAGATAAATATTAAAACAATATAAAGCCGCGACATGGTGGTATGTGCGACCAGCAAAGGCTCAGACCAGCCTGCGCCTATGCGCAGTCTGATCAGAGCCTTTGCTATTCGCTTGAATATTCTTTGAATATTATGCTACTGACCGAACAGCATTTTGAGTTTCTAAGCTTAAAAGAAGGCTGCACAGGCTCGTCTGAGTCTACACTTGTAAAACTGTCACATCGTTGTAAATCACATGTCGCTGCTTAGATCTCTACATTGTAGCAATTCATCTCCTTCATCGCCGCATATACCAACTGTCTCCTGTTTTTGAGAGAAACGTAGAAATCGGACATTGTCATGGGCGTAGCCAGAGGCTTCATCCTGTTTAATCTCACCAAATAAAACGGAGAAATAAGATATATCCGACCTGGCTACTTTACTTTTCAGATAGCGAATAACAAAGGCGCTGATCAGACTGATCAGTCTTAATAGCAAACACAACAACAAGACTTCATAGAGAGAAGCCGCCGTGGTGTAGGGGATAAACCTATGTCTTGTAAACCAGGGGTCGCAGGTTCGATTCCCGGCTTCTCCCAGTCTGTCGGATGAGACTTTAAGCCGTTGTCCCGTCTTCTGAGACGCTTTAAAACCAGAACCACTGCCGGTTGAGCCTTCGGGAGTTCCTGGACATAGAACCACAAAAAGCATAAACCCGCCCGGCCAGTACTGGTACAGCCAAGGAACACGGCCACAAAAACAATAAGACTTCATAGAGTATTTTCGGATGATTGTAAAATTTTATATTGACAAGAAAAAATAACGCTTTTGTTGAACTTAACTAAGGCCCATCTCATTTATAGGATACATCATAATTTCGAAATTCCGACCTGTGACCCTTTGAAATTCAAAATGGGTAGTTTAATGGGTACATGTTACGTGAATTGGAAAATCCATCAGAATAAAAGGGTTATGCCTCGGACATTTCAAAATAACCTCCCTGTAGCGAACTGTTCACTTGGGATGGGTAACATACATTTGTATATACATTTACCAGTCACCTCGCATTATAAGTTGCCTGATAAACGGCAAGTACTTTTATCAGGTCATGATGACGTTGCACTTTTTGATTGACGTCGCTAATGACGCTAAATTTACACAAATATAAAAAATACGTCATAATCGCTAGTTTGAAGAGTGTTCAACAATGGGTAAACTGATAAGTAGAATACCAGATTTGCGTCTTTTGATATCAAGTTTACCAGGCTCATCTTTTAGAACGCATGTTGAATCGCTCGGCAAGCCTCGCGATGTCAACAAGCGTTCTCAAAGCCTTACCTGGTAAACTTGATATCAAAAGACACTCACCTAGTATTCGCTAGGCACTAACCTGGATTGGCTCCACCTCTAAACAACACGGGCTGAGGTTTATACTCTATATAATACTGCACATGTCCCATCTCATGATGCACAGTCAGCAACTGGTCTTCTGTGACTTCCGTGCATTGTTTGATTCTAGAAAGGAAGAGATTGAAATAGGCCAGTCTGTTAGTAGATGGTACTAATGACGAGATGCGACAATTCGTATACTTATGTTAGAATGGATATAATGAAAATAATCGTGTTTCTTTTTTCGTGTGTGTGTGTGTGTGTGTGTGTGTGTGTGTGTGTGTGTGTGTGTGTGTAGTCGGAGTGGGGTGTATATAATTTAATTACTAATGAAGTACATGCACTGATTTTTCGAAGTAAACAACTGCGTCCCGAGTACTTCGAATTAACGAGACTCGATTGTATAATCATGTATTATCCGTTTTCTCACTTTGTGTGTGCGAGCAAAGGAGAGTCTATTGAAGTTGTGTGGATATATGTGGATAGACTCGTCTGAGCTTTCGCTTGCTGTCTATATGATAGGTTTTGAAATTGCATGTGCTTGCCTATTAATAAACAAAGAAAGACCAACACAGCTCCCTACGAGTTCTATGGGAAGTTACAGTTCAAGAATAACCTAAACATCATACAGGATAATATACTTGACGTCGTCATCAACTGGGCTGATTAGCTTCTATAGAATGCTTTTCTACGCTGTTTTCCGACTATAATGCATGTACACCAATTACTGTCCCCCATTAGTTGCCCCATGACGCTCATGTTAAGTCGCTAGAATTCACCAGTATTTTTGAAAAAATAAAGAATAATCATTATGTAGTAAAACATGACGAATAAAATTGAGCCAGTTCATTGGATTTTGAACAGCAACGAAAAAGCAAAAGCATATGTGCCAACGCACAGTCTTGCAAGAACTTTATCAGCTAGAATGCGCAAAGAAAGTACACTTATAAAGGACCAGGCAAAACTTTAGGTTGTTAGCCCCCACTTAAAGTCGAAAGCTATGCGTGCATGTTAAACTATGACTATATCAAATTTATTAAACTCGCCAAAGACTCGTTCAATATGAAATGATCACTTGTGTAAGATCCTCTATTATCCACTGAATATGATAAACATATATACGACGTGTGCCAAATTCTCTGAGCTAGCCCAATTACATGTTGCAGGTTTTAGATCTTACGTGCGAAACGCACGTAAGATCTATAACCTGCAAAACGTATTTGGGCTAGCTCAGAGAATTTGGTACATATCGTGTATAGGCGTAAAGTCATATTTTGCTAATTGTCCTTTATAAGTGCAGTCTGGCTGAATTTCCTAGGATGGATAAAGTGGAAACTACAAACACATTTATGTTGTTACGTCGAAGCTACATGTACATGCATGTAGTTACCTAAAGTCAGTTCCGTTGTTAAAGTCCCATGCGGACGCATGGCAGACAACATCACGGTCATCGGGCTTCACTAACATCGAGTTGGTCCAGAATGAGGCTGGCATACGTTCCAGGCCAATAGAAGTGAAAAACTCTTCCGCTACCTGATACATGTACGTCACGTTGTAATTCTGAAATAAAGCGTATAGAAATATCAATAATTCATATACGGCGCATCGGTGTCTAAAAGCTGTATCATACATTTAACCCTTTAAGCGCCGAGAAAAAAATGCATCTGAAAATGTCGTCTGCTGAAGTCGTCTGCTGCAAATAATTGCCTAGCGTTACTGATGAATTAAGTATAGAAGCAAACAGCGTGGACCCAGAACAGACTGCTCCTATAGGAGCAGTCTGATCTGGGTCCACACTGTTTGCCATAGAGGCTTCTTAAATATTTCAGCAGACGAGAAAAAAAAGACGACTTTTGTAACGTTTGGCTTGTTAAGGGTTAAGACAGTCTTTTTAAATGACGGACAGACAGACAGATGGAAATAATAGTAGCCTCAATTCAATAATTACACCCATTTTATGCATTATTTACATCATTAATCACATTCATTCTTAAATAGTATTCGAGTGTGTAGAAGGTTGCAGGATTCAGCAGAATCCAACTCACACAGGAATTCATTCGCTATTGGCCCCAATAACATGGTGTCATATGGGCGGTGTGCGCCAAGTGGCAATAATTGGCTTTCGAAATAGCAAGTTCTAATGACGTAAAGGTAAAGTAGTCTGTTAAAATCGAATATTTCTTCAATTAAAGTTAAAGGGAAACGCACATAAAAAAATATTTGTGTCTAAAATGCGGGCATTTTCACAGAAAAAATAGTGCAAATGCGATCAAAATAGAACGTATCTAAAACGTCTTTTCTTATGGTACATTTATTTGCACTCCAACCATTACACGGCTTAAAATAAACTTTGTTGGACAACATTTTTATTCGATTTGGCACCAAGCTCTATAGACAAGTAGTTGGGATTCCTATGGGCACTAATTGTGCTCCCCTGGTTGCAGATTTATTCCTGTTTTGTTATGAGAGGGACTTTATGATGTCTCTTTCTGATTATAAGCAGGCTGATGTTATTGATGCATTTAACACTACTTCCAGATATTTGGACGATATTTTAAATATTAATAATATTTATTTTGACAATATGGTTAGTCAAATATACCCTTCAGAGCTCCAACTGAATAAAGCCAATGCCTCTGATACCGAAGCCGCATTTTTAGACTTGCATTTGTCAATTTCTTATGGTATTGTTTCTACCAAAATTTATGATAAACGTGACGACTTTGATTTTGAAATTGTCAATTTCCCATTTTTAGATGGTGATGTTCCTCGTTCTACATCCTATGGAGTCTATATCTCTCAACTCATTCGTTTTGCTAGAGCATCTAGCTATGTTGCTGATTTCAACACTCGTAATAAATTTTTAACTCAGAAACTTCTTAAACAAGGCTATCGGTATCATAAACTTCGCAAAACATTTTCAAAATTTTATAGACGATACTATGATTTGATTTCTAAATTCCAAGTTGGACTTAAATCTCTCTTGCGCCAAGGACTTTCGGAACCTGATTTCTATGGTGACTTGGTGTATAAATTGAAGAAGATTGTTGGCTCTAATAATTTTTCAGCGCAGTTCATTAAAATAATTTCCCATTATAAAAAGATTGGTTATAACATTAATGTACTGCAGCAGACTGCATGCTTGGTAGTCAACCCAATCAGGGTTGGCAACTTTGCTTTCCTCTTTAATTGCACGCCGGTGGGTCAGACTTCAGACTCTATGATGGTTCCGACTTCAAGACTTATCTATTGATGAGATGGTAGGGGCCTGATGCTTTGGCTGTTTGTCAGGCCCACCGGGGTTTACCTGTTGGATTTATTTTGCTCCGGTATTCAGTTTAATTTACTGTTGAGTCCTTATCCTTGCTTTATCTCCTTGTTTTATCTTGATTTATATGTTTTAGGAGATGATGCATTGATAAGTTAGGGGTCTTTCATGCAAACCAAATATCTATGTGTCTTGATCCACATCTGAATTAAGGGTGAGGTTGGCGCCGTTAAACCGGTTTAAGCCCTCCAGTAAAATATTTTACTGACCGTTCCAAGGCGGTTCTTCTTTTGTGGATCTTTTATGTTTTTGTTCTGTCTTGTGTTTGCTAAGTCTTTGTAAACCTGTCTTAAGCGGCCACACACGAAGACCAAAAATTGGTTTTCTAGACAAATTATCGCTTAGTGAAGGTGTTAAGTATTGCAGAATGCTTTAAGGGTATCATTCTGCAATACTTTTGACTTTCTATGTGTCTTTGATCCACATCTGAATTAAGGGTGAGGTTGGCGCCGTTATACCGGTTTAAGCCCTCCAGTAAAATATTTTACTGACCGTTCCAAGGCGGTACTTCTTTTGTGGATCTTTTATGTTTTTGTTCTGTATTGTGTTTGCTATGTCTTTGTGCGCGTCTGTTTTTATGTGCTTTGTGGTCACCTGCTGGGAAAGGGCTGACCTCTTGGCTCTCGTTTGTGGTGTCTACTGTGAGTTGGTCACTTTCCCATTGGTATCCTGGGTCAGGTGTGGTACTTGATTGTATCGATTCCTGATCTTTGCACCCTTACTTACTTTGATGCTGAGGCAAACATTTCAGCCGCATTGTCATTAGCCTCGTCTCAAGAAAATCTTTAGACTTTGCACGTTGACTTTGCGCGAATAACAAAAGAGTTGTCATACTATGCATTCACGCACTTTGATCAACACATTTGTCTTTTCTTTCCTGCAAGTTTAGATGTAATAGCTAAACTAGCTACAGGCAAACATTCCTTTTTCTAACTAGTCTTTTATAGCTGAGCAAGCTGGTTTGGGTATTACCTGGTCTCAAAATCTCGCAACGGAGTTCATATGATTCCTCACCGCGACTCGGCAGTGAGGAATCAAATGAGCCCCGTTATCTAAAAATTAGTTCGACAGGTGCCCGTATGATTGATTATCAACAATTATCAATTATCACACTGCTCAAAAATTGTCTACAAGTGCAAGAAATAGAGCGACATGACTGACCATTTGGGGTATCATTAAATACTGAAATACGCACTCTGGATATTTTGCTCTTACCAGTATGCATTTCCTGTTCCAAGCAAAACCTTTGTTCATCACTCATTTTTAGAATTTTGTTTCAACATTTGATGATCCAGAAAATCAGCGAAAGACAGGATATACCTATTAGTCTGTTCATTAAAAAAGCTGCTACCTTTCTTGTGACAGCTTAAACTTGTATAGTGATTAAAACTAATGGTATAACATTTATTTTGCATGTACCTGACGTCGCATTTCTTCTGTTAAACTTGGCCTTTCCATACCCTGGTAAGGTACCAAAATGTCGTAGATGTTATTCCATTGTTGGGCCCACATATTACCTATAATCATATAGATATTTTTCACAAGAAACTTCTCAATATTGCAGAGCATGTTTCATTTGGTATGAATGATGATCCAGGCCCTTACTTAAGAGTTCGTAGCAGGAAAATATTTTTCTTATTTCTCAATCAAAACATATGTTGGGGGTACGCAAAGACACCGTCCCAATGAGAGTTTTTTTAGCACTGAAAACATATAGCATGCTAAAGATTATGGGCAAGAAATTATTTACAATTTTACGCAGTAAAAATGTTTATCTAAACCTGTGATACAAATAACAACTGCTATCACTGTCAAAATGGCTTGGTCTACAGGTAAATTTGGTATATTTTTAAGCTAGTGGCTGTTGTCAGAGCTCCTGTATTCTTTGACTTTTCGCTTTCTGTAAAGGCGGCACCTCATGAATGCGTAATTAGGACTGGTCAACCTTAGACATAGGTAAAAGCTGAAAAGGAGGCGTGGTTTTATTCAAAAGTAACTGTATCATCTTGTGCCACGACCTCTGTCATTATTCAGTCCTTAAAACGCCACCAAAATAACTGCATCTGAAAATGTCTATTTAACATAAGCAGGGAGGCAAACATTGTGGACCCAGATCAGACTGCTCCTACAGGAGCAGTCTGATCTGGGCCCAAACTGTTTATCTATGAGGCTTCAAATAATTTAGTGGACGACAAAAACAAACATTTTGTGATTATGCGCTTTAAGGGTTAATATATGTGAGTTCAATGTGTATACGGTTAGGATTTTCATGAAATGCACGCACGTTTGCGCGGCTCAAAAAGCTTAATAACTATTTACCAAATTATAAATTTAACCTGATTTCCCTTCATTAGCAGATGAAATAGCCGAAGCACACCCAGATATGAATATTAAAGTTGCCGCCTTTACAGTAAGCGAAAAGTGAAGTAATAGCGGTAAACGTTAGACTGCAGTAGGAAAAACATTGTGCGACATATTTCCTCATATTTGGTAGGGGATAAGAGTTGACACGGCATGAAAGTAGATGCTTCACATGAAAAAGTAAATCTTGTTTTGCTTCTAAAAAGCTAAACAATATAGATATAGAAGATGTCGTTTTCTACTATTTATTATAATCTTATAATGAACGCAAACAGGACCAAGTCGACTAGTATAATTTAGTCATATGCCACTATATTACGATTAAACATGAGTAACCTTTTTTAACCTTTTGTATACTGGAAACCCCTAAACTGGTACTTTGACAAACACTACAGACTCTGATGCTGCATTTCGTCAGGGTCTACACTACTTGCTAAGATTAAAACAACATCAAGGGACAGGCATATTATCATAATTTAGAAAATTCTACCTGTAACCCCTTAAAGTACACAATGGACAGTCCCATACTTAGTCAATATATCAATATGTTTGGAAACATCTATCAGGATACAAAGGGATATTAAGACGCTGGTTCTGTTATTGTTAAATCGTTGTTGATTGTTACTCCCATTGTGGGGTTCTGTGGTTGTTCTGTGTTTTGTTGTGCGTTACTTTGTATCCATTCTAGCTTTGCAATCATCTCGATGAGGAAGAGAGAGCTGGTTACTTTGCTTTGTTTGCTTTCCTGATGTATCGAAGTGGTTGTGTGGCTCTTCTTCGCAACGCCACGGGGTCTGCAGTTTGTGATTGTGGTGTCTTCTGATCATACTCACTATTTTTAAAACTGAAGTCGCTCAAGGTAGATGTAAAGTTGATGTCCAACTTGTCAACAACCTTGTAATAAAGACCAATATCGATCAATGAAAAACCTTTTTCATGCCAGTGACCAAAACAAATAGGCAATGATTTATTGTATATGTCTGCACTTATCGCATCGGTGAACTGCCCAAATTCAGGAGAACTTGCGCAGCGGCGCGTTCTCGCAAGAGCTTTCATTCTTCTCATATACACGGCATGGAAGAGCATCATAGCTTAGTCACTATTCTTCTGTCTTGATGGCTAGAAACTTCAATATAGACACATATTTGGAATGAGCGAATATTCATTTGTTTTATAGTTACCAGAACAACTAACTATCACTCGAATAATGCATACTTCAAAGAGAAAACCTTGGATTTCGAGGAAAAATAAATGAACCAGCAAATATTATTATACTTATCACACTGTCGAGAATCGAATACTTAGGGGAGCCTGTGCAAAGAACAGAGGGCGTCAGAGCCTTTCGCCACTGGCATGCATATAGTGCAGAAGACTCAGACCAACTGTGCACACGGATGTAAAACATATTGAAACCGGACGGGATTGCCAAGCGTACAAACCAAACAAATGTGCAGGAATATGTCCGGATTCAGGAAATGTTGCATCCTTGTAGTATGCCTTAAGCTTTCGACGAACATAGGCATGGAGCTCTTCATACAAAGGCTTGAACTCCTGATATAGGCTTTCTACATCTTTCTCAAAGTTATCGTCTTCATACCAGGATCGGTAGTAGTGCCCAATGTCTTCATATTTGCCTACAATGTTGAAAACTAATACATGACTTTATTTGTAAAGGCTTATGTCTTATGCCCCTCAACCACCAACACACTAAAAAAGAAAAAAAAATCGCCATTTTTTTAGGTAATTGCATTTTTGAGGTAATTGAAGATAGGTGCGGTGTTGATGTTATTGAATGGCAAGTTAACGGTACATATGATGCCTTCAGGGCACCACACCATGTTCGTGCTAACATAAGCTTTAATTTGAATGTGTCAATGACATTTGTTAGGCATGATTTTATGTTTACCTTTAAAGTTCTATTTCTTAACTCATCTCATTTATTAATTAGATTATTGCAATTTGAGTATACAGTACAATAGATACATCCTCGTGGATTACAAGAATAGTATTATGTCAAATTGTACTGTTTCCACTACCAAGTTCGGAAACATCTACTTACACAATTATTGTACTGCTACCCAGTTGAGAAACATTGTCATCAGGTATTGCATGGCTTTCACTACCTAATTCATACACATACACATATAATATTGTACTGCTTATACTTCACAGTTAAGGAAAAAATATAGTGTTTTACTGCTTTAACTAACTTGTTCATAAATATTTGCATATACATGTATTATTGTACTGCCTTCTCTACACAGTTTAGAAACATGTGTATGTATAATTGTACTGGTTTTAATTTTCACTTTCCACATAAGAAATATTTGCATATATAATTGTACTGCTTTAACAACCTCCTTCAAATATAGGTGCACACATATCTGCACTGCTTTCACTACACAGTTTAGAAATATTTGCAAATATAATTGCAGTACTTTAACAACTCACTTTAGAAATATTTGCATTATATAAATGTACTGCTTTCACTACCCACTTTAGAAATATTTGCAAATATAATTGTAGTACTTTCACAACCCAGTTCAAAAATATATACTCATATATATAAGTATACTACTTTCAATACCAATTTCAGAAATATTGCTTTCTATATCCACTTTAGCAATATTTGCATAATGCAATCGTAGAATTCTTACTACTCAGTTCAGAAAATTTGCATATATAATTGTACTGTTCTCACAGCCAATTTCAGACATATATGCGTGTATATTTGTACTTAAAGGGGACAGCAACATTAAGAGCAAGTGAGCCTTACATACAAGCCCTTATTAAACCATGTGACTAGGCTGTCACAAACCTGAACAAAATCGGATATAAGAAAAGAAAGTTAGTGCAATTTAAAAATCCAAATTCTAACTTCTATTTAGCCCATGGAGGCCGCCATTTTGAATATTTGATAACTTCCTGTAAATTTGGAAAAGCCAATAAAAATCCCCATTTTTGATGCTAAATCAGTGACCTATATAAGAGTGACTAGAAACTCCAATAAAATACCAATACTCAACTCAAATAACACTGTCGTGTATCTTACACAGGTAAATGAGGGAAACTCGATATCATTTATCTACACGATTGGCTTTTACCGCTGTTTTGGAATACACAGCCTAATTTCTCTATTGTTTACCTAAACTTTTAACACCTTTATATACACCGAAATTATATAATAACGATAATTATGAATCATTGGACATCTTAGTTTATGAATATTGATAAATCGTGACACAGATATAGCCATGTTTGAAGCTTTATTCGTCAGAGTGAAAGAGGTATTTTTGAAGCCATTTTTGCAGATTTCCGCAACTTTCTTAAAATCGGCCGTTATTTACACGGTCATAATTTAATCGGATTAGTTTTTACATTGCAGAAACAAAGCATTTAGCAATATTTCATATATGTTTTTTCGATTGTTATTAACAATATTTACCAATAAGCGATATTAAAGACGAAGTACGCTCTTTAAAGTACCTATAAATGCAGCGGTCTCACAAGCTGCATCGCCATTTTGAGTGTGTACGATAAAAGGCGCAACCGGCGTTAGTCACGTGACACATGCCACGACATACCTATATGGCTGAAAAATGAAGTGTCCAGTCACTCTTATATAGGTCACTGGCTAAATGTACAGTTTTTCCCAAAATCAACTATTTTCAACAGAAGAATCAATAAAAATGCAAACAAAGTTAAGATAAATTGTGGGGAACTAGTTATTCTGTATATGCACATTTAAATAGGACTGTGTGATGTCATAAAGCACAATAAAAGCGCTGCAGCCATGCATCATACCCCGCCAAGAAATATTTTCGATACAAAAGACAATGCATAAATCAAGGGCCATAACACAGATGAAAACTTAACTTCAGTTGTCTGGACCTAGATATTGTATACCAAATTTTAGCATATTTTCAAATTAAGGGCCATGTGTTTTCTTCAAACAATTAAATGATATGCAATCCAATAACACTCCTTCATAATATCAACTCATATGCAAAAGAAGAAGAAAATTGATTGAGTAATGCTCAAGATCAAGCACCAAAACCAATGTTCATCATAAACCAAGGGCAATAGCTCTTCGCTTATTTGATGAAATTTACCCAGCTACAATCCTACCGCACTCTTACCAAATATCAACTCGTATACAAAGTTTGAAGACAATCAGCCAAAAATGCCCAATATAGAACACTGAAACCAGTTTTACATAAATCAAGGGCAATAACTCATCTACAATCTCAAACCACTCCTCTTAAAAATGTTAACTGATATACAAAGTTGGAAGACAATAGGCCAAAACATGCGCGAGATAGGACACAGAAACCAATTTTCTGCATAAATCAAGGGCAATAACTCTGTGCTTATATGACAAAATTTATCCATCTTAGATCTCAAACAACTTCTCTTAAATATCCGATCACAAACAAACTTTGAAGGCAATCGGCCAAAACATGCGCAAGATAGAGCACTGAAACCGATTTTCTACATGAATCAAGGGCAATAACTCTGTGCTAATTTGACGAAATTTATTCATCTACAATCCCAAACCATTCCTCCTTAATATCACCTCAATGACAAGGTATGAAGACAATCGGCCAAAAATGAGCGAGATAGAGCACGCAAACCAATTTTCTACACAAATAAAGCGCAATAACTCTGTACTGAATTGACGAAATTTATCCATCTACAATCCAAAGCCACTCCTCCCCAATATCAGCTATTATGCAAAGTTTGAAGAAAATCTGTCAAGAAATGCGCAAGAGAAAACGAAGTGGTGTCGAACGGACAGACAGACGGACAAACGGACGGTTGGAGGGACACTCAACGCAATTTTTTGCACGGACGGTGTAACATAATACCCGCACTTTTTAAGTAATTGGAAAGACATAGCATTGTTTGAAGGTATTAGTTTGGAGATAAAATCTTTGAGACAATATACGTAATGTTTCTTTAATTTTACTCGGTATATTCAGAGTCCCTGACCAGGCTCAGGCAGTCAATGCTGGCTAAAGCCGATGCCACATATATGTAACTGCAACCAACCAACCGAAAATGCTTCTCACAGGCTTATATAATTTGTGTGCTCATGTTACCTGCCCATACGTATATGAACTTTGTCATACCCCAAAGATGAGGATTCTCCTTAACTACTCAATACAGACACCCAGTCAGCATGCCCATATCAGATAGAGTATGGTAAGATATATGTTTGCTGAGGGGGCATTTCCATGAAAAAAACATCTTTAATAAGATTTGATCACAAAAACTGAGAATTAATCGCTAATCACACTGACTGTATACAGTACTTCTGTTACCTGTTTAGCTAAAATGAAACATTTACTGTCCTGCCAACCAAGAGTGACAGTGACGTCATGTTTTGTTTACAAAGCTATCAGGGACTTATAAGCGATAGATCACTTGTGTATTAATCCTACTTACAGGATAGGATTTATACACACGTGATCTATCGATTCACGTTGGCCCAAGAGGGGTGTACAAGTTAATATTTTACTTAACAATTGTAAACGAAATTTTACGTCACTGTCACCGTTGGTTGGCACGACAGTAAGTTGGTTGGTTGCAGTTAGGTGGCACCTATGTCATATTATAATATTATAGGTATCTAATAATAAAGTAATAGTGGGATCAAACATGCCTTTTCACGAATAAACGTTCGCCAGGTCCCGATGGATATGCTAAATTCCAAGGATGAATTCGCCCTGTTCGTCGCACGTAAAAAAGTCTCTACATCTTGTGGTAGGCTAATATTAAATTAACAAAATCAATGCAAAAATGATATTGTTATATCGAAAAAAGCACAAATCACAATACGCTTCACCCGTGCAACATGCCCTGTAGTTCTTTATTCAGCCCGCTTGAACTTACAGGGTGATGCCTTACCTCCATCTCTTATTGCTGTATTCAAGAGATTCACAAACTCTTCATATTGTTTCTTCATTTGTTTCCCACTGACATCTCTCCAACCCTTCCAGGCATCTCTTAACTGGGTGTTATCCCGGACATTAGTCATAATATCTGTCAAATCTGGTAAAACATTAAGAAACGGCTCAATCAAAATCGGTTCATTTACAGTGTTGAATTATTCGGACTGTCTTGTATCGGGGTGTCTCATCTGGTCAGTTGATGCCCCATTGGCGTTTCAAGGTCATTAAAATACTAAAAGCTTATACTTTGACAAAGCCTAAGACTTTGGAAATTAAAGTAATATAGTATGTGTTGTTCATGCTTTGGTGATTGACTGTCAGAATGTCATCATACAATTCATAAATTCAGGCATATCCTAAAACTATTCCAGAAATGTTTATATTTAACATGTAAAGGTGCTTTATAACGTGATAAACCAGTTGTGGTTTACATAATTTGTATGTATAGAGGTAATCACTACGTCGCATACAAGGCAAAATCGGCAAAAACGTGATTTAAAATATTTTTTAGTCTTATATTATCATAAAAGAGTCTAACATTCGTGCTCACTTATTATTGACTTTAATAAACTCGTTGAGTAAGTGATGAAATACTCTGCAAACCTCCATGCTACCTATTTTCTTCAAATCGTATAATAAAGCCATTAATGCATGAGCGTTCTCTTTGGATACTCTATCAATTCTAAACGTAGTTACAGCAGCCTGTTGTCAACATAAAACCTTTTTTCTTGGTCAACACAACTCAGCATAAAATTACAACTGTTCATAAAACTAAATGCTTAAAATAAAGTAAGTAAGGGTGCAAAGATCAGGAATCGATACAATCAAGTACCACACCTGACCCAGGATACCAATGGGAAAGTGACAAACTCACAGTAGACACCACAAACGAGAGCCAAGAGGTCAGCCCTTTCCCAGCAGGTGACCATAAAAGCACATATAAACAGACGCGCACCAAGACATAGCAAACACAAGACAGAACAAAAACATAAAAGATCCACAAAAGAAGTACCGCCTTGGAACGGTCAGTAAAATATTTTACTGGAGGGCTTAAACCAGTTTCACGGCGCCAACCTCGCCTTAATTCTGATGTGGACCAGGACATATTTGGGAAAGTGACAATACACAACGAACACGACAGCCAAGAGGTCAGCCCTTTCTTTTTAAAAGTCTTTTCTTTTAAAGTCTTTTCTTGCTGTCATACTCAGATTTTGTATTTATCATGCTTATAAATGTTAAAATGCCAACAACTGTTGGCATTTAAACATTAATGAGCACGATAAATTTCATACTCAGTTGAGTTGAGCATGAAAAACGTTTTATAACCTCGGGACCTGGTTAGATTAATTTCCTATATATCAGGTAAAGATGTCTAATGTTGTCTGTAAGTCAAGAGCCATTTACTTTGCTGATATGGTTCCATTCTTCGTCTTGCGGAAACATTGATTAAGTTGAAAAGCCTACAAATATCGTGTTCTTTAAAAACAGCATAATCTAGGACGTAGGTAAGGCCTGCTAAATATATACAAACACTCGCAACTCGATGGCTACAGGTAAAGTGTTAAGTTGTTGTTGGTTCATTGTTTACTGTTGCTCCCATTTGGTGTAGGGGATTTGTATGTACTGTTGAGTCCTTATGTGTGTTTTATCTCCTTTTTATATCTCGATTTGCATGTACGTGTACTAGAAGATGATACATCGATAAATTATGGACCTTTTATGTAAACCAAACATCTATTTGTCTTGATCCACATCAGAAATAAAGGTGAGGTTGGTACTTTCAAACATGTTTAAACCCTTCAGTAATTTCCTTGCCGACCGTTCCAAGGCGGTGCTTCTTTTGTGGATCCTTTTTATTATTTGTGTTTCGTGTTTGTCTGTCATATTGTCTTGTCTGTTCCTTGAAGTCACCTGCTGGGAAAGGGCTGACCTCTTGGGCCTCTTGTATATGGCGTGTCTGTGCCTATGTCACTTTCCTATATGGTGTCCTGGGTCAGGTGTGGTATTTGATTGTATCAATTCCTGATATTTGTCATCTTCTTCCCTTTGTACTTTGTCGGTTTTTTTTGCCAATTATATTACTGAGAAAGAGAGAGATGGTTGCTGTTCTTTTATTATATTCTTGCTTTATATGTGTGTGTCTTTCTTTGTCTGTATTTAATGCATTTTGTCTTATGGTGCTTTTGGATTGGTCTGTCACCTCTGTTTGTGGCACTTTCTTGCTGTTTAAATGCTTGTTTATATCTTGACAAAAAAAGTGTTTTACCTGGTTCAAGTGGTTTGTTTTCCCATTTAGCCGAGCTGTAAATGTCTGTCATCCCTGCTTCTAGCTCACTTATCTATCAAAATCAACACAAAATGAGTCTCAATGTAATTCAATCTGTCTAAAAGGCCAAAGTTATAAACCTCATTCATGCTCAACTAAGCTGAGCTTGACATTGCAACTGCCCATATAAAGTAAACTACTGCAAAATAGCAATAACACCCAGATGTTGCATTTGTCCTGCTACATGTAATACATGTTAAAATGAGGGATGGGATATTTGGTGTGGACAAGGCTTATTTTCTACTCTGATTATTCTTTCTTTCTCCCCTTCCCCGTCTCTCTCTCTCTCTCTCTCTCTCTCTCTCTCTCTCTCTCTCTCTCTCTCTTTCTCTCTTGAGAGACAGCGCGACATGACTGAACCATTGTTTTTTTTGCGGGCTCCTCCTCCCCTACACAACCATTGTTGGCTCGGCCATTAAACTACAAAGCAAACTTTGCTAAGGTATATCAAGTTTCAATGACAGAAATATGTACTCCATATTTTTTAAATCCCAACAAGTGGCTTATTTTAATATACGTGGCTGCATAATAGACCATTCATACGCTGTAGCAGTCTATATGAAAGAACCGGTTAGTATATAAAGGTTAAAGCGACAATTAACCAGGCTTACTACGTATGCTTATGATAGTATGAAAATGTACAACTTGATCGTTATTTTATAGAAAATATGAATGTTTGGTACTTATCGCATTGTCAAGCAATAAATGCTCAGGCAAGCCTATACAGAACAGAAAAGAACATTATTTTATTAGACATAATAATCACCTCATTCAATCCATACAAATGCGTTGATCCACCGCAGTCTTCGCTGTCTGTATTATGAGCAAAATTAACACAAATTCAGATTAAAATTTAGACCTCTATCCCGGCTGCATACGTCACTATGGGAGTTTAGTCTCTTCTGCAATCTGATGAATTTTCCCACGCAGATTAGTACAATAAGTATGATAGTCCATTTTGTAATTTAAGGGATCACAGGTCGAAATTTCAAAATTATGATGCATTTATGTCCCTCAAGATTCACTATTTGCAAACGTACATGCACCTGTTTACCGGTATTAACAATGAAACGGCTTAAAGGACGTGATTAGTATCAAAATCTCATGTATAAGTACCCGGTCCCATACTTTCCTGGAGAATGATCATGAAATAATTTCTACTGTCATTCTCCTCCCTTCATCTGAATGAATCATTCAATAAGGGTTATTGTCAGTTACGAGCGAAAGTATGTGCACGGAGTACTGGTTAACCGCTTGTTCAAGCTTGCCCAGGAAAAATGTGGATAGGTAAACTGACCGTCCCGTAATTGCCATAGCTGTTGACTGGGACGTAAAGCAATATAACAAACAAACAATCTTGCACAAGTACTGGTTTATTTACCCTTCTGAGAACACTGGTATCATTATACCCGGCTGTCCCAACATCCAGTATCATGTCCAGTTGACGCTTGATTGTGTCATTAGTGATCTGGGTCTGGTTAAACTTCGCCGCCTCCGGGACTTGTGACTGGGAGAACAGAGAAACTTCCAGGCTTCTGTCAGTCTAATAATGAAAATGACTAATGAGTTTAGTCAACAACGTAACATGCTCACATTCCTCCAAAGAATATGCTGTCAATAATTTATAGGCATATATATGAGCCGCGATATGAGATTTCCAACAATGTGGTATGTGCGACCAGCAAAGGCTCAGACCAGCCTGCGCATACACGCAGTCTGATTAGAGTTATTGGCCGAACAGTATTTGGAGTTTCTAAGCTTAAATGGAGGCTGCACAGGTTCGTCTGAGTCTATTCATGACAAAATATCACATTGTTGGAAATCACATGTCACGGCTCATTTATATATTGTATCATTATTATCCTTGGCATATGCAAGTCTGATCTCGACAATATAGTGTAGACCCTGCAATGTTGGTCCATTATGGAAGCAATCAATTCGAGCATATAAGCGTTTAATTGAGATATTAAACATATACAATGTTACATGTACAGTACCATTGATCTGCGGCTCGAATCGGTAAATCAGTTACCTCTCTTATAAACTGCATTGTTGCACGTTGCCAGATGAAAGTTGTCTATCTCATGGCATGTGCCTTTATCAGGTCATGATGACGTTGCACTTTTTGAATGCCGTCGCTAATGACGTTGAATCAACACAAAAATCGAAAATTGCGTCATAATTGCTAGTTTGAAGAGTGAAACAATGGGTAAAATAAAATTTTGCATGAGCAAAAGTATCGCGCAAAGTTGACCAGAAACCGCTTAAGTGTGCTTCATTTTTATTTCTATGACGTTGTCTGGGCATTCAAATAAAGCAAATGTGCAATTTTCAAACGACAAACCTCTTTTTAATTGTGTTAACGTCAGTTTTACATCAGGGTATTATGAGCTTTCACAAGGCACTGTCGCTTTATCAACTCTTTTCACTTTGAATGTTGTTTTGAATGCATTTTAACAATGTTCCAGTCCTTTTGAACTCCGTAGCGATCATCTAAGTCAATTAATCGATGTCAAGCGTTGCAATTTTATGCTGATTGTATCTAGAATGCAAGTATGAAATGCATACGCTATTAAAGTTATGTGCAGTCAATTGGCACTTTAACAAAGTAGACAGCAAACACTAAACGACAACATGCGTTGACAAAGATAACATGGTCATTATCCATAGTTTACATGATTCCGTTATTTACGTTTAAATGGGCTTATTCCACCCGTCGCAAAACCTGAATTCTGATTCATAAAAATGGATTCTCTAACAATGATTGGTGGACTTTTGGCTATTTCAGTCTCTGGAAATTATTTAAACAAAGGATAAACCACTACTGCTTCGTCAACGTCTATAGCACAGCGTACAATTCCCATGTCACGGCAGGAAATTGCAAATTTTTCAAACGCACTTCTGTCTGTAATTGCATTGGCATTGCATACATGTACATTAAAAAGTTTTCGAAAATTCATTTAAGATATAAAGTTAACGTGAAGCCCTGGAATCATGAATACTTTGGGTCTCTTGCAAAGTAAGTGATGCCCTTCGGGCGTCACGTTAACTTTGCAAGAGACCCGAAGTATTCATGATTCCATGATCAAACCAAAAATAGAATTTATTGCTTACAATTATATTTTATTATAAATATCTAAAATATAGGAATTATTTATAATTTAGGAAAAACAGTTTTGTATGTAATATGTAATCCTACTAACAGTTGGAGTGTAAAATAGAAAAAAAAACGGAATAGCCAGTGTGAACACAGACAGCCAATGGGGCAAACAGGGGGCTTGTTTTGCACGTGCGACTCAGTGTGTAACTCTCTGTCAATCACACCATCAGTGTCACTTCTGGCGATTGAATTCGATGTTCGAAGCGTATTGCATGGGCAAGTGAGCTTTAAAGCTGTCCAACAAAGTTATTTCTTTCATAGGGCTATGAAAGGTTGCGGCGTTAAGCTCTATGCTTTGTATTTTACTAGATTGAAGCACTTGGACGAAAAGTGTCAGGTTTCCTTAGTCGTTACATGTAAGTATACCTGAAACACTGATAGTCTATGGTGTATACATGTAGATGGTCATTTAAGAATATTAGGTCTGTACCATCTACTGCAATGTTTAAACATGCATTCATCGAAGTCGAAGGTTCTGGTGCTCAGGCTCTATTCACCATGCCATTGTCGTGCACCAATAGGATACATATACGACTAGACCCAGTCTTCACAATTCACCATTCCAATTAAAGCGTATCATACTTACATTGGTCCAGTTACAATCTGGCAATTTTTAGCGTAAAAAATGCGATTATAGCTTAAACGTGTGTATTTTGGATGCTCATTGAGACAGTTCTTTGGAGTGCCCACATCATATGTTTTGGTTGAGAAAATAGGATAATACGTGTTATATGGAGGCCTGAACTTACCATCACTTTCTGATTTTCTGACGTCAAGTTGGTATAATAAGCCCATGAAGCGAGAGAACTTCTGTAATAAAGAGCCTCCAACTGTGAACTGTATGTATCCAAGTAGGCTTGTGCTGCCTCGTCCTGCTGGGCTATGGTGGAATAGGTAGCTCCCAGGAACAGTAACGCAAAAATCTCCGATGGACGCATACTAGAACAATGAAAAATAAGAGAAGCGGCATGAGATTTCCAACAATTTAACATTTTAACAAGTGTAGACTCGGACGAGCCTCTGCGGCCTCCTTTTAAGGTTGGAAACTCCAAATCATGTTCAGACAGTAGCGTAACAATCATATACTACTTAAGCGGCTTGAAAAGGCTCTGATCAGACTGCGCGTATGCGCAGGCTGATCTGAGGCTTTGCTGGTCGCACATACCACATTGTTGGAAATCTCATGCACTGGGTCATTAATATTGTTCTATCAGCAATAGCTACAACACTTCAGCCCCAATTACAAAGTTTGTAAGAATCAAATCCCATTTAATGTACGTTCAGTCTCTGATAATACATTGGCGTAGCTCCAATTACGCAGTTACGCACGTGCCTAATACAATTAGTAAAACCCGATTTGATAAAAGTGATTTATCATACCATAAGGAACTGCTCTTAAAGGAAATATATTTCTCCCTCTGAGAGTTAATATTTTCCTTTAAGAGAAGTTCCCATCGTACTTGAAGAGAATCATTGCTTGATCCAGTAGTCTCCCTTTGATGTGCGTAGATTTTTGAGCGTTATGGCTAAAATTATTTTCACGCGTTTTACTAAACATTTCCCACAAACTATGTTGATATGTTGATAATCCATTTTAACATTTTTTTGACTATATAATCTACCTAATAATCTACCACGCAGTGCATATGCATTGATTGGTGTGTTATGGCTGAACATGCTGAAAACCGTCTTCAATATCCATTTTTTGCATTTGGTATTCTTGCATATGGTGTGATTGCTTAGGAAAAGTAACTCTTATAGGGACATTTCCCCACCAATCCATTTAATCGCCTTGCAATAGGGTTTAGAGTGCCATGTTGTGCCTGCTACATGTTCAAAAGTCTTATTGTTAACAAAATAAAACAGGTGCCACCTCAAGGAATATACATAATAGATAAATTCCAGAATCGTTGGCAAGGCGGAAGGTTTGTAAATGATCAAATGGATTTTATTGAAACAATATTAATACACTTTGATTAGATTATCATTAGCTTAAATTTAATAAGGAATTCGAAAATAACTCATGCAAATCATGATGGGACTTCAAAAGAACCAATTTGTAAAATTGTAGGAGTACAATTTTTACATGTAAAATGGCGGTAAAGCAACACAAATAAGGTAGAAGGTAAGGACGGAGAATTTGTTGAAATTGAGTAAATAGCAAAGTTAACACATATCCCTGTTAAAATTGACGATACTATCAATAATTAGAAAACAATGTACATGTACTTGTACCAAATTGGCGTACTGCTTGTCCCTGAAATGTTGCTATGTACATGTAGTTGTTAACCGGAAACTCAGCTGCACATACGTGCACATGTAAGAGACAACAGGACTTCGAAAAAAACAAGAAAAAGCTTCACGTGTGCATGAACCTGCATTTCATCAGCTTTAGATTAAATCATAACTCTCAAATATGTACAGTGTCTCGTGCCACGTCAACAACGCTGACTAACTCAGATAAGATTAAGTTGATAATTCACCCCGCCCTGCTTGTGTCTATGAATACTTAATCAGCAAATAAAGAAGGAAACAATTAGTAGTTGTATTATCTAGGGTGCGTTGTATGAGCCAGTACATCAGATTTCACAACTTATCACATTATCGAGCAACAAAGGTTCAGACGAATCTGCGCATATGCGCAGATTCGCCTGGACTTTCGCTTCCGCATACACACAGTATGGACAAAGAGAACAAGCCCCGAGAGTATAAGACTTTTTTCATGCTCAACGCAGCTGAGCAAGATATCCATTCAGCTCATTAATGTTAAAATACAAACACTTGTTGGCATTTAAACATTAATACGCATGATGAATACAACATCTGAGAGACTTAAAGAAGAAACTTCTTCATTAGTCGGTATTTTAGCTTTTTATGAGCAGTTGAAATTTCGTGCTCAGCTGAGTTGAGCATGAAAAAAGTTATATAATCTCGGGGCCAGTTTAGACCAAATTGTATATCCCTAGTTCCTCTGTATACAGCAGCATGTGTGTTTACCTGTCGAAAAAAATCCTAAAAATAGTTAGAAAATTTAGTTCATTCATACTGCATGCAATTTCAATATACTCATAGCCTAAAATGATCCTCCCGTTTGTAGCAATGTCCTTATATATGTTATGCTATTTGAATTTTCTAGACCTGTGTGTAAAAGATGTGGTGTGCGCCAGCCACTCAATCATGGCCTGCTCCTCTTCTGGAGATGAATCGGTCAGCACCTTCATGTTCTTGCTCTTTTCACTGGCAATGACACTGACCCTACTTGAATCGTAACTGTCATTATCACTGGCATTGACCTCGGCTTCGGCTTCGCCGGTTCTCTCTGAAGCAGTCACGGGCTCAGGATCACTGGCAGCAGGGAATGGACATCTTTGTCTTTCCCGCCTCCCCCGTGCTATGCCTAGTCCACGGCCTCTCTTTGTTGGCATGTTTTAATAGAGGCGATGTTCACACGCTTAATGTTAAAAATTGATTGAGGTAAAGCAGCACTTGTCATAGTATTAAAAAGGACCGGAAGGACGCAGTCGGAACGTGGTAAGCGCGTGATGCGCAGCGAGAACGTGGTAAGAACTTGATGGACTTGGTCTACGCGTGATGTGTGCGTAGTAAGAACCTAGTATGAACATGTTAGACACAGTGAGAAGTAGTAAGTGATACTACAATCACAAACTGCAGACAAACCCATGGCACCACGAAGAAGAGCAATCATCACGAGGCACAAGTAATACAAACGAAGCAAAGCAACCAGCTATCTCTTCCTCATCAAGATGATTGCAAAACTAGAATGGCCACAGAGTAACGCACAGCAAAACACAGAACTATTACAGAATCCCACAATGGGAGTAACAATCAATAACGAATCAATTACAGAACCTCCGAATCCAGTTTCTGCTGTCGTTGAAGCACACAAATGTAAAGCTAGCATGGGTGCTTTCTAACTATTGTAATGTATCATCATAGAGAACAATCTAATTAAATTAACACACTATGATGAAACAAAGAAAACAGCTCACGACTCACTGATAGTCAGAGCTAAATAACACCTCAAGTTTAGCCAAGTTGGGCCCTGGCAGCGACGTAGTAACAACGTAGTATGATCGTGACGATTACATATTTCACCAACTTTGACCACGTCCCACTACTCTCGTCGAATTTGAAAGAATTTTACAGGACGTAGAGCGGTCCTCGTGTTCTTCACCTGAGTGTGAAGGGGACATAAGCAACCCGTTTAATAAATTACAAAATAGACGAACACTCATGTAGGGTCCTCCATATACAACCGTAGGGTCCGACGTATCACAAAGACGGTAAAGGAATGTCCGAATTTATGTCCGAAATTATCCAACCATACACTGCCATAATGTGTGTCCATTTAGCGCATCTTGGTTAGTCTGTTTTAAAATCAACGACAACTAGGGTAAAGGCAGGTTACTTCGGACATCAGGTAAATTCGGACATACATCTGCAAACAGTGGAAATCCAGATGAGACGGCTCTTAATGAGCCGTCCTATTAGGATTTTCACTGTTTGCTAATTTAATATATTTCTATTTCAATAAGTAGAATATGAAACAAATAAGGTCGCTGTCCGAATTTAGCTGACCGTCCGAATTTACCCTACGTTACCCTAGACTATTGACACACATGTACATTGTATTCGTACTTTTCTTTCATTGTTTGCAAACCGGTTCACAAATGTACAAGGACTCAGTTTCACCAGATTATGAAAAGAACTGATTTTCTAAATATTGTGACGTCATAAATGGGTTTTAGCCAGCGATACTAAAGACTATTCATTCCCACTCTAGGCCTTTTTTATCTCTAAAGCTCTATGAGCTCCAATCAGGGTTCATGATGGTAAAGTCGGGTATATTCGGACAGACAGCTAAATTCGGACAGCCACCTTGTTTGTTTCATAGTTCAATTATTGAAATAAAAATAAATAAACTAAGCAAACAGTGAAAATCCTGATGAGACGGCTCATAAGGAGCCGTCTCATCTGGATTTCCACTGTTTGAAAACGTGTGTCCGAATTTACCTGATATATCACCGAAAAAATGATGAAAGTGACATAAACCACCATAAAGCAGCAAAGCACATACTTATAGTCGATGTTACTAAAACCTTTAAACTCCTTAAATTTGGTGTAAAACGAAAAACAAATGCAACAAACAGTTTTACATGTACCTGACTTCTTTGAACGTCTTCAGCGAAGTGCAATGAGATGAAGCCCCTACTTTAATTATCAAGAGATAAATGCCACATAGTGAAAACGGCCCATGTCAATGAACACCCAGATTGGGTTTAAGATCAACAAAGGGTGATCAAGCCCTTCCTTGTCCAAATATAAAAGCAAATTCTCAATGAGCCTTACAATATTTTGGAACTCATCACAAATGTGTTAAGTCGCAGCTATCTAGTAGGACTAAAAACCTAAAGTATGACCAGGCCCTGCGGTTGTAAAATTGTCTTCATGCTCAACTCAACGTAGCATGGCATTCATCATGTTGTTGGCAATTCAACATTTATCAACACAACCAATACAGCATCTTGGAGTTTGAATGCATGAAAAGGTTTTAATTATCAGCATTTCCATTTGTATGAGCAGTTGAATTTCATGCTCAGTTGAGTTGAGAATGAAATAATTTTAAACCAGTCACTTCATTATGTGTACGGGAAGCAAATTATCTGACGAAAATATCCGCATGCACAGGCTCGTCTGAACCTTCAGTGCTTGCAAACGCCATGAGTACCGATATCTCATGAGCTGGCTCATAAATGAGGCGCGACATGAGATTTCCAACAATGTGGTATGTGCGACCAGCAAAGCCTCCGATCAGCTTGCGCATACGCGCAGTCTGATCAGAGCCTTTGTTAGTCGCTTCAATATACTACGAGTGTTGAGCGAACATAATTTGGAGTTTCTAAGCTTATAAGGAGGCTGCACAGGCTCGTCCAAGTCTGCATTTGTCGAAATTCCACATTGTTGGAAATCACATGTCGTGGCTCAATTATAGAAGTTGTTTATAAGCATGTACTAATGTATAGATTACATGTATGCATATTTTTATGCATTTACATTGCTGGGTCCTAAGGAAGCTGTTTGAACAAGAGGCTGCTGGGCCGATTGTTCAAACCTCTCCTAAGGGACTTGGAAAGTGTTAATGCAATGAAACAAACCTGTGTGATCGTTAATTGTGCATAATTAACCAAAATCCATCGAACGCGGCTAGACTTCCCTTTTCTAACACTGGATCTCTAAAAACAAAATGGCGTCAGTATGTCTAATGTCGTCAAAACGTCATACTGCGTATAGCGTTTTCGTTAACACAAAACATCTGCAAATTGACCAATGTTACCGTGTAACGTCTTCCAAACAAATCAAGGCTCATTTTAAGATTATCTGGTTGAAACCTTTGTGCACACAGCACGTGAACCTCATGATTTAAACACGGGTTAAAGTTCATTTGACAATAGCTTCAAACAGATTTGCGGATATGTATTTACAGTGTACATGGTGTATGCAAGAATGAATGTTATTTCAGGCAAAAAAGTAAGCGCGTATTATCAGGAAATATCACAATCACATACCGCAGACTAACCACCCGCACCGCACATTTACAGTAACAAGACATCCGTCAGACAATAAAAGCAAAGCAACCAGCTCTCTCTTCCTCTTCAATACGATTGCAAAACTAGAAAGGACACAAAGTAATGCACAATAAAAAAGGACAAACACAGAAATCCCAAAACCAATGGGAAGCACAGCAAACATCAGATCAACAACAACAGAACCACCTCCTTAGAACAGACAGCAGCCTAAGCCACCGGGGGGCTTAAATGCATTTTACTTGACAAATTTTCGCCCTAGATTCTGTTGTTGTCAAAACACAAAATTGTTTAGCTCGCCTAACTGATACAGTGTATCATCACAGAGAAACTATCGGATCAAATTTAAACACTATGATGAAACAAAGAAAGTGGATCATGGCTCATAGATAGTCAGAGCTAAAGGAAGCAGATGAGCTGCCGCGCCTTGAGCATGAATAAAGGTTTGTCAAAGTGGTCGTCGTCTGCATGAGACTACGAATATGACATTTTTGATGTAAAAGATGACTTGCTGTTTTAACTGTAATATTTCATGCCTTTTTGTCGTCTGCTCATTTTTCAAAATAAAAAAAAAAGACATTTTTCCTGTCTAATATATATATATCGATATTTTACCTGAACCCTTCATGTGACCACTTTATTACCCCCTGTAAGGAAGTCATAATCACCTCATAAAGATTATCATTTGAATGTCTGGAATAGCCCTCAGGCAATGATATCACTTTTATAGTCTAAGAATTAACCCCTTTCAGGAATAATTAATTTCGATCCAGATCATGTACATCAGATCGATATCAGGCCTATCGGCCTGTGTACATGTACTTGTTGGCCCCTCGTCTTCTATGCGAAAATGTTCCAGAAAACAAGATGCATTTTCCGTACCTGCAAGAATACCACGCTCAAGGCAGTTTTGAACACTATACTCTGCTGAAAGAGGTTGTGACACTTACATTTGTTTGGAAACTATTAGTAGTCTAAGTGTTTTCGTTTTCATGAAAACTTTTTTATTCACCAATGGCTTCTCGTGGGGGTCCGTATATAATGTACCAGTATTCTCAAAGGAAACATTTAGCAACTTGTGATTTTCTAGTGGGGTCCAGAACCCCTGTTCCTCTCCACTGGATCCGCTAATGCGGTTGTTACCTTTTAAGCATCCCTGGACAACAACCATGTACTGTCTTCATTTCTGGGAGAATAAGACCATTATGATATGTGTACCAATTTTTAAGAAACCACAGAAAAAAATGTAGTACAATGCATGGGCTGATTTTTTTTGTAATTTTGCAATTGGTATTTCCTGTCTAATCCTGGTTTTGTATGTCTCGTTCTATGCCCTCTCTAGTCTGACAATCGGAGAGAGAGAGAGAGAGAGAGAGAGAGAGAGAGAGAGAGAGAGAGAGAGAGAGGGAGAGAGATAGAGAGAGAGAGCATATGTGTCAGTCTGTCACCTCCTCTAGTTGCCATACGATTGATCTGTTGTGGCGTTTCTGTGTCATATTCACTTATTGTTGTTCTAAATATAGAGAGTTCTAGGTGAGTGTCTTTTGATATCAAGTGTACCAGGCAAAGCTTCGAGAACGCTTGTTGAATCGCGAGGCTTGCAGAGCGATTCAACATGGGTTCTCGAAGCCGAGCCTGGTAAACCCGATATCAAATGACGCGAACCTGGTATTCTATTTACATTAGTTGTTTCAGAGTATGGCGTAATTATCGATTTTCATGTCGATTCAACGTCATTTAAAAGTGCAACGCCATGATGATCTGATAAACGCACATGCTTTGAGATAGACAACGTTTATCAGGTCAACGTGCATTGATGCAGTTTGTATGAGAGGTAACTTATGATATAAAATTTCTTATACAAAACGTGTTTGCATATCAGATTTGTCATGCAATATATTTAAGGACACGGGTTTGAATTAGTTATCTAGTATGATATTGCTAGTAGCATCTGAAAGGCTTTCCTGAAAAACATGTAGGGGTGATGTCCTTAAAAACTGCATTTTGCACTTTTCAAGACAATTCGCATATATCATAGTTACATGTATTTCAAAAACAAAAGAAAGACACAGACACGCTGTTGTCATAGTGTTTACGGTACAGTTCAGCTTTGGGTGTAACTGATATAATAATAATTGTAATAGTTAAGGATTTTTATCATATGACGTCGCGTCTGGGAGTGAAATAACACCATGCAATAAAATCTGTAAACCACTAGTGGTTTATCGATTTACGGGAAACGTTATGACGTCCATAACAACGTTGCGTATATAATGACCAAATAATAACGTTTTACGCCAGAAATCAGATTTCAAAGTATTTGTCATATGATAAATAGAATCTAACATTCGTGCTCTTGTATAATTGAATTTATTAAACTCGTTGTGAAAAAGAGATAAAATGCTCGGCAAGCCTCGCATTTTATCTCTTTTCCCCAACTCGTTTAATAAATTCAATAAAACATGAGCACTCATGTAAGATCCTCTATATATACAGGTCAATACCCAGAGGTCACAACGGATCTACAATCAAGCTACATTTGTAACACATCGTAGGCCACATATAGCATCGTCGATAAAATAAGGTTATTTTCTAAAATCTAAAACAAATCCTACCAATTTGGTGATGCACCCCTGTGGTTTTATCATAGCCTTTTATATTAAGGAAATTGGAATAACAAAAAGGACTAAAGCATTGCTTGTTTATGTATATTTTGTATGCTACTGTACTACACAGTAAATGAGATTTGGACTACATTTGAAGTGTTTACCAATCTTTAAAAGTCCTTGAATTTTTATAATGGCCATAATCGACACCCGGTCATAAATAAAAGCAAATCCTTCATACATGTAAGTGTGCCACAAAAGAGAAGACACAATTGCGAGGAAATGATTCTTACAGTATATGTGCCTTTTACCACATGGCGTTGTGTCTGGGAGTGATATATTGCCATTAATTAAAATCGATAAACCACTAGTGTTTTACATGTTTGGTAACATTAATATGTAATTGTGGCGCCACAACAACGCCCATCGTAATTATATGACATACTGTTAATTTGAAAATAAAACCCTCGCGAAATGGCGAAAACTCTTTGTCCTTTACTAATGTATGTAATTCATGCTAAACTCGCGAATTTTAAACGTGGTAAATATGTATTTTAACGTTTTTCGCGAAAATAAAGTTATCGCGAAAATTTCCCAATTTAGAGTACATGTAATATTGAGCTGTGCACGTCAAAAAAAAAGAAGAGATTTCAAAGTAGTATTAGTCTCATATGATAAACATAATCTAACAGTCGTGCTCTTGTATTATTGAATTTAACTCATTCTTTGCGAAACGGAGATATACTTAAAGCCAAAAGTAACTTTACACTGTTATTATATTTACATTTTCTGGGTATTGGTGAGTGGTATTTTAAATGTGTTTTATTCATATTAAACTTCAATCAATTATTCATATGACAGTTGAATTTCATGTTTTTACTGTCATAAATGCAACCACAATGCCCTAATGAAAGAAGCAAGGGGGCAAAATAAACTTTTCCAAAGTGCATCACTTTTAGATGCGTTACTGTAGCTTTGCGATTGGACAATTTTTAATTTTAAAGAACCAGTCTGAAAGACAGGCTATTGAACTGTTGTTTAAAGTTCAAATCAGCCCGAATCATCCTTCGAGTAACACAAATTAGAGTTGTGTTTTTACGGACATAACCCCTTTTGTGAACTTAATAGTGCTTTCAATGGAATTTCCCATAGGAAATTGTTTGCCGTTTTTCTTCCAAATCGATGGGAAATTTTATCAGATTATCTTGTCACATACTCAGGGCAGAAGTCCCAACAAATCGCTGATAAAAAATCCAAATGTCATCTGAGATAAAGATTTTAGCAGGGACTAAAGTTTACTATTGTTTTAATTCAAAGGGAGATAATTTTAAAGTGAACTAACTTTAAGATGCTGCCAAAACCAAACTATACGTCAGAGACAAAATGTCTTGCAGTATTTTTAATGGGCAATCGATGGCCCTTAAAATAGCGTGTTCAAATCCTAGGTTTACTTCGGATTTCGTTAGGAAATGCTGATTGTGTGTTTTTAATGAAAGCACAGATAACTCGAAAGAAGATTAATCTACCTAAGTTGTTTTTCGTGATTTAGGTTTAGTGCGAGTACCAGCAACTCATTGCAATATTTAATTTGGTTAAATCAAAAACAGTAAAAATATATTCAGTAGTTTAAAGTGTAAAGTTACTTTTGGCTTTAAGTATATAATACTCTACTCGACAAAGCCTCCTTGGTTTTTTTCTCTTTTCCCCACTTCGTTTAATAAATTCAATAATAAATGAGCACTCATGTCAGATCATTTATGTTATGACATTTTTATAAGAGCCGCGACATGAGATTTCCAACAATGTGGTATGTGCGACCAGCAAGCCTAAGATCAACCTGCGCATACGCGCAGTCTGATCAGAGCCTTTGCTAGTAGCTTGAATATTCTATGATATTTAGCTCCTGACTGAACACCATTTGGTGTTTCTAAGCTTAAAAAGGGCTGCACAGGCTTGTCAGAGTCTACACTTCTCAAAATGCCACATTGTTGGAAATCACATGTCGCGGCTCAATTAGTTATGGTTTCACCCTTTTTGTCAGACCAGGCTCACGTGATTGTATCTAAAATTTACATGACATTATAAAAGTTTATTATGTCTTCAATGATAAACACAAATATCATAATTGCTTTATTATCTTCCGTATATTATCATTATTTATTAAAAACTATTACTATTTATTAGAATTTTTGAGAGACCGACACACAGACAGAAGGCTTTGGCTACCTTTTCAACCAGTGTCCTTTACATACGTTTTCTAACGTAGGCATATAAGCCTTCCCGTGCTAACGGCGACTTTATAATTGCTACAAGTTTAACTGTTACTAGCAGGGTCTTTCTTGGTTGGTATATAGGGTCCCTGGTGCTAGTGCCCTGACTCTCTCTCTCTCTCTCTCTCTCTCTCTGGCAGTCATAGGCAACCTTATTGCCTTATAATTTTTTCTAGACATATGCAAATACGTACACATTATGCTATTTTGTATAAACTGTGTAGCTGCATTTATTACAAGGATTTTTTGCATAAAAACCGTGTCGCTCGCTATTAAGAGCCATGTTTTAACTGATAAAAAAACCCATGTATTAATCAGGAAATTCACGTGCTGTTGATGCACGAGTTTTGTACTTTAAACATACGATTTTAGGCCGTAGCAAAAAGTGACGTCATCAACAAGAACGTGCATAGAAACAAACGTAATTAAGTGACGTTAGAATGACGTGAATCGTTGCACTGGAACAGGCGTTTTCAAACATACTTTTGCGCGCCATTATAACTACAAAAATGAACTTTTCGAAGCGTTTTTTCCCAGATTCCCAAATGACGAAATGACTTCATGCAATAATGACGATCAAACATGGTTTTCTGATACACTAACATCTGCTAGACCCCTTTCCGGTTCGGGCTTCAAAACCAACCTCGGGGTCCAGTAGATGTTAATGCATAGAAAACATGTTTGATCCCTATAATGAACTTAACAAGCTTTTAAAGCTTTCATTCAGATCCTTTACATTTTTATATGCATTTCTTGTACCACTTTGTATCATATAGAAATAAAATGAAGTTTATTTAAAAACTAACAACAACTTTTAGTGTCCACTTATAACCGGACCAAGATCAGGACCGCTGGTCGATCCAAACCGTTTTACACTCTGAAAGTGTTCCTAATAGATCTTTTTTAAATACATTTGAAAAAAAAATCAGCAGACGGCATCAAAAGAATTGGACAGTTACCAAGCATGTAAAGCGTCTGAAACTGTTGCTTAACCGTGTCTCTGTACTGGTACTCTCAACCAAAACATATGTTGTGGGTACTCAAATGAACCGTCTCATCGAGACGGTTCTTTTAAGCACCAAAAACACATGTTTTAACTTGTGGATAAGAAAATAATTACACTTTAACGCTAAAACAATTTGTTTATCTGGCCTTTGTAAAACCTTCCTAAACCCCTCGGTCCTTGATTGAAGTTAATAGTACTTGTAGATGAATTATGTTCGACATCGACCTCCTTGCCCTTTAACCCATATACATTGTAAGCCTAGCGTCCTTTTTGTGGAACATCAGCAAAACAGTGCAAAACCAGATCAGACGCCGCAAACGCGGCGTCTGATCAGGTTCTCCACTGTTTGCTTACAGAGGTTCCTTTTAAAATTAGATAAAGATGATAAACACCACCCAACAATCCTAAAATTGGATATGGAATCGTTCAATTGATAAAGATGAGAAAATACATTCGGCATAAATGGGTAAACCTGTTGATGGGCCCAGACCTGTAATGTTTTCCATAGACCTCCTTTATAGCTTTTAAGTAGGCTGTGGTCCTCACAACTCTTCAATCACAATGAGGCTGCCATAGAGTTACAGATTGGACCTAGTTCCATCAATAAACAAGAATGAGATACCCTGGTGACCGCCATGTTTTGCCGCTCTTTGGCCCCTGAAGGTGGGCACCATTCATGAGAGGAAAATTCTACTGAAAAAATACCAGAATGCAAGGTCCTTTTTTCTAAGCCACACCAGTAAACTTAATCAACAAAAGCAATGAGATGTTGTTTCAAAAAGTACAGCAAAGATAGACCCGTCTAATAAATACAATATATTTCCTAGTTTTATTATTGACCAATCATGAAACACCTTACAACTTAAAATAGTGTGCTGAGCTTCCACCCATCTTTTGACACAATCACTGCCCTTTTTACATTTATAGGTCTGTGACCTAAAAGGTCTAAGCATCCTCAGTAAGGACATGTTTGTGATGAGCAAATTGAACCTGTATATAGTTGACATGGTCGTACAGCGAAGATTCAAATCAGACTGCGCATTCCCCAAGTCTGATCAGAGATTTATTTTTTTGCATTATGAATTGATAAACCATTGGCTACCCATAGAGCGCCAATTAAAGATTCTGGTCAGACTATGCGGAAGCCGAGGCTCATGCTGACCTGAGTCTTCGATAGGCGGCCATGACATGCCAACTTGTACCTGTTGCTGAACACCGGCTCCGAATTGTTAAATACTTGGAGCTGTTAGTAGTACCAAGCGTGTGATGGACTGTTGTATCTGCCTAAACGAGTTCACCCTTTACTCCATAGGTTATTTTTTATCATGACATTAGTTTCTGTTTTTAGATAATATTGAAAAAATCAAGAAAGAAATAAGTACAGTTTTGAATACTTTTGAAAGTATTTTGGAAAAGGAGCATTTACAATGTATTTGAAAATATGGAAAATGGAACGTTTGTAAATATTATGAAAAATGGAGCATTTGCTCTTGGGAACGTTTGAAAATAAGATGGAAATCGGAGCATATGCTCTGTTCTTTGAGCAAATGCTCCATTTTCCATAATATTTCCAAACGCTCCATTTTCCATTATATTTTCAAACGCTCCATTTTCTATAATATATTCAATTACATTATGGTGTAAATGTTCAAAAATTATAGTAACGATAACGAGCATGCATACACACATTTGAAAACACGTAGACACACTAAGTAATTCCTTACACAGTCCAGAGCTCAGAGTTATTCAGTTAACTTCATAGCTATCAAGTTAAGGCTTTACCATCTCACATTTTCTATGCCTAGTGAAGTAGAGAAAAAAGAATAAAAATATAGAAAAACAAATCTCAATACAAACGGCCCCATATCTGCATTAAGAATTATAGCAGTCTCTACTCTTTTCCACATAGCAGATCTCTCACTTAAATCTCAATATAAACGGCCCCATATCTGCATTAAGAATATCAGTCCCAACTCTTTTTCAAACAGCCGATCCGTTTCTTCGTAAAACCGACGGAGTATTCAACTTTCAAACGATATTGGCCGACTAGAAGGGAAATATGGTAGTTTTGAAAATATCTGTATGACGTTTGAGCGGAAATATCTAGCATGTTAACGCGACAAAATGAGGTGCAAATTTTCTCCCGGGTGCAATTATTCTCCCGAGAGAAACCTTGATGCAAATTTGTCTGCTAATGCATATCATTTTTTAGCTTTGCCATCATCTTTTTTTAGTTAGGAAGTACATGTAAGTGGATATGACCAGGAAATGCCACAACCACACACTACAGACCAACCCCTTGTACTCATGGTCAGCAAGGAAGTCATAGAACAGTAACAGCCACATGACCACAAGAAGACAATTAAAGTAAAGTTACCAGCTCTCTCTTCCCCAAACCTAGAAAGGGCATCAAATAATGCAGAATAAAACAAGGACCAAACACAGAACCCCTTCAAAAACTGGGAGCAACAATGAACCAAAGAACGGACAGCAGCCCGGTCATCGGGGAGCTTAGATTAATTTTACTGGCCAAATCTTTGCCCTAGATTCTGTTAGTGTAAACCACAAAATATATTTAGATCTTGTGGAGGCTTCCTACAATGTAACTATACAGAATTAACAATCAAATCAATAAACATACCGTGATAATACAAAGGAAAGGGTTCTCAACTTACAGACAGTCAGCGCTAAAGAAAATTCAAAGTTGAGCCCGGTGGGCCCAGCCAAAGACAAACATCAGGCACTGACCCATTAATGAAAGTTTTATGTCAGGGTCGTTAGTCTAAGGCCTGACCAACCGTTGTGCAATTGAAGAGGAATCTATGGCTATTAACCACGAAACAGGCATGCAGACTGTCGCATAACATCCATGCTATATCCCACTGACAAAACACGCTTTCTCTTCGGTGAGTCAATGGACAGTTACAGGGAAAATGACGCAATAAAATTTCGACCAATTGGGTCGCAGGAAGAAGATAACAGGAAAAATAAAGTAACACAAAGCGGAAGTTGCTAGCATGTCTGTGAGAAAAGTGAAAACGTATCTCATTGTCTTCTGCAAAGGTGACTGTTCCGTGGAATTTGGCCCAAGATGGAGTAAGCACATGCCTATCTAAGGATAGTGAGGTTGAAGGAAAACAATAATACGCCTTTTGAATGAAGATAAATTAGTTAGAATAAGATAACCCAATTTTCATGTCAAGCCATGTCTAGGAACGAAAATTAGTATGATAGGATAGATGTTTTAATACATTTTGAGCGTCGTTGGTATGCGGATGGTGTTGTCAATCTGTTTAATGAGGTTTGGGCTCAAGTGCGAGTGAGAAGGAATTATTCTCAATTTAACACCTATATAGATCGACACCTAAAAGAGAATGCTGCGTTACAAGCCAAACACCCAGTATTAATAAGTAGTTTGACATTATACAATTATTGACTTCAATGAGGTTAACATGAGGATTTATCTACCCGAAAAAGTGATAATTCACCGAGGCCACTAGGCCGAGGTGAATATAACTGTTAAGGGTAGATAAATCCTTATGTCTACCGAAATTGTAGTCAATAACTGTTTTGATATAATTATGACTCTTCAACTAAGAATGACAATTTTCAACTTTCACTTTTGTTGTTACCTTCAACCTAAGGTCTTTCTCACAAGTTTTATCCACTCAAAATATTTTAATGTAGTATTTTAAATTTTGAACAGTATATTTCTTCTCTGAATGTGGAATGTAAAATTTAATCTTAAACCCCTTTCTACATTGTGTTTATTCAAACAAATATTAATGAACAAACAAAACAAAACTGTTGTTAAAATTCATTACCGTCTTTTATTTACCTGTTGGGATGTGAAACAGCAAATCATGTCAATTTCCTGCAGCACATGCAAGTTTTATACCCATCATTCTATGTTTAGCTCTCCAGAGGGTGATATTAGAAAAGTGTCAAAAAGATTAACTTCTGGAAACTAGTTGCAGCTGGCTCATGCAATATTTGCTTGTAAGCCAGTTCAGACCTGGTCCAGTTTTCAGGTAGACATAGAGATCTATGAAGACGAATTTAGCCAATCATGAGACAGGATTCTCTCAAAGTAAGTAAGGGTGCAAAGATCAGGAATCGATACAATCAAGTACCATACCTGACCCAGGATACCAATGGGAAAGTGACAAACTCACAGTAGGACACCACAAACGAGAGCCAAGAGGTCAGCCCTTTCCAAGCAGGTGACTACAAGTCACAATAAACAGACGCGCACAAAGGCATAGCAAACACAAGACCGAAAAAACATAAAATATCCACAAAAGAAGTACCGCCTTGGAACGGTCAGTTAAATATTGTACTGGAGGGCTTAAACCGGTTTCACGGCGCCAACCTCACCCTTAATTCAAATGTGGATCAAGACACATATATATTACGTTTGAATGAAAGACCCCTAACTTATCAATGCATCATCTTTCTAGCAACCTAACCCATCATAGGCAATTATTATGCCAAATATAAACACCCTCCATCAATAAATGTAAGAGGAGTTAGCGTTACGATCGATAAAAGAGATTTTAAATGTATACTCAACAAAAAAAGTTAAAGAAATCTCAGAAAACCATGCAACATTTGAACACTGAAGCAAACAATTATTCAATTTTTATTTATTTGTTTAGATACATGTCATCGGGTGAGAAAAATATTTACTTTAGTTTTCTAGCATCAATACCTTTGTGGTGGCACAGTGTCAAGTAACCCAGGGGTCAAAGGCATTTTTCGCAAAAAATGACTACAGAGTATTCCGTCAAAAACACATGAAAAACATGTAAGTTTCGAAACTTGAATTGCAATTCCTTTGAATGTCTCATGAAATCAACTTGATAGCCTTAAATATCACATTTCGAAGATGAGTATGCCTTCATCAGTACCGAGTGTGTCCCCAGTGAGCAGCAAATTGGGACTAGCACTGGTTTCGCATACTCTGGATACTGGTGATTTGGTGCTGAGGGATCAGCATCAATATCTCAGGCAACACTGCATCGAAAAGCTGGGGGTTTCTTGATGCCATTATTATGCGTTGGACCCTCTGTCCAATATTGTCATAGACGTGTTAAAATTTTAGACATGTCTGATGAGAGAACTGACCAGTCAATGCGCACAACATTGTTTTAGCTGATTCTAGTGAGGTGTGTTCTGGTATTGTCATCCTAGACCTGGTACTATCACTGGTTTTCGCCCAAAAAGAGCAGAACAACAGACCTCAACACCTCATCCATCTATACTGGACTGATCAAGTGTCCCTCTATAAGCACCTGATCTGTCGTCCTAGGTTTAAAACATATCCATCTCCCGAGGGACCTGGCGAACGTCAATGTATGAAACCCAATGTTTGCTCCGTAAATTGAATTTTTGCGAAAAATGGAGTGAAGACCAGTCAACTTTGAAATAGATTTACTAAGCTGCTATGGGAGCTAGAGACCCAGATAAAGCGTCATCGTTATAAAGACAAATGGTCACATTATACTATTGTGGAATTCAAAAGTCTTTAAATGTTTTAGATCTTTTGTTATAGCCACTCAAACAAAATTTCCTTAACTTTTTTGTTTAGTATATTTGACCTTTACCTTTCACTCCAAGGTCATATTTGAATTAAAAAACCTTTATTGTTATCTTTAGCTTAAAAGCAGCCTTTGTGGCAGATATGAACACCCTCCATCAATAAATGTAAGAGAAGTTATACAATACATTTTAAGTACGCTTGACCTTGCTCTTGGACTCCAAGGTCATATCGGCGACAGTTAACCTCCAGTGTCATCTACACACCATCGGCAATCCTTACATATCCATCAAACAATGTGAGAGGAGTTCGCGCGTTACGGCAGATTTTTTCATTGACCTTTGAAACGCAGATCAAATCGATGTTTTGAAATATCTTTTGACCTACACACTATAAGCAACCATCAACTAATGTAACTGGAGTTTACGTTTAGAGCTGTAAGACAGATTTTAAGCACAGGCGACCTTTTTAAATAGTCTTACAATTTCAAAACTATGCCAACGTAATTGTATGGTATTTTGAGTTGTGTGGTGATGCTAGGAATTACTGTCCTGATATCCGCAGGATAGGATTAACACACAAGTGATCGAGTTGAGTATACATTCAGTCAAGTTAATGTGAAACTTAACAGTTGTAAAAGAAATATTATATCACTGTCACTCTTGGCTGGCAGGACAGTAGAATTAAATCTTCTTAAATTTTTTCCAATGTTTTTTTTTCTGTCAATTCATTATGTCGTAACTTTTATTGCAAGAAATAGTTATCTTCCTTTGACCAGCACATGTGAAATAATAGCACTTTCTATGAATCCATTTTTGATGATTCGTGGGTTCGTAGTCTATGTTGAACTGTTTTAATAATCTCCCTTTCATCTGTTTGTTTGATTTGATTCTTTACGCCCCAGTCAACCATCATTCAGTTATGTCGGAACGGGTCTTCCTGGGTTGAACCACTACTAAGCAAGGATTACTGTGCCTTGCTCGAGGACACAAAGCAGTGACGGCGATGAGTACATTTGTAACAAAAACAGCTGCTTATACAGCTAGAGGAAAGCTGCTTCGTAACAGAAGGAGAGAGACCCTGACCCTGACTAACTTAGAAAAAAGTTGCTAGTTAACCATTGACAAATCACCAGCCAGGAGTCAATTCTGGTTGTGCTTCTGAATCTGCCACATCTGTTTCCACTTCTGGAACTTGCTCACATGCACGTGGCTCACTATAATGTAGCATTTTTTGAAGTGTAGACTCAGACGAGCCTGTGCAGCCTTCTGTTGAGCTTAGAAACTTCAAATGATATTCGGTCAGTAGCTCGGCGGTCGTGGAGTTTTCAGGCGACTAGCAAAGGCTCTGATCAGACTGCGCGTATGCGCATGCTGGTCTGAGTCTCTGCTGGTCGCACATACCTAATTGTTGGAAATCTCATGTCACGGCTCAAATATGTTCACCATTGTCTATGTAATGCTTTGTATGTAAACTGTAGGGGAAGGGTCGTAACTAATGTTGGAAAAACTTGTGGCGCGACCCCTTGCTTTATATTGGCAATACAATACGTTTAAACTAAACGCGGCTCACTTGTCCGTGCAATACGCTTCAAACATCGATCAATTTGCTGAAAATGCTCACTTAGTTAACTTCTGCAAAAATATTTGAAACTAATTTAATCCGTCAAAAAATGTCCGCCAGAGGGAGTGACCAGTTTCCCTTAATTACCTTTATAAGAAACTTTAAATGTCTTCTCCTCTGAAACCATTGGTTAGAATTGAAAATAATTTGGCAGAAATAGTCACTAGTTGACCCTCTTTAAATATGGATAAACAAAGATTTTCTAGTCATATGGCGGGCTATTTCCCTAAAAGAGACGTTCGCTTTATTGTGTTAAAATAACGCCTGGAGACAATAGGCACACTCAACAAATACATATAGACGAGCCGTATTTCCACCCTTGCCGCCCCCGCCCCATAGAACGTATATTTTAAACGGGGTTTACTTAATGCATGTAAGAACTCTACTTCGTTTTGAATGAGAATTAATTTTGATCATCAACTGTGCTTGATATTCAGTAACATATCTGGGAAATAGACCGTTAAACCAGTGTAAACAATCGTCCTATCGCGATAGAGCAAATATGTTTATACAGTTGATGTACAATAAAACGACCATCTTGCAAGTGGTCTATTTTTGTCAGATGTTTGATGCCTTCTTTTGCTTATACAACACCTTCCTCCCCTAGACCCAAGACGCCCTTTACATATGTTGTAAATCTATATAGCAACATTTCATTGTCCAAAGGGCATCTTGGGTCTAGTGTGTGGGGGGGGGGGGGCCATCTAAAATCAAACTGAAAGACGGCAATTCATCTTTTCAAGGACAAACGTCACCGTTTTAAGTATGTTTCGTACGCATGGGCGGAAGGAATACTGCAACGTTAAGAAAATGAAGGGCACTTATATCCATAATACTTTAACACTTTACTTTTTGGAAACATGCAACGGATTTACTAAACGTCTCGTCTAAACGGTACCCATTTTAAAGACGTAAAATGAGGGGTGGGTGTAGAAGACATACGTTTTAACTGCTTTGTAAAGGATGACGATTTGAAACATATTTTTATGCGTTCTATGCATATTGTACTACCGAAATAGACCAATGTTAAAAACATTAGGGCAATTTGAAATTTTTGTTTTTGGATTCATGTCAACTAGGGAAAATATACGCCATATCGCTAGAACCTCTTTGACCCAGGCGGCGTGGCAGACCATGACTAAGGAAAACTTTAAAAATCTTCTTTTTTGAAACCACTCACCAGAATTCCAAATATTTCGGCGGAAATGGTCATTCCATGACCTACAAAAATAACTAAACAAATGTGATCCGTCAAAAATCATATACGCATACTGTACATAATGCTTGATAACTAGAGCCATTTCAAAGATATATATTCAAACTTGCAGGGCACTTATACTAAACTGTCACGTATCAGTAGGTTGAATTCCATATTTTTCAGACACTGTAACAGGATGGCAAGGGTACCCATGAAAAAAAAGTCACAAACGCGACATGTAATGAGAACTTCTGGTATCCTTTGATTTACAGACTACCTGTGTCTTCACACATTTGGAACGATATTTGTTCAGTTTCCCATTGCTCCTCTGATATCCTTATAGAGTTTGCAAGTCACACTGTTTGAATTTTTGCCAAAACATTGAATAGAGGATAGTCAAAGAAAGGTCAATCTGGCATAGGGTCAAAATTGCACAAAATTTGCTAGTATGCCAGGTTGACCATGCTTTTGCTATCTTCTTTTCAATTGCTTTTGGCGAACTTGAATGATCAAACAGTGTGACTCGCAAACTTTATTAGGGTATCAGAGGAACGATGGGAAAATGATAAAATATCGTTCCAAATGAGTGAGCACATACGACGTCTATGAATCAACGAATACAAGAAAATCTCATTGAATACTGTTTTGTGAGGTTTTCTTTCATGGGTATCTTTGCAAGCCGACAGAAAACATGATTTTATAGTGCTTGAAACATATGTGTTTAGACTTAATAATATCTAAGTATCCTGCAAGTTTCAAATGCTTATCTTTCAAATGGCTCCGTCAACAATTTTCTTTAAATGACAACTCCTCGTACACAATGTATACCACTAGTCCAATTTTAACCAAATTTCACAGTAATATTTCCTAGGAGAACTTCTACGAAATTGGTTTAAGCAATATTTTATTTGTAATTTAACAAGTGTATTACTACACAATAATATCATGGTACATGATCCATGCGCAGATCCAGAAAGTTTTGTCAGAGGGGGTCTAACTTTGACAACGTTTTTTTTTAGGTGATGAGAGGATCCAAATATTACTATGAGAGGGCCATCACAGGCTCGCCAGCGATACGCCATTTAAATGGCGTGTCTCTGGCGGGCCGATGATAGCCCAGCATTGAATGTTGGCTTTGTAAACTTTGCGATTTCCAAGGGATCCTGACCAGTATTACTAAGGAACCCTATATGTTTGTAGTTTTCCAGGTGAATCCGCACATGGGATCTGACAGTAAGCAATCGCTTATATTATAAGTCATCTCCTGCTACATCTAAAATCAATGACTAAATTGATGTATTTTGTAAATAGAGAATCTTACATGAGTGCTCATGTTTTATTGAATTTATTAAACGAGTTGAGGAAAAGAGATAAAATGCGAGGCTGGCAACGAGTTTAATAAATTCAATAATGCGGGAGCACGAATGTAAGATTCTATTAATCAGACTTCAATTCTAAACCATCCACTCCCTCAGACTTGAGGGATCTTTCTGGAGCATATACCGTTATGATAATGTTTTTAATGTAAACTCAACTCCAAGAAACCCATCAGGCAGATTCTTATCAGATATTTTATTACAGCTTCTCCCAGAGAACCAAAACCCTTCTCAAGATGAGAACACAAACAAGAATAAAAGTAGAAAAGGGGTCTCATTATTAATTTAAAACATTTTTAAGATCATTGCAAACTGTCTGAGATGAACATGCAATGTGCAAGTTAGAAAATTAGGGAGAAAGGTAGCCCTCTTTATAGCAATTACTGCCCGTAAGAGTTGAAATGCTTTTGTTTGCGCCATTTCATAGAATGTACCTGGCTCAACAGCACAGTAGAATGTTGTCTGCTGACAACCTTAAAACAATTTGAACCGAAAGCAGGCCCAACAGTCGGGCTTGATCTGGATCCAAGTGGCTGACACTCTAGTGGTATTCTTAAAGGTATTTTTTAAACAAAGGTTTAATTTGAATAAAAAGTCAGCAGGTGACGACAAAAGCATGAAAAATATCAACACTGGTGCAGTTAAGTAAATTAGAATACGTGCAGGTTGATTGGGGCCTTTGCTGTCAATATATTAAAAGGTATACATGAAAGTTTGGTACTTATTCATGGGTGCGCAACTAAGGCTCAAACAAGCATGTGGATACACAGCACCCACGCACGCACACACAGAGCAAGAAAGTAAAGCAATGCTTGGGTGAAGGTTTAGACACTGGTAAATCATCCCAGTCCTTAATAACATTTTACAGTAATTTCATAATTATGCATTAAAATGGCAGTATTCTGCTTGATATATTGTATATAAGGCTGATGACAGATACCTAGAAGTTCTATGGCACTGGACTCTGACTCAAGGGCGTTCAGAGGCTATTGCTATTGTTAAAATATCTTATGTTCTACACTGCCCCTAAGTTTTTATCAGAATGTTTTTTAATCAGAGTGGAAAACAGTGTGGATCCTAATCAGATGGCTACAATAGAAGCCAGCTAATTTTTAAGTATTAAAAAAAGATAAATCTGGGGTCAGTAGGACAGGCATTAAGGGTAATGGGTAATAAATGATGTTCGACTTCTGCCTCTGAAGTTGCCACATTCTGTAATATTGGTTATAGATATCCATAACAAAAAGGGGTTTTGTTTGATTTGATGCTTTACGTCCCAGTCAACAATCTTTCAGTTACGTCAGGACTGGTCATCCTGGTTTGAACCAGTACTAAGCTAGGATTAATGTGTCTTGCTCAAGGACACAATGCAGTGACGGTGGTGAAGCTCGACCCTGCGGACCTTCGGTCTCAAGTCAAGCACTCTACCACTGAGCCATTGCGCTCCCTACAAAAAAGATTAAACAAAACAAAATTAAAGAATCAAACCGCTGCTAAAATGTTTCTATTGGGTGAACTTTGGCTGTCACGTAACACATGACGAAAGTATTTCAGGCATATTAATGTTTAAACACATTTTTTCGCAGCTACCTAATCACACTTTTCCCTGGGTAAGCTTGAACAAACGGTTAAACGGTACGTCGTGCACATACTTTCGCTTTTCCTTCTTGAATCATTCAGCAGAAGGGAGGAGAAAGACCGCAGAAATTATTTGATGATCAATCTCCATGAAAGTATGGGATCAGACCCAGATTGAACTCATGACCCCTGGATCTGCCGTCACACAAGCATCTGCAGCCAGACACATAACCGCCTGCTGTACGCGGCCCGGTTGTGTAGCGTCTCATCTGGGCCCATGCTTTTTTTTTTGTAAAAACTCAATTTTTGCATAAATGCATTAACCACATCCCCACAAAATTATGCGTACATAGCAACACCCCTGCATAATGAATGGTAAAATAACCATTTTTAATACATTTGAATTTAGCCTTCCCAACTTGCCATTTTATGTCAGCATCAAAATTTACGCAGAAAACTCTATTGGTACATGTATTTTTGGTTGTTGAAAAATTCACAAAATTGAATTGCATGGGCAAAGATGCTTGAGCTAGGAGAGATGAAATTGTTTTATCAAAGAATCGGATCTAAAATAAACAACATAGCACACTCCACTGCAGACATAATGACCTTTGGAATTTCTTCCAGCTGTGAGAAGAAAACCTACTGAAATCTTGGAAAGTGGATTTAAATTATAGTCTGTTATCACTTGACATTAAAATTACTTAAAAATAACATTTTTGGCGTGAAACATCAAGATCTTTGCCATTTTTTACGAAACGTCATATTGGACGTCATTACGTTACGCACTCATCTGTTAACTACTAGTGGTTTATCGACTTTATTGCATGGCGTTATTACACTCCCAGACGCGACGCCAGGTGCTAAACCTCTTTAGTTAAAATAGTACTAGCACTAATTAACAAAAAAGATTAGAATGTTGGGTCACATGACCAACGTTTGGGATGAAAATGTCTCACAAACAACTCTTTTTGGTGACAGTTTGCACTTTGATCATTAAACTACGAAGTGATCACGTTTGTGGGATCTATTTTGGTTATTTGAATGCTATTTATACAAAAACTGATGCCATTTACAAATTGGAAGTAGCTGAATTTATACTCGTGGAACATGTTAATACTACAGTTTGTGGCCTTTGGGCATCTTACACAATATGACGCGAGACTACAATTGATTTTACTACAAAATTTAGTCATTCATTACAACACCTCCTATTATAAATGATGAAGCTGGCTTTCTTCTGAAGCTTTTCTCCACTCAAACATGGCCTGGGAGTCATTCTAGTCACTGACTAGATAGGGCAAGTTCGGCTCGCTTTGAAATCACGGGAGTTAAGACAAACCCTATGTTGACACAGCAGTCATGTTGGCTATCTTAACAGCATTTTACTCAGGTGTGCAGAGGCCTCAATTTTCCTAGAATGACCAGTTACCAGGACAGAAGCAACATTTTCTGAAAGCTTATTCATTGGGCAGTTCAGACATACCCAATAACAAGGATGCATGTATTGGTGGATTTACAGCCCACTTACAGGAGAACTATTTGCGTGAAATAACATCCTCATTCTATACAACCAATCAAGGGACATAATTGTAGTCTGATTCCATATTCCTGTCATACTGGAAAATATTGAAGTGCACTGCGTTCAAATAGAAAATCCAATATAATACTGCGTGTATATATATATATATTATATATATATATATATATATATATATATATATATATATATATATATATATATATATATATATATATATATATATATATATATATATATATATATATATATATATACATATAATACAATTATTGACTTAAAGGGACAAATATTTGAGCAATAATACTGGTACCACTCATTATGACTCTCTCCAGGGGTCATACTGGGCAGATCAAAAGGACAGCCATAATGAGGTGATTATGACTTCCTTACTGGGGCAATAAAGTGGTCCCATAAAGGGATTAGGTATTTTATGATAAAATATTGATCTTTATCTTAGTGAATGAAATTGTGTTGCATACAGGTAAGTCCCCTCTTGAGGCCCCATTAATTTTATGAGATACTGAAACTGTCCCTTATCAGTTAATCCTTTAATGATCTCTATTGGACAGTAATCTTTGTCTTTAAGTTGAGGTATTGAACAGTAAACGTCATATTGACCGACGCGGAGTGGAGGTCAATATGATTAAGTTTACTGTTCAATAACACTACATGTCTACCGAAACATAAGTCAACAATTGTTTTATCATATAATAAATGTATGTTATGCATTTCCTGCCATTTTAACAATAAAAACGTTGACGTTACGGATGGATCATGCGAAATTACTTGACGTTCTGACGTCACTGCACGTAAGCTGGTCAATATTACCTCGTGCCGTGTACTTTGCAACGTCACGTCCGGCAAACAATGCGATATGTAGTTTTATTGACTCGAGTGGATATGCATCTGGGCCAATCAGAAGATGTTTATTTATAGATTATATAATAAATATATATATGTTTCATATACTATGTTACAAATTAAAGTTTGCATGATTCATGATACCAGAAATGTTGTCAAAAGGGAACTTTTTAACTACAAATATAAACATCCAAAATGTTGGAAATCTTGAATTATGGAGAAAATGTATTTTCCAGAATCAAGGACAAGAATAAAATATTTACAGAATCAAGGACAACAAATATTATGAATGACCATCTTATTGGTATATCACCTTAAAGCGTATCCAAACACAGTTAAAACTTTGAAGTGTCATTGCCATAGTCTTAAAGGTGACAAAACCGCAATATTTTCTTAAAACGACCAGGTTTCTGTGGGGCACCAGATTACGCCTTTGAATATTTACAAGCATGAAGTGATAGAAGTGCAGCGGGTCAGAGGTACACGTATATATCTAGTGCATGGCGTAAGATCGCGGTGTCGCTGGTTCGAGCCTCACCGGAGGCATTGTTTACTTGAGCAAGGCACTTTATCCTCTGTTTTGTACAAGTTCAACCTAGGAAATGTCCTGACATGACTGAAACCCTGTTGACTAGAATGTAAAACATCAACACAAGTCAGCATTTCATTGAAGGGTCCTTTTTATACTTCATGATCCAATAACTGTTTTATCTTTCATGCGTATGCATACTCATGCCCTTGACCGGGGCTATTATGTTCACTTTACACAATAGTTTACCATATAATGACTCGCCTCTTTGGAAAATAGTCTATGCAATACATATGATATGACAAAGGGTATCTTATGGTTGTGATAATAAAAATCTAGCTAAATTATATGATAAGTCTGTAAAGTACCGCCTCTAAAGAGCATTTCCTGAAAATTTTGAAGCAGATATCTTCAAAATAATTGACGAATATACGGACTATGCAGCCCGGTTTCGAACAGGATGTCAAACAGGACGTTCACCCTAATACGACTTCAGAGTGCTGGTCCCCATTTGCTATTTGGTTGTATTCGGCTCAGTATCAATATCTGAGAAATACAATGGACGAATTCACATATATTATCTTTGTTATAATGTAAATGTAATTGACATCGTATGAATTAATACTTTTAAACGGTCGTTTTATAGAGAATTAAATCGACCCACTCTTCATTATGCGCCCTTGTAGGTGTTATGACCTAGTTGTTGCCACGACAACATCACTTGTACACAACCTTAACATATATCAGAAACGTTTGCTACTTTGGTGACATGAAGTTATAGAAACATTGGCGCACTTCGAATCGAAATATAGTCCCTACTATAGTAACTAAAGTTTGATTCGAACACCTATAGTCGCTACTAGGTTGATATCACGAACCTACTAGAGATGGTCGGAGCACCGTTACTCTAGTAGATAGGCTGGTTCCCTACTCTAGACCTATATAGCACGATGGGTTCAAGATCTAGCACGATGGGTTCAAGATCTAGCACGATGGGTTCAAGATCGGTCAGTAGCCTCAAAATGATATGTTTTTGTAAAATAAACCTAGCTGAGCATAATTTTTGGCCCTACTTATTCGTAATTGATTATTAGAAAGCGCTTTGCAATTTATAACATCCTTTTTGTCTACGACGAAGAATTGAAGTGGAGCATACAGGGCTAGTATTTTTGCTTACTTGCCAACCAACTAAAGGTTCCAACTCAAGTCGTTTGGGTGTAAACGTGCGTGCGCATCTATTATGTAAGAACTGTAGTAAGAACTTTAGTTCAATGCGAAGTGCGCCATTATCGTAATGTGAAATTTTGAAATTTTATGTGTTTTTTAAATGTCTTATATGTGATAATTGCTTGAATGCCTTACATGTAATGACCTTTCTCAGATCCGCGCTCATATACTTACTATACATACGTATTGCCACGTCTCATCGAGATAGCAAACGTCACAGCATACATTGCACGTCACAGGAAGCGACTTTGATCTGTCGTGTTGAAAGTCAACTCAATTCAATTATGATATGAGCGTATCACCAAATAATAAAATAACACAGAAAGCATGGTGGCATTGGTTGGTCGAGGTGTATTCCGTAAATACAGACCGTCAATGAAATAATCGTAAGTAAACATTCCATATGAACATAGGCTTCTTTGGCGAGACAAAGAGTTAAATCATATAAAAAGAACAAACGAGAGTAGATTGCTAATCAATCTCACCAATCCTTCACACGTGTCAAGTAAACGCCATCAAAATATCACTTGACATCGGTTCCTGTGACGATACTTGCATAAGTCAAACATTAACCGAAGTAGACCAATTCACGTACATGTACCTGTACGAGTACATTAAATATATTATGAAAGTAAGAATGACGGCAAAGATCAGGAATCGATACAATCGAGCACCACACCTGACCCAGGATACCAATGCGAAAGTGACAACTTCACAATTAGACATCACAAACGAGAGCCAAGAGGTCATTCATATTATAACTCATTCATGTTATAATGGAAAATTTATCATATGCGTTAAGGCATTATGATTAATATGTGTTCTCTTGTCGCTTATAAATAAATGTACAGAAAAACCTGTCTAAAACGGCCATTCTCAAAAAATGGTTTTCAAGACCCATGATCGCTTAACGCAGGTCAAAAGTATCACTGAATGCTCCAAGAGGGAGCATTCTGCAATACTTTAACCTTCACTAAGCTACCATTTGTCGTTAATATCTCTGTTTTGTCTATTTTGAGTAACCGCTATAATAACCACACATACATGTATCAGAGGTCACTAAAACTGTTACACATGCTTAGATACCTTTCACAGTGCGTTGTGTAATCTAGGGCGATTAATATTCTTTTTAATGCACATTACAAGTCGTTTTAGAAACAATGAAGTTGATCGGATCATTTTGGATATGTTTGCTGCATGCATTTATGCTTACAAAATGTTATGGAGGTCTGGTTGATGAACCGGCAGTTACTACAAAGCTAGGAACAATTATTGGACAATATCACACCTCTGTTGTTTTTGGTGAAAAAGTGAAATACGAGACTTATTTAGGAATACCATATGCCGAGCCACCAGTTGGTGATTTAAGATTTAAGAAGCCAGTTCCAAAGCAGTCATTTAGCTCACCATATAAGGCGATACAATTTGGAAACGCATGCTATCAACATTCAGCACTGCTGGATATAGTGAAAGGAGTTACCTTTGGAGAAGATTGTCTTTACCTTAATGTCTACGTTCCCTCTGTAAGACATGAACACCAAGCGGTGATGCTGTTTATTCATGGTGGTGGATTTTTTTCAGGAGCGTCGAACACTTACCCGGCACATGCACTGGTTGCCAATGGCAATGTTATAGTTGTCACAATCAACTACAGGTTGTCACTCTGGGGTTTTCTAAGCACTGAAGATGATCATGCAGCAGGAAATTATGGATTGTTTGATCAACATCTCGCTATTAAGTGGGTTAATGAAAACATCAAGTCTTTTGGAGGGGATTCAAACAGAGTTACAATCTTTTGAGGAGCAGCGGGCTCGGCAAGCGTTGTTGTTCAAAGTCTCTATGAAGAGAATAGGGGGCTGTTTCAGAGAGTAATTGGCCAGAGCGGTAGTATTTCATGTCATTGGGCATCTCGTGAAAACCCCAGAAAAGACGCAGAGACACTTGGTAAAGTTTTAGGATGTGAAAGCATGGAATCGAATGCACTTATCAAATGCCTTAGAAATGTGCCAGCAGATACATTATATACGACTAGAAATGATCCACAGAACGGTTTGGTCGTCTATCCATGGCCATTTGTACCCAGTATTGATGGGCAGTTCATACTAGACTCTCCAAAACATTTAATGGATAATGCTTCAAATGAGCAATTCACAAACTCGTTCTTTGGTAGTCTAGAGTTCTTAACTGGTATTACTTCCGAAGAAGGATTGTTCTTTTTACTTCTTCCAGAACTAGGGTTCCATGATGCGGAACATTTAGAGCCAACACGACAAGAGTTCATGGGACATTTACTTCCTCAAGCAATATCGTACACACTAGGTACAAGGATACCAGATATTATCAAACACATTATAGGTCATGAATACACAGACTGGACAAATCCAGAAAATATGTCATTTATCAGAGACAACCTGGTACGTCTTTATTCAGAGGTAATGTTCTCTATTGATATGCTTAAAACCATTAAGCTACATTCTTCAGTCTCTGACCAATCGAGAAAGAGGTATGTGTATCTATTTGATATAAAACCTGCAGAGGGAGTTATACATCCACCGTCATGGTCGAAAGGTGCTATCCATGCAGATGAATTACAGTATATATTTTTTAACAATACGGCAGGATTGATGACTGCATTGCCAGGGAGAGACTATTACAAAGCCGAGGAATGGGAAGGTGAGGTGGCGAAGTATTTGGTGACTATGTGGACGAATTTCGCCAAAACAGGGTAATATATCCAAATTTTGACCCTTGTCCTGTTGTGTAAATTAGCATATCTGTCTGCTTAGGTCCATTATTCAAACTGTTACGTGGAAAATACTGATCAATGTTGTCTTCTTCAGGAGCCATCTGATATTAAAACAATTATTGACTTATGTTGAGGTGGACATGGAGTGTTATTGAACAGTAAACGTCATATTGACCGACGCGGAGCGGAGGTCAATATGATTAAGTTTACAGTTCAATTACACGCCATGTCTACCGAAACATAAGTTAACAATTGTTTTATTATATAATAAATGTTTGTTATGCATTTCCTGCCATTTTAGACCATTAAAACCATTGACGTTACAAATGGATCATGCGAAATTACTTGACGTTCTGACGTCACTTCCCGTAAGCCATGCAATATTACCTCGTGGCGTGTGCTCTGCAACGTCACGTCCGGCAAACCATGCAATATGTAGTTTTATTGACTCGAGTGGATATGCATCTGGGCCAATCAGAATATGTTTATTTATAGATTATATAATAATATACAATTATTGACTTCAATGAGGTAGATATAAGGTTTTATCTACCCGAACAAGTGATAATTCACCAAGGCCGCTAGGCCGAGGTGAATATCACTTTTAGGGATGGATAAATCCTTATGTCTACCGGAATCAAGTCAATAACTGTTTTGTTATATGACTTTTAATTTTAAAATGAAAATGGTGCCACGTTCACTTTTGTTGTTAAAGACATGTTCAACATCTAAAGACTTTATCACAAGTTTTAGAAGTTTTTATTAAAATATTATGGTATTTTGCATTTTCAAATGTATATTAATTGTCTTAATGGGGAATATAAATGTTATCATCAAACTGTTTTTACAGTTTGTTTATTCAAGCAAAGATAAATAAGCAAACCAAACAAAACAAAACTGTTGTAAACATCCATGAAGGTCTTTAATTTACCTGTTGGCAGGTGAAACAGCAAATCAAGTCAATTTCATGCAGCACATGCTAGTTTCACACTCATCATGCTATTTCAGCTCTCTAAGGGGTACTATTGCAGAAGTGTCAAAAATATCAACTTCTGGAAACTAGTTCTAGCTTGTTTTCATGCGATATTTACTTCTAGATTAGACCAGTTTCCAGGTAGACATAGAGATTTATGAAGACAAAATAGGCCAACCAGGAGACAGGATTCTCTCCAGTCATATAACAATAATATACATTATATATAGGGGATATATCTACTTCTATCTTCTCGCCAGTTAAGTTCCATGATTCTAAAAACAATGTTATTCACAGGTTTCATAGAAAACAGTGTTGGTCCTGGCTTCTTCAGAAGGCAGCTGCTTGGCTGTATCTACTGTGTTTAAAAGAGGACTTGAAATGCCATACAACACATTGGTTCAAACGTCGAAGTGTTTTGTTACAAGCTGGTTATCAGTTTGTATTCTGTTCGTCTCCTGCTATGCATTCGCACTTTTAAGAAAGAAAAAAAATGAAAATTGAAATTTGGACACACTAAACAAAGCGAGTGAAGTTGATGTTGCAAATGCTTAAATCCTCGCTCTCTGAACACAACGGTTCTATAATACCTTACCAACCTTGGCTAGTGCTTTTATTTGGGCCACGACGCGAAAAAACCTGTCTTCGGGGGTTAGCGAGCAACACAGGCGCAGACCAGCCTGCATATACGCACAGTCTGATCAGCGCCTTTGTTGTTCGGGTTTTGGAAGGAAGCATATCTGTACTTGCTGCAGGTAAATTTCAATTTTCTAGCTAGTCTCTGTAGCTAAGGGGACTGGATTGATCTCGCTTTGTCAGAGACTCCGAAGACAGGTTTTCTCGCGACGAGGCCCATTTAGTACTGACGAGTTGTTATTTATGAGCCATTTTCTTTGCTTTATCACAGTTCAAAACTTTATTAGATTGATTCTCTGTGATTATACTTCTAGAAGTTAGGAAAAAGTAAGTGAGCATGACCAGAAAATGCTATAATGTCACACTGCAGATCAACCCATAGCACAGTGAGGAATGGGCACAGAACGATAACAGCAGCGCGTACATGTCATCAAGATAACAAGAAAAGTAAAGCAACCAGCCATCCCATCCCCAACGAGATGATTGCAAAACTAGAAAAGACACAAAGAACAGCACAACAAAACAAGGACTTACATTGTAACACAAACACCCCGCACAAATGGGAGCAGCAATAAATGGGATCTTACATGAGTGTTTTAGTTTTATTGAAATTATTCAACATCTGGGGAAAAGAGATAAAATGCGAGGCGTGCCGAGCATTTTATCTCTTCTTCGCAACGAATTTGATAATATAAATAATACAAGAGCAGGAATGTTAGATTATATTTATCATTATGAAATTTATATTACTTTGAAATCAGATTTATGCCGTAAAAAAAACATTATAAATTTGGTCATTATGCATGCAACGTTGTAATGAACGTCATAACGTTTCCCGAAAATCTGTAAACCACTAGTGGTTTATCGATTTTATTGCAAGGCATTTCACTCCAAGGCGCGACGTCATACGATAAACAATGGATAAGCATCAACGCGAGCTAAACGTTTAGATTTAAGAAAAACAACATAGTATTAGATTCAGTCATCTAAGTTCTCTAGTGGCTTCTACTGTCCTGCCAGCCAAATGTGACAGCGACGTCATGTTTTTTTTTACAATTGCATAGTAAATGCTAACTGGTACACACCACAAGATCACATGTGTATTAATCATATCCACGGGATTTCACTACAGCTGGTAACGGGGACTGTGTGGCGGCGGTAGAAAGTCTCCCTGCCCTTCACTATAGTGTAGATTTTATTTTCTTGACCTTTGGGATCGTGGGTTTCATTGTGGAACTTTGAAACTATTAGAGGGTCACTGATGAATCCTAAATGGCAGAAACTAGCTACTCTGGCCCTGGAAATATACACACTCTAGTTTAAGTTCTTTGGTGTAGTCTTCGCTTTAAAGGATACCATTTTAAAAACATATTTTTTTATTTGTAATAAACATTGTTCAAAATGCAAATATACACAAGTTCATATACAATGCTATGTGAACATATAAATATGGAGATCATTCGAACAGCTAGCACTAATTTTACACTATTAGAGAGAAGAGGGGAGGATTAGAGAGAAGCAGGCAGAGAGCCTGTATTCAAAGTTAATTAACATACGGGATTGTAGAGTACTATAGATCATATAAGTAATTGGATATATTTTATGGATGTGAACATAGAACTAGCACGAGCCTGAGCTCTTGCCTAGCCTCTATTCTAAAACAAGTTTGCCGCTCATGATAAATGGCTGGAAGAATGTAAAAAATAGAATATAGAAAAACATAACGACCAATAGCAAAAAGTCAGCATCAAAAACCAACAGGGATAGCGAGAATCTCACTCTTCTGTTACAGTTGGGAAGAAATAGTTATACATTGGAGACCATTTTTTAAAGAACTTATTGATCTTGTTGTTAAGGAAGGAAATATATTTCTCACTTAACATTTTTTTCTTTAGGAGGCAAATGAAGCCTTGGATATTAATATTTCCGGAAATAAAACTATTTTGGTAAATAAATTTGATAATATAAATAATACAAGAGCAGGAATGTTAGATTATATTTATCATTATGAAATTTGCAAGAGCATATATGTAATTTACTAATTCATTGTAACCAGTATATGAAAATAGTATTTCCCTGTCTTCTAGAGATAATTCAATGTTGACATTGGTGTTAAGCCATTCTCTTCATTCTCTTCAGAAGTTTTTGACCTTTGAACATGACAAAAACAAATGGTGTATTTTTTCTGGTTGTTCCTTACAGTCAGAACATACTCCACTATCAATTTTATTAATTTTAGTCAAGAAGGAATTTATAACTAAAATATTATTATTTAGCTCATGACCCGCCCACTTCCTTTTGCTTTCAGCCAATCAGTTGCAAGAACAGGACCATATTCAGCGTGGTATATTATCCATACCCACACTTTTGTGAGACTCATTCCCTTAACTTGATGAGAAGAAATTGCAGTCCAAAATGTTATTTTCACAAAATTTAGTTTTATATTTAGAACCCTAAATAAAACTGTGATAAGAATATTGACACAAAATGATGTAAATTCCAAATGTTAGCTGTTTCACAGAAAAGTGGTGACTGCAGAAAACACTGACCAGGCTGCACATGTACATTAAAGCCTGGACAGAAATTACACTGCTTGTCCCAAAATGATTTTTTAAAAGACAGCATGACCAAACGGCACATGAATATACACGCTGATCTGAGTGTCTCCACTGTTTGAGAATCAGGGTAGAGTGCACAAACAGTGGGGACTGATCAGCATGTACATCTGTAACGTGTGATCAATGACATGCTTCCCAGATAATTTTGAAGAAAAAATATAACAAAAATGCTGCTAAAAATCCATTGGTCCCAAATGGACGCATCTGGCTAAAAATGAAATGAGAGACTCCTAAACGAAATGTAGCAAAATGCTACATAATGTGTACATTTAAGGATGTAAAATCAACACAGGAAATAGCTGGGTTAGGGCTAAATAGGTTAAACAATGTTTTGTGTTGTTTATGAAATATACACTCGGGAGCTCCGCTCCCTCGTATATATTCCATAACCAACACAAAACATTGAATAACCTATACTTATCTTATATTGGAAATCTCGAAGTTTAACTTCATGCCATTTTTTGGTACTAAGAAAGTAAGATTTCCATTCATTTTCAGTTATGTCACCTATTTCAGCTTGCCATTTGTTCTGCGGTGTATAATCATTCACATTTACAAAAGTATCATAGAATACTCTACTACCTTTTTTGGCTTTCATAAGCTTTTTAACAAAGGCATTACATGTCACATTTATTTTGTTTTCAAAGATAAAAACGCGATTATCATTAATTTGGGTTATCCATGACCGAGTATTTTGTTTAAAAGGTATTGATAATCTAAAAAGGTGCCATTGATATTGTACATTGTTTTAATTGTTCGAACGTTTAAAATTCGCCATTTTGACCAATAATATCAAAAACTACTCTGATGCCTTTTTCATGCCAATTTTTAAAAAGTATTTTTCCACGTCCTATGTTTTCGTTATACCATAAAGGGGAGTCAAGGATTTGGCCAATATTTTCAACAGGTAAAATTTTACAGAATTCCGCCCAAATATGCATTAAATCTCTTCAAAAGGAGTTTTGTAACTCACTGCTTAATTTAAACGCGTATGAACCACCAATGGAGAAAAGAGTATGAAAATTAAAGATAAGCATGTCCATTCATTTGGTTTTGTTTGATTTGTTTGTTTGTTTTTGTTGCTTTACGTCCCAAATCAACAGCTAAGGTCATTGCGGGACGGTCAGTTCACCTAAGCACACTTTTTCCTGGGCAGGCTTGAACAAGCGGTTAACCAGTAATTTGTGCACATACTTTCGCTTGTAACTGACAACAACCCTTCTTGAATGAATCAGCGGAAGGGAGGAGAATGACCGTAGAAATTATTTCAAGATCAATCTCCACGAAAGTATGGGACCGGGCCGGGATCGAACTCGCGACCCCTGGATCTGCAGTCAGATACGCATCTGTAGCCATACACGTTACCGACTGCGCTACGCGGCCCGGTGGTTTTGTGTTTTTGTTTGATGAAGTATTATTTAGCTTGTGCAGGTCTCAGGATGGTAGAACTCAGGTCATTTATTAAAACTCTTAAGGTCTCGTGGCTTCGAAAAATGGTTTTGTTTGATGAAGTATTTTTCGAAGCCACGAGACCTTAAGAGTTTTAATAAATGACCTAAGTTCTACCATCCTGAGAACTGCACAAGCTATATTCTTTATTATATTTCTTCTTTTTTATTCTGTCCGGACCGGAATTCCATAAAAATTTATAAAATAGTTTTCTAATTCGGATATCAGTTCATTTGGCGGGGCTGGCAATGAAATAAAAAGGTAAACAAACTTTGAGACTGCAAGGGATTTGATAATGGTTATTCTTCCTAATAGAGTTTGTTTTCTTTTAGACCAATGATTTCTGATATTTTTAATTTTTAAAAGTATTTTTTGGGAATTTAAGTCCCATATGTTGAAAACAAGAGGGGAAAATTTGACTCCTAAAATATTTAATGGGTCCTGGGACCATTCTTATGCAAATTCGACACATAGAGTTTCAAGAGAGCCACACGACAAGCCAATCCATAATGCCCTTGTTTTGTCAACATTTTTTTTCAATCGCAGACATTATGTAAAATTGTTTAAGCAAATTCAAAGCTGCTTTTTAATATTTTTCTGTACCATCCAGAATCAATTGAGTATCATCGGCGTATTGTGATAGCTTATATTCTTTTCCATTAATTGAATACCTTTAATTTCTTTGTTTTTTTCTAACCATTTTTCCTAAAATCTCTGCATATAAAATAAATAGATATGGGAATATTGGATCCCCTTGTCTGCATCCTCGTCTTAAACCAAAAAAGTTGGACATAAAACCATTTTGTAAAATACAGGTTTCAGAACCTTTTTGAAATAAACCCACCCACGATTTTATTGAGTTCCCAAAGTTAAAATAATCTTAGACTTTCATAATAAATTTCCATGAAACGGTATCAAAAGCCTTTTCAAAAACTGTAGATAATAATAAACCTGGTAAATTTTGTTTCTTAGACTCGAACAGTACATCGTAAATAAGCCTTACATTTTCTCCTAAAAATCTACCTGCAATGAAACCTTTTTGATTTTCATTTATAATATTATCTAAAACCTTCTTTAATCTGTTTGATATGACAGCTGATGCAAGTTTGTATATTACATTCAAATAGGTCTCCAGTTTTTTTAAGTTAATCCGGGATTTGTTTTGTTTTGGTATGCAAGTAATTACTCCCTGTTTTTGCGTAATACTTAATGAACCATTTCGATACCCGTAATTTAAAGACTGTAAGATAAAATGGCCAATGTCAGTCCAGAAAAATTTGAAAAACTCCACAATAAAGCCATCCAAACCTGGGTTTTTTATTATTTTTCATATTTTTTAATGCAAAACCTAATTCAGAATACAAAATTTCGCCCTCCATTTTTTTTTAATCTTTATCTGACAATTTATTTTCATTTTCGCCTAGAATTGAATTGATCGAGACGTCGTTTTCTAAATTTACTTCCTTATAAAGATCTTTATAAAAACTAGTTTGGCAATTTAATATATCAGGTGTTCTTTTAAGAACATATTAATACATAAGTGATGTATCGATTCTAAGTCTCTGATAACTGGCTGACAGGACAGTACTACTGTCCCTTCTAAAGCGATACTTTTGTTTTGTTGTTTTCTGTTGTTGCTCCTGATTTGTGTGGATGTTTTGTGTTTGGTCGTGGTTTTGTGGTATAGCTCATTGTGTACTCTCTACTCTGTTTTGATCATCTCGCTGGGAAAGAAAGAGCTGGCTGTTTTGCTTTAATTGCAATCTTCTGACTGCTTCTTTGTTGTCCTTTTTGATTCGCCTTTCTTTGTCAATGTTTGGCTTTTATGGACGCATGTCTACTCTCCTGCCAGCCAAGAGTGACAGTGACGTTATGTTTTGCTTACAAAGTTATCAGGGGCTTAGAATTGATATATCACTTGTGTATTAATCCTATCATTAGGATAGGATTAATACTCAAGTAGTTTATCGATTCGCGTTAGCTCAAGTGGTGTGTTCAAGTTAATGTTTACTGAACAATTGTAAGCAAAACATGACGCCACTGTCACTCTTGGCTGGCAGGACAGTAATATTGATATGATTTATAATACAGTTGAGTTGAGTTGAATGTTGTTTGTTTCTTTGTCTGTGTTCTGACATGTGTGTGCCCTCCTCGTGGTGCCATTGATTGGTCTGTGATCTATGACTGTGACACGTTCAGGTCATACTCATTGATTTGACAATCAGAATAATTCGGCTCAATTCGAAAATCAAGCCTCTGATGTATTTTATTAGCTGGAACTGGCATAAGGAAAAATAGTACTGTAGCATGTGGGTTCAGTCCTATTCAAATATATTATTCTGATTACCTGAAGTGAATCAAAAAAGTTTATGTTTTTTTTTTCAAAAAAAATATCGCTATAGCGTTATTTTCTCGAAAAGACCTAGACTTTATTTATAGTAATGTTTATTGTGGGATGTTCTAACCCTTTGCTTCGCTGCAATCACACTTGTTATTGTGCTGACATGGTTTCTGTGACGTTAGCGTCACGTTCTGACGTCACGTTATCAAAGTAGACCCTCGATGTACATCCGACGTCTGATTCCACGGAATTGGCAGAGGCAGTTCCAATTTACTGTTTTGACAGTTGCATTCTCTTATACGAAATGCAGGAGTCTACAAAATTATTGCTCTCCTTTACTAGGTTATCTAATACCAGTAAAACATTCCTACACCTAGAAACCCAACAATTCAGATAGCAGCTAAGCATGTTACAAAAGTTATGGTAATGATACATGCATGTGTATTAATTTTCAGGAATCCTAATAAACCAACGCCTGTCAAGATGTTTTGGCCACCATATACTGAGGACAGTCAGTACTATCTCCATATCACCAGGGAAATGACGTCAGACGCAGTCAAAAGTCATCTGCTAGCTAGAGAATTCAATTTGTGGAGCAATATCATTCCCAAAGTTTATGAGGCTATGAGAAATTCCAATTAACTATTTAGGCTGAATGGAAGTCCCCACTCTTATCAATTGGACGAGTTCATTTCCGTTTTAAGGCTTGTTGAGTGGTTGATTTGTGGTTTGACGTTCAAGTCAACAGGTATGGTCATGTCGAGACTATCAGTTAACCTTACTACATTTTTTCTTGGTAAGCTTGACCAAGGGGTTACCCAGTATCCCCGTGCACATACTTTCGCTTTTAACTGACACCAACCCTTCTTGGAACAGTGGCAGGAGGAGAATGACCATAGAAAATATTTCATTATCAGTCTCCACGAAAGCATGGGACTGGGCCGGGATCGAACTCACGACCTCTGGATCTGCAATCAGCCTCGCTACTAATTGCTCTACTGTTCCCGGAAGATTATGTTAGCAAACAGTGGAAACACTGATCAGACACTGCGTTCTGCGACGTCTTATCTGGGTCTGCATTGTTTACATATGTCCCGCAAATAGGACGCTAATCTTATATGGCTTATTTCTTATCTATCCGAATAAATTACTGATGTGTATTATATTACATATATTTAAATACACTACATACGGCGTTTTCCGACATCGATCGATATGAACCATAATCAGACAACTCCTTAGCGGCAGTCTGATCTGGGTACAAATTATTTGCAATAGTGTAAAGGACCTCTGACGGTGGTAATGGGAATCACAGTGTATTGCTGCCTATTATTTTGATAAAAATTGAAGTCAATCAAATGCTTCCATCTTCATATATAAGCTCGCTGTTGGTCTCTGTTTTATGATTTTGCATTTGATTTCCTATTTCCAAAAATGTACGGCTTTATTTTGGGGCTAAAATGGTCACTTTTTGTATTATACATATAGGAAATTGAAAAATATTTTAAAACATCAGTCCCCCCCCCCCCGAGTCCCAACTAATCCTTTTGCACGTAAGTGTGTTCATATATTTTACATAATATATGTGAAAAGCTAGCTGGGACTCGGGGGGGGATGATATCCCACAGCCCATAATGTGACGTCTGGGCGAGCCCGATCATTAGCATTTGGATATTGGTGTGCTCTCTTGAAAATCTTTTTTTTCCCAGTATAATGAAATAATAAGTACAAGTAAGCTTCCTTTTTATAACCCATAAGTCATGAAATATTACAACGTTTTAGCATATTTTTCTTTCGATTATGAAAATTGTCCTTTTACTTAATTCAGTTGGTAGATTATTTTGCACATATACTGTATCTATCCAATACACATAAACTACATGGCCATTGACTAGGTGTACTTTATGCATGGATGAATGGTTATAGTACATTGCTGCATAATATTGCACCAGGTAAATACATTGTCATCAAGGTTGAATATGGACTACAGTTGATTTTCAAAATATTTCTTAACAAATGAGATGGAAAAAACAACAACAAAAATAATCATTAAAATGCTCATGATTTTGTACTTTAAAATACTTTCACTGTGATTTGTAATCGAGGATTTATGATATAATACCCTTACACGTGAAAATAAGTGATTTCTGAGTGTTTTGGTGAAGTCAAAGTTTGCAAACCCTACCCCCTTTTGTAGCGTCTCCTGTTTTGTCGTAGGGATCTGACTGTCTAATTATAACCTTCATTCGTTCCTAATGCATCAAGCGTCCTATTCAAAAGAATACCAGAGATATATTATGCATAGGGAAAATTTGGGAAGCATCTGAAAAATAGGCAGATACCCTATCAAAGTGTCAGAGGTCCTTTATAAATTAAAATGCTACTTTATATTAGACTAGCTATGATCTTAACCATTTTGAAAGAAACAATAAGTACAGTGGTATACATGTATTACAAACAAAGAGGATCTTACATAAGTGCTAATGTATATATTTCGGAATTTATTAAATGAGTTGCGTAAAAGGGATAAAATGCGAGGCTTGCCGAGCATTTTATCGCTATTTTACAACGGTGATAAAATAACAAGAATACAGGAGTATGAATGTAAGATTCTATTTATTTCATGGCTTTTAAACGATTTTGAAATATAATTTTTGGCATGAAAACCTTAAGCGTTTGGCCATATTACAGTCTAGCGACCTGTACTTTAAAACAATCGCTGCAGTAAAATTACATAGATCAACACTCTGTCAGATTGCTTTCCAGCCAGCCAGAGAACAGTTGATTGCTACCTAAACTGGGTCAAACTCCTATTTCTCTGCTTGTGCTATTTATACACTGAAAGCTATTTTAATTGCAACAGCTAATGGTTTACCTAAGTGTATAGCAAGCTGACAATCTATTTATAGCTTGCCAAACATTGATAATGGTCCATAAGAGGCCTAATTTTGACCTCTAATATATATTCAAATAAACAGCCTTGATAAAATCTCTAAGCTTGCCGTATCTCCATGCATGTAAAACGTAAGGCCAGTGATTAATTAGCCTTGGATACAAGTAAACTTCATTTAACAGTGCAGACCTAGATGTAATGCTACATCTGGCGACATTTGATCAGCGTCTGCACTGTTACCTATTGAAGGACCAGCAAAACACGTCTGCTAAAGTTGTTTGCTGTATATTTAGTACTAGTTAATCCCATGTAGATGGAAGATTCAATTGGAACATGAAGGGTCAATAGACTTACCTCTTTATGGCTGTTTGTCGCATACTTTGCTGTTTTTATACAGTAGGAACTTATTGAAATTAAGTTAGTATCTGGAACGGTCTAGTCTGGGTTTTGCTAGATAAAATAGATTCAACAAAAACAAGACAATGGTAAATATATTATGTTTTGCTGCATGCATGGAGCTAACTTATGACAGAGTAATTTCTAAATTCAGATGCTGAACCCAGTTAAATAAACAATTAATCTCAGAGTGTTGATAACACAATTACAGGCGAAATTTATGAACTGGGATCCGAGTTCCTCAAAAGTGCTTGTCCCTAGAGTGATAAGTGACGTTAAAAGCATATTGCACAATGTTACACGAAATTCTGTAAAAAACAACAACAAAAAAACAAAAACAAACTACAGCTGTTAAGTTTTTAGAACTAATTTTTCGCAATAACTTTTTTATCATGTGTTGGCGACGAAAGTTGTAGAGGCGACTTTCTGCCGACTTCTCCATAAGGTCTGATGCTTGTGGCGCAAACATATTTCTGTGTATATATAGTTGAAGATTTTGCAATAATTAGAATTCGCCCTCAATTTCTTAGTGTTTTATTGACAGGTAAAATTCGTATAGGCGTGACAGAAAGGGGTAGTCTCAAAAATAATCTTAAGTGGTGCAAACCCGGGGGGGGGGGGGGGGGGTCAAATCCCTTTATTCAAAGGTTGTGAATAAAATAATTAACATAAAAAAATATCGTTTGCATACTCTGAATTTACTGTGCATATGCAGAATCAACTTTTAAAGGGCTAAGAACCTCGGACAGTCTCCTATTCAATCTGCCCAAATTTTGAGAGCCTGTTGCTGGGATAATGCATATTTTAAAACTATATTTTTGTGCTTTAATGAAACCCTGACATTTAGAGTACCTAGCAAAATATCAATATTTTGAAAATATAGCATGATTATGCCAGAAGATTCGGGTTTAGGGGGTGGGGTATTTTTGTGACAAAAATATTATTTCACAGAAAGTCAAAGTTTCGCCGGGTATTCACCTAAATACATGGAAATATAATGTTAGGGGCATAAAACTTCCGACGAAAGTGATGTGTTTGCATAAAATTCAGGTTGAGAAGATTTTATAGCTTCTTCAAAATAAGTAAGCTGTCCAAAACGTTTGACAATTAACTGTTTTGTATGAGTGCAGCCAGTTTGACATGTTCACTCAGGTGTATCATACCTTCTTTCAGTATAAGTCATAGTCTAGATAAACACAATATTTGAGCTTAAAATTATGAATATTTTTAAATTATCAGATTAAACTTAAAAGAACCGTCTCATTGCGACGGAACTTTTGAGCACCCATAACATATGTTTTGGTTGAGAAATAAGACAATTAATAACTTGGTACACAATCATAACTAAAGCATTGTAAATTGATATTTACCTACAGGTTTGCACAAAATAAGTTCCGGATAAGTTTTTATAATTAATTGTTTCTGAGCATTTTGACATAGTTCCCTCCTTGACCAATCATGGCGTTTTTATATGATGTGTGAAATGTAAAACTACCACAGTATGCAAAAGGATTAGTTTGGTCACGGGGGAGAAAGCATTTCAGCGAAACATTTTCTATTTTCTGTATGTCGAATAGCAAAAACAGGGTTTTCAACCCATATTTTTAAATAGGTACTTGTCCAATGAGAAATTTATTTACAAAGGTTGAAACAAAGCAGTATAAGACCACCCCTTCTAATTGTTATTGACACAATGAAAGTAGCTAGCCTATAGAGGAAGGTAATTGTATCACTCGGTATTAGGTGACAAGTGCATGCAGTCGAAATATTTTGGATATATGTTCTGGACAAAGCATTTTTTATGTTTTATATTAATTTGGGATTGTTTTACATGCACTTGTAATTCTCATTTATTGTGTTTAATATTTTTGCTGGATTTTTGTGGGATATTTTCATAGACAATTAGTTATGGATAATGCAGCATCTGGAAGTAGATCTACACAGGACGCTTCGCTTCTTACACAAGAGGACACTGTAAGCCTATATAGTGAAGAACATTATGAAGATGATTCAGACGACGACAAGAAGATCAGACAGGCGAATGCCAGGGCACTGCAGAAGAAACGTTGGTTACAGCCACGTAGACCAGCAATGGTTCTTCCAAAGCTAAGTACAATTTTCATTCATATAGTGAGGCATGTTACAAAGATTCAGTTGAAAAACTGGGTAGTTATGATAGTACTGGGCCAATCAGAAATGTATAAGGCAGTTTACGTTGAAATATTGATTTCTCAAGGTCAAGATAAACGCTTATGAAAGCGTTTTGGATATGATTGATTCGTTTTTGTTTTTTTTAAACTCCTTCCTCAAAGGTATTCAAGAACAATAAGTCTGCTTTAAACAATGCAGAATTAGTGCAGGAGACAATTTTGGATTTTTTGAAAAACAGGGCGTATATATGAAACATTTACTCCTTGCACAGTTATAAATCCACTTACAGTATCAGTGAATGTTACTGGTAAAACAGATTTATTTTAGATTTAAGGTACGCAATCAGTTTGTTTGGAAGCAAACATTTAAATTAGATGTTTGGAAAGTCTTGTTTGAGTATGCACATAAAGGGGATTTTATGTTTGTGCGAGACCTTATAATCGGGTACCTTCACTTGGACCTGTTTGTTGGCCACCGGCAGTATTTTGTTTTTTTCTTTGAGTTTCAAGGTCGAATCCGCTATTTTTCTTTACATTTTTGATGTGTGGCCAAAGCACAGGCCTAAACATACATTTTTGTAAAACTTTTGATGGCTCTAGTAAAACACTGGCGGGAACAGGGAATTAATAAAGACAGCAGTTTATTGGGCTTTGTGATACATTTGAAAAATGTGTTGATCAAGCAAAACAAGTTAAATCTGACTCCTTCTTACTTACTTTGCAGTCCGCTGGATTGATTATAAACAATTATAAAAGTGTTTGGGTACCGTTTCAATGTTTAGTTTGGCTGGTATTGTTGTGGAATCTCATTAAAGGGGTGCTAGAAATTCCAGAAACTAGACTTCATAAGGTGAAAAATGCCATATTGGACATTTTGAATAGTTTATATTGAGTTTCAGCCTGCAAAATTGCTCGTTTCCGTCTTTAGGTAATATAACTCAATTGATGACACGCCACTTGTATTTTTTGATAAATAACAGATTAACACAGGACAAACCTCTAAATATTTCTGGCTGTTTTGGGTTAATTCAGGAGCTAAATTATTGGCGAACTTATTTGAGAAAGTTAAATGGCTATCGTAAATTAGATAAGGAGTGCCGTATTTATCCAATATAGCAGCAGTTATGCAGTTGCAGCATTTATAGAAAATCAGAATGAGATGGTATGCCATAGAATGTTTTCAGATTTTGAAAGAACGCAGTCTTCCACAGCAAGAGAATTGATGGCTATAGATTTGGTTGTTAATTCATTTTGTTAAGAATTTACTAATACGAGGATACAAATTTGTTCTGATTCTCAAAACGCTGTCAGCATCTTAAAAAGGGTAACAGAAAAGAGCATTTACATGTGTTCGCCATGAGTGTGTTTTCAGTATGTTTTTCACACAACATTCAGTTGCATTTTGAGTGGATTCCACGGGAAATGAATCAACAATCAGATTATCTTCGTAAAATAGTAGATTATGGAGACTGGCGAATATCAGACGCATTTTTCAATATGTACAGTCGTTATGGGGGCCATTCTCTGTTGATAGGTTTGCGTATTATCAGAACGCTAAGTTATTCCGTTTAAACTCAAAGTTTTGGAATCCTGATTCAGAAGCTGTTAATTGTTTTTTGGTTTCATGGACAGGAGAGAACAATTACTTAGTTCCTTCTGTTCATTTAGTGGTAAGGTGTTTGAGACCTTTATAACAATGTAAGGCTGAGGGGACATTAACTACACCTACACGGCCTTCTGTAAGTCTTTGGCCATTTTTTATTTCCAGAGGGTGGAAAACGCGCAGCTTTTATTGTGGATTTTAAGTTGATTGCAAAGGGCGGAATATTTGCTGAAGGCCCTTTGAAGAGCAAATTGTTTAGCAGGGACAAAGTCAAGTCAGTGCTAATCGTTAAATTAGATTGTAGTAGAAAGGGTTTGGTTGTTTTGAAATATGAAATTTAGAGTGTTGTCTGCTTAGGTTGTCTGCTGCATGCCATTATTTGTCATTGTTGACCAATTTAGGTACAGAAACAAGCAGTATGGTTTCAGACGACTGGAGTAGTTTGATCTGGATCTATACTGGGTGTTAAAGACGGTTATTATTATAAAAATCAGCAGACGAAGGAGCAGACTACTGTGGTTATGGTTAGCTCATTAGAGGTTTATGAGCATAGAACTGACTCACATTGTGAACATGTAGATTGAGTTATATGTCACAGGTTGAATGATTAACCTATTATTAAACAGTTTAGCGAAAGATGTGTTTTTATTACAAGGATATTGTTTGTATATCATTGATATAGACAAGGGAAATGAAATGTGTAATTGGTTTTCTGGTGGGTTGTTAACAGTGTGAAATTGTTTTTTCATTCTAGGTGGGACGATATCAACCTTGATGGGAAGTGTTAGACACAAATGTCAAGCCAACAGAACTCTAGAAAAGTTATGAAATCCACTAACTCAGTTAATATGGTGGCTAGTCGTCAAGATCAAACAAAACAAGCTTATGAATGTGCTTTCAAAGCCTTCGTTAATTGGTGCAAGGTCACAAGTCGATCGCATATGCCGGCTACAACAGCTAGAGACAATAGCTCTATACCTTGTAAGTTTGGTACAAACTAGCTCATCTAAATCAACATAAAATAAGGCATTTAATGCATTAGTTGGTTTCATGAGCTAGAAGGTGTAGAGTATAATCCATGGATAGCAGTGAATGGTTGAAGCTTTGTTTAGACGGTTGCTGTCGACTTGTGGCCAAGCCAGTTAGAAAAAGGGAACCTATATCCATTGAAACTCTTAAGGCTTTTGTATATAAATATCCAGGAGCTAACTGTTTGCTAGGTGATTTGCGTATAACGACATTGGTCATATTGTCTTTTGTTGGGTTTTTGAGAATTAATGGGGCACTTAAACTAAGGAGATCAGATATCATATTTTATCCATCACCTTGTTCTATTTCCATCAGAAACAGTAAAACTTACGTATATTGCCTAGGTAACAGTTTAGCTATTGCAAGGACTGGGACTTTGTTTTGTCCAGTTCATCTACTGGAGAGGTACCTTTTGGCAGCAAATATTACTGACAGTGAATCAGAGGAATATATTTTTCGTGCTATTATGTATAAAAGTTCGTCGAAGCTACAAAAACTTAGACCTGATCGCAATAAGGCTTTGTCTTATTCCACTGTATGAAGTATTTTTCTTCATAAATTGACATAATTCGGGTTTACATTCTTTGGGGTCCGATGGTGCCACAATAAGTGCTAACAACTTTGGATAGATTATAGAAACGCCATGTTCGTTGGGTTTCTGAAAAGTCTAAGGACGGTAACGTGGCGGATGATTTGCAAAGAAGATTGTCAGTTATTTGGATCTGGGTCTGTGACTTTATATATTTTGCATATAGATGCTCCATATATTCATTATGGTTGCTTTTTGGGATTAAATTTATATAACAACTGCATGTTTGCATGGTCCAGATCATAAATCTAAAATGTTTCCCGTTCTTTGGGGCCTCATGATAAAATACTGAAACGTTACTGTCTTTTTTCTTAGTTTGTAAAGTATTTCTATGCGTTATGACTAAAAGGAATTTAGCATAGAAATTAATTTACAAAGGTTGAAACAAAGCAGTATAAGACCTACCCTTCTAATTGTGATTGACACAATGAAAGTAGCTAGCCTATAGAGGAAGGTAATTGTATCACTCGGTATTAGGTGACAAGTGAAAAGCACTTTTGCGGATAATTCGAGAGTTGGACCTACTATCTTTTTGATGGAAAAACTATCGTTTTCTTTGAAGCTTCGTTCTGGTCATTTTATGGGCAATCCTTCATTAGGACTGTCCGAGGTCCTTTGTAGAAACAAAGGTAGGGTTTTCGCATGTCGTGCCAAATACTCTTATGCACGTGCTATGAAATGAATGGTTTTGAGATGACCCCACTTGCTAAACGCACGAGCGAATTAGGCGCGATATCCATTATAATTGAACAAGCCATCCACATGATCCATTGCTTCAGTAATTGAATTAGGGCGGTGCAATATAGTTTTTGGCTGACATCTTGGACTTGTTTTATTTGCAATTCGCTTAAAATGTTCCTAGAGTGTATCTAAGCACAATCTTGGATGTTGGAACTGTATGGATAAGTTGGCGGAGATGTTCCTGAATTCTTTTCATCAGGAAAAGTTTTTCGATAAATGACACAGTAAAAAGTTATCGCGAGAAAGAAGTTCTAAAACATTACAGCTGAATTTTTCGTGGTTTATCGATTCTAATGCTGTTTGTTTGTTTTGTTGCTTTACGTCCCGAGTCAACAGCTATGGTCATTGCAGGACGGTCAGTTCACCTAACCACACTTTTTCCTGGGCAGGCTTGAACAAGCGGTTAACCAGTAATTTGTGCACATACTTTCGCTTGTAACTGATAACAACCCTTCTTGAATGAATCAGCGGAAGTGTGGAGAATGACCGTAGAAATTATTTCATGATCAATCTCCGCGAAAGTATTGGACCGGGCCGGGATCGAACTCGCGATCCCTGGATCTGCAGTCAGACACGCATCTGTAGCCAGACACGTTACCGACTGCGCTACGCGGCCCGATTCTAATGCATGGCGTTATTTCACTCCCAGACGCAACGTCATAATTATGATATAAATTATACTTGTATTAGTTGATAGCTAACTAATCTAGGATATACGCGCAGTGGCTCAGTGGTAGATGCTTGACATGGGATCAACGCGTCGCTGGTTCGAGCCTCACAGGGGCGTCACTGTGTTGTGTATTTGAGCAGGACGGTCTATCCTCTGCTAAGTACCGGTTCAACTGAGGGAACTATTGACTGGGACGTAGAGCATCAAGATAAATATTTTAACAAATCACCATGAAGAGGCATTTTTGACCCTTATCGAATAACTGTTTTATCTATACAGAACACAGGTATGTTTACACATACTCTTAATACCATACAATGAATCGCCTCATTGGAAAATCGTTTATGCAAAATGCGAAAACACATACATGCACATTTTCCTCGCTATACATACGTTTTGCAGCACCCCATCAGGATTTGCCCAGTTTTCTATAAATTTAAGCGTTCATATAATGCACCAGTTCACATGCATGTGCAAGTACATAAAACATATAAGACACATTCATGGTAAAAATATTGTATATGCGTTAAGGCATTTTGATTAAAGACATATATGCATATGCGGTTATTTCCCATGTGCAGCAGTTCTGAACACGGAAAGAAGGAATGTTGTCTGGGTCCTGACCTTCAACCATTTGCGAATTCGAGCGATAGAGTTTTCAGACTCTTTATGTCAGATCAATGTTCTGATATTTTCTTGGCAAAATAAAGTAATGTGTCCGAAATATCTATTGACCTTTCATCAGACATGTTTGTCTCAGTACCAAAGACAGATAGATAGATCAAGCAATGTACACAATTTCCATATTTAAACATTGTTTACAAAAAATACGAAAGTGGCCGAGATTCGAATTGTCTCTTATATATGTACGGTTATTTCGAGCTGCGCACGACCTGAACTGGTGCCTACTGGTCAGCCTGAAACCAGAGGACCCCAGTCGATTCCAAGGTTGGCACCTATTTTCAGTATGTTTAGTTCTTATGTTTTAGCATTCTAATGCTGAATTACTTCATACTAGTAAAATGGCATTATCACAATGACCGAAATGGTCATGTATAGAATTATGCATGGAATCTATTTGGTGGGGTTAAAGTTTGCCCTCCTAAACCATAATTAGCACGGTGACCCCAGAGTGATATTCTCGTTATGATATATAGTCCGTGAAATAAAACAATTCTTATTATTTCAACATCAGATCTTTCAATATATATTAATTTAATCTAAGAACAAGTTCCACTTTTCGACGATTTACCAAAATGAATCATGCAGTATCTTGTCACAGCTTAGAATAACAAATGAACTTGCAAATTTTCCAGAAGGTTTGAGGTCTTGAGCAATACTTTAAGTTAAAAGAAAGAAGCTGACTGAAGATAACAGCTATTTCAGCTTGATATTTAGGACTATTGTTATTCTTTTATCTGTATAACAAAAATGGTCAAATGCTAAAAACTTCCTCCATATAACATTATGAAAAACTAAGCACGGTGACGTATCCTTTTTATTGTAGAAATGGATAGCCCATACATAAAACAAAATGTATGTAAAGTATTGAACAGAGTTCAACATGGAGAGTATTATATGTCCTTAAAAGCGCATTCATATCTAGAGAACTAATTTTTAGTCCAACCCTTCACCTATCTACATACTGAATTGCATGCGAAACTTCGCGTCAACACAACCACCCTGGTTTTGTCTCTGGTCACTTATGCAATAACCACAAATATCGCAATTGTTAGCCAACACTTGCGATATTTGCGGCTCTATTGCAAGTGCTGAGCCAACACTTGCGATATTTGCGGCTCTATTGCAAGTGCTGAGCCAACACTTGCGATATTTGCGGCTCTATTGCAAGTGGTGAGCCAACACTTGCGATATTTGCGGTTATTGCATGAGTGTCACTAAACTGTGATGCAGAGTATATTGAAGACATGCTAAGATTCCTTTTTCAGTGCGTCGTGTAATCTAGTACGATTAATCTTCTTAATTTAAATGCACACGTCTTTTTAGCAATATGAAGTTGACCAGGTCAGTTAGGATATTTGCGCTATTAATGCTAGCTGCATGTCATGGCAATCTAGTTGATGAACCTGCAGTTACTACAAAGCTGGGAACAATTATTGGGCAATATCATAGGGCTGTTGTCTTTGGTGAAGAAGTGAATTACGAAACGTATTTGGGAATACCATATGCAGAGCCACCGATTGGTGATCTAAGATTTATGAAGCCAGTTCCAAAGAAGGCATTTAGTTCATCATATAAGGCGATACAATTTGGCAACGCATGCTATCAACATACAGCAATGATGGATATAGTTAAAGGAGTTACAATTGGCGAAGATTGTCTTTTCCTTAACGTCTACGTTCCCGCTGTTAGACACGAAAGCTTAGCGGTGATGGTGTTTATTCATGGTGGTGGTTTTCTTTCAGGAGCGTCGGACACTTATCCTGTTGATGCGCTGGTTGCTCATGGCAATGTTATCGTTGTCACCATCAACTACAGGTTGTCACTCTGGGGTTTTCTAAGCACTGAAGATGATCATGCAGCAGGAAATTATGGACTGTTTGATCAACATCTCGCTATTAAGTGGGTTCATGGAAACATCAAGTCTTTTGGAGGTGATCCAAGCAGAGTTACAATATTTGGAGAATCAGCGGGCTCGGCTAGCGTTGTTGTTCAAAGTCTCTATGAAGAGAATAGGGGGCTGTTCCAGAGAGCAATAGGTCAGAGCGGTAGTATGTCATGTCATTGGTCGTCTCGAGAAAACCCCAGAAAAGACGCAGAAACCCTTGGTAAAGTTTTAGGATGTGAAAGCATGGAATCGGATGCACTTGTCACATGCCTTAGAAATGTGCCAGCAGATACATTATATACGACCATGAATGATCCACAGAATGGTTTTGTCGTATTTCCATGTCCATTTGTACCCAGTATTGATAATGAACTCATAACAGACTCTAAAAAATGTTTGTTCGATAATGCTTCAAATGAAGTATTCACAAACTCGTTCTTTGGTAGTCTAGATTTTCTAACTGGTATTAATTCAGCAGAAGGCCTATTCTTTTTAATGTTTCCACAGCTAGGGTTCCATGACGCGGAACATTTAGAGCCAACACGACAAGAGATGACAGGAACATTGCTTCCTCGTGCCATATCGTACATATTAGGTCCAGATATACCAGAGATAATTAAACATATTATAGGACAGGAATACACGGACTGGACAGATCCAGAAAACAAACCAAATATCAGAGAGAATCTGGTACGTCTTTATTCAGATGTAATGTTCTCTATTGACATGCTTAAAACCGTTAATCTACATGCTTCAGTTTCTGGACAATCAAGAAGGAGGTATATGTATCAATTTGATGTAAAACCTGCAGATGAATTTATACCTACACCGTCATGGTCGAACGGTGCTAATCACGCAACTGAATTACAGTACATATTCTTTAACGAGACGGCAGGAATTATGACTGCAGTGCCGGGGAGGGACTATTTCAAGGCTGAGGAATGGGAAAGTGAGGTAGCCAAGGATATGGTGACAATGTGGACAAATTTCGCAAAAACAGGGTAATATATCCAATCTTTGACCCTTTTCTTGGTCTGTAAATTAACATGCATGTCAGCTCATGTCCATTATCCCGTTTAGTACAGTGAAATCAACGGCTAAATGGAACACAGGGTGGATCCTGATCAAAGGGGCTTCTTCGGATCTACAGTGTCTGAAGGGGATTCACCCATTTCTATTTTCTCGCCACTTATGTTCCATGTTTTCATTTATTACTATGTACAGCATGATTGCATATAAAGCAGTGTCGATCCTAGCGCTTTAGAAGGCACCTGATCTGGATCTGCAGTGTTTTGACCCATATAAGCATAGTGTCTTTTTTGTGGGGTATAGCAAAACAGTACAAACCCAGATTGCAAAACTAGAAAGGATACTACAAGCAAGGACTGCATAACAGATCAAGGGCCAAACACAGAACCCCACATAGAATCGGAGCAACAATAAACAACGAACCAACGACAACAGAACCACAGCCTTAGAACGGACAGCAGGCTAAACCACTTGGTGCTTAAATGTGTTTTACTGGTACCACTTCCTCGCCTTCGATTTTGTTGTTGTTAAAATACAAAAGTTATTTAGCTCGCATGGAGTCTTCCTAACTTCTGTAATGCAACGATCTAGTCAAATTAACAAACAATGATGAAACAAAGAAAAGGACTCACGCCTCACAGATAGTCAGAGCTGAAGAAAACCTCATGTTGGGCTACAGTGGGCATATCCAAAATAGTAGGTGAGTATGATCAGGAAATACCACAATCACAAACTGCAGACAAACCCGTGGCACCGCGAGGAAGAGCCACAAAACAATAACGAGATACCTGGAAGTCAAGCTAAGCAAAGCAACCAGCTCTCTCTTCTCCCTCAAGATGATTGCAAAACTAGAATGGAACCAAAGTAACGCATAACAAAACATGGAACAATTACATAATCACACATTGGGAGAAACAATCAACAACGAATCAACAACGAATCAACAACGAATCAACAACAAAAGAACATCCTAGCTATCAGAACCGAAGGGCCCCAAAATACATGAATATAAGACCAACAGGACTGAACTGGGTTATATTGTCGTATGTGTACCAACTTGACCCTTTGTATACTTGAAAACCTTGAAACGGATATTTTGGCAAACAGTGAAGGCCCAGATGTCAAACAACCTGCAGGTCCAGAAATACATCATAATTAAAAAAATTCTACCCATGAGCCATTAAAGTACACAATGGGCAGCCTCATACTTATTGTATCAATATGCGACAATCCATCAGAATACAAAGGGTTAAACATACTATCAATAAATCAAATGCACGATTTTCGGGGACATACTCTTGACATACTTCTCACACATCTTACATTTGTTTAGTACAAATTGCTTGTGCAAACACTTGAATCGCTTAGATGATTATTGATATCTTATCTAGAAAGCTTCACAAAATACCGTTTTATATAAAAATAATAATGTTTGTTCGTCGTTATCCGAAGATAATTTGATTAATTTTGCGTAAAGAATATATCTTGTTACAATGAACTGTATTCAATTATCATTTAAAGAATACTTATACTAAAATTCATGATTTGCTGCTGCAGCAGTGCTAGTCCTAAAGTTTTATCCCACCTTATGTACACCCTGTTCATGTTGATGTATTATATGTATGATCGATGTACCAGTTTTCGTGGTAGCTTCAGAAATCGTGGTAAGTAAGAAAGGGTACCATCAAAAACGTACACTTTGAAATTGAACAATGGTACATGTATATTGAGAGTAAGCGCTTCATTTAAATTTCAGATCATCCAAAATTGAACCCGCGACCTGACGTCACTCGTGACGCCATTATAGCATGCATACGATTGGACATGACAGCCGTAATTTTGTAAATACTAGAAATGAAAAAAAAAATGATTGACATTTTATTTATTTGAATAAAACTATCGCTCAATGTCATGTTAACGACAAGGAATTAGTTGTGTACACTTGGATTTTTGAGAGGTTACATGAAAACTGGTGCCTGTTGTGAAAGCGATTTTGCCCAGAATCAACCAGGATTTAACCTATCAGCACATTAATGATGAGTGGTAAATATCAAATGCAGCCGAGATATCTGTGTCACAAATCTTTATTCAAAAGTGAATACCTTGTCGTGACTAGATTGAGTTTAAAAAGTTAATACAACGAAAACTTGTACAACCAGTATACTAGGCAATCTACGCAGTTCCCCGAGGGACATCCGGGTTATCACTGTTTGCCAGTAGATATAAGTTGGTTAACAATGCACACTTTGTTAAATCAACTCCTTTGACAGCTTTGAGTGTATCCTTTCAATACTTTGTGAGTGTGTTACATACATATCGAAGATGTGCATGAAGTAGTTTGGCCTCAATTTTTGTTATTTATTTATTTTTTTTACAAATAATAGCATTTTAACTTAGCCAATTGTTGGATCATTATAGTGAATGATTTTTTTCAATTGTTTTCCATTTTAGTTTAGGGGGTAGGCCTATTGTATTGATTGTAACAGTTCATTGTCATTGCTTATCTTCAACTTTACAAATTCCTGTTGGTCCTTTCTTATTTTGGTCAATTAATGCTTTTAGCAAATTTAAGGAAGAACAAAATGTTGCGGGGTATATTAAAAAAGTAAGTTTTTATGATCAGGAAATACCACAAGCACACACTGCATACCAACCCAAAACACCGCGAGGAAGATTCACAGGATATTTACAGTAACAAGACATCCGAAAGACAACAAAAGCAAAGCAACCAGCTCTTTCTTCCTCTTTAAGATGATTGCAAAACTAGAATGGACACACGGTAAGGCACAACAGAACAAAGACAAACACAGAATCCCAACTTGCGTGCATCCCGGTTCTTGCTTTCATGCGAATAAGATTTGTATTCATTATTTCAGTAATCCTAATAGACCAACGCCTGTCAAGATGTTTTGGCCACCATATACTGAGGACAGTCAGTACTATCTCCATATCACCAGGGAAATGACGTCAGACGCAGTCAAAAGTCACCTGCTGGCTAGAGAATTCAACCTGTGGAGCAATATAATTCCAAAGACTTATAAGGCTATCAAAAGTGCCAATTAAGTGTATATCTATCAAAATATGCATTTAAATATCTTTGACAGTCTTAGAGTTGAGAGCCCCTCTCTTTGTATAATCATAGTTTGTTGATTTATTTGAGCCAGTGCATGATATGTCCAACAATGTGGTATGTGCGACCAGCAAAGCCTTAGATTAACCTGCGCATATTCGCAGTCTTATCAGAGCTTTTGCTTGTCGCTTGAGTATTTTATGATTGATAAGCTACTGACTTAACACCATTTGGAGTTACTAAGCTTCAAAGTAGGCTGCACAGGCTCGTATGTGTCCGCTCTATATCTCATATAAGCCCTGGAAGGACATTCAATAAGCTTTGGTCAAATGCTCATCCCAATATGATGACGTACAGAACCCTTGACTCAGCTTCGCAGACTGAATGTGAATGTCACAGTTGAAGACCATGCGATTTAGCCTCAAAATTCGTGTCCGCTATTTGCATTACTTTTTTGTCAAATGTTATCTCAGTAAGCCGGTACATTGTATGCAGAACCCATGGACCAGCCATGTAGACTCCAAGTCTAGGTAACAATTAAACGTCATGGGAATTAGCCTTGAATTTCGTGTCCGCTCTGTATCTTATTTACCCCCTCGAAGGATGATCATAAAACTTTCATCTCAGTGAGAAGGTGTGCATAACTCAGCTACACCGACTCAATGTCAGGTCTGAATTGAGGGTATTTTGATTTAGCCTTGAAATCCGTGTCCTCTATGTTATTACCTTTATAAACATTTTCATTAAACTTTGGTCAAATGTTCATCTCAAAGAGACGGTGGGAAAACACACGTCTCAGCGTTACAGACTCAAGACCAAGAAGGATTTACTTCTTTTTACTTTTCTTAAACAAAGATAATTCAGTTTACCCATTTCTTTTTCACATGCATTTCATGCTTTGCAGCACCTTTTAACATGTTAATGTGTGCTGCAAAGCATGAAATGCCTGTTAAAAAGAAATGGATAAACTGAATTATCCATTCAACCACCAGAGATATACGCGTAGATGGATGGGTGTTCTTTTCAACAGTATTTTAGTCATGATACGGAGCGGAAGGGCGATTATAAAAAAAATCAGTGCCGGAAGCAAGCACGGGGCACTGTGTTCATAAAGAAGCACTAATCGCTAAGCAATTCATTGCTTCTACAGCCAATAATCCAACCACTCTGACAGTGATTCTTAACTGTCATTCAGACTGCATTCTTGTTAAATTTAGATATTTCTTATGCTTTACTTTAGCTCGTGCATAACCTCACACCTTTTCATTTTTTATTTTAATGTGATCATTATTGCACGTATTTCTTGGGTTTTCTCAACCCCATGTGTTAGCAGGTGGTAAGTAGGCTCAGTCAAACCAATGTACTTCGTAGTGTGTATTTAAAGCAAATATGAATGCCAATTTTATATTAGAAATGCTTTAATTTTCACGATGGTACCGAGCAGCCGCTATCAACAAGTCAAAATGTCCTATGCAGAAAAGAAAAAGGAACAAAAGTGCGAAGCGGCCTTTTTTGTTACTTATAACACGACCCTTGTTTTTTCTTCTTCAGTTTCTTTTTTTTTCAAAAGCAAAATATTTCAAGTGATATCTCTGAAAATATATGTGTTTCTAAATAAACTGTGTTTACTTTAAGTAGATTTAGCGCTGCTTTGTCCATCTGCATTTCATCGTGGTATAGTTGTTGTTGTAATTAGAAAGGGAGACAGATAACAGAGATGCAACAGTCCATCTAAAAAGGGTACTTACCGCACTGGCGTGAAAAAAATGTTTTACATCGGAGCCGCGACACGTGATTTTCAACAATGTGATATTTGACTAGTGTAGACCCGGACGAGCATTTGCAGCCTCCTTTTGAGCTTAGAAACTCCAAATGATGTTCGGTCAGTAGCTTAACAGTCATCGAATGTTAAAGCGACTAGCAATGGCTCTGATACATGTAGACTGCGCGTATGGGCCTTTGCTGGTCACACATACCACACATTGTTGGGAATTTCATGTCGCGTCTCATATATAGAGAATAATACATTGTGTTTCCACGGTATGAAAAATCTGTCACGACGTGTGCTGTTCTTTGTTTTAGTATCCATTACTTTATGTCCTTTCTAGTTTTGCAATAATCTTGACAAGGAAAAAGAGCTGGTTGCTTTGCTTTAATTGTATTTTGGATGTCTCGATACTAAAAATGTCCTGTAGCTCTTCCTCACGGTGTCGTGGGTTGGTCTGCAGTTTGTGATTGTGGTATTCCCAGATCATTCTCACTAGGCTTTTTGGATGAGTACACATTAATAGCGAATCCGTCACAAACACAATGTATTATTCTGTATCACTCATGCCACTATAATCATATTATCACTAGTGAAATATGTCACTGCTCAAGATATTTAGCTGTTAATAAAAGTAGTTCTGGCAAAAATTATATCTCACTAGTGAACTTTTTCATCCTCAATATACTAAACCTGTCCCCCAGCAAACCATTTCACGCTAGGTATAAAAGATGAGTTAAGAACTACCAAATAAGGCTAAAAACGTCTAGTTTAGTATGAGCCTCAAGCGGGTTCATGCGGCAACATTCTCTGTAAGTGCGAGCAGTTAATGCTACTGACGATGTACTTGTGTTCGCTCTTCAAATATCCAACGACCCATGCTGACACAGCATGGTATAATTAATCTTATTAAGATTGTTAACTGATTCTAGTGTCGTGTGCAATATGCGCCTCGTCGCGAGAAAACCTGTCTTCGGGGTTTCCGACAAAGCGTGATTCAAACCAGTCTCCTCAGCTACAGCGACTACCTAGAAAGTTGAAATTTCACCTGTAGCAAGCTTACATATGATAATTTCCAGAAAGCGAATAACAAAGGCGCTGATCAGACTGCGCGGATGCGCAGGCTGGTCTGCGCCTGTGTTGTTCGCAAACCCCCGAAGACAGGTTTTCTCGCGTTGTGGCCCATATAATACTTATCGGAATTCCTGCGTTAAAACAAAACATATAGGGATTTGTGATCCAGACTGGAATCTCATACGAGCCATGTGACGAAGCCAAGATAAGTCAGGAATTTCAAATCAAATGGTTTATGAATGTTACACAAAGGTAAATACATGTATGTTTACTACAAAAAAGTAAGCGAGTATGATCAGGAAACACTATAATAGCTAACAAACAAGAAAGCAATGATAAAAGCGAAATAGACGGAAAATAAATTCGATACACTGAAACAAGACAGTTCTGTAAACTTAGGTATATATGCTGGACTGAAGTGTTGTCATGCTGTATGTCATTGTCTAGATGAATCCTTCAGCAAAACTTCATTGAGATTTAGTCCACAATCGATGAAGGACAAAGAAAATGGTCGGCATTGAAAGTGACTAGGGACGCCCAAACATATAAAACCAAAAATTCAAAAACTTGTTAAAATGACTTTATGTTTAAATTAGTTTATGCTTCTTCTTTATGAATTGAATTGAAGTAGGTACTCTTTAAGATAGTCATGACTTTCAGTCAGACATACCTATACAGCTACCCAAGTCTTTACATCAATTACAATTCAAAATACAGACAAGGTTGAGTGTGAAGTTCTTAAATGTGTTGCTAACATTTTACACAATTTCATTGATGAGTTTGTAAGATGCAATCCTTAATTAACTTACTTCCAGTGTTCATGGAGTGATTGATTTTGTAAAGAAACTTTACTAGGAACATCTGCACATCTCTTCAAATATGCTCGTATTTTTTTATTTAGATATTTATTGCTAGTATGATTTTGTATTTGTTAAAAGAGCCAGATCAAGGCATTATAGTCAAATTATCAATTACGACCGAAGTACAACTTAACGAACAGCTTCAGAAATAATTAGTTTCAACATATTTTATTGCCAAAATATTTACAGCAATGGGGTTGGGTCACAAGTCTCACAACATTAGTTTCGACCCTTCCCCTACATTCTATATATACACAATAGCTTATAAACATGGCTATATATACAAACGCATATGTTAACTTAACAAGTTGTAATCAAAGCAAAACAGATAGTAACATATCCAAGCCTATATCAGAATAAATAAATAAGTAAATAGATAAATAAGTAAATAAGCAAATAAATATAAAAGAAAAAATCAATAAATAATAAATAAATAAATAAGTAAATAAATAAAAAAATAAATAGATAAAATAAATAAATAATAAGGAAATAAATAAATAAATGAAGATAAATATATATGAAAGAAGAAAAAATCTAACATCAGAATAGTAGATAAATAAATAAGTAAGTAATTAATATTGGATAATTAAAAGAAAAACAAAAAACAAAAAAAAAAATAATAATAATAGTAGTACGACTGCCAGGAACCCCTTCAACTTGGGAATAGAACAAATTGAAGTAATATTTTTTGTAAAGGTTTGTAATGTTGATAGATTTTTTAAGTCATCTTCAAGGGAGTTCCAAAGTCTAATTGAAGAAGAAATACATGATTTTTGTGAGATACTAGTTCTATTAAAGGGCACCGATATATTTCTATTAATTCTCAGAGGGTAATTTGAAATTTCCCTAACTAAACAGCTAAAGGAGGAATAAAATATTGTATATATGAAGGTACAATGCCATTATTTACCTTATACATGGAAGAGAGTTTATGTTGTTGCCTTCTTTTTGACAAAGTTGTCCAACCACATTCTTTGAACAAGTTTTCTAATGTCACAGATCTAGTTAATCCTGTAACAAGGCGGGCGGCTTCATTTTGGATTTTTTGTAAAGTTTGTGAGCCCTGTTCAGAGCATCCATCCCATACAACTGAGGCATATTCTACAACTGGTAAAAGAAAGGACATATACATTTGGTTGAGAGCATTTCTACTAATGGAGTATTTTAGCTTACGCGTTATTCCCAACATTTTAGTCGCCGATAGGACAATATTTTCAATAAGAGAATGCCACTGCCCTGTACTACTGAAGGTAACACCAATAATAATCAGAAATAATTTCCCGACATCTGAACTTCAGTTAAGCAAATTCCTTTGATACTGAAGCCCGCGTTTGTGCATATGGTAAGAAGCTGCTGATATGGCTATTTATGAAAATGAGCAGATTATTGCATTTGCACATTTTCCCTACTGACACCTACAGTACGATAATTTAAAGTTTCATTACACCTTGTTATGGCAACATGTCGTACATGTATACAACTCGAAACACATTATTTACATTGAGGAAGCATTGCAGTGGCCATTTGAAATGCTTGCTCTTAAAATGCCGCTAAGTCTATAAGTCACTGTATTTATATTTGGCATTTAAATGAAAGTTATATGTAAGTGATTAACCAAATACCATATCGCCAACAGTAATTAAGTTAATTAATAGCTTATCACGGACCAACGTCACATCAGCTTACACAGTAACTTCAATTTGCTGCGGTTTACCTCGGAATGTAGAATGTAACAAAAATAAGTGTGAGGGTGGGATAGAAAAATCCGCCCCGCTGATCACCGATTGGCACCACGAGGCTTGCTGATCGCGAGAGACAGAGGCTTCCAAAAGTTCCAGAGTACGCTCTGATGACATAGCATGATTATGGCGCTGTAACGTGGCAATGATAAAACGTGTCATTCGACGTGCGGTTTTTCGTTTTTTTTTCTTGCCCACGGGTTGATATGGGGTATGTGAGATAGAATTATCTGAAATGTGTAAAAACAGCGGAAACCCAAATCTGGCGTGCACGAAAGTGCTCGTTACACTGACCACAGCACCTTACACTGATACGAGCACAGCAGAACGAGAACGAAAGCTTGCGGGCGGGAGGTTGGGGTTGGAGGTGCTATTTAGCTAGCATATTGCGGCCGGCTCTATTAGATTTAGTAAAACAAATGAGTCAAGTTATTTTTTATCTAGAATATTGAAAAAAAATAAGTAAGGATGGCATACAGCTTTGGAATGTGTTGTCTTATTGGTTAGAAATTATGTGGTAGTTCAAAAATGAGCCGCGGCTTGAGCTTTCCAACATTGTGGTATGTGCCACCAGCAAAGGATCAGACCAGCCTGCGCATACGCGCAGTCTTATCAGAACCTTTGCTAGTCGCTTGAATATTTTATGATTGTCAAGCTACTGACTGAACACCATTTGGAGTTCCTAAGCTTAAAAGGAGGCTGCAGAGGCTCGTACGAGTCTACACTTGTCAAAATGTCAAATTGTTGGAAATCTCATGACGCGGCTCAAATGAATATAAATGGGTGATCACACATGTAAACTGGATTTCGACTGAGCATAAATCTACCTATAACGGGTACCAACAACATAGAAAATATGTATTACTTGACTTTTCGCTTACTGTAAAGGCGGCAACTTTAATATTCATATCTGGGTGTTATTCGGCTAGTTCATCTGCTAAGGAAGGGAAATCAGGGTCATACTTGATTCATACTGTTCTGTGTGTTCAGAGTACTCCCAGAAGATGATGTGAATCAAGTGAGACAAAACATTTTAGCGTAGTCCATAGTTAATCTATGAATCAAGTACGCCAGAACATGTGCAGAACAATAAACAAAAATGGCGATTTACTTCATGAACAACGAAAGTAGCAGTTCCGAAGTAAGTAAGGTTGCAAAGATCAGGAATCGATACAATCAAGTACCACACCTGACCCAGGATACCAATGGGAAAGTGACAAACTCACAGAAGACACCACAAACGAGAGCCAAGAGGTCAGTCCTTTCCCAGCAGGTGACCACAAAGCACATATAAACAGACGCGCACAAAACATAGCAAACACAAGACAGAACAAAAACATAAAAGATCCACAAAAGAAGTACCGCCTTGGAACGGTCAGTAAAATATTTTACTGGAGGGCTTAAACCGGTTTAACGGCGCCAACCTCACCCTTAATTCAGATGTGGATCAAGACACATAAATATTTGGTTTGCATTAAAGACCCCTAACTTATCAATGCATCATCTCCTAAAACATATAAATCAAGATATAACAAGGAGATAAAGCAAGGATAAGGACTCAACAGTAAATTAAACTGAATACCGGAGCAAAAGAAATCCAACAGGTAAACCCCGGTGGGCCCGACAAACAGCCAAAGCATCAGGCCCCTACCATCTCATCAATATATAAGTCTTTAAGTCGGAACCATCATAGAGTCTGAAGTCCGACCCACCGGCGTGCAATTAAAGAGGAAAGCAAAGTTGCCAACCGTGATTGGGTTGACTACCAAGCATGCAGTCTGTTGCAATACATTAATGTTATAGCCAATCTTTTTATAATGGGAAATTATTTTAATGAACTGCACTGGAAAATTATTAGAGCCAACAATCCTCTTCAACTTATACACCAAGTCACCATAGAAATCAGGTTCCGAAAGTCCTTGGCGCAAGAGAGATTTAAGTCCAACTTGGAATTTAGAAATCAAATCATAGTATCGTCTATAAAATTTTGAAAATGTTTTGCGAAGTTTATGATACCGATAGCCCTGTTTAAGAAGTTTCTGAGTTTATAAATTGCAAGTGTTGAAGTCAGTAACATAGCTAGATGCTCTAGCAAAACGAATGAGTTGAGAGATATAGACTCCATAGGATGTATAACGAGGAACATCACCATCTAAAAATGGGAAATTGACAATTTCAAAATCAAAGTCGTCACGTTTATCATAAATTTTGGTAGAAACAATATCATTAGAAATTGACAAATGCAAGTCTAAAAATGCGGCTTCGGTATTAGAGGCATTGGCTGTATTAAGTTGGAGCTCTGAAGGGTATATTTGACTAACCATATTTTCAAAATAAACATTATTAATATTTAAAATATCGTCCAAATATCTGGAAGTAGTGTTAAACGCATCAATAACATCAGCCTGCTTATCATCAGAAAGAGACATCATAAAGTCCCTTTCATAACAAAACAGGAATAAATCTGCAACCAGGGGAGCACAATTAGTGCCCATAGGAATCCCAACTACTTGTCTATAGAGCTTGGTGCCAAATCGAATAAAAATGTTGTCCAACAAAAAGGTCAGCGCATCACATACATTTTGACACGACCATGCATGATATTTTTTAGGTTTTTCTGAAGTAAAAATGCATTTCTGTCACTACATGCAAGGTAAGGAGAGCCTTCTCTCTGGAAGGTTCTTTCAATAAGATCAATAAGTTTATCTTTAATTAAATTATGAGGTAAAGTAGTGTAAAGAGTAGAAAAATCATAAGTAGACAAACTGGTCGCATTGAAATCTCTAGCTTTAAGTTTATCCAAAATTTCACCTGAATTTTTAATCGACCAAAATAGGTTTTTACCGGATCTCTCATATACTTTTTCACAATATTTGATAACATGTTTTTTAACAGCTGTAAGACACGAGGTTAACAATTTAGAAAGTTCTGTTGTCGTACAAGAACTAGAATTTGCAATAAAACTTGCTTTATAGGGTTTTTTATGGAGTTTAGGTAACCAGTACAACGTAGGAACTTTGTCTTGATTTTCTTTAGCTTTGACACCAAAATGTAGGGCTGTATGACAACCATGCCCATCAACAATCACCCTTTCACTTAAAGAAGGCTGCAGTTTATAGGCATTAGTGTCAACAAGCTCACGCTTAAGAGTATTAATATAATACAATCGTCAAACAACTACAACATTGTTAGCAGCTTTATCTGCTGGAACCAAAACATAGTTCATATGAAAATCCTGGATACCTCGTTTAAGATGACGAAAAGAAGATTTAGGTTTAGGGGGCAAAAGATGTGTATTACGAGAGTAAAATGAAATACGAGTATCAATAATCTTAAAAATGTTAATCTTCCATTCCTTCAAAGCATCAGGTTCAACATTTTCCCGTTTGCACCAACGATTACTGAAGTCATTTAAAGAAGCAGCGATCTCTCTACGACATTTAGAGAAATCAATATTAGAGGGAAATCTATATTTAGGACCTTTAGAAATGATATTGCGAACTCTAGCGTCAGGAATGACATTTAGATTACCTGTAATAACATGCCCTGCAGAGGGATATAAATAATTTGAATTTTTACAATCTCAGGAGGCAGGAGTATTGGAATCTATATCTAAATCATTTACAATTTTATTAAAGTTAAATATCGTAGACCTTATTGGTTTGTTATATTTATAACAAATGATAGGAGTTTCAGAATTATTAAAGTAATTTGGAATAGATGAAATCACTGAATTATCCTTGAAGATACTATGTAAATCAATAAACTCAATACCTTTGTTAATGAATGGAATTTTGATAAAATGTCTTTTATACTTGACTTCAGAATCGATATAAGGACTAAGGAAATGTTGAACATAACACCTTGTAAGGAGTGCTGCTTTATATAATTTGTTTGCTCTATCATAAAGTTTATTAGCCTCTAACTCTAAATTGCGTAAAACTGAGATAGGCAAGGAACTTAAAAATGAAAATAAGCCATGTCGACCATGATTAGTTAAAGCCAAAGAAAGATCCTTTAGAGAAGTATTTAAGCGCTTGTAATTTAAGTACAAATTTTGCGCTTAATGTTGCCATTTTTACGTTTACCATGAGATCTACTTTTACGTTTTTTACATTCCAAAACAGAAAAAAACATCAAAATCTGGCATTTTAGAAATGTTGCCTTCATGGTATATATTATCATTAAAGCCTAAAGGAAAAGGTGATTGCAAAAATTTAATCCATTTAAGTTCAGTTTCATGTCTCTTAATATTTTTTAATCTAGTTGATGAATTAGGATCATATATAATTTTTTCAACAGGCTGAATTACAATTTTACTAGGTGAATGACCATTATTTTTGAAATGGCGATAAAGAAATGTGTCAAATTTTTTAGGCTTTTTCATTTTACGAAAGTGCTCACGAAACCTAGTCTTGAGGGATCGGCCAGTTTGTCCAACATATTGCATTCCACAGTTAGTTTCAGTTCAAGTTATAGCATGAATTAGATCCGATGAAGTTCAGTCCAAATCATTATAATTAATTATGGAGAATTTTCTACCATTTACAGATGATGTAATGGTAGTTTTAGTACATAAATGTGCGCAACAGACACACCTCTTGGCATTGCACTTAGAAACATTAGGATACATTCCGCGTCTTTTGAATGCATTAAATGGTTTAGTATACTTCCTGATAATAGGTGACCCAAGAGGAGATAACCTAATGGTAGGAAGCATATCCCGAAAATTGTTAACTGAACTAGGAATATGAACAGAGGACGCCGAATGTAAACTAATGGGAGATAAATGTAATTTTGTTATTTTCGTTCTTATCATTAAAAGTTGTGTGGGTAAGTACCATCCCAAGACAAGCAATCAACACACCGGTTATTAAAATGACAAGCCAGTATAATATGAGTCCTTAAAAGCAAAGGAAGGTATAACAAATGCAAGCGATAATCCAAATGGCTAATACAAGTCCACAGATATATAGAAAGCAGAAGTTATACAACGGGGTATGAAAATCGGTCATCTAGTGATCTTAAATGCGGTACAAGACATAGAGGATATCCAGGGACAGGAATAATGGAAGGAGATTGTACACACAATCCTGAGGATTGGAAAAATAAGAGCATTAAATGAAAGTGCGGGGAGACTTTTTAGGGCCGCCACGCAGCACAGACAAAACAACTCTGATAATCAAAGTAAGTAAGGTTGCAAAGATCAGGAATCGATACAATCAAGTACCACACCTGACCCAGGATACCAATGGGAAAGTGACAAACTCACAGAAGACACCACAAACGAGAGCCAAGAGGTCAGCCCTTTCCCAGCAGGTGACCACAAAGCACATATAAACAGGCGCGCACAAAACATAGCAAACACAAGACAGAACAAAAACATAAAAGATCCACAAAAGAAGTACCGCCTTGGAACGGTCAGTAAAATATTTTACTGGAGGGCTTAAACCGGTTTAACGGCGCCAACCTCACCCTTAATTCAGATGTGGATCAAGACACATAAATATTTGGTTTGCATGAAAGACCCCTAACTTATCAATGCATCATCTCCTAAAACATATAAATCAAGAGTCTGATAGCGATTCAAAACAGGAAATGGTCTTACTGGCACTACTCCTGCCACATGCCAAATTCTCATCTGCTGCTATTGACAGATGTCTGTAACTAGCTACGTTTTCCGACATTACAAAATTGGCAAGAGTCTATCACTAGCTCATTGCCCTTCTTTTCGCTCTTGACAAAAACTAGTCAAAAGTTCTAACCGGCCATCGTGTTTTTACCGATTTTCTGAAACACTGTAAGCACTATACACTGAAGGACTTTAAAAACGCAAAAAATGAAAACTATTATTTTTTGCATCCAGAACATTTTTGCCTTCTTTAACAGATAAAAACGGATGATAACGACACCCTGCTTCTATCTATACACAATACCGGTGTTTTTAAAGACACTGTCTGCCACCAGCTATGCATTGCTGTTTTACTATGTTTTGTACGTGGCGTCCCCACGAGTCCATGAAGCAAATAATTTTATCATTACACATGTAGCTTGTAAGTATACAGCAGTTTAAGTTTTATAGCTTTATTATTCATGCCACGTTTTTCTGAACATGAACGATCTGGCGCGATGTGAATGTTAAAATCTGGCGTGCGTGTTCCTGACGTCGCCAAATATCAAAATTGCTCTCCGTCAACTATACAGCGCCTCTAAGATCGTTACCAGACTACTGTGACAGTCAAAGATTGACGCAGGTCTTGTCAGTCAAGAATGGCGACCAGCGTTAAGAGCCAAGTTACGTCGATTGTGTATCGACGATATTTACATCGAAGATGTCCGTTCCGGCTGGGTACTGTCAGTGCCAGACGAATAGTAGGGCTCCAAGGATACAGTAATTTGTTTCTGATTTTTTAATAAAATTTTTTTATCACAAATAACTTAAAATCGTGTCCAATTTCTAGACACATTTCAAATTGCAACTTTAGAATCGTAGGTTATTGCTATTTGATATACTGTTGCTCTAACGTTATTTATTATTTTAACATAGAATTTAAAACATGTTCTGCTTGACATATTGATGTTCAATTTTGTCAAGTCGCTATAAAATTGAGACAAGTAAAAGTTAGTAAATACTATGAATTTCGATTTTTGCGTTTTTAAAGTCCTTCAGTGTATCAACTTCATTTGCATTATCGAATAGGCCAGCCTATCAGTAAACGATACCAGAAAAACAAACTTCTAAGCAAACTTTATTTATTGTATCCGGGGGAGGGGGGTTGCCGAATACATGTACCCTCAATTTCAAAATTCACAGGAATTTGCATAAGATGGTGGGGTAATTTTTGACACTTTGGTCAATAGCAACGAGTCTCGTGCAGATGGAGTGTTCATTTCAGCACTTTAGTGTTCAATATTAGTTTGGCGTTTGAAATGAAAACATTTTGCGTATGATAGTGGGTTATTTCACAAAAGCATGACGCAAAAATGTGCCAAAATGCAAATTTTGAAAATGGGGGTTCCATTTTTTTTTTAAATTGGTATCCTTCATGTACTGTTGAACATTTTGTCAATATATTTACTGTCTAGTATGTATGACTCGTTTGACTATTTTGAGATGCAAAAAGGTCAGACATGTCATTTTACGTTTTGAAGAAAAGTAATAAAATGCAGATGGCCGGTTAGAACTTTTGGCTAGTATATGTCTCTCTTTAGCCCATTTCCTAAATTATTGACCATTGGCAGACGTTTGTCACTAGCATATTACCGGATTTATCGCTTTTGCAGACATACATGTATGGCACTAGCCACTTTGCCGACTGCCGCTATTGAGAGATAGATTTCGTTAGCCCATGCTATTGATCGTTTGTACATATTACTTGGTTTTTCGCTTACTGTAAAGGCGGCGCCTCATGAAATCGTAATTAGGACTGGTCAACCTTAGACATAGGTAAAAGCTGAAAAGGAGGCGTGGTTTTATTCAAAAGTAACTGTATCATCTTGCGCCATTACCTCAATATAGACACAAAATACATTATTTTGTCCTTTAAACGCCAGCCAAATAACTGCATCTGAAAATGTCTATGTAACATAGGCAAAGAGGCAAACATTGTGGACCCAGATCAGATTGCTCCTAGAGGCTTCAAATATTTTAGTGGAAGACAAAAACATACATTTTGTGATAATGCGCTTTCAGGGTTAATAAATGTGAGTTCAATGTGTATACGGTTAGGATTTTCATAAAATGCACGCACGTTTGTGCGGCTCAAAAAGATTATTAACTCTTTACCAAATTATAAATAAAACCTGATTTCCCTTCATTAGCAGATGAAATAGCCGAACCACACCCAGATATGAATATTAAAGTTGCCGCCTTTACAGTTAGCGAAAAGTCAAGTCATACATATAGCTCATTTCCCGACATTTCGCTCAGTAGCCACTTCGACCGAAAATGCCTTTTTCGCATCTGTGTGTAAAAATTTGCCTTAATTTCATTTTTTCTTGTGCATGTATTATCTTTACTTTAATTATGATAGTGTTTTATATAATATCAAATATTAATTTGAATAGTTGGGTCGGGTGAATATTGTGTATTTTAACGAATATACTGCCATTGAAATACACATAAAAGCTTTAAGAAATTTGTAAATTAGGTGCAGTGATGGGACGTATCATAATACTCCTTACCTCGTGCATGCATCAGTAAGTCTGAATTAATAACGAAGTGTTTGAACTTTGTAAGAGAGTTTACAATTAAATGTCAATGCCGTTAGTGTTTATGCTGGAGTAAACTGTGTTTATAAACGAATGTAATTTTGTAATTTCAATAATAAGTACATATCATATAACATAGGCGTACCAAGTGTAGTTCAGCATTTCTGATTGTAGATGTGTCGTTGGTGCTCACGGAAATGACTCAATGATGAAGGTGACTTGAAACAAGCAAAAGTAAGCAAACTGCGTAACTTAATGATAAAATTATCAACTTGACATGTGCGTGCACTGAAGACTCAACATCTGTTTTGTATGATGTGAACATTATCCGTGCGTTCTATGGGTACATGTAGCTGCGGACCCGGTTTATAAGGTGGACTGCAAAGACTCTAATCAGGATGGGCGGACGTCCAGGCTGATGAGAGTGTTTTGTCAAATGGGACTACATAAGCATTACAATTTACAATTTCTGCAATTGTTAGTAGAAATGTTAAGTTATACTGTTAAAGTTTTGGTGCTAAAGTAAATATATTGTGTTTCTGGATGAAAAATGCAATATTTGGTTCAATAAGCAAACATTCACATTTGATTGAAAATTTCCTAGTATAATTGTAATCAAGGAATTACTCAAATGTAAAACAAATGCATTTAATAAGTACATATAGCCCGTACATGTGAATTTCTCACAACTGTATTCAAAACAGAAATGCATAAGACAATCACTACGAGCTTAGAACATACGTCTAGTTAAGCAACGGCTTTTATTTTCTTACCCATCATTTTAAACATATGCTTTGAGTGCTTAAAAGGACAGTTATTTCGAGTATCCAGAACGTGTTTGTTTTTGTTGAACAATTACAAACAATAATTTCAAGCAAAGCACTCTAATTTGCAGGCTTGCTAATAACCTTGGCTCCCTTGTTCTCAAATGCTTTGCATTTTGCGCCGTTTAACGATTGGCATAAACGAAACCAGAAATATACCGCACACTTCGTCAGTGGATTCAGCATTCACATATTAATAATATTCACGGTATCAGAATTTGGTGATTTTAAAAGATTGATATATTGGGCGTAGTTTAATTTTGGCGGTTTCTCAATTGAATGTCATATTGTATTATTCTTATTGTGGCTACTCTTAGGGAGTAGCCACAATAGGGCGCATATCATTGCTTTGATATTATCCTCTTTTAAGTTGTGAGATACCAGCATACTAAGGATGTGTGTCCATTCATTTGTCATTCTGTTAACGAATTCGAAACTGTATTTTGCAGTCTCATATTTTTGCAATGTATTTAGATATAACATATATGACATATATGTGTATTATTATGTTTCTACCCGTTTTTCTAGACTGAATTGTGGAAATACATAAAGCGGTAGTGTTAGCGGTACATGTAAAATAAGCCAGTAAATGACAATAACAGCTCCTAGCGAAAACTCAGACCAGCCTATAAACCAAACACTCTCAAACCAGAGCCTTTCCTATGTACATAATGTATAGCATAGGTCAATAATAGATATTTTTCGTGCAAAATCTGAAGACTCTGATCAGACTGAAATGGTTCACAGGCAGACCAAGGCGTACTTGGCGCACGCGCCACTTTTGCTGAAATCAAATTGTGTCTACCGAGGCAGTTAAACATTTCAGATCTTCCAGTTTCAAGTAATAGATAAAAGATACTTTTCCGAGGCTTTCTTGTTTAAACCGCGAGGTGGGCGTAGTCCATCGAGCGGTTTAAACAGAAAGCCGAGGAAATATCCTTTATTTAGCTTGTAGTATGGCGCAGGCGCAAATAAACACGTGTAACTGACACCTGACGAAATTTACATTCGCTCCTCCCTGCATCCGGCCTAAGCTGTCAATTATATTACATTTACCTACGGGTTAATTTGTGACTATTTAGAAAGTTCCCGCCTACATCGTTGTTTAACTAAAAGTGGAAGTTAGAGTACGGTTTTAAAGACATAGAAAATTTAGCAAAAATACTGGTACCACTTATTATGATTAGGGGTCAAACTGGACATATCAAAGGCTAATGTTTATTAGGTGATTATGACTTCCTTACAGGGGGCAATAAAGTGGTCCCATGAAGAGATTAGGTATGTATTGATAAAATATTGATCTTTATCTTAGTGAAAGAAATTATGTTGTATACAGGTAAGTCCCCTCTTGAGGTCCCTTTAAGTTTGTGAGATACTGAAACTGCCCCTTTTTAGTAAATTAACAAATGATTCCATATATCACAAAATATATGCCTTTAAGCTCCTCCTTCGTCGTTATTTTAGGGTGTCTGATTTAAACATCAGCAAAGATAAAAGAAAAAAGCACCGGCCATACTACAACTGACAGTTTCCTTACGTGATGGCGGACAATACTACGTGTACAAAGGCAGAACTTCCTCATGGCGTGAATGGAACCTATGGGTAAGCGTTTCATCCCTAAACAGAGAATACCACATGTAGGTTAGTGTCTTTTGATATCAAGTATACCAGGCAAGGGTTCAAGAACGTTTGTTAAATCGCGTAGCTTGGCGAGCGATTCTAATACTTTCTCGAACCCGAGCCTGGTAAACGTGATATCAAAAGACACGAACCTGGTATTCTATTGATCAGTTTAGAAGTTTGTTCACTCATCAAACTAGAGATTATGACGCAATTTTCTATTTTGTGTCGATTCAACGTCATTGACGACGTCATGATGACCTTATGAAGACATGCCATTGAGATAGACAACGTGCACCAATGCAATTTATATGAGAGGTAACTGATAAAAAAGATGATTAACCCTTAAAGCGCCAATCACAACTGCAGCAGACGACAAATTTTGCGACATCTTTCCCAATTTTCGATAAAAATAAGGTATGATATTACATAAGAATCGTCTGCCAGCAGACGATTCTCATGAAATATCATGCCTTATTTGTTATTTTTGAAAAAGCGGCAAAATTTGCAATTGTCGTCTGCTGCAAATTATAGGTGGCGCTTTAAGGGTTAATTACACGTTTTACGATACTCGCCCTATTTAGCGCGATATGGGCATACCTTCATTCTTCTTTACACCAATCTTGAAAATAGTGTGGATCCAGAGCTGCTTATTATGATACAAAACTGATATTCATCCACTCGATGAGACCATAATTGAGCCACGGCATGTGATTTCCAACAATGTTGTAGACTCAGGCAAGCCTGTGCAGTCTCCTTTTAAGCTTAGAAACTCCAAATAATGTTCAGTCAGTTGCTTAACACTCGTATAATTTTTAAGCGACTAGCAAAGGCTCTGATCAGACTGCACGTATGATTTTCATCCTTATTGTTATTCTGAAATATGTTTTATAGCAGAAATCTAATGACTGGCCTGTTATTTATGTCTAGTTACACGTATAACTGCAAACACGATTTGCATTTCTTCTTTCAAATTTCTCAATATTTTGTAAACATCAACATACGTTTGGTGTTCTATGGGTGGCTTAGACTTGCAACAGGATAACCTAAGCATGTAATAAATAGACAGACCATTTTGCAAAAAACTTATTATATGATCCTACGTGTACATGTATAGCTATACGTACATGTAAATGCATCTTTTTTAATTTTCTAGGTCAGTGGTACCAGTATTAGAAAAATATGAAACAGCTTTGTTGATGGTCCTCGGATTTGGTGGGATTTCCCTCATCTTGGCTATTCTCCACCGCACAATGAGAAAATATATCTTCCACGATCAACATAATGTGGACACAGCATTCGACGCTGGTGGACGGGTCAGTACTAGTCTAACGGCAGTCACTGTTGCTTCACAGTTTCTATGGCCTGGGGACCTACTTCAAAGCTCAACCATCACGGTTAAGGTACGAAAATTACCATTTCTTGTCATTCACAACAAATATTGTCTCCTTTCTCATCTGACCATGTACTTTAATGGCATGTATTGCAAACAATATGTACATACAATTAGAATTGCCTCGACCAATTCCGCGAAATTCGGTGGAATCAGACCACAGATGTGCATCGAGGATCTACTTTGATAACAAGGGTGCTAACACGACGCTGACGTTATGAAATGTGACGCTGATGTCACAGAAACCATGTTTACACAATAACAAGTGTGATTGCAGCAAAACAAACGGCATAAATGAAGTCTATGTTTTTTTTCAATAAAATTTTAGCGATATTTTATTTAAAAAAACATAAACATCATTGATTATGCTAATTAAACTTTTCGGATAATCAGAATACTCAATTTTAATAGAGCTGAACTTATATGCTACAGAACTAATTTTCCATATACCAGTTCCGGCTAACAAATGGAGCTTTTAGTACAAAGTACTATGGGTAAAGCTCCTTACATACACCCGAGCCATGATTCGATTCTCTAATTGTGGATGACTTTCCCAAATGTATATACCCAGTGTTTACATTATTTGCTTCCTTGATTGAAGTATTCCTGAGTGCATTTAAACATATGGATTAAACAAAAAAAGAAGGCTTCATTTTCAGGACGAAAACAGTGGAAGGGAATGGGCTACCTTTAGTTCAAATGAAAATATTTACATTTTCGAACCAATCCTTTAATGAGTCTTTAGATTTTGCAACCGTTCATAGCTTCATGATTTACACAAATTTGATTGACAGCTGCCAAGCTCACTTGCCCATGCAATACGCTTCGAACATCGAACGCATTCACCAGAAGTGAAACTGGTGTTGTGATTGACAACGAGCCACACCCGAGTCGCATGTGCATAACAAGCCTCTTGTTTTCTCCTTTTGCTGTCCATGATCAAGCTGGCTGTTCCGCTCTTCCGTTTTGCACTCCGACAAACAGTTGATACGATTATATTTAAAGTACATAGCTGTTTTGACTCCTAATTTAAATTTATTTTTTTTTATATTTTAAATATCTATAATAAGAAATATAAGCAACAAATTCATTTTTATCTGTTCTTGGAATCATGAATACTGCGGGTCTCTTGCAAAGTTAATGCGAAGCCCTCGGGCTTCCCTTACTTTGTGAGATAGCCGAAATATTCATGATTCCATGAACATTCCAAAATTGAATACATTACTTAAGTATTGATGTTGCGAACAATACTAACAGAGTATTAAACACGTGGTAAACAATGGCCGCATGGAACGGGGCTGGTTACGCTTTTAATGCATATATACAGACTAACAGCAGCCACTTAATAGTAACCAAATTATCTGAAACAATCGAGTTTGCGGACAATAACCGTTCCTGCTATCTATTCAAGAAAACAGAATACTACATGTATAAAAGCATAGAAATTACAAAAAAATGCAATATATAATAGTGTCTTTTATTAAAATACAGATAACTCACAGTTCACTCAGCTTCAATGTCCATGTTTTCTGAATCCCAGTAAAACAGTTCTAATTGACTTAATTATGGAAATGAGCGCTTTTTTTCCCTGTAAAAAAGCAAAACCCTTATGACATGGAAAACACTATTTTCACATTAGGTGATTTTTTCTTGAATGTGTACACGAGTATAACCACACAATGGGCGCTACGCATATGAACGCCTATGAGTGTAAACCAAATAATCCTAAAATGAGTTTTTTTAAGTCTTCCACTACTCTTCCCCTGAGTTTGTGCATGAGTTAGTGGGTACCCAACAATTGGCTTGCAGGGAAGGACAAGTGGCAGTTTACAAGCCAATTTATGTATGAAATATATGTTTGTTCTTTTCCAGAGTGGTATATCCGGGCCACTATTTTATACTGTTGGAGCTGCCATCAACATAGCAATGTTCCCAATTGTATCAGTGTACCTTAAAACTAGAGCACCCGGCGCCAAGACATTTCTGCAGGTAAAATTGCATTTTGGTATTTTCGATTAAGCGCAGGTATATGCATCTAATAAAGCATAGCATCCATTTTTTGTTTATAAATAGCGTCAATAATCTTGATGAGGAAGAGAGAGAGCTGGTTGCTTTACTTTAATTGTCTTTTGGATGTCGTATGACTGTATGTCATTAATAAGTGTATTTCTAATATTGAAATCATCTTGGTGAGAAAGAGAGAGCTGGTTATTTTTACTATATTTGTCTTTGTGGTGTCCTGGGACTGTTGGTCATTTATTGGTGTCATTTCTAGTTTTACAATCATCTTGACGAGGAAGACAGAGAGAGAGAGAGATGGTTATTTTACTTTAGTTGTCTTTCTCAGGTCTTGTGACTGTTGGTGTTCTTTTGCTCTTCCTCACAGTGCCGTCCGTTGGTCTGTAGTGTGTGACTGGAGTATTTCCTGATCACATCTACATACGCTTTTAGTCTGAGCCATCCCCTACCTTCTAATGGCGTACAAGTGGGGCTGTGATACCTGTATCTCTTTAAGCGGGCCATCATTGGCCCGCCGGCAAAACACCATTTAACCAATGATAGCCCAGCATTGAGTGCTGGCTTGGTAGCCAGGTGAGTTTTCAGGGTAATCCGTGCCCCCTGCCCCCAACCTTTTTCTAGATTCGCACATAAGCTTGCTCAGGAACAGTGTGATAGGATAACTGACACTTGTGATGCGGCTTTAACAATTATTGAAAGCAATATCAAAAATCCAAAAGCTACAACAACTAACTTGTTCAAATTCAATTGATTACCTTTTATGGGCCTATTTTAAAAGGAACCTTTTTGCAAGTGCCTAGGAGCTGAGAGTTGCAGAAATATGAAACCTGATTTTAATCGGCAGTTCATGAAAATATGAACGCTATAGACTAGATAAAACTTTGCATGACACCATAAGACTTAAACACCTAATCAGGGTCCATGCTGTTTGCTGTTATCCCTCAATATATACAATGGACCATCCAGACCGCACTGTATCAAACTTTATGAACAATTGCATTGGTCTTAAAAGGGTAAATAATTTATTTCTTTTGATTCTTTTTCTGTTTCAGATTATGTTTGCCCGCTACGGAAGACCAGCTCACGTGATATTTTGTGTTCTAGCCCTGCTGGTAAATCTTTGTGTGATATCTACTCTTCTAGTTGCTGGAGTGGACACTATTCAGTCCTATACAACAAATACCTCGGATGAATTCTGCATCATAATCATAGCCATCTTGTTCGGGTCGTACTCTTTTGTTGGCGGATTAGGGACTACTTTCTACGTTTCATATTTCAATGCAGCGCTAATTTTTGCTATTTTGATAGCGTTGAATGTTGAAATACTGTACTCTCCCAACAGTACCAGTGGAGTGGGTTCATTTGAGAAAATATATGATAAGATTGATTGCATCCTTGCACCAGCCGGAAATCAGGATAGAAGTTATCTGACATTTAGGTCAGAGACAGGTTTTGTGTGGGCATTCATGGGGTTATGTGTAACAGCAACTCTCACATACTGTGATCAAGGTTAGTATCTGATACTGTAAATTCGGAAATTTTCGCGAGAGATTAATTTTCGCGAAACTTCGCATGTGCGAAGTTTCCTGAAAATCAAAGTAAGTAAGGTTGCAAAGATCAGGAATCGATACAATCAAGTACCACACCCGACCCAGGATACCAATGGGAAAGTGACAAACTCACAGTTAGACACCACAAACGAGAGCCAAGAGGTCAGCCCTTTCCCAGCAGGTGACCACAAAACACATATAAACAGACGCGCACAAAGAAATAGCAAACACAAGACAGAACAAAAACATAAAAGATCCACAAAATAAGTACCGCCGATCATCGCGAATTGGCGATATCACTCTGGCGTTACTGATAGGTAAGTAATGTCCTAGTCGCGAATCTTAAGCTCGCAAATATGTCATTTAACGCGTTCGCGAAAATAAAATTCTCACGAAAATTTCTGAACTTACAGTATTAGCCACATTCAGCTAAATTCCTGCATACAAACACACCCAGTAAGGATGCATGAGCGGCTCAATATGGGAGGGTCTGAATGTGGTATAATGATTAGTGAATAATGGCCCTTTTTATAATGAATAGTGAATAATGAGCTAAAAATAATGAATAGTGAATAATGAGGGCCTAAAATTTAATGAATAATCCTATTTTTAATGAATTGACGAAAAATTAATGAATAGTGAATAATCAGATTTCTTTACCACCTTTCTTACTTTTAATGAATAATTAGTCTTATTTTCATGAATAACCCAATATTTTTAATGAGATGAATATAGGGCTAAATTTTTAATGAATAGTGAATACCAGACCCCCTCCCATCCAGACCCTCATATGGTCCCGTCTGAGAAACGCCATTCTGAAAACAACAAGGCAATATAACCTGGAAATCCCACAATCGAAAACCAACCAATGTCACCCCGCGGTAGAGACAGTGTAACAAGACAAAAAAAGAAAATCACAGAAAAGCAAGCACACGATACGCCGTGCAACCAGCTCCCTTGACATTGGCTAATGAAAATAAATAAATAAGACAAAATTCAAAACTGACGTTTACACAGCTTGTTTCATTGTATGAAAGAATTGCGAGGTCCTAAAAGCATTGCCTAGTAGCCTTACATGTAAAAGGCACTGCGTTCAAACAGCTCCATTGGGACCAAGAACACGTTAATGCATGACAAAAATATGCACTTGTTTTAAAATGTTTTTGTCTACATCTTTTTGAAATGTGATTGTGAGCACATGTATGTAAATACATGTATGAAACTCGCTCTTTGTCGTAACAGACGGTATATGATATACACTGATTGTCATTAATGATTGATTGGAATAGCACATGTGACCATATTTATTATAAAAAAGAGTTCTAGTGTTTCATTGAACAAACTATGATCTGTATTTAACCTTTTAAACCTTTCGTTGTCTACTAAGTAATCATACAGAAGCAGATCACCATGGGTAGTCCGATAGTGGCCTGAAATGGTATACTGGTTATGTAGACCGTGAGACTCATTTCAGATGCCGTTTGGACCAGGCATATAATAGTAGGAAATAAGTTCGATATTTGTAAAGTCCGGGGATCTGTTTGCATTGCATAGAAACGGGTCACTGAATACAAAGAGAAGTAAGAAAAAAGCAATAATAAAATACGACTTGAACTTGTAAGATATCGATAATCAGCATGGGAACAATGCAACTTTCAGTGCAAACTAGACTTTGCTGCTATGATATTGTTGCAGAGGATTATAGAAAATCATTCTTGATCCTACTTTTATAGTATTATTATACAGTATTCATGCCAATTGGAACACATTTACATAGTATACCACTTGTAACTGTATTTTTTTATTACTAAGAATAGTTTTAGACTTATGTCGACTTTATCTTAACAAAGCAACATGGTTGACGTGCGGCAAATGCTTAGGCAACCTTCAGCAGCATTTCATTTGGGTCTTCACTGTTTGCCAAAGAACCTGTTCACTGGTATCCTGGTCGTGTTTGTCAACAGGACTTTAGTTAACACTGCGTACCAAATAATTATTATTCTTATTTCTAAACCAAAACATATGCTGTGGGTACTCAAAAGGACGGTTCTTTTGAGCACACAAACCATATGTTCAAACTGTTGGGTAGGAAAGTGATTTATAATTTTACGCTCAGAAATTTTGTTTATCTAAACCTACGTATCCAGAAAGAAAAGGGTTAACAGACGTTGCAAGTATCACAATGGCAAAGATGTATTTTGTCACTATATGTTTGCATGTAGTTTGTTATATGTCAGGCCCGTAGGAAGCAATTACAGATTGGGGGGTGGGGGGGGGGCACACATAATTTTTTTTACAGATTGGGGGGGGGGGGCACACATAATTGTATTTTTAAATTGACAGACCTTTGTAATGAGCAATACAGCATATTTGTGCAAATTATTGGGGGGGCACGTCCCCCCCCCCCGTGCCCCCCCTATTCCTACGGCCCTGTATGTGTACTTGTGCAAGTTGTGGACATACAAAATGGCATTTGCCGAACGCTAACAGCATGTTATCATGCTTGAAAAATTGCAGTTATATGGCATTACTCATACTTCAGGCAAAACTTCAAAATAATGAAAGCAGCAAAATCTACACAAATAGTCTTCATATAACCCTCCTTATAAAAACACAAAAATTGACATGTTCGTCAGTAAAGAGTCAAATCAGCCTTTTTGGAGGTTTCTTCGTGTAGTGTACAGTATTATTATGTAGCAAAATACCAACATTATCGCCAGGTGGACTCTGGTCAGACTGGGTGTCTTAACTAGCCATCATGCCACGTTGTTGATATTTCATTAGCTGGCTCACTTTCAATCACAAAGGTAGCAATTTAGCATTTTGTGATACTCATACCTCACAACATAACCAAAATTATTTGAACGTTATTATTGGCATTCAGGAGCATACCAAATCACATGGAAGTCTGCTTATTCTTAAGCCTAAAAGCACTGAACAATGAAAATAGTTGAGAAGTTTTTGCGATGAAAGGTATATGATGTATGTAACATCTATAATGTATTGACCGTATGTTGTCCATATATGATGTAAATGTCCCTATGAAGCAATTTTTAATCGTGTACCAACAATATGTGATACTGAAATAAATAAGGAAAACTATTTCGAAATTAAGGCTTATCAAGTAACATGCCAATTGTATTTTCCTATTAACAACGTCAAACTGACAAATATTATTAAGATACCTGTAACTATATGACAAATTGTGAATGTAAATTTATATGACAGCCCAATCATTACATTTGATTTCAAGAACTACCACTTTGCTAACATGATACTTGCAGAGTTGCATCTGCATTCGATAAGGTTAACTGTATGACAATAACCCTGCAAGCAAAAAAATCCGCAAAACTTAAAATTCTTACCGTAAAATATGATACATAACACTCACTGCATATTGTTTATATGAGCCGTGACATGAGATTCCCAACAATGTGGTATGTGCGACCAGCAAAGTCTCAGATCAGCCTGCGCAAACGCGCAGTCTGATCAGAGCCTTTGCTTGTCGCTGGGATATTTAATAATATAAAGCTACTGACCGAACCACATTTGGAGTTTCTAACCTTAAAAGGTGGCTGCACAGGCTTGTCTGAGTCTACATTGTCAAAATGCCACATTGTTCGAAATCACATGTCGTGGCTCATATAGGCATATGACGTACTTTGTTATAGCGGCCTGGCAGAGTAGAATTGCAGCTAAACCAGTACAAGGGGTGGTGGGATTTCTGATAGCAGCTTTTATATGGTTTGCTATTCCCGTCACAATATCAACAACAACAGGACTTGCGTACCTGGCAACAGCGTCACAGAATGCAACTAATATGTTGTCGGCTGAAGATATTGACAGAGGTAAGACTAGTGTAGTTTAGTTGGTTTTCACTATCCCTATTTATATAAACCCAAATTTGACCACAACAGAGAATTATTTTTTATATGTTAACACATGTTTGTGTTGTGACTAGTTTGGTGACCCATTGAGAATGGTAAATATTGTTGAGACTGTGCAAATGTCTTCCATATATTTCCATGAATTGTTACTGTCAAATTGTAATTTTGCAGAAAATTATTTTTATTTCAAACCCATATTTAAAGATGTTTAAAATCACTCAAGTTACTATAGGAATACTGCTTGCATAAGTTTTGTTGCAATTTTATGTAGCCGAAATCATAAAATTACTCTTAGTTCAAATTCTGAAGAATCTACCGATTTCCTGAAAATCCCCTGTTTTTATGAAATAAAATCAATATTCGGGATATGAACTAGGTCAGTGATTGTTTTATCCAAACTTTAATTTAATTCAATACTTTCGTCTTCATGACAAACATAGCAGAGGAAACTGGACTCCAGTGAGTTTTAGACAGGGGTTAAAATTGCCGCTTGTGGAAAACCTTTAAATGTTTTATTAGTGTTATTTAATAATGGGCTTAAATTCAATATTTGAAAATGTGTTCAATACCGTCGTCAGTGTTTATAATGCTTGCATTTCGAACTTTTATTGTCTTTTGTATGTCTTGTTACTGTTAAATGTCATGTAGCTCTCCCTCACGGCGAGGTAGGCTGGTCTGTAGCTTGTGAGTGTGGTATTCCTGATCATACCCACTTACTCTTTGTATCTGAACGTACATGTGAACTTTTAACAAACAAAGTATAAAACGCATAACAAACACTTTAGTTTTGTCTTCCTATTTAAGTAATTAACTGTAAACGCAATTATAGTTATTTGTGGTGACTCTTGATCTTTTAAGAATCTATCCTGAATATGAGGTTGGGATAGAAAATTCCATCCCCAACCTCGCACAAATAATGGATTCCTTTTCTTGTTCATGATAATAAATATTGAAATTATTTTTAAATAGTTCTTGAATACATTGGGATGCGACATTACATGATTGCATCACTTTTACATGACAACGACGTCACTGTCTTTCTATGTGTGGCTGTTCGATTTTTATTTTTCCCACTGGCTGGTACAGGGTATGTGGGATAGAATTATCTCACATGGATAAAACAGTAGAAACCCCAATCTGGTGTGCAAGAAAAGTTGTTATTAGGTGATAACATATTCTACTTAAGTTAGTTTTCACTATCATGGTAATTCGGTAAAGGAAATAATGTTCATTGGTAATGCAAATTTCGTTTAGTATTCACATTTTTAGCCGCTTTTGCATCTGCTTAAAATCTACATTGCATCTAGCTTTTCATAACAATACTATTATTGTAGCCGCGGCATGAGATTTCCAACAATTTGACATTTTGACAAGTGTAGACTCGGACGAGCCTCAACAGCCTCCTTTTATGCTTAGAAATTCAAAATGGTGTTAATTCAGTAGCTTAACAATCATATAATACTGAAGCGACTAGCAAAGGCTCTGATCAGTCTGCGCGTATGCGCAGGCTGATCTGAGGCTTGGCTGGTCACAAATACCACATTGTTGGAAATCTCATACACTGGCTCATTTGATTATGATTTGATTTAAATGACCTAATTTAATAGGATTGCTTGCTTAACACGCACGAAATATGCCATACACAGGGAGTATCCATACACTAATTACCTGTATTATATGAAGCGATGTAAGCACCATCACAAAACGTTACACATGTCAGCATTCGTTATATGTCTATTATCCATAGGTCTAGTGACACCTTTTATGGCACAGCGGTTGCTTGGAAACTCAGGTGGAATTCTTATCCTAACGATGATAGCAATGACATTGATGTCTACAGGATCAGGGGAGGTGATGGCGGTGTCTTCCATCATTGTATATGATATTTATCAGATATACGTTAGTCCATTCAGGTAAATATTATCATAATACATTCGGTTTAAAATCGAACAAAAAAAACGCTGCCAGTATATACACCACTGCTGGAAGTAAATATCTCTTCAAAGTAACGTTGCAGGAGTAGAGGCTCGGGTTTATGAACTGTGAGCTCCAAATTTCTACTTGACGCCAGCATATTGCTCTCTTGAGGTAGCGTAAATTTTTTCTAGTATGAGATAGTTTTTACATTAGCTTATTGCATGCTTGGTAATTATGAATACTTTGTTGTCTGGTGAACTTTTAAAGAATTACTTTATCCCAAAAAAATCGTTCTAGAATGTGCTCAGTGTCCAACATTTGGAATCCTGATTGCATTTGATCTATTTTCAGACCTTACCAGGGTTAATGGCTCGCAAAGAACATCAAAAGATAAAACGCAATATCATTGGAGGGCAAAACGTTAACTGCATGTCAAAACGTAACTCGAAAATCACGTATGTTGACATCGTTTGATGTTATTGTTTGCTTTAAAAGATTAATATTTGCTTGCATGCAAAAGATAAAGGCCTACATATGCATTGGACTTTTGTCAATAAGAGCAGTTTGATATACTTTACATTTCCGTCGATATAAACTTGCCAAGTAAAAAAAGGAAAAATCAAGACAAAAGTCTTTGAAGTAAACGTCAAAGGTAGTGCTTATAAGTGTAAAGAGTATTCCATTAAGCTATAATAACAGAGAACAACACATTTTTACAATGCAAACGGTTGCTACAATTACATTTGAAACGGATACTGAGCCAATATATGTATTTGGTATGACAATTTTTCCTTGGATTATTCATTACATATAATCAGTCTGGCCTCTCATGGCTAGTCGTAACCTCTCTTTAAGGTTATGAATAGCCACGAGAGATCAGACTGATGATAAGCATTTTCTCTACATGCTGATATCCTTTGGATTGTTTCAGGAAAGGTGCAAAGCTAAGTTCATGTATACTGTGCAACAGAACGAAGGAACATCACCAATCAAGTAGCCTGATGAAGAATGAGGGAACAGAATTCTGTCAGTGTCCTTACGTCTCCAGCTGCTTGGAATGTAAAACTGATGAAATGAAAAATCTTAGTAAACAAAGCTATGCAAGGTAAGCTCTTTTCAAGGTACCACTTGTTATTTAGTCACTGCTAGTATATGAAAACGACCATTCTAACAAAAACAAACTATGGACTATTAGCCACAATCTCCAATGACCTTCATTTTCAGCTAAAATATTTATTAAGAGTGGTAAAATAAAATTTAATCATCAGACATAACAGTCTGAGAAGACCAGTGAGTAAGTGCTTTGGATCTAGACCACTGTTCCAAATACAAAGCACAAATCTATATTATTATATAACTAAGAAAAAAGACTGAATTTCATTGGCTTAGAGCGCTCACGTGGCCAGTCAATATATTGTCATATTCACTGGCTTGCGCGCGCTTGCCAGTGTATATTAGTTACTAAAATTAGACTCCTTGCTGTTTTTTCCCGTTCTGGTTCTGCTTTTCTAAAGCGTGGCTAATAATCGTATCGTAGTTGCTGAGAACGCAACAAATCACGCACTGGAGCTGATCTATTTCGATTTTAATGCACAATAAACGGCGAAAACAAATTCTTCAGCTTCTTCCAACTTTCCGCCTTTGCACTGAAGAACTCCCGCCAATACTTAGACCACGTCGCATACGTTTACATGTATTTGTAACGTCTTTCAAACGTAAAAACGACGTTACACCGTCTAACGCCACGAATGACGTCATTTACCAGTAACAAATGACGTCAGCTATCACACATTTTCCCTGCGCTTTCAAAGCTGTGAATTATTGTTTGGCATATCACACTTATTTTATCATTGGCTCTACATGCGAAGTGTGTTTGAATTCTTGTTTGTAAATGTTGAATGATGACACTCATGCACAACATATATGCAATAGTAAAAGGGTGGTCTTATTTAGGGTTGCACTGTTTATGCTAAATGCTTGTCTGTCCCAAAACTTGTATATAAGTTCAGTATTTTTTCCAGGTGCAATAATACATGTACATCTTTCTCTAAATGTTATATAATAAAACAGTTATTGACTAATGAGGCATTGGATATGATGTGATATCGACCAGATAATACCAATATTGACCGAGGCGAACGCTCGGTCAATATTGGTATTATCTGGTCGATATCACATCATATCCAATGCCTCATTAGTCAATAACTGTATAATAGCATACATATTAAGATATAACGTCTCTTTGCTTAAAAACGTATGGCATAGTGTAATAGTGTCACAAAACATATATTCAGTGTAAGGGGTGTGATAAGTAAGTATTAATACCTCACGGATACATGTTATCTTAAAAACGATAGCACAGTAATTCATCAAAACAGAATAGTACCTACAAATATGAAAAAAAAGACATCGTTTACTGAGTCTATTTTAGAGTGTTCATTAAACCATACATAACACAATTTTGGTATATAAAAATACCCTAGTTGCATGCAATATTTTACAGTATGTTCTTGAATGCAGGCCAGTATTTGAATATTTTGAAGATGTTTGGTGAGTATTACCTGTGAATAGTCACCATGATGTCCTAGTTGTGTCAAATATGTTGTTAGAACTCAGCTTTAATAACAATAACCAGAATTGTAGAGAGCTACATATGTTTCGTCTATAATGGTAATTAAACATTATATCTAATGCACGTGTATCTCTTGTTTGCAGACAATACAATTGTAGGTTCCACGGAGATTACAGATGCTACCAAGACAAGCTGTTTCGATATAAATCATGGTGTATTCTCTGGGTGACGATATCTATTATACCTCTTGGTATTGCTGTCAAAGCCAGTGGAATAGACCTTAACTGGGCCATGTTGTTTGGATTTATGGTTACGCTGCCATGTTTCCCACCTGTTGTCCTTGCAACATTCTGGAGCAAAACCAGTGGACCAGGTGTTATTTCAGGTATGGTGTTTTAGACATAATGAAACTTTATCTACGAAATACCGCTATTACAACCACGCAACTAGCAATTTAGCAATATACTTCCATGAAACATCTCAAGATAACATGTCAGAAGTGTACGATTGACAGTCTATTATTGTCATTCAGGTGCATGACAAACTACAGGAAATCTTGTTCATTTCTACATGCTCATTTCTTGAATAAACGAAAGTGGTTGAGAATTTGTTAAAACACTTATGGTGAAAAACTCATTTATTGAAAAAGCATATGTTGTAGGTACACATTGAAATTGCCTCAAAGAGGCAATTCCAATGTGTACCTACATCATATTTAACTGAAAATAAGGACGAAAACTATTTGAAAATTTACATTTTCAAAGTATTATGTTCATGTCTTTACCACTTTTAAATATCCCAAACTGCCGATCAGTATTAAAATTCCTGTCACTCTTCTGCAAATTGTATATATTTGCATGACAGCTTTTTCTCCAAATTCGAGTGCACGAACTACCTTTTGCTAACCTGCTAGTTGCGTGGTTGTAATAGGTGCTACTCTATGGTAGATTGACACTATTACTTCAGTACTCCGAAGCTAGGTGAATTGATATCTGAGTAAGACTGAAAAATATCATGTGTATGTGAAATCATCCAGCTGCTGTTAGCAGCGTTACACTACCATTTGGGCTTGACATTGACATTGGACTCCATCGGGAGAGTTCTTCACAATTCGATAATCAAATCATGACTTGGGTGTACGTATATAAGGAGCATAACGCTTAGTACTATTCACTAAAAAGCTCTCGCTTTGTTAGCCGGAACTGGCGTATGGAAAACAAGTTATGTAGCATGTTGGTCCAGCTCTATTAAAATCGATTATTAGGTTTACCAGAAAAGTTTAATCAGCCAAATAAACGAAGTTTATGTATTTTAAATAAAATATCGCTATAGCGATATTTATTGAAAAAAATATAAACTATATTTATAACCATTTGTTTTGCTGCAATCAAACTTGTCATTGTGTTAACATGGTTTCTGTGACGTCAGTGTCACGTTATATAACGTCAGCGTCACTTTATCACCCACGCTATTAAAGTAGATACTCAATGTACATCCGCGGTCTGATTCAACAAAATTTTGCGGAATTGGCCGAGGCATATCCCATTGATCCAAGTCAGTAATTGTGAAAATGTGATGACATCAATTATGCATATTCCACTATTTGCAATCATTTTACTGCAGCGTAGGTAGACCTCCGTGACGTTCTACATATCGTTGAGCCGAGGGTATTTAATTGATCATAATATATGAACTTACACAAATTAAATATTCATAAAGTATCAATATACACCTTTGATCAAGGAATAGCTTGTATTCTGCAGAAGGATGTTTTGGTGTAGCCTGTGGTGTAAGTTTTTACCGCTGTAAGGCCTCAGCATCATCATTTGACATCACTATGCAAGTCAAACGATGCCAACATGGTTGTCCTAAATATGGGTTATTCTATATCCGCTGTGAGCATTTGAAATATTTTGTGTATTGTTGGACTAAAAGATTGACGAATATAATCAGCTTTCTAATGAGACTTTTGTACTATCTTACTGGTCAACGGCAAATACTTAGGCGAGTTTGCGAAAATGCGCAGCCTCACAAAAGACATTGCTGCTCACACAAACAAATCAATGATGTAGGGAATATCTCACATCTTATCATAGACATCTAGCCCCATGGCATAGTTGAGCAAAAACATCTAACCATTATAAGCCTGACATCCTTTGTATGTGAAAAATAAACCATGCAGACCCAGATTGGACGTCATATAACACAAATTGTTCTATTAAAGGTTTAAAAAAGGGGAAAATACAACCAGCGCCCTTATAATTGGATATGGGCTAATCCTACTGATAAGGGGAGCAAGTCCATTTGGCTTAAGTGGGCTTGAAAGGACGTTTAGCTTTGCGCTTTTGCAATAAATACAAATGTCTTTTGAACTGGCTATTTTAATTTTTCTTTTTATTCAGGAGCAATTCTTGGTGTAATATGTGGTGTAAGTGCATCCCTTGGTGTAGCATCTACCTATGAAGGAGGGTTAAGTAACTTTTTAGAGAACACCGTACAGAATCATTCTGTTATTGCTGGAGCAGGCACAAGTATAGGTACTCCAATTACTTATTTATTTTTCATATTTCTTGCTCATAGAAATATGTTGGTATGATTTTAATGACTCTCCCAGCCAGCATATAATCCCTTGCGTCCATAGTTGCACACAGTTATATGCTTACTGTGTTGTCAAATTCATACCTTAGGTGTTCAAAAAAGACATATGTTTTGTTTGATAAAAAGAAATACCATTTTAATTGCGCACTCTACTAGAGGCCTGGCTTTCTCAATAAAAAAATAAGCCTTTATGTTTTAAGATGGTTATAACACGTTTCTCTGGGACTATTGGGTTCATGTTTAAATATAAAAAAACATTATGATGCTTTAGTCATTGCTAGGGTGCATGAGAGCTGATTCATGTTCCAGCAAATGTCATTGATAGACGCAATCAAATCAGTCAGTTGTTTTCCAATTATGTAAGCTATCAACATTTGTAAGGTATCATCATTTAAGATAATGTTTAAAGCAAAACCACAAGTATTTTAAGTGCAATAACGCACGCATAATGCACAACGCAACGTTTGATTCATTTGCAGGTGTCAGTTTCTTCGTTACGCTATTTGTGTCATGTGGTACCCACAAAATACATTCTGAATCAGATGTTGCTAAAGAATGGGAGAAGATGAGAGATATTGACAACCCCCTTCATCCATGGTCTCAACTCTACGAGGAGGACATTCCAGACTTAAAGCAAGGTGAACGACCATCTCCTAAAAGTTTGAATAAAGTGTTTACAAAAGCAAGAATAATCGCATTGATAGGAGGTTTCACAGTGCTAGTACTGTTTGTAGGCATTATTCCTGGTATTATGGTCAGTTTGAGTGTTTTGACATTATCAGAGTTCGAAATCTGGACACATGTTCTGCAAATATTCTGTTTCCTCATGGCAGGAATTGTGATCATCGTTGCACCTGTGGAAGAATTTGTACAGGTTTATAGAGCTCGTTCTAAAAATAAACTAACCAAACGTGGGGAAACACTTGACAAGTATTCATATGATATGACTCTAGAAAATTAGTAGTAAATCTAGTCACTGCGTGACAAAAAATCAACATGATCTGCACATCAAGGGAGGACAAAGCTCAGCATGGGCACCCACCTTACCTGAATAGTGGTTTTGCTGATGGTACAACGTGGGCCATCACACGAGATGTCGGTACTTATCGCATGGGCAATTAGCGAATGTTCAAACTAGACTGTGCTTATGCACAGTCTAGTTTGAGCCTTCACTTCTCGCATACACAAAGTATGGAAGTAGAAAAAGGTCCTGACCAAACATTAGACGTCAAGTTTCCTGGACACTCCCAAATGGTACTGCGCATTCGTAATAAGTGCCAAAATATCATGTGATAACTCATATAGTGTTACTACTTTTGCTTGCTCTGAATCTCTGTAACTCTTGGGTTCTCAAATGAAAGCAAAAGCCTGAGGGATTGTGAAAGTTTTACATATTCAATAAAAAAATTATCACATGAACAGAATAAAAATGAAAATACAAATTTTGTAGTTTACTAAATTTCCAGAAGATATGCTGTATGTTCGAGGAGAAATAGATGAAGACATATTGACTGTGGTGCGGATCCTGTCGGTGTGGGCGTTTGCGTCCCTAGTTTGATCCCCCATCACCCAAGTCTGTTGGTTGAGGCTCTAAGCCTAGGTACATGTATAGTCTATTGGGACTTATAACCACTGCTGGTGAGACTTCAGTTTCCCCTGGACATAACCCCCTACCCTCGCCCAGTACTAGTTAATGCCAAGGAAAGGTCACAAAAAAGAATTAGAGAGCCGATAAATTACTTTGTAATTACATTTTTTCGCGTGACATTGTGAAGGTTTTGTCATTATGTTTGCAATGTTGTTATTAACGGCATTTAATTTACATAACATTACTGCATGTAAGTATGTGAACCACTAGTGGTGTATCGACTTTAATATATGGCGTTAAATGTACATTGTTTATCATTTCCTGGCGTGACGTCATATGATACAGTAGTTTGGGAACCAAGGTAGGAAAAATGCTAACCCTTGCACCCGAAAGGTAAAATAGTTTAAATTTGTGTGGTTGCATACAGATTATGATGTATCTGAAACCACAGTATAGCAGACTCAATCAACTGAACAGTACATTTTCCTCAGAAGCCGGGCAAGAACATTCGAAAATATTTTTCAAAATGTCATATAGTTTTAACAAAAAATATAGGGACTAAAAACTATTTAGATCTAGTTTGTATAATAAAACTGCATTCGTGTAGAAAACAAAAGCAGTGGTGGTCATATAAGAATACTGCTTATTGATTTTAAAGAATGTAGATTAGGCTACATTGTACCCTGACTTTGAAATTAAACGTATAGATTTATTTGTTTCAAATGTCATTCAAACTTCATGTATTTCCTAGAAAGGTATTTTGTAATCATGTATATAATCGCTTAGAAGAACATCTTGTAAAATGCATTCTTACATATTCATTTTTATCATCACAATGAAGAGGTCTAGATCTGCATTGCAGATTTTTACATAAATGAATACATCGCATGGTTTTATATCAAGCGCTACGAGGGTCAGCCAAAGATAACTGAGTCCTGCCTCATAACATTTGAATCAAGCTAAATGGACATACGTATATCTAGATGGTACTTCATTGTAGTTGCATGTCTTCTATTTAATCACCTAACTTATTTCTGTTGTTAGGCTTTTTGTAACGGTTGCTAGGCAATATAATATGGTCTATCAAAGTGCGATACATCTGAATCTAAGCGTTGCTATGGAAACAGTAATGTTAAAGCAAGGCTATTTTCTGTCGTCTAATATCTAAAACATGTATCTGTTCAGCATTTACTGAACAGAAACCAAATGACCCCAAATTATAGATGCTGTGGTAGTTCGATTTCATTTTTTTAAAATTTTAACATGCCTGAAGTCCTATAATGTACACCACCTACATTCATTTTTACACAATTTTAATAGAAAACATAAAATATTATCCTAATTAAGCTTTAACAGTACTGCATACACAAACCAACCCACAGACACATAAAGTTCCTTGATTTAAATGCACTATTTTGTTTCCATGGCAACATAATCCTCGTGTATTTTTATTTTTTTGGAATTTTGACATTTTTTGCTAGGAAACGCATACAATCAATGTTCACCTAAACATTAGTAAACTAAGTGTAATGAAAAGACAATACGATATAATTATTATGTTATTCAAATAGATGTCAAAAATGTATTTCACAGAAACTATCAAGCACACAGGCTTTTTAAAGGCATGCTGTATATTCCTGGTGGCTGAGATCTAGTGAACGCATCTATCTGAATGACGATCTTCATTTGCCTAGCAACTATAAAGAAGTTTTGCTAGAGTAATTCTTTAGGTTTAAAACATCTATGAAAAATATTATACATATATACTTAACGCCAGTAAAAACGCAACTTTTACAGTATAGCCTTACTCAAGATTTAAAGCTATTTTACCGTTCTAATAAAATAAAAGCATAAATTTATGGTCGCGATATCAAGCCAATACTCTTTTGGTGCAGATAAAGCAGTCCAGATAAGCCAGGCTATATTTTTGATAAAGGGACACAACCGGAACTTCGACACAAAAACTGCAAAATCACCTTATTAATCTGGATAACATGGTTTCTTTATGAGTAGCTCGTTTTGGTTCAAACTTTCGTAACATTTCAATATTGCTCTACTTTCTATGCACACGCAGCAGATTTTTTCTGTCGTGAAGTTTAGACCTTCAAAATGGTCATCAAAGTTTCAGCATGAAAATCGGAAGTTAATCAAAATGCGACACTTTTGGCTGTAAATATTGCGATAAATGATAACCATCGGTTATGGCCTTACAACTGACGTATGCCAATTTTGAAATAATTCAGTTTAATTAAAGCTTAAGTGATTTCGCTAAATTTTGGGAAATTTCGCCAAAAAAATGATATTTAAAACATTAATTTTAGGTCCTTCCTGCAAAGTGAATTGTGTGTTGTATTCCGTTTTCTTGTTTGTTTGAGTGAAACGCAGTACTCTCAAACTGAAATTAAATAGAATTTCAAAATTTAAGATGGTTACTAAAAAAATTGATGAATTTGTCATTTTTCACCAATTTTTTTTTGCAGAAGTGTGCAATTGAGCTCAAGTTTTGCTAAAACATTCTCGTACGTTAGGGACGCGGATTAACACAAAGACAAAGTGTATCAAGTTGATATTTATAAGAAAAACAACACTTGTACCAGTTGCGTGTTTAATGGCTTTAAGTATAGAACATAATCACATTTGTTGTCTACACTACCAGACTAAAATTTGAGGTAGGGCTCAGATATTTTGGACTGATCCTCGTATTTAGACTATCAGTTTACAAAAAAATCAGCCGTATACCTGTATACTTCTCGGGTGCAAACATTTTGTGTTTTTGCACGATATACGATTTCGGTTCCCCGACTACAGCCATTTAAGCCTTAATGAGGAAAAGTCAAACAGTGTGCATCCTTATCAGACCCGCACAACGGCGTCGGATGAGGGTTTTCATTGTCTATTTTCAGAAATTTATATCAAAATTTGAATTATAAACAGCCCAAAGTTACAAAATGATAGAGGACAGGGCGTTCATTTGGCTTCGATGGGTTAAGAACATTGACAATATTTTGATCTCTCTAAGAACACGATTGACCTTCATCACAATGAGCCGTGACATGTGATTTCTAACAATGTGGCATTTTGACATGTGTAGACTCATAAAAGCCTGTGCAGCCTCCTTTTAAGCTTAAAAACTCCAAATCATGTTTAGTCAGTAGCTTAACCGTCATAGAGTATTCAAGCTACTAGCAAAGGCTCTGATCAGTCTGCGCATATGCGCAGGCTGGTCTGATGCTTTGCTGGTCACACATATCACATTATTGGAAATTTCATGTCGCGGCTCAATTATAAATACTTATCAATAGCAGAACTTAGTCTTTATAGTGCTAAATCTATGTTCATCCAGTTTCGAAAACAGCGGAGATCACGATCAGCTGGCACCCGATCAGCATCAGCATCTAAACTGTTTTCGAATCTGCTTGTTATATGTAAATACCTGTAGTTGTACATGTTGGTTTAATGGAAACTGGGGAGAAATAGTGCATTTAATTTCCAGCATGCTGAGGGTTGAATCCGAGATACTCTGCAAACATCTTTCATTCGGTGCGCTCACTACGAAGAGTTTTACATTCTATAGTCCGTTAGCCCTTTATGTACGAATGGGTTCTTCCGTCTTGCTTGATAGAATAGAATTGGGATTGTCCATTGTATCATCGAGCGATCACATGTTATTATTTCCAATGCTTGTAAAATTGTATTTCATTTTCTGCAGATTGTTTTTGTCTAAGCAAACAGTGTAGACACTGAAGAAATGCCGCATTATGTGGCATTTCATCTGGGTCTACACCGTCTGCCGAAGTACTCATTTAGGAGTCACCGGTATACAAATGATAAAGGCTGAATGATACGACATCGAGGGTCGTGATTGTTTTTGACAGGAAGATCGTGACAAAAATTTTCTTTGACCATTTTTTATCCAATCTAAATTATAACCTATTTTATGAGTTTGTTTTAAAGTAATACATATATGTACCAGTGTTTTTGGCGAGCAGCGAAGACTTAATGTAGGTCAAAAGTATTGCAGAATGCTCCAAGTGGAGCTGTCTGCGGTACTTTCGACCTTCATAAGGCTACCATTTGTCATTAAGATTTTTTTATCTAATTTTGAGTGGCGGTTTTACACAGGTTTTACTGTACGACTAATCATAATTTGCAAGAGTGCTATATAATACCTGAGACCTTCTGATCTGCCAGGAACGAACTACGATAATACACGACGTTTGGACGACAAAATACCATTATGGACGATTCTAGACGATTCAAGAAGACAGCTGTTAGACTGGCGCAGTGGCTCAGTGGTATATGTAGAGTCCCCGACGGGCATTGTGTATTGTCCTTGAGTAATACACTTTATTATCACTGCTTAGTACAGGTTCAACCCAGGTAAACGCCCCAACATGACTGAACAAGTGTTAACTGGGCGTTTTTCATCAAATCAAAAGAACAGATCAGATAAACCATCAATCTACCATGCTCCTGTAGGACTGGTGACGACTGAGTTGTATCAAGAACCAAAATGAGACGTTACACATGATTGCCAGTGCTCTTACAACCGGTCAAAATATATGGCTGGTCCGGTTCGTACATTATAATAGAACTGGAGAGAAAGGCTATGCTTGTTTCTGTTTTTATTTAACTCGTTGCGTCGGGTTCCAGCCTCACCGGCGTCACTGCGTTGTGGTCCTTGAGCAAGACATATTTATCCTAGCTTAGTACTGGTTCAACCCAGGAAGACCCGTCCCGGTATAACTGAAAGATTGTTGATGGGACGTAAGGAATCAAATCAAACAAACAAATTAACTCGTTACGTTCCAGGATCAGGACAGTTTATGCAATACATAAAGAGCAGTCTGACTCAGAGGTTATAAAACTTTTGACGTGCTTAAATCAACTGAGAGTGGAATTTATCATGCTCATAAATGTTAAAATGCCAACAATTGTTGGCATTTTAACATTTTTTAGCATGATAAATACAAAATTGTTGGCATTTTAACATTTATTAGCATGATAAATACAACGTCGTAGATATTTAAAGCAACACAAAGCTTTATTTTTTAGTTTTTTTTTCTATGAGCAGTTGAAATTTCATACTCAGTTGAGTTGAGCAGGTAAAAAGTATTATAATCTTGGGGCCTAATCTGGGACTATTTGTTTGCTTCCTACAGCAAACTATGTTTGTCAACAAGGTTGCATTAGTCTATATCTTCACCTTAAATTTCATATTTAAAACAAACGCCATTTAAGAAGATCACGCTTTTATAAAAGATGAAAAAGCACTTTGTAAATGTGTCTCGAATATGACATAGTTCTTTTGTGACCATCAGAGATAATACAGACCAAATTGTTCTATATGTCAAAGAAGATAAGAAATCTGATCACAGGCACACGATGTTGGCAATAGGTAAGTAAGCTAAAAGAAAATAAATTCTAATGAGACTATAATGAATACATTAATATGAAATAGCCACATCTAATGGGCAACCAACCAATTTATTCTCAGAGGATAGCACAGCATACGGTTTTCATGTGAGTCGGCACTAGTGTGAGTAAAAGACGACTTTAAACCTTACTCTGAGTATAAGGAAATCACAATTAGCTGAAAATAATCCTGAAAGCTGTTGTTAATGCGCCAAATGCCTCAGTCTTATGAATATCATTTGGCCTGTTCAAAACAATGTGTAAAGTGTGATTACCTCCGAAGTTTCAAAAGCACGACGATGCACGTTGGCACAAGACGTTATCACTTCGTGACGTAACGTTTTAAGATTTGTGACGTCAAGTCATGGGGATCACACAGCCGATTGCTGATAAGAGCTATAATTAACTAGCAAGCTCTTGGTGATCGAACAAATACCGCACTATTGAAAAATATGATCAAGAACGAGTTATTGCGGTTTTCGCTAACTGGCCACGGCCGGATGGACTGACGGACAAGATACGGTGCACAATGAAACTTCTCAGTTTCGGTTCTTGCAACAATTATTACAATGCTAAAGTTTTGTTTGAATGAAGTTTTTGAGTTATGATGGTTTTCGCTTATAAACCATCGAGTGATGGATTAAACTATTAGAAATATAGGGAAAACCGAAGCTTATCAAATATCAAACTGTTTGTATGATTATTCGTAACGGATACAATACCAATTCTAGTCTGGCCCAGAAAATATGTGAATCATATTTTCAGTTCTTTGGTGCATTCTTTGCTTTCAAAGGATACCCTTTTAAGAACATATTTGACTTCACTACAGCTGGTGACTGGGACTGTGTGGCGGCGGTAGAACGTCTCCCTACCTTTGACTATAAAGTAGATTTTTTCATGTCCTTAGGGATCATGGGTTTCATTGTGGAACTTTGAAACTATTAGAGGGTCACTGATGAGGCCTAAATGGCCGAAACTAGCTAGTCTGGCCCAGAAAATATGTACACTCTTGTTTCAGTCTTTGCTGCATTCTTTGCTTCCAAAAAATACCATTTTAAGATCACGTTTGACTTCACTACAGCTGGTGACTGGGACTGTTTGGCGGCGGTAGAACGTCTCCCTGCCCTTCACTATAGTGTAGATTTTGTTTTCTTGTCCTTTTGGATCATAGGTTTCATTGTGGAACTTTGAAACTATTAGAGGCACACTGATGAGGCCTTAATGACGAAAACTAGCTAGTCTGGCCCAGAACATATGCACACTCTTGTTTCAGTTCCTTGGTGCATTTTTGCTTCCAAAGGATACCATTTTAAGAACATATTACACGTAATACAATGTATTTAAGACTTATACACCATGTACACTAAGCCATAAAAAATTATTAGGGTTGTTTTTTAGAGCTCGCTCAGTTTCGGTCTTGATAAATATGGTTCATTCATATGTATTTATTTGCAGTATTTCTGCTGATCGGAGCAGTCGCTTCCCAGACTGCTCCAGTATGTGAAGACGTTGACAAAACTGCTTGTGGAATATTGAAGCAAAACCCCAATTACTGCGCAAACAAAACATTGTCGTTTTCCACTTGCCCTAGAACGTGTGGCCATTGTCGTAAGTTTTTATTTCAAAGTTAGATTTAAACTCGACAAAGGGGATTCTGTTGGTAATGTTATCAAACAACAAAGATCGTTGACAGACTAGTCAGAGCCTTTGCTGTTTGATGCACATTATGAAATCATTAAATCTGCTTTGTACACACAGTAAAACCTGTGTAAAACGGCTACTCAAAAAAGCCTAACCAAAAAGCTTAATGACATGTTGGAACTTAATGAAGGTCGAAAGTATTGTAGAATTCTCTAAGGAATGCTTCCCTTGTAGCATTCTGCAATGCTTTTGATCTGCATTAAGCGATGACTGGTCTTGACAACCAATTTAGGTCTTTTTGAGATTGGTTGTTTTACACAGGTTTTACTGTACAAAATAAAAGATTGACTTGCCTCTGCAGCTGAGTAAACCCCAGTCTTACCCTGTACATTTAGCAAACAATAAGGAAATGTTTCCATTTTCCAAAAAAAAACACATGGTTTAATTAGATCACAGCAAACGAGTCTTGGGAAATGTCACACGGTTTAATTAGTTTTCTAGGATGTCGGACAGCTGATCATTTCTTTTTGCAGACAATTGAACGTAAAATGCTCGTATAGCTTTGATATCATTAGAATCTAGAGCCACTGAGAGTTAATTATAACACCAGATGTGAAGGCGTAAATGGGCATTATCTTTCGACCTTTCAAAAACAAAGGTGTGCTGTTTGTAATCATTAGAATCGTCTCAATGAGACGAAGAAGACGAAGAAGAAGAATAAGAAGAAGAAAAAGAAGAAGTATAAAACATTATGACCGAAGACCAGACGAGTTTGCGCACTCGCACAGTGGCCTCACTAGGAAACTACGCATTCACGCATAAAGCACGACTTAGAGATGCATGAATCAGTCAGGCCTTTAGTTAAAAGTGCGTAAAAAAGTCTTAACTCTCAACCAAAAATATGATGTGGAAACTCAAACAAATCGTCTAAATAAGACGGTTCTTTTGAACACACACAAGACATGTTAAAACTGACGGGTAAGAAAATGTTTATAATTTTACGCTCAAACGTTTAATTTATACATGCATAAACCTGTGCATGATTATTTTCTTTCAGCGGTGGAGTGTTATCATTGTGATGTTGCTGTATCCGACTTCATGGATTGTAATACAACCAAAGCGTGCACACAAAGTCAGGTAGGGCATGTTTGGTTACGAAGAAATAAATGTTTTTTTTGTTGTTGTTTTGAAAAGGTGCTACCTGTCATATAGCACCTTACGGTTAGTAGCAAAGTGTGACCAATTTAAAAGTTGTTGAGAGTTAAAAAAAGGTTTTACATGACGAATAACACATTTTGTTTTAACCACAATGATTACAAACAATATATTGTTTAATGACAACATGTACCATTTAAACAATAACACTTTTCTCTTTAATGATGTAATAAAAAAGTAAGTGAGTATGATCAGGAAATACCACAATCACACCACACTGCAGACCAACCCACGGCACCGTGAGGAAGAGCTACAGAACATTTATAGTAACAATACATCTGTAAGGCAATACTTGCAAAGCAACCAGCTTTCTCTTTCTCTTCGAAATAATTGCAAAACTAGAAGAAACACAAAGTAATACAACTCTTTTTTGACAAAGTGTGTTATTTGTCAATCAGCACTTTTTCATTCAACACATAACTTTTTCTATTATATAGAGATGTCACATTTTATAGGCATGATATGCCAAAAATTTTACATAGCCATGTAACACTCTTACATATAAATATCATATTTCCACAATAAAAACACGCACATTATTGAACACAGGTATCACATTCTTACATGCAGATGTCACATTCTTACATACATTACGTCAAAGTCTTACATAGAGAGATGTCATAGTCTTATATAGCGATGTCATGTTATCTTACATAGATTTGTCACACTCTTACACAACAAGGTAACATTCTTACACATAGATGTTACAATTTCACATAAAGATGTCACTATTTTACCTAGAGATGTCACATTCTTATAGAGAGATGTTACATCAATACATACATATATTCTACAGTCTTGCATAAATGTCACATTTCTATATAGAAATGTCACATTCGTACATAGAGTTGTCATATTCTTACATACAGATGTCACATTCTTACATAAAGATGGTAAATATTACATAGAGTTGTCACATTTCTACATAGATATATCACATTTGTACATATAGATGTCACAATCGTACATAGAGATTTCACATTCTTACATAGATATATCACATATTTACATAGATGTATTGCATTCTTACATAAAGATTTCACATTCGTATATACAAATATCACAATCATACATAAAAACACATTTTGCTTAAACCAAAATGATTACAAACAATAACAATACATTATTTGATGGCAAAATGTACAATTTGACAGACTAACAACTTTCTCTTTATATATGAAATACAAGTCTGTTTTGACAGAATGTGTCATTTGTCAAATAGCACTTTTACAATCAACACATATCTTAAATTCCATTGTTTACAAAATGTGCTTTGTGACACATGGCACTTTTTCTTCACATTTAACATTTATCGACTAAAAGGAAAAACAACGCTTATTACTATGCCTAATTGTTTTATACTAGTTTTATTGGAAACTATTCACCCATACACTGCAACCAATATCAATACCGATCATTTATAGTTTAAGCCCAGTTGTTCTAATGCTAGACTCCAACTACTCCGATTAATTTCATAAATAACTTTTCATGTTGGTACATAGAACACAGAAATGACTTGTCAGGTGTAGGATCAGATATACAGTGTATCGTATTTCCATGAGTATACAGAGTACACCCTGATCAGACAGCTCTTACAAAGTTGTTTGGTCTGGGTCTGCTCTGTTTGCAAAATAAAAGTTAAAAGGCGTCTTTTTGAGGTGAAGAGTCAAACCGTATGTACCGATATGTCTGAGGACCGATCAACCACTGTACATGTGCAATGAAAGAAACATCATTTATACAGTGTATATCTCGTCGCCAATGTAACCTTTCTTTGGGATTTTCAACATTGTGCTGGCCTCGAGTTTATAAATCTTATCACTAATTCCGACTGCTCCTAAAACTTGAGATTATCCATGCTTTTTAACTCACATGTGTTGGAATTTTAACATTTATGATCATGGTAAATTTCATGCTCAGCTGAATTGAGCATGAACATTTTTTAACAACAACAGAGAATGAGGCAAAAAGTTGGTACCGTTAAAATGCATTTAAGCATCCAGTAGCTTAGGCTGGTGTCCGTTCTAAGGCGCTGTTTTTGTTGTTGCTGATTCATTGTTTATTGTTGCTCTCAGTGTTTGTGGGGGTTCTGTGTTTGATCCTTTGTTTGTTATTCAGTACGTTTTGCCCTTCTAGTTTTGAAATCATCTAAAGAGAAAGAGAGAGAGAAAAAGTGGTTGCTTTACAATAGTTGTCTTCCTGATGTCTTGTTACTGATAATGTTATGTGGCTTTTCCTCGCGGTGCCGTGGGTTGATCTGCAGTGTGTGATTGTGTTATTTCCTGATCATACCCACCTATTACTTTTTATAACCTCGGTGCCTGCTTAGTTATATAAACAATCAGTTTAGCTATTGTACGTCCCATGTAGGGAATGACTTAGGCGTTGATCAGACTGTACCGACGCACAGACTCGAACATGTATGTGCATAACAATATATTGGGACCTCTCAGTACGAGACACATGTGCATGTATCAAAAGTATTAATTAGTTTATAACTACCCCAGAAGACGGCTACATAACATGCATATTATTTTCTTCTGTTTTATAAAGTAAATTTATATTTTTGCTGTGATGAAATTGTCAATAGATTCTGGTAATGATATGCCTTGCTGCAAGAGTGTTTGCTGCAGCATTGTAAAGCCTGAAGCCTATACAACCATGTCCAATTAACGATCATACGTCGACATTCATTGGAACTGGTTCAGTTTATGGTTATTCCTAAGTTAATCCATCAACGGTTTACATCATGGTTACTTTGTAATTTATTTTAGACATGCATGATAAAGCAGCTGCGATCATCTGCCGATGGACACAATGAATATCTCATGACGTGTGAGGAAAAGGACGTAAGTATTCTATTTACTTGCATAACACGGCATATCTGTGACACGCACACAAGAGGAAATCAATTCAACGTCAATGCACTATTCTTTGTTGTCATAACGATATGAGGCAATTCTAAAGTGTACCAACCATAACTTGATAAGGGGAAATGTCAATTCCATTTAATATCGGATATTTTTACACTTAGAAATCAAGTGATCTTATCAATAAATTTCAAGTTAAAACTGTTTCACGGCAGAAAAATATGCAGAAAAAGTCTTAACAGGCTGCACATTGAAGTACACTGTTTTCACCAATATGCTAATCAAACGGCACATGCTAATAAATGCTTATCTGAGCGAGTCTCTACTGTTTATGTATCGGGGTAGAATGCCCAACAGTGGGGACTGGTTAGCATATACATCTAGTTGTAACGTGTGATTAGCGAATTATTGAAAAAAAATCACAAAAGCTGCTACTTAAATTCATTTGTCCCATCTGAACGCACCCATAGCTAAAACAGAAATACATACTCTTCAACGAAATGCAGCACAACGCTACATATTATGTTTATTTCAAGATCTGAAACCAGCGTGTCACTACACAGGAAACTGCTTGGCCAGAGCTAAAAAAGTTCTACTATATTTTGAAGGGGTTATGAAATATATACTCGGGAGGAGGGGGGGCTCCTCTCCCTCGCATATATCAAATAACCAATACAAAACATTGTATTATTGATTACCGGCTTCTGCCAGTCTGTCTGACGAGACTTTAAGCCGCCGTTGCCCCGTCTTCTGAGACGCTTTAAAACCAGAATCACTGCCAGTTGAGCCTTCGGGAGTTCCTGGACATAGAACTACTAAAAGCATACCCCCCCCCCCCGGCCAGTACTGGTACAGCCAAGGAACACGGCCACAAACAATGAAACATTGTTTTTCATATTCATATAGGATACTGAAAAAATAAGGAATCCTATTCTGAAAAAAAAAACGCTTATCAAGTATCATGCCCATTATAGTTGCCTCTTAAATACATGTCAAGCTGCTAATCATTTTTAAAATACCAATCATTAGCCCATGACCCGCCTACATTATCTTATTTTCAGCCAATCAGATGCTAGAAAAGGAGCATATTTAGAGTTGTATATTTTCCAAATATGTACCTCAAACATTTTGAGTTCACCTTCCATAACTTTTTGAGAGAAAATTGCAGTCTGAAAATGCCAATATCAACAAAGTTTGTTTGATTTTTAGTTTATTGTTACTCCCATTGTGGGAGTCTGTAATTGTTCTATGTTTTGTTGTACGTTACTTTATGTCCATTCTAGTATTGCAATCATCTTGATGGGGAAGAGAGAGCTGGTTGCTTTGCTTAATTTGTCTTCCTGGTATCTCGTGATGGTTGAGTGGCTCTTCCTTGCGGTGCCATGGGGTTGTCTGCGGTTTATGATTGTGGTTTTTCCTGATCATACTCACTTACTATTTTGGAACCCAAATGTGATAAGAATATCGACACAAAATGATGCAAATTTCAAATTTTAGCTGGTGCACGAAAAAAGTGCCAACTGCAGAAAACAAATCTGACCAGGCTTTGCATTGAAGCCTGGCCAGAAACAACACTGTTTGTCCTAACATTTTACTTAATACAGACAGGTCAAACGACACATGGATAATTATGCTAATCTGAATTAGTCTCCACTGTATGCGCATCAGGGTTAAATACACACACTGTGGAGACTGATCAGCCTATAAATATGTACCATGTGATCAGTGAAATGTTTCCAAGATAATATTGCAAGAGATTGTAACAAGTACTGCGACCGAAATTTATTTGTCTCATCTGAACACATCCATGGCAACAAGAAAATCATTGAAATTCAGCGAAATGACACTTAATATGGCAAATGTTTTACTATGTTATGTATTGATTATGGAATATTTACGAGTATAACCTATTAAGCCCCTGTCTTGCTGACACGCCGATTTCAGATCTTAAAAAAGATATTATTGTATTATGTCTCATGGGTTGGTCACTGGTCTGTGATTGTGGGATTTCCTGGTCATACTCACTTGTTTGTTTAGCCAATCAGAAGGTTATTTGTGGAAAATCTAATGAATAAAAACGCACCTACTTTCGGAATGCTTTGTATGTATAGGTTCTTCAATGTTTTGTGTTGGTTATGGAATATATACGAGGGAGCGTCCAGCTGGCACCAAATAACAGGTAGAAATGTTAAAGCTGCATAGTCTGAAACTTTTGATCTTTTTAATTTTAGAACTGGTGTTTCTATTTTTCAAGAACACAGTAAAAAATACTAAAATTCAGGTATACGTTTTACCAATTTCGTAAATCTTAACACATTATCAGTATCAAAACAGCAGCATTTATGTTAAAATTAATTGTCTATAATTATTGGAGAGACGCAAATAATTATCAACAAGAGAAAAACACACCTGTTTTATAACATAATTCACTTTTTCGTGCAGTTTTCAGCTATAGTGAACAGATTTATTGTGAAAACAGAACTTAATTCTACTTTCACAAATGATTTAAAAAGAAAATAAAAAAATGTTCATAGTTGCAGACTTAGTCTCTTTAAGGATTTATCACTTTAAAATAGTTTACCTCATATTAATTTAGTAGGAAAGTTTATGCCAAAAGGCGTGGTAGATCAGCTGCCACCTTATAACAGGTAGAAATATTAAGCATTTACATGTATGGCAGGAAAATGTCATACATCATATTGTTTTAGTGCGAAATTATGTCTAAGTTTATACCAAAATGGGTGGTAGTTCAGCTGCACATTTGTTTTGCGCAGTGTAAATTTTCTAATGAACCTTTACTTAGCCGCTTTTCGTCTGCTTCCCTGGTCTAGTCTGTTGATGTTCTTTGTAGCCTTTATTGCAGAATAGACTGCTACCCTCGTAAAATTGTCCTCCATGAAAAAAAAACTAGTCTGAAGTGTATTTGAATGTATGCAGCAGACTATTAATACAGACGTCATTTAAGAAAAACAATTATTGCTGGCTTATAGAGTAAATCAAGATTTGTAAAAATCCTTGTCACCACAATGCAGGATAAAGTTTGTAACGTAAACAACTGAGAGCATAAACAACAGAAGGTCTTGCTGTCAAATTGATGTTAATAGATTAATAACCACTAAAACAAACACTGATTTTTCGAAGCTCCACCCCACATGTTAAACTCTGGTCGTTTGTCTCTAGGGTAAGATTTGACATTTACACCATTTTGTGTCGATATTACACTTAGTTTTCTGTTGGGGTTCTAAAAATTAATTTGGTGATATTGACATTTTCAGACTGCAATTTCCTCTCACCAAGTTATGGGCGGCGATCTTAAACAGTGAGAGTTATGGAAAATATACCACACTGAATATGGTCCTTTTCTTGCGCCTGATTTGCTGTAAGCAAAAGGAAGTGCGCATGTCATAGGCTAAGTAATAGCTATACCATAGCTTGTGTAGCCTACACGTGGAGATAATCCACGAGCTTTAAAGTGTGGATTATCTTACGTAGAGGTGAACAAACATGGTATAACTATTCTATACCATCTGCATCAATGCACATAGCGAGATATTTCGTGCTCAAGTTGGTAAAGGTGGTTTATTGTGTGATATTATATATGTAACATTAAATCGCGTGAATGTCGTTGTATTATTGCTTTTAAAGGCTTGTGATGGACTGGGTCTTACGTTCCCATTTGGTAAACGTGATGTTGAAGCACGTGACATCAATGTACATTGCTGCAACCAGGATTTGTGCAATTATCCTGAACAGATTATAACAACGGCAACTACTGGCATTGGTATGTTGTTTTCATTTACCCTTTTTAAACATAGAACCGTCACCATGCTAAGCACGTGCTGTGCTCTAAGCGAAACATGATCCCACCCATCTAGTCCTAGTCTGCATTATTTGTTAACAAAACCTAGCTGTGATCTAGATATGATGTTTATCTAAAGTGTAAACGACTGTATCAGGCAATGTCACAAAGATTACAGACCATATTATGGCACCAAGTAGCAGAGAGATAAGTACAAATAAACACATACAATAAAACAAGTGAGAATTATCAGAAAGTGAGTACAGCCACAGCAACACCTTACAGCAGGCCCCGAGATAAGAGTGCATAGCTGAAAATTATTTTCTTATTTCTCAAACATAACATATGTTGTGGGTCCTCAAAAGTTATCGAATTTCGGGTCAGTTCAACGTCGTGGACGAATGTCATTAAAAAGTATGACGTCATGATGACCTGGTAAAGACACAGGCCCTGTTAGCAGGTCAAGTTGATATGAGAGTTGAAATGTAACTGATAAAGATGTTTACAAGTCTGATAGTCTGTGGCCCGAAGCATATATGTAGCATATACCAAACAGCGCTTAAGCTTTCAAGTGGGTAACATATCTGAACATAATATTGTAGACGGTGTGTAAGATTTTGGTACTTATCGCATATGCTCAAAAACTTCCAATAAAAAAACATACATACGTATCCAGTGGGGAGGTCTTAACTTTGCTCTGAGTCTTTATCTGCATCCATACATTGTGTGTATAAGCACGACGATTCTGGCGAGTCTGCGCATATGTGCATGTCAGCATGAACCTTCGTTGCTCGACAGAGCGATACGTACAAAAACATATCATGCATCAGTCCATTTCGCTTTTTAGGATGCGGCAGAGATATTGCATTCTTGATAGATACATCAACAAGAAGTCACTCACGCCCTTTCCTTACTACGCAATCAGCGGCGTTAACGGCCAAGTTGCAATTGGTCCACGACGTAGCATCACAGATTGACATAGGACCTTACGATAATCTGATTTCCCTGGCAACATTTGACCGATCGGTTCGCAGGCAATGGGATCTTGACCACCATATGAACAAGAATGACCTACTCAAGGCTATCTCACAAGTGCACGGTCGCTTGCAATTCAGCTCACATGGTGACATTGAGGAAGCTATTAAATATTTACTCAGCCACATACTAGATGATGACAATGGAGATCGGGATCATTTTGCTGATGATGTCATTATCATTACGGATTCAAGTTCGTCGTTTCACAGCGATTTATTAAAAAGATCATTACAGCGTAAAAGCCGTGACGTCATCATTATATCAATTGGAACGCATCCCCCATCAAGTGGAGGTGTGGGAGATCTAGCCACTGACGCAGCACACATCCTACACGTAGCCAATTATTCCCAATTGCCATCAATCGGAGGCAAGCTGTTTAACTTGCTGTGCTCCTAGATACATGATACACGTGATGTGAATATGATTTTCAAAACATATATAATAAATCCAGCCACCACATGATCACTTTTCTTGTTATTTTTTCAAATACATGTTGGCTAGTACATGAGATTTTGAACTTAAAGCATATGCGCAAAATTCTCTAATAAACGTCCATACTTACGTATCCAGTGGAGCTGGAAGTCTAAGTTTTGGTTTGAGTTTAATCTACATCCATGTATTTAATTTAGTTCGCAAGCAGAGACGATTCTGGCGAGTCAGTGCATGCGCGCCGACTCACATGAGGCTTTGTTGCGCGACAGTGTGATTAGTACAAATCATCTCATACACTGGTCTATTTTGATTTTAGGATGCAGCAGAGATATTGCGTTCTTGATCGATACATCAACAAGAAGTCACTTTGGTAGTCATTTCGCTAGTTCGCAATCAGCAGCGTTAACGGCAAAGTTGCAGTTGGTTCACGACGTAGCATCACAGATTGACATTGGACCTTACGATAATCTGATTTCCTTGACAACATTTGACCAGTCGGTTCACAAGCAGTGGGATTTTGACCAATATATGAATAAGAATGACCTACTAAAGGCTATTTCACAAGTGCATAGCCATTTGCGTTACAGCCCACATGGTGACATTGAGGAAGCTCTTAAGTATCTAATCAGCCACGTACTAGACGATGACCATGGAGATCGGGACCATTTTGCCGACGATGTCATTATCATTACTGACGCAAGCTCCTCGTTTCATAGCGCATTATTTGAAAGATCATTACAGCATAAAAGCCGTGACGTCATCATTATATCTGTTGGAACGCATGCCCCATCAAGTGGAGACGTGGGCGATTTAGCCACTGACCCAGCACACATTCTACACGTATCCAACTACTCCCAGTTGCCATCAATCGGTGGCAAGCTGTTCAACTTGCTGTGCTCTTAGAGATGAAATATATTATAACAAGTATATGCATTTTAGAACATATATAGAACCAAACCAATTATATTTCTTTTTTTTTTGTTTAGAACAGTTAAAAGTGCATGAATATGTGATTTCGGTACTTATCGCGTACAGCAAAACCTGTGTAAAACGGTCATTCAAAAATAGACAAGACAAAGGTCTTAATGACAACTGGTAGCTTAGTGAAGGTCAAAAGTACTCCAGAATGTTCCCCTTGGATCACTCTGCAATACTTTTGGCCTACATTAAGCGATAGTTGGTCTTGAAAACCAATGTTCGGTATTTTTGAGAGTGGCTTTTTACACAGGTTTTACTGTATGCATAAAAACCTCAAATAAACGCCTATACTGGCATATCGAAAGGTACTAGAGGTCGAAATGTTCACAAGAGACTACATCTACAGTACACCTGTGTAAAACGGCCTCTCCAAAATAGACAAAACAAAAGCCTTACTGAATGAGGGCCGAAAGTATTGCAAACTGCTCCCTTTGAAGCATTCTGCAATACGTTTGACCTGCAATAAGCAATAACCTGTCTTGAAAACCAATTTCGGTCTTCTTTAAAGTGGCTGCTTAAGACAGGTTCTACTGTACATCCAAACATTGCATATACGAGGTTGGAATGCTCTGTCAGGTCTACGCTTTAGTTCGTTGCTCGACAATGCGATAAGTACCAAAATCTAATGAGCTGTCCCAATAGAACGAGGCTGTCTCTTCGTCTGAGACCGAGGTTGTCTCTTCGTCCGAGAGCAAGGCTGTATCTTTGTCGGAGAGCGAGACTGTCTCTTCTTCTGAGAGCGAGGCTGTCTCTACGTCTTAGATCGAGACTGTCTCCTCTTCTGAGAGCGAGGCTGTCTCTTCGTCGGAGGGCGGTGTTGTCTCTTCATTTGAGAGCGAGATTGTCTCTACGTCTGAGATCGAGGCTGTCTCTTCGTCTGAGATCGATGCTGTCTCTTCTTCTGAGAGCGAGGCTGTCTCTACGTCTGAGATCGAGGCTGTCTCTTCTTCTGAGAGCGAGGCTGTCTCTACGTCTGAGAGCGAGGCTGTCTCTATGTCTGAGATCGAGGCTGTCTCTTCTTCTGAGAGCGAGACTGTCTCTTCTTCTGAGAGCGAGACTGTCTCTACGTCTGAGAGCGAGGCTGTCTCTTCTTCTGAGATCGAGACTGTCTCTTCTTTTGAGAGCGAGACTGTCTCTTCTTCTGAGAGCGAGACTGTCTCTTCGTCTGAGAGCGAGGCTGTCTATACGTCTGAGATCGAGGTTGTCTCTTCGTCTGAGAGCGAGGCTGTCTCTTCGTCTGATAGATGATTGCCAAAGAAGATCTCAACTAAATTCAGTTCGTTGTACGTATGTTTTGATTTGGTGCTTAGCGTCCCAGTTAACACGTTTCAGTCATGCCAGTACGCTTTTCTGGGTTGAACCACAAGTCAAGCACTAAACCACTGTGTCAATGCGCTCCTTAGGGGTTTTGTGTTTGTTTCTTTTATTTTATTATTCAGTACTTTGCGTCCTTCTAGTTTGGCAATCATCTTGATGGGGAAGAGAGAGAGCTGGTTGCTTTACTTTAATTATCTTCCTTATGTCGTGTTTCTGTTAGTGTTCCGTGGCTCTTCCTCACGGTGCCGTGGGATGATCTGCAGTGTGTGATTGTGGTATTTCCTGATCATACCCACTCGCTCTTTAGACAAACGAAGTCGATATCAGAAAAGTAAACCCCCATGTGCTTTTATTCTGACTAGTAGAGACACTGTTCAATCACGCTTTTCCTAATATGAAGTAATTTTAGTTGAGCCACAAACGAGTCTTTGCCATTAGCTGCAATGCAGTTTAACAGCCGCTCTTGCTAAATGTAATTTACAAAAATCTGGTTCGTCTTTATAGCCCAGCAGCGTGCTTTGCGTACCAGGAGGATTTTTTCTCGTTATATAGCTCATACGATCCTCTACATGTATTTGTAGGCTGTAGTAGGGACATTGCGTTCATGATAGATACGACTGAGAGATCTCCCCTCGGTGGACACGATCATGGTAGTTCACTATCAGCGATATTAAAGAGCAAGTTACAGCTGGTACACGACATTGCGTCACAGATTCAAATAGGGCCTTTTGACAATCTGATTTCCTTGGCAACGTTTGATAGATCGGTTCACAAACAGTGGGACTTGGACGACTACATGAACAAGAATGACCTACTACAAAAACTCATTAATGTACACGAGGGTGTTCGATATGGCCCCCATGGTGACCTTAACAGTGCTGTTCGCTATCTTGTCGACCATGTCATGGACGACGACCACGGAGATCGCGATGCCTTTCCAAATGACGTTATCATCATCACCGATGCCAACTCGGTATTTTCTAGCGATACTTTGAAAAGGTCCTTACAGCATAAAAGCCATGACGTCATTATTATTTCCGTGGGAACTAGCGCCTCCACCAGTGGACATGTTGCTGATCTAGCAACTGACTCCGCACACGTCATACATGTGCCTAGCTACGCTAATTTATCGCCAATTACCGGCCAATTGCTACAATTGCTCTGTGTCTAGTCTGAAAATAATGTAAAATTGACATAAGATTAAATGATTTGAAAAAAAAATCAAAACTTCAAAATAGAACACTTTGACTTGGTCATTATTATTTATTGAACAAATTATGCAGACAGAAAATAGAGTACAAGGAATACAATCCAATGAACAACAACCTTATTAATATCTTTAATACGTGTACATGTACAGTACATGCAAGAATCAACAATTCCAGCTTCCGGAGTCTAAATAATAGGTTGTTCTGCTGCTTTACGTCCCAGAAAACTTTTTTTCAGTCATGTTGAGACGTTTTCCTATCTTCCGGGATTGAACCAGTATCAATCAGAGAATAAAGTTTCTTGCTCATGGGGACAACACACAGAGCCTCATATATCTATATGTTTTTTAAAGTAAGAGGGGCAGCTGCAAAGAAATATATTTCCAAATCGTGCATACACGACGGGAATCCTATACATAAATAAACTCAATTTGGCAAAATGTGAAGACCAAGATGGCATGCTACAGTATTGTATGTATATAAAAATCAATCAGGTGCTGAAATATAATCTTAATTTGGAAAATATTAAGTGATTCCGCATGTTACATGTATGAAGAATGGTCCATCCCAAGATATATTGTATCAAGCAAGAAGGAAAAGCCACCTGTAAGCAAATGCTAAAAGGAAAATTCTCATAGACAGATTCAATGATAGAGGAGTTTATTATTTCCAAAGATGGGCGAGGAAGAATTTTTTTTAATTTACATGATTTAGGTTATTTTAGGACGTACGTGCGAAATATCACACTCACACATTAAAGAAATACAATAAAAGGCAAATCAATCGTCACAGTGTATAAGCGGACAGTCATCAACTCTGAAGCGGCAGTCAACTGCCGCTTCCGAGTTGATGACTGTACGCTTATACACTGTGATCCTCATCAAGATGCGAGGCACAAAGAACAACACAACACAACCAGACCCAGATGTTATAAACAAAACTTTTTACGTGTTCGTCTCAACTGCACATGTAATTTTAACTGCTCAAAAAAACTAAAAATGCTAAACGATTAAGAGCTTTCATGCTTTCATATTCTCAGATACAGGATCTTATATATTATGATATGCCTTATAAATGTTAAAATGTCAACAGTTGTTGATATTTTAACATTTATAAGCAGGATAAATTTCAAGCTTTGTAAAAACAACCTCCAGAGGAGGATTACACCCCAAACCCAACCACAGATAAGACAAAGAAAATCGCTCCTAACCGACATGCAGTAATCTGCCCCTGAGCTAAAGAAACCCACTAGCTGAGCCACGAAGAGCCAAGACATAGACAAGTATTAGACACCAACTTACCAATGCGAGTTTGAGACCAGGGTTGTCATTAAGTCAAACGCATGGCAATACACAGAAAACCATAGCAATAAACCAGATTGAATTTTAACTTGGCATGTAGGCTTAAGTGTTGTGAGACTATAAGAATCTATCTTGAGTGTGAGGATAGGATAGAAAATTCAGTCCCGAGGATTACAGTTTGGCATCACAAGGCTTGCTGAGTGATGACAAACGGTTATTCCGAGGGACAGATTTTCTATCCTACCCTCAAGCAAATAATGGATTCTTTTCCTTGCTCACCACCATTTTTTTCTTAAAATAAGCTTCCTGAAGTCTCTGAATACGCTAAGATGCAATTTCACATGATGACGTCACTTTAACATAACAATGGCGTCACTTGACGACCATGTGCGTGAGTCCCAATGCAGCCAACGCACAGAGCCCTCACGTGACAGCCTGGGTAAGATAGCATGGGTAAGATAAGAGTTTCTATCCTAGGGTAAAACCTCAGATATCCTTATCCCGTGTGCAAGAATAATGGTATGGCACAATATAGGATTTCTGAAAATGTCATAATCGACTCCCAGACTTGAACTCAGCTGCAAAATAACTAGAGCTGCAGCAGCAGCACCAACAAGAGAAGAAACAGCCCCAACAACAACGACAACAAATACGCAAGAAACAAGTTATATGACCAGGATAATATTATGACATCAGTCACAAATCAGCGGAAAACGCTACTCTAAAAATCTTACTTTCAGCTATTCGCTCTAGTGAAACAGATAGAGATAATTAGGTATAGTATACACTAATGATATACATTCTATGGGCCTCGCCGCGAGAACACCTGCAAACAATGGGGGTTTGCGACAATGTAAGGCTCAAACCTGCATATTCAGCTTCAAAAAACCGCTGGAATCGTAGCAAGTTACGAGAAAGTAAAACAATCTGCAGGCATTGACACTGGACAGCTCTGATATGGCTGCACTTTTGTAGTTTATGGCAGAAAACACACTCAGTTGAAGGTTTAAGCGACTAGTCCCAATTATACTAGTATACACAAGTCACAGATTCAGTAAAAATGACGACGTTTTATTAAACACGATTGCTCAATCTGGATAAATGTTAACATGTACTTGCAAATGTACTTTGGCAAACAGTGAATAACCAGATGATATGCCGCATAAGGCGGTATTTCCTGATGGTCTGCACTATCTGGGCGAGGAAAAAATATTCAAGTAAAACATTAACACCAAGGGCTATTACTTTATCAGAATTGCTATATGTAGCTATATGCAGAACATGTGTCTTGGAGATTTCACCCTGACACTAAATCAAAGTTATAAGTGGCCACCTTATATTTTTGAACATGTTCAGAAAGTAAAAATCGCTCTAAGACTTACAAAATTGTTTTTCTATAAAACAAAAGCCAAGGCTTTGTCGAGACTGCAAATTATGTCATTTAAAATAACTGGTACAACTTGCACAGACGGACTCCAAGTAAATATACCCTCATTTAAAAAGTTACAATTTTACTGTGATATGAAATATTCATCAGACACGTTATCCATCTACTTTTAATTTAGACTTCGAGCTAAAAAAGGTCCTGCTCCCCCCCCCTAGGGAATTTTGCAGACATATCCTATCTTGAAGAAAATTTCAAGCCGAATCTTTTAAGAGATGTTTGCACTCTGTGCTCCGGGGCGTTAGTCTCTGACAGCCTGTTACATATGTTACTGTAACAAACTAAGGAAAAAATCAAAATGAAAGTTTGAGCTACAGAAAGAAGACATTAAACCATCTAATTATTCAAATTTCTTATGTAGTTTGCAAGCTGGATGCCTAAGCTACATAAAAGCAGCATTTTAAACAAAATTACAGCCTTCCATGGTGTTATATGCGTTACATAGATTAAATTTCCCTTTGAAGGTTGAAATCGTGATTAACATCATTCATTTTACAGACTATTTGTGCATTTTTACAAGTGTTTTTAATCTTAGTTTACTAAAGTACTCATTTGACTAATAGAAAAAACAATGTTTGCTTTTCTATCTCAAATACATTGTTTTATATGAGCTATTAAACAACCCTACCCCCAATTTTAAGTATCCAATTTTGGTATCTATTTTTGAAGAAAAATATATGAAAATATTTGACGCTCGTGAATATCTTACATTTTTGGCACTCACAGTCTTGCTAATGCAATAAAGAATCATACATTTGCAAGTTTGACATCAGGATCAGAGCACTTATTCAAGTATGTAACGTATGTTACATGGCATAATGAATGAGCTACAAAATTTTCTTGGAAGTAAGAGATGATATTTCAGAAAAATACCGTTTTTCACATGTTTTCCTATTAATCTCTAGCCTCTGGTGCTTTAGTCTTAGTAATTACAGTCATTGCTGATAACAAGCCCTTGGAATTGTGTTACCTATGTTATATATAACCTTTGTAATCACATATTTCCTAATGCCTATAATATTAAAATATATAGACATATAGATAGAAAATAATAGTTCTCATTTAAATGACACAATTTAGTAAATATTCCTATTAAATAAAATTATTCAAAAACAATCTTTATTCAAGTCACCCTCACAATGTCTATCATTGTGTCTGCTTCTATTGCAAAATAATCACCCATTTCATCACAACCAGTAGAATCATGGCATTGTATTAGGACTGCAAACTGAGTACAACCCTGTTCATCTCCACCCCTTTGGGAATTGTGCAGACATATCCTACCTTAAAGAACAATTCAAGCTGCATCAAATAAGAGATGTTTGCACTCTATTAACTAGGGGGTTAGCCTGTAATGGTATGATACGTATGTTACCATATCAATTTAAGAATAAATGAATTGAAAGTCTGAGAAACAGAAAGAAGACATAAAACTATCTATTTATTTGAATTATTCATATAGTTTGCATGCTGAATACCTTTGATACATAAGAAAAGATTTTTTAACAAATATACAGCTTCCTATGGTGTTATATGTGTTACATTAATTAAGATTACTTTTTAAAATTTGTAATTGTGACAAACATCACTTATAAGCATTTCGTGTGATCCTCCTCTTTAGCCATCAAAAGACTTAATCTTCTTTGCATGTGTGGCCTGAGTGCCAGCGTCAAACAACTTGACTCAGCCAAACTTGAATCCTTAGCATTCTTCAAAAGCAGAAACAGCATGTCAGTGTCATGGGATCAAACACCTGATTAAATATGGGTTTAATGCCATTTCACATATATGCATACAATGGAGTATGACTCTGGTATATATCTCTTCCTGTGAAGTGGCAAGAGCAATCTAACTGCAGCTGCCTCTGCATCCATGCTAGTCAAATGATAACTTTGCTCTGATTTTGCAAAATCTATGTCTCTACCGTGTACCTCTAAGAATATTTTAAGATTTCTGACATTGGTCAAACAGAAATTTGATAGGCTGCTTTTTTGCATCATTTGCCATGGAACCTATCCAGTATGTTGGTGCTTAAGTCCTCAGGTCTTAGATCAATAGTATTTTGCTGCGCCCAAAGAACTTTATAAGTTTTCTTAAGTTACAATGTTGACTCTTGATGGTTTTGGCAGACCGTCTGAAACAATTTCTGTTACACCTTGAAAGTTATCTTGTATAAGAGAAAGAATATGAAGCTGGACATTGCCATCAATTATGTTTGCAGTTGGTTGTTTTTTGATGTCAGTACATTGAAGCATGTCTTAAAATAATGTAAAACCTATGATTTCTCAGTTTTTGCAGCCATATCATTAGCTGTTGCATTCAAAAGAAGGAAAGTGGACTATAGGTAGAATGGGATAACCAGTAGTTCTATATTATGCTCTATGGAAGATTTATACAGAGTAAACAAGTTGATAAGGTGCCTTATTTCATGATCCATTGAAAACACTGAAATTGAAAACACTTGCCTCTGTTCTGTGTAATCAAAAAGGATGTCACGACAATGCCCTTGCTCATTTATTATGACGAGTTATATATGTTACATCCTTTAATAAGCGCTCTTATCTTAGAAACTTAGTGAATCATTGAATTGAAAGGGTCTAATTTGCGCTCTTTTCATCCTGCATTTCATTGCTTTACCTGCTGTGATACATCTAGTTTGTTTATCTGAAGGGAAAGAGTTACCTCCGTTTCAGCACTTCAGAAGAACTAAGACTTCAAATAAGTTTTTGAATGCTTGGGGAAAGATAATAAGTGCAGAGACATTATTAGATGAAAATATGTGGGTTGCATGTATGGAAAGGCTACATTTATAAAAGTTAACCAGCTAAGATATGATTCTTTATCACAGAAATATCAAGGTACATCAGTCCAGGTTCTCATTGCTCTTAATGGCATAGTTTTCCTCCTGGTAAAGCTTTAGTCTTTCTCCTACTTGCAGAGTATCACTTGAAACACATACTCAAAGAGCCAACTAGTAGGAATTCATATCAGTTTACGAATGTTCCAAGCCATAAATGGCAAAATTGGAAAGTTGATAATGGCTCATCAATTTTGAGTGGACTGGTGGTAAAATTGAATAACAGTAAATGATTGAAATATTGTGTGATGATTCTACTAGTTGCAAGGAGGCGTGTGATACCCGGTAATAATGATAACCACAGAAGCAGACAACGACAAACGCTTAACATGAGTGTTAAATCCATGAGAAATAGTTTGGACCATTTCATTTATTGTATTTTCTTGTAAGAATGTAAAACTATCTTTTCTATTTGTGGCTCTATATTTAGCATTATATGCACAGTATTAGGAAATGTGTCCAAAAGGTCATTGATAACATCTGTAACACCAGTTCATGGGCTTGATAATCAGAAATGAATATAATTCCTAGTAGTGTTATAGCACCAAAGACTTATAAGTACACATTAAGTGTCCTGATCTTTAACTTATTGACATCTTGTAGATATATGAGCAAGACAGACTAAGAAAATGAAAAATATCCACACGCTGTAATCGCTTTCATGTGTTTTACTAAAACGGTAATAACAAAATTCGCTTCTCTGTAAAACTGGGAGTAGGGCTGTGTATTAGCTCCTATAAGACAACATATTTAAGATAGAAAAGCAAACTTGGTTTTTCCTATTCATCAATTGAGTATATGTTTGTAAAAACAGTTTGAAACCAAGCCATAGTAGTTGTTTAACTACATGACGATAGCCACAATTATAGCTTTTAAATTATAATTAGGTTCATGTAACGCACATAACACCACAGTTAGCCGTATATATGTTAAACAGCTTCCATATGTAGTAAAGACATCCAGTATAAAGACTATAAGAATGTCAATTTATTAGATAATTTTAATGTCTTCTTTTGGTAGCTTAAACATTCAAATTTCTTATTCTCAAATTGATATAGTAACATATGTAACAAGCTGTTACAGGCTAACGCCCCGACTTACAGAGTGCAAACATTTCTTATTAAATGCACCTTGAATGGTTACATAAGATGTAATTTGTCTGCAGAATTCCAAAGGGGATTAGGATGGAGCAGGCCCTTACTCAGCTTGATGTCAAAATACTGTTTGATGAATTTACTTATCACGCTAACATATGTAACGCTCTCTGATCTTTAAAACATGATGACAACTAGCAGATCTATAAGTCTTTATCATAGGAGCCAGTTTAAAATCCCTAAACAATGTAAGATATCCAACAAGTGCGAGTTTTTTCACAATTTTAGCTCAAACTTTCAAACTACATTTCCTTTATTTGATATAGTAACGCATGTAACACGCTGTTTCAGACTAACGCCCCAACATAGAGAGTGCAAACATCCCTTATTCGATGCAGCTTGAGTTGTACTATAAGAAGGAATATGTCTGCAAAATTCCCTCAAGGAGATTAAAACATTTTTAGGCATATATTACGTAAAGACAATGAGCTTGCCCATTTATTACATCAGGTAACATATGTTACAGCCTCTGATATTAAAAATTTTGCAACAAACTTGCAGATTTATGAGTCTTTTCATGTAAGCAAATAAATCCCAAACAATGAAACACATTCATCAACTGCAAATATTTTTTAACTATTTTTTCTTTAGTTTTAATACCAAACATTTCACCTTAAAACTGGGTAGGGGTAGGGTTGTTAAATTGCTTATTTCAGAAAAAATATTTAAGCTAGGGAAGCAAACTTTAATTTTTCTGTTAGCCAATTGCATAAGCTAGTCAGACATGGTTAAAAACATTTTGCAAAACACACAGAGAGATTGTGAATGTAAATGATGTTAGCCACACTTGCAAATTTTAATGGGTTATCTGATTTATGTAACGCATATGACACCTTAAGAATCCGCAATTTTGTTCAAATGGCTGTCATATGTAGTTTAGATATCCAGTATGCAGACTATATGAATGATTTTTAAAAATAAATATTTTAATGTCTTTAATTTGTAGCCCAAACTTTCAATTTACTTTTTCTTAGTTTGATTAAGTAACGTATGTTACAGGCTCTTACAGACTAACGCCCCGGAGCACAGAGTGCAAACATCTCTTAAAAGACTCGGCTTTCAATTCTCTACAAGATAGGATATGTCTGCAAAATTCCCTAGGGGGGGGGGAGCAAACCCATTCTCAGCCATCCGTCTAATTCGTTTGAATGATAGCTGTGACTTAAGAAGAACAAATATCAAACGTGTTGGACTCTCCGTTTCTTTTCTACGTTAAAATGGAGACAGCCACTACCAGCAGCTTAATATGAGAAATTTAGCTTTAAGCATGCAATTTGCACACACAATTTGCATTCATATATACGATTTTTTTTCTGTGGCAAGGGATTGAACTTTTCAGCAATTATTCATTATGAATATGCGTCACTGTTCTACTTTGGCAATATTTGTTTGACATGTACCATAAACTTGACCTGTAAAGTTTCATGTTGAAACTGGAAGTTGACAACCATCTTGGACAATTTATCATTACAAAATGGGCTTATAAATCTGTGTAATGTTTGGTCTAACATGTCAGATGAAATCAAACGTATACAATGATCTTAGCATGTGCAGCTGATGATGTTCAAAAATCTCAGAAAACGAACATTTTTTTTTAAAAAATCCGAAAAATGTGTCATTAGCCTAATTTAAAGTGTTTGGTGTTTCGTTTTTAATTCGGATAGGTGGGTTTTTGTATTATCACCCAATTCAATAAAAAGAACTAAACTCAAAACCCTCATTTTTATTAAAAAGTTGATTTTTTGCATTTTTGAACTCAAAAATCCTGATGTGAAAGAAAGCTATTCTAAAGCCCTGCTGAACTTTATTTCATTGAAATGCACATATTTGGGCAATTTTTGAAGCATCATTTCAATATCATTAGCGCCTAGACAGAAAAATGAGTTTGAAAATGGCCACTTATAAAAAAACTGAGTGTGATCAGGAAGTACCACACTCACAAACTGCTTACCAACCCAAGACACAACGAGGAAGAGCTACAGGGCATTTACTGTAACAAAACATCCAAAGGCAATAAAAGCAAAGCAACCAGCTCTCGCTCTCTCTCTCTCTCTCTCTCTCTCTCGTCACGTTGATTGCAAAACTAGAAAGGACTTAAAATGCATACCAAAATTAAGACCAACACAGAACCCTCACCCCCAAAACAATGGGGGGGGGGGGGTACAAAACAATAAATCAACAACAGAACCACCACCTATAAACAGACAGCTACTTAAGTTACCAGGGGGTTTAATTGCATCTTCGCTCTAGATTCTGTTGATGTTAATACACAACCATGTTTAGCTCGCATGGAGGTTTCCTAACTTATGCAATGCATGATCACAGAGAAACAATCTAATCAAATCAATACACTCTGATGAAACAAAAAAGGCTCATGACTCACAGATAGTCAGAGCTAAAGAAAACCTAAAGTTGAGCTATTGTGGACCCAGCCAAGGACAAGCGTAAGACAACAACCAACTGATTAAAGTTTTATGTCAGGGCCGTCATATCAATTTGGTTCAGTGTAAACAGCTGTTTCAGCCAGCAGGAACGTATAAGCCGTTAGGCCTTATCGGCGCAGAATAATCACTGTATGATCTTAAGAGCTTTTTGGATTCTGACAGCCGTTATCATATACATTGTACAATGTAATAAGAAAAAAAACAGTTGAAGGATATTAAAATTATTTTGATTTTATTACAGTTGGGAAAATAATTTCCAAACAAAATGATTTTGTATTTGATAGAGCTACCAATCTGCAATTTAGCAAAATGTAAAATCAAATTCATTGGTTACGATACAGTACCAAGAGAAATGTAGCAAAATAAGAAAGGGTGCAAAGATTTGGAATCGATACAATCAAGAACCATACCTGACCCTGGATACCAATGGGAAAGTGACAAACCCACAGTCAGACACCATAAACGAGAGCCAAGAGGTCAGCCCTTTCCGAGCAGGTGACCACAAGCCACATATAAACAGATGCACACAAAGGCACAGCAAACTCAAGACAGAACAAAAACACACAAAATATCCACAAAAGAAGCTTTTATGACATAAAGCCGGTCAGGAAGGAAGAGGGGTATCTTATTGGAAAATTCCTTTATGCGATGATGATGCTACCAGGGAAAAATAATGCACACAACTAGCAAAAACTTTTCAGTACTTTATGTACTAAGAAAACATCAACAACACATTAATATACAATGACACCACCTACACTGTTATTTCTGGCTAATTGATCATCCTATAATAGGGCAAGTTTCCACTCTAAGATCATTTCAATTAGAATCAATCTTAGAGTGTCCTGCTCTAGATGTACGTCAACTAGTCAGAAATAAGAGACATAAAGAATATGATTCACAGATAACTTAAGTTCTCAGAAAAAAAAATTGGGCCCTTTAATACCTCAGTATCGTATTGATGAGTACTCTTGGGGTTATACGCGTCTCGCGAACACTATAACTCTTGGTATTATATGCGTCGCGCGAACACTATATCTTCTTAGCCGCACGTTGTCTACTTCAGTCAATCGGCGCTGAGATAATAGGAATGTGATCGATCCTGTGTTTCGGACGTCACCTGATTCGCATAGAAATTCTTGCGCGGAATGTTGATCGTCTTTTTAGTATATAGACGTCAAGTTTAGTATAAGTGGTTCTTCCTATATAGCAGTTCCTGATCGTATCCCCACGTTGAGACGTCAGATTCACATATAACAATTCCAGCCGGTTGGCTCCCAACTCGGTCTAGTCTACGTGGTTGGTCGTAAAAGTTGGGGCCTGATTCCACGCTGTTCGTGGCCTGAGGGGACAGCTAATAAGTGCCCTCAGGTATCAATCTTGCGGCTTTCCAACATTCAGCCTCCAACGTAGGAGGGGACACAAATCAGAGACGATTCTGCAAAAAACAATCTACTTTTAGAATCTCAGAATCACTCTGTTGCGTCAATAATGGAGTTGTTCGTTTGAAGTTCACAAAAATAGAAATAATTTCAGTGGTCTTACTTTTTTAAATTACAGCCTAACCCTATAAGCGTGTGATAAGCCCTCACCCGTGGGTGTATGGCTAATGGCTCCCATGCGGTTAGGATGGATCGGCTCTTCTAAATATCCACACTCAAAAATATGTAATAGAGAAGTATTTTTAGTGACTGGCCTATGTCAGCGCTAAACAATACCTCCTATGCCAAACGAACAAACCCATACGTTACAAAATTTCCAGTACGCTGTCGTAACGTCACCCTGGTTTGAGACGCTATCGCAGCCGAAACATCAAGATCTCGTGGCCCTTTTTCTCTTCCAGGTCACGAAATCTAGATAGTTTCGAGGTTTACAAATACTGATACCAATTCTCTTAAAATTCCAGGAAAACGTTGAACAGTATGGTGCCGACGTAACGTTTGGACGTTTACGTCGGACATCAGCCTGCCCACATGCAAATTTCGTACATGTATGACGTATCAGTTGTAAACAACTAATTATGACCTCTCGTCAAACATATTTACATCAATATTGAGAGATTACATTCTGCTGTTTTATGCGTGTAAAAACGTACAATATTTTTTACATTTATTTTGGTGTAACAAACACCTACCTAATCTCTAAACATACATGTCAGCTATCACCTTATTTATGTAAGTGTGTTGTAGTGTATGCACCTAACCCTTATTCTTATATGCGTCAGATATAACTCGAGGTGACACATACAGGTCGCTACAGAAAGTCGACTATCACTGGCAGTTAAATCGTCTTTCCAACAACGCCATATAAAATCACAACAACTTAAAATCTAGCTGCTAAAATTGTTTATTCACCTATCGGTCCCTGGTAAATCTTTCAGCATACCATTATAGTTTTATGTGCAGACCCGACATGGCCTGTGACTACTTTTGGCCGAAATAACCGGTCGAGTCCATCCGGACAGCTTTTACTATAGCCGCAATAATGGTCCCAGCAGATTTTTAGGCACTACGCATGTGCGTAGCTTCTTACGAAAGTGCGTAACAATCGCTATTTTCACCAAAAAACGGGACATTTTTGATAACACCAGATAGAACTCGTACACGGAATGCTGGCCGATTCAACAGACGACAAAATAGAAAATGAGTGACTTATTATTTCAATGCAATGTGACATGCTAGAGACATCGCGATTCAATGCAATAACACAAATCGCCATAGCCCTGTCATGTACAATTTCAACACAGTCAAAATATATATAACTTCACGTACCTTTCTATAATAATGAATAGCGTCTCTATATCATACCTCTCTACGGTATCTTTAAAATGTCCCCTAACAAGAATGGGAAATTCCATCCTTTATATAGTGAAAAGTGCACAAAATCTCCAAGATCTTCAAGAAAAGTAACGAAATCGTGCAAGCGTTACTAAATAAAGACACAATGAATTCCATCTCAGACAAACCGCCCTTTTATTGGGACTATCAGTAGAAAAGGTACCGTATCATGGTTCGTATAGGTGACCAGGTGCATCACTGATTCTGTTGTTCCATACATTCTGCCATGCAACAGGAGCACCGCCCCGGAACTGTTAGAAAAACACCCCGCTGGAGGGCCCAAACCGGTTTACCAAATATAACATACAATAAAATTTGCTTTATTATTTTTTTGCTGCAACTTTAACCCGGCCTTTGCTTATTTTCTTATTCTGACCACAGAAAAGTTTTCAAACCCATTTATCAGTCATTGCACTTAATAACGCGGCCATTTCTTCACCAATACAAATGTGCAAAAATGGCATGCCCGATCCTATATGACAACAGATTGGCAGTAAAACAAAGACAACGACAATAAAATTAGTTGTCAATTTTTTGACTGAGAGCCTGCAATGATTTTGGAGCCAATTTTTGAATAAAAAAAATAAAATGCGTTTCAATCAGTTTTTAAAATGTTTGACTTTTCGGTATAGAGGGTTAAACCATTTGGAACTGTACTGTATTTTAACCATTTAGGCCTGGATTAAGTTAAACATTAATTAGGATTGCAGATATCTTGAGCTATGAATTGTTTGAATTTATTGTATTGACTGGTAGAGATGAATTTAATTTAAATATCCTTTATTTGTTTTTCTGCGAATATAGACTGCACAATAAATATGGTGGTTATTCCTTACAACCGTGCATGCTCATCTTAATATATGTCATAGTTAAATAGCAAAATAGTTTGAATTGTAAATATATAAATTATCCCTATATCTGAAGTCAATTTTATAAATATGAAAATGAAGTATTATCAAAATAACAATCTGGTAATCTCAAATCCACATTTTGAGCAAAATACAGAGTTAAAATAATATAAAAGTAATTTACATCCTATTGCCAGCCTTGAGTTGATGATTTTAGGATGATTGTGGTACATGTAAGCATTGTTGTTGGCGTTTAATATCGTTTGGAAATCTATTTCAAAAGGAAAACAAATGATTACTAGACGAAACGCACGCATGACCGCCTTCGACCTCATTGCATTTTTACAATGCATAGGTAGAGCGTGAATATACATCATCATGGTTGTTATATTTATAACAAATGATGGTATGTCAGGAAAAAAAAGAATAAATGCATATAATTGAGCCGCGACATGAGATTTCCAACAATATGGTATGTGCGACCAGCAAAGCCTCAGACCAGCCTGCGCATACGCGCAGTCTGATCAGAGCATTTGCCTGTCGCTTGAATATTCAATGAATATCAAGCTACTGACTGGACATCATTTGGAAGTTCTAAGCTTAACAGGAGGCTGCACAGGCTTGTCTGAGTCTACACTGGTCAAAATGTCACATTGTAGGAAATCGCATGTCGCGGCTCATATGTTTAAGCTCAGTATAAAATAAATGGACTACGGTACTAAAATTTCTGAGCTATCATCTATATCCTTTCGCTGTGTGTGTGGGCGGCAAAGCAAACGAGGATCAAGAAAATTATTTCACAGGTCCTGACAACGCGTGTTTTTATCATCAACGTATTTGCCATTTGTAATGAACAAGTCCAAGTGTGAAATGGGGGGGGGGTGTTTCAGTATCAAAAGAAATAGAGGATCTTACATGAGTGCTCATGTTTTATTGAATTTATTAAACGAGTTGGGGAAAAGAAATAAAATGCGAGGCTTGCCGAGCATTTTATCTCTTTTTCGCGACGAGTTTAATAAATTCAATAATACAAGAGCACGAATGTTAGATTCTATTTATCATAGGACATTAAGATTACTTTGAAATCTCATTTCTGTCGTAAAAACGTTATAATTTTGTCATTATGTACGCAACGTTGTTATGGACGTCATAACGTTTCCCGAAAATTGATAAACCACTAGTGGTTTACAGATTTTATTGCATGGCGTTATTTCACTCCCAGGCGCGACGTCATGTGATAAACCAACGTATTTGCCATTTGTAATTAACAAGTCCAAGTGTGAAATGGGGGGGGGGGGGGTCAGTATCAAAAGAAATGGCCTTATTCAAAATAACCGAGGTTCGGTGAAAACCATCTGAAAATTGATTATCAATATTGAGGAAGTCAGATTTTAAGTAGTCACTTTAGGTTATTCAATGTTTTATGTTGGTTATGGAATATATACGAGGGAGCTCCAGTGTATCTTTCAAAACCAACGTAAACTTTGTATAACCTAGTTCGCCCTGGCCCAGCTGTTTCCTGTGTTGCTGACAAGCCGGTTTCACATTGTGCAATATACACATTTTGTATCATATTGCTGCATTTTATTTAGGAGTATCTCACCTCTAGCTATGGATGCGTTCACATCGGACAAATGGATTTTATTAGAATCATTTATTTATTTATAATCTTTTTTACAAAAATCATCTAGGAAGCATTTCACGGATCGCACGTTACAGGTCAATAGGCTGATCAGTCTGTCTGTGCATTCTTCCTAGTAGTTTAAGACTCACCCAGATCAGCGATTATATCCATGTGCCGTTTGATCAGGCTGACTTTATCAAAAAGCAATTAACGACAAGCAGTGTAATTTCTGACCAGGCTTCAGTGTACATGTGCAGCCTGGTCAGTGTTTTCTGCAGTCGCCACTTTTCCATGAAACTGCCACAATTTGATTTTCATATTTTTTCTGTCAGTACTCTGTTCTAGTCTTCTTTAGGGTTCTAAAATAAAAATAAATTTGACGATATCAGTATTTCGGACTGCGATTTCTTTTCATCTATTTATGGGAATGATCTCAAAAAGTGTGAAGTATCTTGAAGCAACTGCTTCGAGGAGGTATGGAACACATATGCCACATTGGATATGGTCCTTTTCTTGCAACTGAATGACTGAATACAACAGGGAGTGGGTGGGTCACGTGCTAATCGCTTTTATAGCATCTACTTGAATAATGTCATAAAGAGCTAGCACGAAGACCTGATGGGGGCACTCTCAGTTTTTCTTCATTCGTAGGCTCGGGCCAAGTATTTACCGTTGACCCCCAAAATATATCAGGAATTTCAAGGATCCCAAAAATATTTGAAATTTTAGCAACCAAAAAAACATCTCCCATTCTCTACCTTGAACTTCTGTAAAGACCCTAAAAAGCATAGAAATGACCTCTAAATAAAGTCTAATTTTCTGAAAACCCAAACCCCCCAAAAGTATTAAAATTTTAAAATTTTGAACCCGAAAAATAGCCTGAGTCTACGTATGTATGAAAATATCAGAGTATCCCCCTGGGACATGGATCTCTCCCAAACAAACCAGAGACAAAGGACGCACCGCAGACATCCTAGATCCCTATTTGACGCCATATTTGTTGTGTCTACCATTGGCCCGTGCCGTCTGCATATTGCCTATACAAGGACGTTATACTTACACAGATAGTGACATTAACCATGCAGGGATTTCAGCAATAGCATGATGTTTACAACTTGGAGTGAGTGCAATGTACATAACAAAATATTATCTGGTGATAAGAACTAATGTGGGCCAAGCCGCGTCTCTATCAGTTAATATATGAAGAGAAGTGCAGCAGATGTTTAGGCAGGATGTCCTTTTTTATGAAGATGCCAAAATCATTCCTAATGGCCATTATTGGTGAGTATATGCAACGATTCTAATAATTTAAGCTGTTTCTCGTTCACTGGCACATTAATATTGTTAACTTTTCGCCCATGAGTAGACATGCTCCACTTCTAAAATAATGTTTTTGCTACATGCCTTTTGTGTAAATGCATTAACTTTCAAAGCACTTTATCTGTAAAACTGTAACATAATAATGTTCCCTGATGACATTGTGTTGTTTCAAATAGTTTGAGTGAAACGCATTCTTGCAATTATAAAACCACATGCCAATAAGCATAAAAAACACATTCGTGTTGAAATTAGGTTGACCCTATTCTGTCTTATAAGCGCACATGCTTTTATAAGCGAACATTGATTACTTTATGGGTTGGTTACAGAAAATAAACAATTGGTATTCATTCTTACCAGTGGTACAGCTTCAATAATTGTATAGATTCATCGTAATGACTGAAAGAATCGTTAGCGCCTTCTCTTTACAAATACGAAAGTACAGACGTAGATAAATCCACATAATTTACTAACACATATAAACGTACTCGAAAGATGGGATAGTAAGGAAATTCCCTGAAAGCCAATATGATACATGTACATGTAACTACCACTATATAATGAGATTTTATATCTTTCAGTATGGCTTTGTTTCACAGACGTCCACGGAACATGCATGGATATCGACACAGTGGCTTGCCAACTGATGCATGCTAAAAGACCAGACATGTGCAATGATACTCGCATAGCAGACGCTGTATGTCCAGGATTCTGTAGAAAATGCCGTCAGTATTATATTTGGATATAGCAAATTGGGAAGATGCAGAAAAGTCTTAACACACCCCTGCATACCCTGAACGCATTTGCATGTGCCCGTATAATTGCTCCCAAAAAAAAACCTGCCAAGACAAATATGCTGTTGGCGTCAGAATAAGAATTAAAAGGAATTACATGTAACAATTGTTTTAAGTAGATTTCATCAATGTGTCAACCTCTTAGATTAGTGGTGAATCGCTCAAACATTCGTAGATGATTTGTCGGATTTTTTACACAAAGCTGTGTTACATGTGTCTCTTTGTGTAACACATTAGCTCAATTGGTAAAGTAAGATAGTCGTCAAGGATGGTCGCGGTACATGCTGTGAAACGTGAAAAGTTAAACATAATAAAAGAAACGTGCGTATTTTAGAAATTTATGTTGTACAAATACACAGTAATAGCTCGGTTGAAATATATTGTACGTTCTCTTGAAAACAGTGCACTATTATCATTTGCCAATTGGGCATGAATATTGGTAAAACTGGTCAAACTCGCTAATTTAGCATGTCTCAACCAATGTATGTTTGTGCATATCTTGGTTAAAAGCATTTAAATAATTCATTTGTAAGACAAACAAGTTCTCATATTGCGACTGCTTTAACTTTTAGTTCTACAAAATATGCAAACTGTGGCCAGAAGAAATGTTTGCGACCCATTATTGATTTTCACCAAATGTTTGGTCATATGGCCCAGCATTCATATCGTTTTGTTAATCTTATAATAAAATGTTTTATCCCAAAGAACGATATCAATCAAGTCATTTATCAGGTAAAATATTATGTGTAAAATGTAGATTACAAAGTTCCTGTCTACACGTACAAGTAGCAGATAAGAAATATTAAAAAATAATTAAAACATGGTGATAGTCTGTATTGAAAACTCGAGGACAATCACTCTCATATTGGTAATTTAATGCATGGCTACATTAACATTTTAAGCCATGTGAACTTGCATTCGCTTTATAGTAGGACAATGTCATTTCCAATTTATGGGAGCAGGGTGTTTTTATCTGTATTCAAATTTAAATATAATATTCTGTAAGCAAACTGTGTCGTCTGATCTGGATCCGCACTGTTTGCCAATGTCCCACCATAAATAGAGGATATTCGAATTTTGGAATGAATATGCCATTTATTTCATCGAGTGAAGCGAAAAATGCATATTTCATGAGTGGCGAAGCCACAAATGAAATATACATTTTCTCGCTTCACGAGATGAAATTATATATATATATGTGTGAAAGTGTCGTTTCAAGTATAACAATAAAAAACAGTGTAATCTTTGATAAGAATACCTCGTTTTAGACACCCTGTGACACAGATAATGTTTAATTAAAAGCGTATTTAAATACTGCCGATTTTAAGGTTGCATTAAAAATATAGCCTAACACAGAAAACCAGTCTGACATACCAGAGATGCATTCCCAATACAACGCGCGCGTAATAAAGTCGAAGACATGATGCATTCGGAGTACAACCATGCCATGTTGGCATATGAATAACAGACTTCCTCCAAATTTAGCTTTTAAAAAGAGGGAGACGAGAGATTCACATGTAACACCATTTTTCATCTATGGTAAAGACCTAATACTTATTATCAATTACTATTTAAGTTTACATGCTGTGCTTTCTATTCCAGCTATTAAATGCTACCATTGTGACATACCCTTGATGGACTACCATGACTGTTACAAGATCAAAACTTGTGCCAAAGGTGAGGTAAGTGCAAAATGCATACTGTAAATTAGGAAATTTTTGCAAGGGTTTTGTTTTCGCGAAACTTTGCAGCATATGCGAAGTTTCGTGAAAATAAAATCCCGCGAAATGGCGAGATTACTCTGTCGTTTAATGATATATAGCTAAATAGTGCCCTAGTCGTGACTTTTTAACGTCGATAATATGTCTTTTAACGCTATTCGCGGAAATAAAATTCTCGCGAAAATTTCCGAATTTACAGTAATATCCATAACCATTTATTCTGTTGGAATGCTTCTAAAATCACAATTGATGTAAAGCAGCTAGCACTTCATTCGTTAGCAATATGATTGCAAAACTAGAAAATACACTAAAAATAGACTAAAAACAAGGGCAAAAAAGTTTAATCACTGACTAACATCCCGCTTCCCAAATGCTTTTTATGGATTTACATTTCCCTTAATTATTGAGGACTATCACTACGTCATCGTTCCGTCACCTAGAAACCCTTGACCGCAGAAAACTTTTTACGACACTCAGCCTGCAGTTTATCACCAGCAAATCTCAACTTGAGAGCATCGCGCTTCGAAGGTTTTTTTTCATCACATTACACTACCTCTGAAGCCAAATGATTTAAGTTTCTTATATCATCTGATCTAATATATTTAATAAATCTGACTATAGTTTAAAAGTTTGGCTTCTTAACCTTTAGCATACCATGTAAACTGGAAACTCTTAAGCAGGTATTTAGGTACAAATGAAATATTTAGTATCAATTCGTTCAGTTGACATGCGTTTTGTCCTCTGCTGTTATTATTCATTATTAATGTTTTTAAAAAAAACATTTTTTTCAATACCGGAAACACTACCAGTGTGTTACACAATTCAGATCCAGAATAGGCCAGTCGTTTTGTCTGACAAGATCTGGATCAAAACGGTTTGCAAATGTAACAACAGATGATACAAGCATGGAACTATTTACAGACTTTCTCTATTTCCAGGGGTGTATGTTGAAAGAGCTGAAATCATCAGCAGATGGACACGATGAATACTTTATGAAATGCGCAACGCAGCAGGTATTCCTATACGTATTTATTTCACAAATTAGGCAATACACGAATTTCAAAGCGGAATACTAATATATACGATTGTGCCTATTATTATCTACAATCCATTTTGGCAATTATAAAACGATCGAATCGTAGCGTGAGTGATTTATCTTCTTACAACTGACCGACAAATAGTGAATTATTACTCAACAATTCATGTACAAGAGCTGATCTATTTCGATTCAAACACACAATAAACGACGAAAACACATTTGGAGACTTCAGCTTCTTCAATTTTCCGCCATTGCAATGAAGAATACCCGCCAATAGTTGGACTGTGTCACATACGTTTACATGTATTTGTAACGCCTTTCAAACGTAAAAAGCACCGTCTACCGCCGTGACTGACGTCACTTAGCAGTAACAAATGACGTCAGCTAGTCCGCACTTTCCTCTTACTTTCAAAATTAGTGTAAGATATAATCACGATTTTTTAGCATTGACTCTATAGGCGAGATGTGTTGCAACACTGTTCTTTTGCATCAAGCAAGTGTCAATAATATATTTTTACACAATTGTTAGAGAATAATAAAAACGTTGATCAGGCTGCAGAGGCTGGTGTGGGCCTTTGTTTTTCGCATACAGTAATGCGACATTTCACCAGGGTCTGAACAATTAGCTAAAACAATATCGATATATATAAAGGAACTACATGTTTTGACTATTACCTTCCGGTTTGCAGTGGTTACATATTGTATTTTCCATACGAACGTCAAGAACTGCACTGACTTCCTCCCACCATCTTAAGGAGCACAATTGCTAAATTTGGACGTCTACTTCAAGTAAGAGGAAAAATAACCTGCAACCCCACAATTTATACAATGGATATTCCTATGTTTATTGTAAAATGTAGCTTTGCGGAACATTTTATGGGTCTGAAAAGGGGTTGATATGAGGAAAACATGCAGTAGGGGAACCTTTTATCAGATATCTTCTTTAGTTTAGAAAGTGAATAATAAATGCAGTCTTTAATGGAAGTGGTGAATTCAACAAGTTTATGATCCTTCAGGAATGTGATGGAGCTGGACTAACATTCTTCTTTGGTAAGCGAAACATAATACAGCGTGATGTTCATGCAAGATGCTGTTACAACAATCTTTGCAATGTACCTTCTGGATTTTCAACAAGTCCATCAAGTTCACGTAAACCAGCCATCCGCACAACTACAACAACCGTTCGCCCTACAACGACACGATATACTAGTCATCCAGGTAGGAAACGAGGAAATAGTCACTCAGATATGTTATCCTATACTATATCACTCAGTTAGGATACTATATAATAATCAGTTATGTAGTGTAACAAAAATAGTTACTCAGATATGTTATGCTATACTACATCACTCAGTTAGGCTACTAATTACTTAGTCAATTGTGTAGTGTAATATATACTTGTCAGTCAGGTAGGAAAGGGGGAAATATTTACTCAGATATGTTATGCTATACTATATCAATTTGTTAGGCTACTGTTACTTAGTCAATTGTTTAGTCTAACATATACTTGTCAGTCAGGTAGGAAAGGGGGGGGGGGGGTATTTACTCAGCTATGTTATGCTATACTATATCAATTTGTTAGGCTACTATTACTTAGTCAATTGTTTAGTCTGACATATACTTGTCAGTCAACAGGCCATTATATAAGAGTTAACCCTTTACTCGATAGTATCTCCTTTGAAATATCACGTATTTGAAATTATAATAGAAAATTGAGCATATGCTCTTTGGGAGCAAATGCTCCATTGACCATAGAATTTTCAAAAGTATTCAAAACATAACTTTGATTGTTCTTGATTTATTCCAATGTACAATCATCCAAATACAATAATTGCAGCATAAAACTTGAAACGACTATAATTCGTTGGAATAAAATTTGCGTCTAAAACATTTCATTGTTTTTTATAGATAAATACACTGTCCATGACTTTTGACTATAACCTGTAAATGGCTTACATATAGATTGTACCTGTTATGTTTGAAGTTCAATCAGTCTGACCTGTGCACTGAGGTATATCATAGTTACAAACTGTATACATATCATTATAAATTGGTGTTAAGCTACAGGTTTTTACAAAAATAGCATTTACTTAGCTTTTATAATAATTTAAAACTGTTTTTTGAGCATTTTTACAGCCTTCCAACCATGACCATTTATTGCATTTTTATATGTTGTGTGTAATATAAAAATACAACTGTATGTTAAAGGATTAGTTTAGTCACGGGGGGAAAGCACTTCAAAATACATTATCTATTTCCTATATGTTGAATAGCAAAAACAGAGTTTTCATCCCATATTTCAGAATCAGTACTTGTCCAATGAAAAATGCATTTTTGCGGATAAATTGGGGGCTGAACTTACTATCCTTTCCATGGATAAAATATCATTTTCTTAGAAACTTTTTTCTGTCCATTTGTATGGGCATTTCTTCATTGTTTGAGGTCCATTACTTCCTTTACTGGTATGCATATTTGCTTTTTTCAATATGGTTCATAATAATCAAGCTATTTGTTGTATTTTTTAAACTTGTTATTTGATATTTAATATTGATATTTTGTACAAAATCAGTATATTGGTACGTGAGAATGAAAGTATATAAATATTTATGATATTGTCCTATTTTCAGGTTACAATGATTAGATTATCTTAACCATAGACCTCGATTCAAATGATAGATTCTGGCCATACTATACATATTTATATAATATGTATAATTCCATTGCAGAGGTAATGGATTACATTATAAGATTCTGGTGACACTGACCTAAGCTTAAAGGTCGACGCTCCAGACAGACTATATAATTGGCCACGTGTTTACTTTTATATTACAGTTTTAGTCGCGTTTCACTTTATCTTACAGATAATCTCGCAAAAACTATTCAATGGCCAGAGATATAAACGTTTTCTCTGTCGATACTGTTTTAAAAATAGCATATTGTTTAACCCTTTTCTTTCAATAAACCAATAAACAGGTACTTTGGCAAACAGTGAGGACCAGATGAAATGTCGCTTAAGGCGGCATTTTATAAGGGTATGCACTGTTTGCTAAGATAAAAAAAAATTAAGTGCAAAAATGCATCATTTTATAAAACTTTTGACCGACTGCCCCTTTAAATACAATATATTGTTTTAAACATATCGTATCGATATGTATGGATTAATCTATCAGGATGAAATGGATTGATGCTACCTTTTTTTTCAGGTTGTCGAAGAGATATTGTCTTCATTATTGACACATCTATGAGATACTATGGATCTGGTACTGGAATCCGACCATTTTTGGCATCATCATTTCGCATCAGCATCAGTCACAGTATCAGTCTTATATACGGCGTGGTTTCTAATCTCATCATTGGACCTCATGACAACCGTGTTGCAGTTGCCAGTTTTGATGATTCTGTACATGGTCATTGGGATCTTGCAACATACAATGATAAGGCGCACCTTCTCCAAGCCATTAGCTATCTAAGGCACAATATAACATTTAGAACACATGGTGATGTTGCTAAAGCCATAGACGTGGTTGTTCATAATGCATTAAGTATTCAACATGGTGACCGTCCCAACTATGCCAATGACGTGGTCATTATAACAGATGTACATTCAGCGTTCCACAACAACACATTGAAACATAGTCTCCATCACAAGAGCCGTGACGTCATAGTTGTGTATCTGGGTACTGACACTACACAAAATACAGATGTAGATGATCTTGCGACTAGACCTGATCATGTTATACATGTGCCTAGTTACAGTACAATGTCCTCCGCCAAAGCTAAGCTGTTAAATCTATTATGCTATTAGCATGAGTTGTTGTGCTTTCTAAGGTCACCGTGATGATTCAGGTGATTTGGCCATTGTTATGCTAATTGGCTTTTTATTAAGTTTTAGTGCTTTTGATTCGGCGTTGCCAATCCAATGTGACGTTCGGTGAATTTTAGGGTTTTTTTATTTCTCAGAGAGAGAGAGAGAGAGAGCGAGAGAGAGAGAGAGTTACACAAACATCTTTCCCTGACATAAATTATCAAATAAAAAGTTGATATACGTATTTGTTTGTTTTATTTGATTCTTAACGTCCCAGTCAACGAATTTTCAATTCATATGTTGGGATGGGTCTTCATGGGTTGAACAAATACTAAGCAAGGAGTTACATATCATGCACGAGGACACAAAGCAGTGATGCCGGTGAGGCTCGAGCCCGCAACGTCTGGGTCTCTAATAAAGAACCACTGAGCAGCTGCGCTCCCAAAATTTGATATGAATAATATCATTAATTTGGCTCTTTTTATCATATAATTCTTGGTCCCCGTTGTGTGAGAGGAGCATGTATTTTGTCATGATTGTGTTAGTGTCTTTGTTATCTTGGAAATTTACAGTGTGTTACGAAAATTTAATTTTCGTATTTCTCAACCAAAACATATGTTAAAATGATGAGTAAGAAAATATTTACAGTTTATTCGCTGAAAATATGTGCTAATCTAAATCTGTGAAATTATATCGCTGAGGAAGTGAGATGTTTTGCTTACTTTAACCCTTGAATCGCCGTCTATAATCTGCAGTAGATAACACTTTCATTTTTTTCTCAAATAAGGCTTGAAACTGGTTTAAGCCTTCCAGTAAAATATTTTTACTAGCCGTTTCAAGGCGGTGCTTCCTTTTGTGGATCATTTATGTTATTTCTGTGTTGAAAATGTTATGCTTTCGTGCGCGTCTGTTTATTGATGCATTGTAGTCACCTGCTGGGAATAGGCCGGCCTCTTGGCTATCGATTGTGTTGTCTAATTGTGAATATCGCTCTTTCCCACTGTTATCCTGGGTCAGATGTGGTGCTTGATCGTATCGATTCCTTATATTTGCCCTCTTTCTTACTATTCATGTGAATTATCTGCCATATCACTTATTCTCTGGGTTACATGTATTGGTATGTGATCTGTGATTGTCGCTATTGATATCATTATCCCTTATGATTATAAAAGACCCTGCTACATGCCTTTTTGCACTGAAAGGATTTCACTATTTTATCATTAATGTTCTAGTAAACGATATGTCCAAATAAGCAAAGACATTTAGCAATTAATGGTTACTTTTACGAAACACATCAGTCTAAACATATGTATTTTGGTGCAAAAAAGAACCGCCCCATAGAGAAGTTTTATTGAGGACCCACAATATATATTTTGATTGAGAAAAAAATCAATCACGTACTTTTATCTTGAGGCCAGATATTAACCCATATTAGCCTTGCGTCCTTTTTGTGGGACAAAGTCAAACAGTGCAGACCCAGATCTGACGCCGCAGATCGCGGCGTCAGATCTGGGTTTTCACTGTTTGCTTACAGAATGTCAATTTGCTAACACAATCAAAATTTGAATACAAGATAAAGATACCAACCAACAACCCTTAAAACCGAAATTGACTGGTCCAATTGATAAGAGTGGACGTTTCATTCAGAATAAATGGGTTAATGGTCATATTAATGCTAATAAAAGCATTCTGATAGTTTGTGTCGAATTAACTGTGTTCGTTTTGATAGATCCGCTGCCTATTATATTTATCAATCAAAATAAGGATCAAACATTAGTGTTTGTGTTGCTGATTTTTAGACAAGTTGTGGAAAACAAATACAATGTGAGACTCTGTCGAGTATTGGAAAGGTTTAAAACACATTCGCATATTTCACTAACAACCTAACAATGCAAATAACAAAATACATTATATTTGTTCAATAAAATAATTAATTTCTGTTTTTTATTGATAAATAATCAAAGAAAACTTGATCTTTTTTTTTTCAATTGGTATGTGAGCCATGATTGTGTATGCTATATGTGGACACCATACTATAAAGGGTATGCCAGGCTGCACATTCATGCAGTAAAAGCTTACTAAATGAATTGAACAAATATTTACTATAGAGGATTTACTTTATTTGGCTTTTAATGATAAATGCGTTTCTTTCACTTCTGAACAACCCAAAAGATATATTTTGTTGTCGTGTCAGAAAGTCTGTGATGCTCACCATTATCTTTTGGACAATATATTCAATAGTGTATGGACAGAATTAAGGTATTCTAATAGGCACTAATGTTGCAAATTTTGTTTTTCTTATGAGAAATACTTCATGCAGTCTCTTACTGACAATAATCAAGCTGAGTTATTGGAGCATTTATAGACAGATGGCTGAGAATGGGTTTGCTCCCCCCCCCTAGGGAATTTTGCAGACATATCCTATCTTGTAGAGAATTGAAAGTCGAGTCTTTTAAGAGATGTTTGCACTCTGTGCTCCGGGGTGTTAGTCTGGAAGAGCCTGTAACATACGTTACTTAATCAAACTAAGAAAAAGTAAATTGAAAGTTTGGGCTACAAATTAAAGACATCAAAATATTTATTTTTAAAAATCATTCATATAGTCTGCATACTTGATATCTTAACTACATATGACAGCCATTTGAACAAAATTGCGGCTTCCTAAGGTGTCATATGCGGTACATAAATTAGATAACCCATTAAAATTTGCAAGTGTGGCTAACATCATTTACATTCACAATCTCTCTGTGTGTTTTGCAAAATGTTTGACTAGCTTATGCAATTGGCTAACAGAAAAATTAAAGTTTGTTTCCCTAGCTTGAATATTTTTTCTGGAATAAGCAATTAAACAACCCTACCCCTACCCAGTTTTAAGGTGAAATACTTGGTATTAAAACTAAAGTAAAAATAGTTAAAAAATATTTGCAGTTGATGAATGTGTTTCATTCTTTGGGATTTTTTTGCTAATATAAAAAGACTCATAAATCTGCAAGTTTGTTGCAAAATTTTTAATATCAGAGGCTGTAACATATGTTACCTGATGTAATAAATGGGCAAGCTCATTGTCTTTACGTAAGATATGCCTAAAATGCTTTAATCTCCTCGAGGGAATTTTGCAGACATATTCCTTCTTATAGTACAACTCAAGCTGCATCAAATAAGGAATGTTTGCACTCTCGATGTTGGGGCGTTAGTCTGAAACAGCGTGTTACATGCGTTACTATATCAAATAAAGGAAATGTAGTTTGAAAGTTTGAGCTAAAATTGTGAAAAAAACTTGCAGCTGTTGGATATCTTACAATGTTTGGGGATTTTAAACTGGCTCCTATGATAAAGACTTATAGATCTGCTAGTTGTCATTAAGTTTTAAAGATCAGAGAGCGTTACATATGTTAGCGTGATAAGTAAAATCATCAAAAGTATTTTGACATCAAGCTAAGTAAGGGCCTGCTCCATCCTATTTCCCTTTGGAATTCTGCAGACAAATTACATCTTATGTAACCATTCAAGGTGCATTTAATAAGAAATGTTTGCACTCTGTAAGTCGGGGCGTTAGCCTGTAACAGCTTGTTACATATGTTACTATATCAATTTGAGAATAAGAAATTTGAATGTTTGAGCTACTAAAAGAAGACATTAAAATTATCTAATAAATTGACATTCTTATAGTCTTTATACTGGATATCTTTGCTACATATGGAAGCTGTTTAACATTAATACGGCTAACTGTGGTGTAATGTGCGTTACATGACCCGAATTATAATTTAAAAGCTATAGTAAGTAAGTAATCTTTAATTATAGTGACTTGTGTAACATCGTAATACAAATAGGAATAAATATACATAATTAATACACCCGGCCGCATGGGCCTATAAGTCACTTCAAACTTTGTAATTTTTCTGTACAAAATGAGCGTTTTTAAAACGTATATCGAGCTTTAGTTGTGTCAACAGTAGATCCATCACTGCCTTGTCCGTTATAGGACTAGTTTGACTCAACACCGCAGAGCCAGATCAGATCCACAGCGTGATTTCTCGATCTGAGTCTACTGTGCTGGTCTCATAGACTTCACAACAAATCTTTGAGCAACAAACAGCATAGGTTCATGCGCGACACTTAAATTGAAGCCCCGCGCATGGGCCTAGGCTGTTTCCGTGCTCTAGCCCATAGTAATGGCATTAATAAAGAAGCATAACGGAATTTAACCCCTACCATGCTGATCGCGGACATATCTCGCTTTGAAAACTGTGTAGATCCAGATCAGCTGGCTTCTGAGAGGTCAGCTGATCGGCATCTATACCGTCTTCAATTTGGCCTCCGCATCCACGGCAAAAGCCGGTTATGACATGATTGGTTCAAACAGTGACCTATATAAGATATATAGGTCACTGGTTCAAATTCGGGGAATACGGCATACAGACTCAGCACGTCAATGGCTAAGAATGCAGTTCAAGCTTATATATTAACGTAAGTTTGTATTAAGATTGATGTGGAGAGGGAAAAAAACTTAAGGAACAAAGCTGTCTTTTGTGAAAGTGGGTCCAGTCTTATGAAACGCACAAATCCATCATGCACACAACGCTGATCAGCGTCGACGCAACGTCATGACGCTGTGTTAACGCTGAACCAGCGCCGTGTGCCTGCTAGAGTTCATACGGTAAAGAAACTTAGAATCTGGTCCACTTTCGCCAGGCACATCTTAGTTATATAAAATAGTTTTTCTTTGCATAAAGGACTGTGAAATGAATTTAGCTGTCTTTCTATATTCCTGAGTGACCAAGTATTTGAGTTGATCGTTTGGCGGTAACGGGTATTTATTTGTCTGTACAGTGACTGTCTAAAAATTGTGTATTGATTGCATTCCAGTATGAAATGTTTTTCGTCTTCTATTTTACCACTATCGCAAACTTGGCAGATTCTTTCTTCAGGCTTTAGCCCACAGAAGCGTCCTGTTTCTATTCTGAGAGGTAAAACACCACAGCGTAATTGTGCTAAAAATGAACGTTCTTCTTTTGGTAGAAATGCTTTCACATATTCTTCAGTTTTATACTCCGTTTTAAATGTTATGTATGTTCGTAGTTTTGACACGTCCCTAGATTTAGTTGACCATTCATTGCAGTAGTTATCGAATAATGACTGTTCACATACTTTGATATCACATTTAATCATATTTTGGAAGCATCGTGTTCTAAGACCTATTTTTTCTAGGATTGATTTCACTTCTGAGCACCAGGTACTGTTTGTATTTTTGTTAAAATCATAAACGAACACTTTTTTGGTCAACCGATCGTCATCCATATCTACTAAGCGGTTCCATAGACGGATAATATTTAGCCAACGTCTGTGTACTGAAATAGTCCACCCCATGTCACCGCTCAATGCGAGGATAGGGGTAAAACGGTGAACGCCCAGGTAATAGCGTATTGCGCGATTTTGCACCATGTCACTCTTAGGAAAGTTCAGAAAGCCCCAGACACCTGAACAATAGTCTGTTACTGGAACTACACATGAATTGTATAATTTAGAGTATGCTTCAAAGCCTATATCTTTAAAGTTATGTATTTTTGAAATCAATGATCCAAGGGCTCTGCCTCCTGAGTTAAAGAGCGTATCAGCAGTTACAGTGAAGTCAAGGTTTTCATGTAAAACTATACCTAGATATTTGTATGTGGTGGTATATTCAATTGTTTCATTTCCAACTTGAAAAACATGATTACTTCTGTTTTTTCCTTTATTTCTGAAATGTATCACTGCTGATTTAGCGTAGTTAATTCTTAAGCGCCACTTCCTGCACCAGATTGATATATGATTTAGCATACGCTGCATGTTGTCCTCATTTTCTGATAGCAACATAATGTCATCTGCATATAACAGGCAGCATACATGTGTGTTGTCAATTTTAATTCCACAATCCATGGATTTTAGTTCAAGGGCTAAGTCATTGATGAACAGAGCGAAGAGCGTCGGAGATAAATTGTCTCCCTGTTTTACACCGGAAGTACATGGAAACCAGTTAGTTAATGAGTTATTCAGTTTCACAGATGCTTCAGTACCTGTGTACATAGCCCTGACAGAGTTATAGAACTTTCCGTCTACTTTATTGATCAAAAGTTTATACAGAAGAGCATCCCTGTCGACATAATCAAATGCTTTTTGCAGGTCAATAAATGTCGAAAAGGTACTTTTCTTTTGTGCGAGTCTATCTTTTATAATAGTACAGGCTGTGAACACATGGTCCTGACAGGATCTGTCTGACCGAAAACCGTTCTGCTCATCCACAAGAAGACCGTTATTTTCTAAATACGGGAGTAAGCGATTGTTTAAGACAGACGAATACAATTTGCTCACAGCACACAATAAGCTGATACCACGATAGTGTAACGGTATACGTGGGTCTTTCGTATTGTCTTTGGGCAATGGTGTTATAACAGCCTTTCTCCAGATAGATGGTATCAAGCCACTATCCAGACAAAGATTGAATAAGGAATGCAAGTAGTCAATGACAGGTTGAGCCTTCAGCACGTCGTACGGAATCTTGTCAAAGCCAACAGATTTTCCATTTTTTGCTCGGTGTACAACTTTTTCAACTTCACCTCTACTAATTTGGGAATTCAGGGTTGGTGATTGTTCATATAATGGATCGTTTAAATTATCTTCAAGCAGCCGTTTGTGTTGCAACATCTCATCATAAAATTTAGAGTCAAAATCTGTTTGATCCTGTGTGTTGTATAAGTTCGAAAAATCACGTGACCAAGTATGATTTACAAAATTTCTGTCCGTTTGTACGTTTCCGTTCTCGTCGTAGACGGCGGTAGGTATATTTTGTTTCCGTTTTGGACCGAGATTTTTCAAGTGTTCCCAGAATTCTTTTGGATTATTGGTGCACTCCGTTTCAATATTTATCATTAAGCCCCTCCTATATGCGCGTTCAGTTGACCTCAGAAGTTTGTCAAACTTATCCTTACATGTTAGGAATTGTTGTCTTAATGAAGACCGCCGTTCTCTTGTACCATTACATTTAACAAAGGCTCTTTCTTTAAGACGCATTTCATTCCAATGTTGATCTAGGGATTCGTTCCAATATGGTTTGAAGGACTTGAAGCGCTTCCGTACTTGTCTCGTACAATCGAAATATGGTATAGTGTCATTCATCTCGTGTATAACGGTATCACAGAAGGAATCGTACACTGAGTCGACGTTATTTTGTGTTTCTCTGCAGCTTTCGATTTTGTTAATAAGCTCTAACAATGCACTTCTTGAGACATCACTTTGCATAAAATTGGGTGGCATTCTGTTCATTTTATATCTGCGCGCTATGAATGGTTCATGTGGGTGATCTTGGATAGGTTGATTGTGGCAATCATCTGATATTTGAGCACTGTAGCTATAAGTAAAGTCAAATGACAGAAAATAGTGATCCGGTAATTTGCTTCTCGTACCAAGTAAATGCTGAAACTGGTATTTATGCACTAGTGATTCCGGGGAGATAACTCTGAAATTAGAACAGTTTTTGAAGCAGTCATGAGGGACACATACATAATCTACCACAGCCTTTCCTCTTGTGGATACGGAGGTAAAATTATCATTTTCCGTACATAATCTGCCATTTAGGACACAAAATTTAGCGTCATTCAGAAATTCAATAAAAGTATGACCGTGCTGATTTGTGGTTTTGTCAAGAGCACTTCTTTGTGGGATTTCGTCTAACATTGAAATGGAATCACTCAGTTGACCTATTCTTGAATTCATGTCACCACAGATAATAATAGCATCAAAGTCATTGAGCATATATATTTCTCCCAATAAATGTGCATAAAACGCTGTTGCATCACGTCCCCACGAAGAAGATTCCGGTGGTAAATATGTAGCAAAAATGGCCAATGAGTAGTCAGTGTTTTTTGATATGAGAGAGATGCCAAGTATGCCATCGTAAGATTTGTCAAAAACGGAAACATTAAACGTTGATAACAATTTGTCTTTCACAAAGATACCTATTCCTCCAGAGCCTTTGGGGGCATGTATGTGCGTCAATTGTCTGTTTAAACCGTAGTAAGTGTAATTTTGTAATTCTATACTAGCGTTCCCCTGCAAATGAGTCTCATTTATACAAATGACATCAGAGTCCATGTGTTTTAATATCTCTGCCCTTAACGTGCTATTATTTTCGGTCCATCCGCCAACATTAATATGTGTTACATTAATGCTACTCTCATGCAACCGGGAGTCCCCCTAATCTGACCCATTTCGTGCTGTGTTCTGGTTTCTGTTGTCGCTGGCGTTATCTTTCTTTAGAATACGTCCATTGGCTGAAACTCTGTATAAATGACCGTTTGGTAATTCAGACAGAATTGTTTTGGTGTTCAACTCCAACAAGCGTTCAACGTGGGACTTGCTGCTGCGAATGTATACTCGACCATATGTACCGTTTCCCCTTAAACTAGTCTTGGCGCGCAGCACTTTGATTTTTTGTCCAACAGATTCAAATGCGATTTTCATCAACCTTGGTTTGCCACGGTTCCGCTCAGGCAGACTCTGTGCGTCGATAACGGTAATACTATTCGAGACCTCTTCCCCTAGGGCATTTAATAGACTCTGCGCAACCACTAAAGGGTCCTCTCCACGGGCTTCTCGCAAGTTTGAGACTATAACCGTTAACTCGTCATTGGAAACAGACTGATTATTCTGAGGGTTGTTCATATCACGCATTCCATCTAACGGTGTGAATGATCTCATATTGTGTTCAAGTTCATCGATACGCCTATCAATGGCTGCAAACTGAAGGTCAACATCGACCTTGACCGCTTTTATTTTATCGTCTATTGTTGATAGAACATCTTTTCTGAGTTTGTCTATTTTGCTGTCGAACATTTGTCTCAGACCATCCTGACCTTTTTTCACAGAGTTCAATATTTCAAACATCTGGTCCATTCTAGTAGAAAGACTGCCCAAATTAGTACTTGCGTCAGCCTGGTCAGGACTGCCCGCCATTTTGGATTGTTTATAAATAGGTGAGTTCGTACCTGGACTTTCAAGTTTCCTTTTATCCTTCTGTTTTGGTGTTTCATCCATAATTAGTTAAATACCACAAATTTAGGTGTAGGCATATCCATTTGCAGTCACTCAAAGTTTATTTTTCCTCCACTATACACTAAAATATCGAAATTTTTCCATTGTATCTAAATCTCTCATGAATCGTCCGCTCGAGCGTCGGCGCCATTTATAATTGTGGCTATCGTCATTTAGTTAAACAACTTCTATGACTCGGTTTCAAACTGTTTTATTATATTTTACAAACATATACTCAATTGAGAATAGGAAAAACCAAGTTTGCTTTTCTATCTTAAATATATTGTCTTATAGAAGCTAATACACAGCCCTACTCCCAGTTTTACAGAGAAGCGAATTTTGTTATTACCGTTTAAGTAAAACACATAAAAGCGTTTACAGCATGTGGATATTTTTCATTTTCTTAGTCTGTCTTGCTCATATATCTGCAAGATGTCATTAAGTTTAAGATCAGGACTCTTAATGTGTACCTATAAGTATTTGGTGCCAAAACACTAGAAATTATATTAATTTCTGATTATCGAGCCCATGGACCGTTTTTACAGATGTTATCAATGACCTTTTGGACACATTTCCTAATACTGTGCATATAATGCTAAATATAGAGCCACAAATAGAAAAGAAAGTTTTACATTTTTACAAGAAAATACAATAAATGAAATGGTCCAAACTATTTCTCATCGATTTAACACTCATGTTAAACGTTTGTCGTTGTCTGCTTCTGTGGTAATCATTATTATCACACGCCTCCTTGCAACTAGTAGAATCATCACACAATATTTCAATCATTTACTGTTATTCAATTTTACCACCAGTCCACTCAAAATTGATGAGTTATTATCAACTTTCCAATTTTGCCACTTAAGGCTTGGAACATTCGTAAACTGATATGAATTCCTAATAGTTGGCTCTTTGAGTATGTGTTTCAAGTGATACTCTGCAAGTAGGAGAAAGACTAAAGCTTTACAAGGAGGAAAACTATGCCATTAAGAGCAATGAGTACCTGGACTGATAAACTATGCCATTAAGAGCAATGAGTACCTGGACTGATGTACCTTGATATTTTTGTGATAAAGAATCATATCTTAGCTGGTGAACTTTTATAAATGCATGCAACCCACATATTTTCATCTAATAATGCACTTATTATCTTTCCCCAAGCATTCAAAAACTTATTAGAAGTCTTAGTACTTCTGAAGTGCTGAAACCGAGGTAACTCTTTCTCTTCAGATAAATGAACTAGATGTATCACAGCAGGTAAAGCAATGAAATGCAGGATGAACAGAGCGCAAATAGACCCTTTCAATTCAATGATTCACTAAGTTTCTAAGATAAGAGCGCTTATTAAAGGATGTAACATATATAACTCGTCATAATAAATGAGCAAGGGCATTGTCGTGACATCCTTTTTGATTACACAGCCAGAGGCAAGTGTTTTCAATATCAGTGTTTTCAATGGATCATGAAATGAGGCACCTTATCAACTTGTTTACTCTGTATAAATCTTCCATAGAGCATAATATAGAACTACTGGTTATCCCATTCTACCTATAGTCCACTTTCCTTCCTTTGAATGCAACAGCTAATGATATGGCTGCAAAAACTGAGAAATCATAGGTTTTACATTATTTTAAGACATGCTTCAATGTACTGACATCAAAAAACAACTTACTGCAAATATAATTGATGGCAATGTCCAACTTCATATTCTTTCTCTTATACCAGATAACTTTCAAGGTGTAATAGAAATTGTTTCAGACGGTCTGCCAAAACCATCAAGAGTCAACATTGTAACTAAAGAAAACTTATAAAGTTCTTTGGGCGCAGCAACATACTATTGATCTAAGACCTGAGGACTTAAGCACCAAGAGACTGGATAGGTTCCATGGCAAATGATGCAAAAAAGCAGCCTATCAAATTTCTGTTTGACCAATGTCAGAAATCTTAAAGTATTCTTAGAGGTACACGGAAGAGACATAGATTTTGCAAAATAAGAGCAAAGTTATCATTTGACTAGCACGGATGCAGATGCAGCTGCAGTTAGATTGCTCTTGCCACTTCACAGGAAGAGATATAAACCAGAGTCATACTCCATTGTATGCATAAATGTGAAATGGCATTATCCCATATTTAATCAGGTGTTTGATCCCATGACACTGACATGCTGTTTCTGCTTTTGAAGAATGCTAAGGATTTAAGTTTGGCTGAGTCAAGTTGTTTGACGCTGGCACTGGCCACACATACAAAGAAAATTAAGTCTTTTGATGGCAAAAGAGGAGGATCACACGAAATGCTTATAAGTGATGTTTGTCACAATTACCAATTTTAAAAAGTAATCTTAATTAATGTAACACATATAACACCATAGGAAGCTGTATATGTGTTAAAAAATCTCTTATGTATCAAAGGTATTCAGCATGCAAACTACATGAATAATTCAAAAAAATAGATAGTTTTATGTCTTCTTTCTGTTTCTCAGACTTTCAATTAACTTATTCTTAAATTGATATGGTAACATACGTATCATACCATTGCAGGCTAAACCCCTAGTTAATAGTGCAAACATCTCTTATTTGATGCAGCTTGAATTGTTCTTTAAGGTAGGATATGTCTGCACAAAGGGGTGGAGAGGAACAGGATTGTACTCAGTTTGCAGTCCTAATACAATGCCATGATTCTACTGGTTGTGATGAAATGGGTGATTATTTTGCCATAGAAGCAGACACAATGATAGACATTGTGAAGGTGACTTGAATAAAGATTGTTTTTGAATAATTTTTTTAATAGTAATATTTATTAAATTGTGTCATTTAAATGAGAACTATTATTTTCTATCTATATGTCTATATATTTTAATATTATAGGCATAAGGAAATATGTGATTAAAAAGGTTATATATAACATAGGTAACACAATTCCATGGGCTTGTTATCAGCAATGACTGTAATTACTAAGACTAAGGCACCGGAGGCTAGAGATTAATAGGAAAACATGTGAAAAACGGTATTTTTCTGAAATATCATCTGATACTTCCAAGGAAATTATCCTAGCTCATTCATTATGCCATGTAACATACGTTACATACTTTAATAAGTGCTCTGATCCTGATGTCAAACTTGCAAATGTATGATTCTTTATTGCATTAGCAAGACAGTGCCAAAAATGTAAGATATCCACGAGCGTCAAATATTTTCATATATTTTTCTTCAATAATAGATACCAAAATTGGGTACTTAAAATTGGGCGTAGGGTTGTTTAATAGCTCATATAAAACAATGTATTTGAGATAGAAAAGCAAACTTTAATTTTTCTATTAGTCAAATGAGTATTTTAGTAAACTAAGATTAAAAACACTTGTAAAATGCACAAATTGTCTGTAAAATGATTGATGTTAGTCACGATTTCAACTTTCAAAGGGAAATTTAATCTATGTAACGCATATAACACCATTGAAGGCTGTAATTTTGTTTTAAATGCTGTTTTTATGTAGCTTAGGCATCCAGCTTGCAAACTACATAAGAAATTTTAATAATTAGATGGTTTAATGCCTTCTATCTGTAGCTCAAACTTTCATTTTGATTTTTTCCTCAGTTTGTTACAGTAACATATGTAACAGGCTGTCAGAGACAAACGCCCCGGAGCACAGAGTGCAAACATCTCTTAAAAGATGCGGCTTGAAATTTTCTTCAAGATAGGATATGTCTGCGAAATTCCCTAGGGGGGGGGGGGAGCAGGACCTTTTTTAGCTCGAAGTCTATTAGCTCAACCTCAAGATAAGTTGGTGACTTATATTTCTAAATATTTATTATCATTATTTTGAACAAATGATAAACGTAAGTAAGTGTGCAAAAATCAGGAATCGATACCATCAAGTATCACACCTGACCCAGGATACCAATGGGAATACATGCATATATACCACAGACATTCAGTTAAATGACGCAAATTCCTTTGACACTAAGCCCCCTTTCGGACTTGGACTACCCCATGACTGATGAAATAGTTTCATCTATAATTCATGATAATTGGGATGATTTTATTTTGAAATAGTGAATATTTCATTTCGATATGGAGATACAAGTACTGTTCGCCCCTTTCTTATGTTGTATATATTTCGCAGCTTATTAGTTTTGCGAGGGTATGTTCTAATGTTAATGACTTTAACAACAAGATATATTTTTGACTGCTGAGATACTAAAACAAGGTAAGTTATCGATATCATAAACTATGTAAAACATTTTCTAAATTCTACTACAGAGTTGATTGTTAAATTCAATATTATACAATTATTGACTATTGAGGCCTAGGACATGATGTGATGTCGACCTGAGAGTACCGATATTGACTGAGGTGGAGCCGAGGCCAATATTGGTATTCTCAGGTCGACATCACATCATGTCCAATTTCTCAATAGTCAACAACTGTTTTATTATATAATTTCTCTAAACAAAATAGCAACAAAAACAAAATTTTGGCCATGGACTATGTCTTGGACAGTCTTGAATTTCTTTTTTTTACATGAAGACTAAATGATTTCATTCAATGAATGCATACTTTATTTGTAATTACAACTGCAGACAGAGAATTTCAAGAATAAATGCCACAATGTGGCATTTCATCAGGGTCTACACTGTTTGCTAAGACAAAAGTGATCTTCTGAGATAAAACTGCAATTTTATTTAGAAATTAAAACCTGTGACCCCATCGAATTATACGATGGACCATTCCAAGTTTATTGCATCAATCCAGGAGGAAGAATTTATTAGTTCATTTAAGAGTTCTGCTAATTACTATATTCAACAGCAAAGTTCTAATTACATGTATATGATTAAACACCAAATCTTGTGAATTTCGTGCAGCTGTCACTCACTGAATTGTATTTACAGCAAATCATGCAAGTTTCATGCTGAAGGCACACCTGTTATGGAAATTTTCTATGAAGTCTATTTTAGTAACTAATATTGAATGGGAAAAGCCCACAGCCCATGCGATATGTAGTTTTATTGACTCGAGTGGATATGCATCTGGGCCAATTTATTCTTTATATAATAATGGTTTATAAACTCTTATGCAACGCACCATATCAGAGATGGTATTTCATGGTGATTTAATTTAAAGTTTAAAGAGACTAAGTCTGAAACTATGAACATTTTTATAAATTGTTTATTTTCTTTTTAAATCATTTGTAAACGTAGAATTAAGTTATGTCTTCACAATAAATCTGTTCACTTTAGCTGAAAACTGCACGGAAAAGTGAATTATCTTACAAAAACAGGTGTGTTTTTCTCTTGTTGGTAATTATTTGCGTCCCTCCGATAATTATAGACAGTTAATTTTAACATAAATGCAGTTGTTTTGATACTGATAATTTGTTAAGATTTACGATATTGGTAAAATGTATACCTGAATTTTAGTTTTTTACTGTTTTTTTGAAAAATAGAAACATTAGTTCTAAAATTAAAAGATCAAAAGTTACAGATTATGCAAATTTAAAGAAAATGTTTAAATTCCTAATGTTAGTGATCAATTGAAAAAGATAATCAAACGTTTAAGGACATATGCTACTAAATACTTCCCATATTGAAATATTTTCAATACTTTGCATACAGTTTGTTTTATGCATGGGCTATCCATTTATGAAATAATAAGGATATGTCACCGTGCTTATTTTTTCAGAATCTCATATTGAAGTTTACAGCATTTGACCAATTTTCTAGAAATATAAAATAATAACACTAGTCCGAATTATCGAGCTAAAACGGTTGTAATCTTCAGCCAGCTTCTTTCTTTTAACTTAAATTAATGCCCATGACCTCAAACTTTTAAGAAAATGTGCATGTTTACTTGTTATCCCATACTGTGACAAGATACTGCATGATATATTTTGGCAATTCGTCGAAAAATGGAATTTGTTTTTTGAATAAATCATGTATTAAAAAATCTGATATTGAAAATCTTGAAAATTTATTTTTAATTCATGGACTATTATAAAACCTTTCAGAAAAAAGAATAAAAATCTGGGGTCACCGAACTAATTCTCTTTCTAGAGGGCCAAATTTAACCCCATCCCCATAGGTTTCATGCGTAATTCAATATAAAAAGTTAGGGGATGACCATTTCGGTCGTTTTGATGATGCCATTTTACTAGTATATGAAGTAATTTAGCATTAAAATGTTATAAAAAAAGAAAAAAACACACTGAAAATATGTGCGCATCCGAAAATCGATCCTGGTCCTCTGGCTTTGTAGCCAGACACGCTAACCACTAGGCCACGAGGTCAGGTCGTGCGCCGCTCGAAATAACCATACAAATAGTATAGACTCGGCCACTATCGTATTCGTAACCAGGGTTATTGTGTACGTCGTTTGATTTCGACTGAGCTACATTTATCTGTCTTTAGTGCTGGGACGATCAGTTCTGAAAAGATGTCAATAGATATTTCGAACACACTTTAATTAGTTATTTTGAGAAGAAAATGTCGGAACACCGATATGACATAAGAATATCGGAAAGCTGTGTTGATCCGAATCCGTTAAGGGTCGAAAAACAGGACCCAGACAACTTTCCCCGTTTGCAGACGCGGGAAAGGTGCGCATTGGAAATAGCCGCATATGTTTTTAAAAAAGTGGAATACAACATTGATATCATGCGATGGTCTGTAGCCATGTCTGTTTGTCAATCGGAAATGCCCCGGCCAATTCCGCGAAATTCCGTGGAATCAGACCACGGATGTACATGGAGGTTAGATCTACTTTGATAAGGCGGGTGATAGCGTGACGTTGACGTTATATAACATGACGCCAACGTCACAGAAACCATGTGAACACAATAACAAGTGTAATTGCAGCAAAACAAACGGCTTAAATGGAAGTTTATGTTTTTTTTTCAATAAAATATCGCTATTTCGATATTTTATTGAAAAAACATACTTCATTTATTCTGCTGATAAAACTTTTCGAATAATTAGAATAATCTGTTTTAATAGAGATGAACCCACATGCTACAGAACCAATTTTCCATACGCCAGTTGCAGCTAACAAAATGGAGCTTTTTGGTACATAGTACTACACGTAATGCTCCTTACATACACCCGGGCCATGATTCGATTCTCGAATTGTGGCGAATTTTCCCGAATGGCCTGGCTGTAAGCCCAATCACTAGCTTCTGTTTCGTCATTTATTGCACAAAGGTAGGTCAGGCCACTAGGTTATAAAAGTTGACTACAGCCTCAGGCTCAAAATAAAGCGCAATGATTGGCTGCTTGAGGAGACGTGTAAGCAACCAGCCAATCACTGCGCTTTATTTTGAGTCTGAGAATAAACTCAACTTTAATAACTTCGGGGCCAGGCCTCAAACTCAATGACAACCCATACATAAAGCTTAAATCGGTGGGTTGGTGCCTATAGCATGTCTTTAGCTGCGCCCACCGTGGCTGAACCTTAGTTTTTCACTATAGATATAGGAATTTAGACATAGAAATTTATTTATTTCGAATATTATACAGCATGTAACATAAACTCAGTAGGGCTTTTGCTCCGACAAACAAGAATAAACAAACATTTTCAAAACAGCAAGTATCACAGCATGCACATAATCATATAAGTAAGTAAGGGTGCAAAGATCAATATTGTCTGCGGTTTGTGATTGCGGTATTTCCTGATCATACTCACTTACTATTTTCGATACAATCAAGTACCACACCTGACCCAGGATACCAATGTGAAAGTGACAAACTCACAGTTAGACACCACAAACGAGAGCCAAGAGGTCAGCCCTTTCCGTGCAGGTGACCACTAAGCACATATAAACAGACGCGCACAAAGACATAGCAAACACAAGACAGAACAAAAACATGAACGATCCACAAAAGACATAGAAATTTTATTTTGTGTCGAATATTATACAGCATGTAACATAAGCTCAATAGGGCTTTTACTTCGCATACGTGGGTCATCCAATAAAGAATGAGACTTTTTCTATAGTACAGTGAAATTACATGCTAGACTTATGAAATCTCGTTCAAAGCTAGCATGTCTTTTTGGCTATTCACATGAACCATATTCGTCGAGTTACACAGTTCCAACTTTTGTTGCTAGGCATCATTAGAAGACTAGGCAAACATCCGTGGCCGGCTCAGTATAGGTGGTCACCATGGCAACAGGTTAAAATGTATAGTTTATTTTTCTATGAATAATTATATATGCTCATGCAATCTATCTTTAACCAATAGCAGAAAGTGATTTTTCATAGTCTTGAGCTGTTACCATGGAAACAAAGCTTAAAAATCAGGTTTTTAAGAAAAAACTGGCATTTTCCATTGACCTCATGACTTATAACGTTAATATAAAAAAATCGAAGGCAATTTAGGTGAACAGGGTTCTGTTCATCTATACCTAATTACAATCAGCTACACGTAGCGATACATTTTGTGGGATATCCTTCACTAACATAGTTACCATAGCAACGCAAAGTAGAGTGTTTATAAAAAAATCGAGTAAATCGGTTGCTAGGCAACCAAAATAAAGGTTATGCATAATAAGTTCTTGTTTCATAGCATTTTATGTAACATTAAGATTGTTCAGTAGAAAAAATGATATCAATAGGTTAAATGCTACCTATGAGCGAAAATAAATGACGTTGATTTACCGTGGGTATGCAAAAAAAAGTGTAAACGTGGCCATGCATCTTCAAGTCCATCCACAAAACATTCCGTTACTATGGCAACTGATCAATCACAAGCATATTGTTTATATTCCTGTATTGCTAAGATGTTATACTATTAGTATGGTGAATTTTAACTAAATGCACACACAGATTTTCTAATTATGAAGAAAGTCTCATTCTTTATTGGATGACCCTCGTACAAGAATAAACAAACATTTTCAAAACAGCAAGTATCACAGCATGGCACAATGTACAAAATATAGCACTGCATGCAGAAAGCAATTTAAGATATAGAGAGGTAAAATTGTATATACCAATAGGGATCATCAGCAGGGGTATTGATGAACCATCGAATCCACAGCGTTCAAGAACAATTGTGCTCTGCGATATAGCTGCAAAGAAAAAGAAAGAATTGAATTTTGAATTGATGAAATTCAGAAGTTTGATATTTACATTGCAGTGAGCAGACACCCTAAGAAATACAGTCTTGGCTCCAAAACGAAAAAGGAGGGGTCGAACAGCGAAAGCTTGTAAGCAAATGGAGTGCAAGGGACTTTAAACTGAACTGCAGAAGCAAAGCAAAAGAAAGCCTAAATTAAACATAAAGGACATCCGTATATGTTCCCATCCCATGCATGGAGCAGTCTCTTGAACTGAGGGAAGGACTCAGTCAGCCTCAGGTCATTCGGGAGACAGTTCCAGATTCGGGCAGCCTCATAGCGGAATGACCTTAGTCCAAACCTTGTGTCTTCTGGAAAACTTGCCTGATTTTCTTTCCTGAAATTTGAATTTTGACTTTTTGATGTTTAATATAGTCATGAGCAATGTCTTTAACGGTTTTGCAGACCTCGGAAGCCATTTGCTTCATTCTCCTTACATGTAAGGGGGCGATTTACGTCGAGGTCAAGAGAGTTTGTTGGGATGGCGGGAAATCATTGATGAAACGTAAAGCCCTCTATTGAATGTTTTCTAACTCATTTGCTCTGACTAGCTATGAGTCATTCAGCAATTTCCTTTGTTTCATCATGATTGCATGCGACAGTCAATTGATTTGTCTATAATTTTTACTTACTAAGTGTTAATTTGATTAGTTTTTTTCTGTGTGGTGATGCATTCCATTCGTTATGAAGCCTACATTCAAGCTAAACAATTTATGTGTTTAACGTCAGCAAAACCTAGGGTGAAGATTTAACGTAAGTAGAATGCAGTTAACCACCAGTGCCTTGGCTGCTGTTAGCTGTAAGGCGGTGTGTATGTTTCTTATTGCTGTTCCCTTTGTTTGTGGGTGTTGTGTGTTTGCTCCTTGCTTTTGTTAGTGATGCAGTACTTAGAGTCCTTTCTAGTTTTGCAAATATCTTGCTGAGCAAGACAAAGTTGGTTGCTTTACTATAATTGTCTTCCTGATGTCTTGTTACTAATAGTGTTCTTTGGCTCTTCCTCGTGGTGCCGTGGCTTGTGTGTGGTGTATGATTGTTGAATTTCCTGATTGTACTCACCTACGTTTTGCTGATGCTACTGCAGTTAAAGTAAGTGTAAGTTATCACCAAAAGAGGTGGCAATTGAGCTGCCCCACCCTTATGTTGTACACTTACACCTACTTTCCAAATAAACCAACTGAAGACCAACATTTCGCAATTGATAAACGTCAAAACATTACTACCGTTGTTTATAGTGAATATTCGGATCAATACAATCAAACACCAAACATTAGTGGCAGTTCAGCTGCCACCAATTTTGGTGTAAATGTACACTTATGGTTTGCATTTGATCCAATTGTCAATATGCAATCAAACAATTTTATATGTGAAGATAATCAAATAAAATTCCTTTAAACGAACCTCTGACGAATAAATGGGCACAGAGACGGACAAACAGACAAACACGGTACGTACGTTGGAAAAAGCTTAAGCATCGCACCTGATCATAGCCGTGTATGACCAAAATAAGAAAATGCCGGTAAAATATTTATGGATTTCAATTCAATGCAGAATTATGGAAATTGCGAAAATGTTTATGAATTGCTAGAATCGGCAACACGGATCGATGTGATATCCAAAGTGCAAAAGGAAAACGAGAATCTATTAATCCTTTTCATTCATGCATGTTGATAGAATAAGAATGGATGATTGCCATTTTTGTATTTGTGGGGTCATAGGTAGAACTTTCTAAATTTAAATTCATATTGCAGTCCCTGCAGATTGTTTCAATTTCAGCAATTATTGCAGACCCTGAGAGAATGCCAACATATGCCATATTTCATCTTTCATCTGGGTATTTACTGTTTGCCAAAGTAGCTGCTCTACCATTATCCAGAATGAAAAGGGTTAAATGGAATGAAGGGAATCGGTGGCGGATCTAGAGGGGGTTCATGGGTTCGCTTAAACCCGGTCCCCTGCGCAGTTTTAATTTCCTATGGAAATGAAATAATTTGGTCTCAATGAGACCAAATTATCTCATTGTCATAAGATATTTAAGGAAAATGAGATAAAGTCAGCAAAGCGAACCCCCAACACCTTATACAATTATATGAACCCCTTTCCAGAAATCATGGATCCGCCACTGGGGCATGATGTCAAATAAATAAAACTGACCGTTAGAAAGTAAGTAAGAACCCACTTTATTAAAGATTAGAGCTTTAACCCCGGTCTTATCACGGTCACTGTTATAAAATTGTGTATAATAACATAGCAAATGACCAAAAAAGGTAAATGCCAAACATCTACTTCCATGTGGCTTACGAACAAACATAACATTATATACATATTCAGACACTAACTTGTTCGAACATTTTCCTTGGCTGCTGAGAGGAAGCACTTCAAAATAGGTTAGTATGTCTAACAGTTAGTCTGTCACGAAATATACTATATACTTTCACAGCAGTGCTATTTAGGGCTTACATGTACATGTAGCTTTCGAACATTTTCTATTGTACCTTTTATCATTATGTGCCTCACCTCTTATTCTCAAAAATTGTGATTTCTCAGGAAGGCCAGTTATTGTTATTATTGGCCAACAGATATGGCGCTACTCTTCTTCTTATTCGGTAAGTTGTATTGCGAAATATATTAAACACATTAAAGTTCTTATGACTCATTTTAAAAGATGGAAACAAACTTTTTAAATTGATTATCCATTTTTGACAATTGATATAAGTTTACATTTAGTTTGTATTAACAAAATACTTAATGTTTAATTACATGTGTTATAACTGAATGCAAATTAAAGACTTAAAATACAACATTTCACAAAATTCAGTTGTCTTACATTAATATATTATATTACATTTATACATGTACCACCATTATCAACTTTAGCATATATCTCGTAATTTGCAAGGTTTACACTTATTTAGGTGGTATACAATAGTTATAGATGTACCAGTGTTTATCCTCCCTAAAAGCTCGTGGATTATCTCCGCATACATGTGGACAACCCATTGAAAAAACTATTAAGTACCCAAATTACACCCACTTTGCATTTAAGAGCAATTCTCTGTAACCACCAAAAAATCTAAATAGGGGTCCGGCACGCATAGTCTCAGATTAACTTGATTTTTTTTGTATGTCGTACATATAACCCAAAACCACCAAAAATAAAGTAATTTTTTACTTGTTACCCTTGGTTGCTATGGAAACCATGATTGTTCATTTTGGGCAAATTTCGTAGATTCTGTATTTTGAAATTATGAAAAAACACTAATTTGAAAGTATTTGCAGTCATTCAATAAACATTCTGTAACCATATGGTTTCGGCCAAACTACAATATTGTATCAACTCTAACTCTTGATATATGTAGTTTGGTTCTATCATGCACGTGCTGGTTGCAGTAGGGTCCTAAAATATACCAAAATTGGCAAAATTCCAAAATGTGAAAAAATGGTTTTTTGGCAGTTTTTAGGGATATTTTTCAAAAAAACGCAGCAACACTGGTATTCAACTGCATTAGATTCTGAAACCCCAACCTTAGGTCATAGAATATTTGCAATAAAATCTATGGGAGTATTTGAAGTTTTTTTGGTAATTCTGGTTAAATTGGACCAACAAATTGATTTCTCTAAATAAAGCTGTTTTGTACATGTGACTTAACTGAGATGATTTTGGCAATATAAGACAATGAAAATTGTGTTATGTGTTACAAAACTATTTCATTTCATAAGAAGTTATTCATTCTATCATTAATCATCAGTTACTGCCTGGAGATATGCGAAAAATGTCTTTTTGTCCTAATTATCATACAGTACCAGTTTTTGGAATTTTGGATAATGTGCATTTTTGGGCCAAATTAAGATAAGATAACCATTGGTTTTAGTAGGGATTTACTTTATCATGTCAGAATTCATCAGTAAAATAGAAATTGCTGTAAAATTTTAAGAAAATAGCAATAATTGTACAAATAACAGTGATTTTATTTGGGATTTTGGGAAGCTACCTTTTCCTACACATTTGGGAAAATATTTTATTAAAATTGGGAAAATAAGAGCTTAAATACATGAAATTGGGAAAATAAAGGCCATTTTTGGATTGGGAATGACTCCCATATACGGCCTCAAAAATGGCCAAATAAAATCACTGAATAATCAGACGGTACCAAATAACGGAAAATTGAATTTTTAAGCAGCTTTATGCGGAATGAAGTTATTTAGAAAGATAAGTTTGTGTTCAAATGATTTATTCTATCAGATCTCATCATAATACAATTTTTATCTGTGTAAAATCAAAAATTGCCATTAACGCTCTAATAATCTAGTTTTCGGAATATTGGCCTTTTGAGCAATTTCAGGAGGAAAAAGTGATTTCATTCACTTTTATTTGCAAGAAAATTATTCATATTTTTTTTTTAAACAAAAGCCAGCCATTAAATAATCCTTGCCAGCAAATGTCCAGAAAAAATAGATAATATTGTTCCAATTATCAATTAGAACCAGTTTTCCAAATGTTGACATTTTAAGCATTTTCATGAGGAACGGGATATATGATTGTAATCTACTAATTATAAAGTCTCCCAAACCACCCCAATGCTCGTGGGACATCACTATCAGTGACATTGAATGTATCTTATCATCAGAAACATCATTATATAGATTTAGGGATGAAAATCTGAACAATTTCCCAGATATTAAGCCTTTAATGAAGTAAATGGGGTGGAGAATTGCTGAGCATGCCCTGGAGGGACTTTTCAGTAAGTGCTTATGAATACTTTCTTCTCATAAGAAACATGAAAATTTATGGTTTATGGGTAGTGATCTGAGCAGTTCCAAGATAGTAAGCCTTTTATGAAGTAAATGAGGTGGGCCATGTGTTGGCACACCCGGGGGTCTCACCCCGGTCTCACGGGTCATTATAACTGAATGCTTGGTACCATAAGAAATATGAATAATCATGGCATGCCCTGGAGGGACTTCTCAGAAAGTGCTTTTGAATGCCTCAACAGTGGGTACACCTGGGGGACTTCCTGATCAATATTACTGGATACTTTATGTCATAAGATATATGAGTATATATGGTTCAGGGGTGAAAATCTGAATGGTTTCTGAGATATAAGGACTTTTAAAAAATAGTTGGACCTGGGCATGCCTTCTGGTCAGCCCTTGAGCCCAGGTTTTCATATTTCAAACTTTCTTTAAAAGAATCTATAATATCAAAATTAATCATATAAAAAAACAAAACAACCCCTTGAATGGTTGCAATTGGTGAGAAATGGTCTGGACAAATTTTGGCAGTTTGTTCTACACTTTTCCCTTTATGCCACATTATGATCAGAAAAAATGTTTTGACCTTTTTGACAGGGTTGAGGGTGAGTTAAGGAAGGAAATACATGTACCTTGGCTCTTTACTCTCTTATATGTGGTATTTTCTTGTGTTTTGGTCTCTTTCCCTTATGGTGTCCTGGGCTTGATTTTATTTATTCCTGTTCTTTGCTTCCATTCTTACTTTAAAGTCCACAGAATTGCATCTAAGTCAGTATATTGATTCTATGCTAGAATGATACATGTACATTTATGTGTGGTAAATAGCTTTTCAAGTCTTGTTTAGTTCATGTACATGTAATTTCTTGATATTTTTGATGGATTAGTCTTTTTTTTTGAAAGCTTAAATGTTAGAGGTCCAAATTCACCAATTTACTTTTTTTTTGTCTACTGGTCAGGCTTTATGGGACGGTTGAACTGTGAGTATAAATGCCGGAATGGAAACATAGATAAACAATAAAGATGAGATGCCATAGAAATACAGCATCTCATCTGATTAAACAATTTGAGAAAAATTCATTAAATATAGCATTTCATTTACATATGTATATAGGGGTATTTCTACCCTATGATCCCTAAAAATATAAATGATGCATCAATTTAGTCTATTTTGGTTCAAACTTGATTGGAGATCTTATCCATCAAGAAAGGATATATAAAAATGGCTAAAATTTATATGTAATTTTTTTGCCCCAAACCTACATGTACTTTCCCTTGTTAAACATCCATTTTAAGAACTTTTTTTCAAACTCCATCAAAAGAATATGCTCTTACTCTATTCAACAATTTGAACATAGAGGCAGGCCTCCAGATGAGCATGTACTGGAATAATATTTTTCTTACTTCTCATCCACAATATGTAGTGGGTACTCAAAAGAACCATCTCAATGAGATGGTTCTTTTGCACATCCAAAACACCCGCTTAAATTCATGCGTTGTAGTAGAAGCCTGATCTTTTTCATTCAGCAGGTCTAAAAAAATACAATGTATTTTCAATTGTCAGAAGGGATGGGGATTCTTTCACACAGGTGAATGGTTGTTACATAAGGTGGGGGTGGGGCTTACTTTGTTTGGAAAGAGTACCTTTCTGTAAATGAGACTGATCAGAGCAACTAAGCCTTTGATTAAACTAAAACATAGGGGCCTGCTCACCAGCTATTCTAGTCTTTTCTGGTTATTATTACATGCACCATATTTCTAGCAGTCAGGCAAGGTTCCCAGAGCCATTACCCGGAGCAGAAACACACAAACAGCCCTTTTTCACATTCCAGATTATTTAATTTGAAAGTATTTTGTTTTAAAAAGAAAAGAGTTAACTCACAATTGGCAGTAAACTGGTATTTCCATAAGAAAACCGATCAAATGTATGTATGCTTTTCTAAAAATCAAAACTTGTAAAGTGTAAAAATCGGTTTGACGGATATTATCTGTTTAAAACTGATCCTCAGCAAGTAGAAACTTTGATTCAACAATCAAATATTTCAACTTATGGCCATCATCGGAACAAGAACACATATGAGAAGAGATATCAACTTGTAAAAGTCTTGTTTCTTTCTCAACGTGTTTGTAACTTACATGGCTAAATGCCCCTTTATTTGAAGAGCTACAAAGGGGAAGTAATTTTGACTGATGTGTTGTTGCTAGGCTGTCCCTCCCTTTAAGGTCTCCAGGGTGTCTCCGGTGTCATTCAATGCCGTTTTTATGCTTTTACACCAGTCTTTACTGCAGATTAACCGTAATCATGCATAAAATAGCTTAATTTACCCACAAATGATAAAGTTAAGGCATAAAATGCATACCTCTGAGAGCAATAATTTAGGACAAAATTAAAACTCTGATTTCTTTGCAGTATTAAAAGTTCCCATGAATTTTATTTCATAATTTAACTTTTCAAAGTGTCCCTTTTCTAATAATATATGCAGTAACACACAGTACTGCTGCAATTTTGAATAGTTTGTTATCAAATTTGACCCCCAAACTCGTTTTTTTTTCATCAAAAATCCAAATATTTTTGGAAATAAAATATATCTAAGATGCTCCAATCTCTAAACTTTTTTTAAAATCACAAAGCTTAATCTATCTTCTTTGAAACATAAACATAAAATTACTGATAACTTTTAGCTTAATCCAATGAATAAGGAAAACAAAATGAGGGTATGCATTTTCATGAAAGTGCCATTTTTCGGAACTTCTCTGTCTGTTACCATGGAAACGGTTGCACTTTTTGAAAAACTAAACAAAGTTTATTATTAAAGTTGATGCATCTCTACTTGAATATAACGTTTTTATCAAAATCCCTGACTATGCGTGGCCAAAATATTTTGGTGGTTACAGAGAATTGCTCTTAAGTCGTGCTTACCAGCACATGCGGTTTTGTTAGTCACTGTATCAGAGTATTGATTGGGCCTCGACGCGAGATAATCTGTCATCGGGGGTTTGCCAACAAAAAAAAGCACAGACCAGCAAACTGGTCAGCGCCTTTGTTATTCGCTTTTTGATTAGTATCATATCTAAACTTGCTACAAGCGAAAGTTCAATTTTTCTGGCTTGTCTCTGTAGCTGGGGAGGATGGTTTGAAGTAAGGGTGCAAAGATCAGGAATCGATACAATCAAGTACCACACCTGACGCAGGATACCAAAGGGAAATAGACAAACTCACAGTTAGACACCACAAACGAGAGCCAAGAGGTCAGCCCTTTCCCAGCAGGAGACAACAAGGCACATATAAACAGACGCGTACAAGGGCATAGCAAACGTAAGACAGAAAAAACCCATAAAAGATTCACAAAAGAAGTACCGCCTTGGAACGGTCAGTAAACTATTTTACTGGAGGACTTAAACAGGTTTTACGGCGCGTCAACCTCACCCTTAATTCAGATGTGGATCAAGACACATAGATATTTGGTTTGCATGAAAGACCCCTAACTTATCAATGCATCATCTCCTAGAACATATAAATCAAGATATAGCCAGGAGATAAGGCAAAGATAAGGACTCAACAGTAAATAAGAATGAATACAAGGGCAAAAGAAATCCTCGCTTTTGTTGGAAACCCCGAAGACAGAGACGTCTTTTTATGTCCGTAGAGATGTAGATTTGTGGAAATCAACGATTTGTTTGTTTGATTTGATTCTTTTACGTCCACTCAACAACCTTTCAGTTATGCGGGGTTGAACCAGTACTAAGCTAGGATACATACATAATATGTTTTGAAAGATTGATCTTTTATCCATACATGCAACCTAAAAATGTTTCAAAATGTATTGCTTTAATGACTTCCAAGAGGCAAAGAAACACATATATACCGATAACTGGAGACATTGTCTCTGACAGAACGTTAGAAACGATAGTATGAAATGAGCCAGTGCATAAGATTTCCAACAATGTGGTTTGTGCGACCAGCAAAGCCGCAGATCAGCCTGCGCATATGCGCAGTCTGATCAGAGCCTTTGCTAGTCGCTTGAGTATTCTATGATTGTTAAGCTACTGACTTAACACCATTCGGAGTTTCTAAGCTTAAAAGGAGGCTGCAGAGGCTCGTCCGAGTCTACACTTGTCAAAATGTCAAATTGTTGGAAATCTCATGCCACGGCTCAAATGTGTTTGATTTCCATAAATGGCATCTGAAACTTCGGCTGCAGATAGAGGAAACTTAGTGTTCCAATAGTCCATTACCCTTATAGCATATACGCAACAAGTATTGGATTACGAAGATTTATTTGGAACATAAGCAAATTGACAGAATGTATATACAATTTTGTTTATAAAGGTGAAACAAGTCGAAGTTGAATACGGCTTTTGAATGTATTAATATATTTTTCTTGCTTATAAGGTAGATGAAAGTGTTACAATGTATGGTAACTTTACATCCAAAACAAAATTTACAGAACAAAACTGATAATTTTGTTTTTATTAGAAATGAACTGCAAAACAATCAACAAATGGTATTTGTAGACATAAATGAGGCCAGGAAGCATTATTATATTTATAAATATATTAAAAATAGTAAGAGAGTATGTTCAGGAAAAACCACAATCACAAACTGCAGACAAACCCGTGACATCGTGAGGAAGAGTCACACAACAATCAAAAGACAACAGGAATACAAACAAAGCAAAGCAACCAGCTCTCTCTTCCCCATCGAGATGATTGCAAAACTAGAAAGGACACACGCATCAATACGCAATGGACGCATAACATCAGCCGATCATAATTTGGACATGACGGTGTATCGGTATAATGTGCCCCCATTGTTGAAAAAAAAAGTTACAAAATACACCATGATAAAATGTCTGACGTCTTTATGTTATTATACAATTATTGACTTCAATGATAGGGTAGGCATAAGGATTTATCTACCCAAAAAAGTGATAATTTATCGAGGCCGCAAGGCCGAGGTGAATATCACTTTTAAGGGTAGATAAATCTGTATGTCTACCGAAATTGAAGTCAATAATTGTTTTGTTATATGACTTTTCATTTAAGAATGGCAATTTTGCTACTTTCACTTTTGTTCAACCTTAAATCTAAGACATCTAAGGACTTTCTCACAAGTTTTAGCAACTGTTATTAAAATATCATAATATAGTATTTTGCATTTTCAAATGTATATTAATTCTCTTAATGAGGAATATAAAATGTTATCATAAAACTGTTTTTAAAAAAAAATGTTTGTTCAAACAAAGATAAATAAGCAAACAAAACAAAACAAAACTGTTGTAAAAATTCACGAAAGCCTTTAATTTACCTGTTGGGAGGTGAAACAGCCAATCATGTCAATTTCATGCAGCACATGCTAGTTTCACACTCATCATGCTATTTTTAGCTCTCTAGAGGGTAATATTGCAGAAGTGTCAAAACTATTAACTTCTGCAAACTAGTTCAAGCTGGTTTTCATGCAATATTAACTTGTGGACCGGTTTAGACCAGTTTCCAGGTAGATATAGAGATTTATGAAGATTAATTGGGCCAATCAGGAGACAGGATTCTCTCCAGTCATATAACAAAATCGTAATGATGGTTTGGAGAAGTATTCTTTAGATTATAGCATGTTTTGGAATGGGGATCGCTTTTGTAATGGGGTTTAGCTAACAGTAAATTTTAGGCGAAAAAAGTGTTAAAGGGAACGTTAAATCACATATGTCATCCATTCGTGTGTTACATGTACATTCAAAACAGAAAAGAACACAACAATTACTGTCCTGCCAGCCAAGAGTGACAGTGATGTCGTGTATGTTTACAATTGTTTTAAAAGTAAAGCATTAACTTGTACGCTCAACTTGAGCTAATGCGAATCGATATATCACTTGTGTATTACTCCTATTCTGTGGATAGGATTAATACACAAGTGATCTATCGATTCTAAATCCCTGATATATCTGTAAACAAGCCATGACGTCACTGTCACTCTTGGCTTGCATAGATATTGCCATGCCTATGTTTGGAATGTTACAGTAACTGTTGAATTGCAGGTATTTCAATACTGACCTGTCATGAAGCTAGTGCTCTGTTGTGCGATGATATTGACGTGCAAGCATGCCAACTCCTCGCCGCCAAGCAACCGGACTTGTGCAACAATACTGCTATAGCCGAGTTCACGTGCCCAAGATTCTGCAATAAATGTAAACTAGGTAACGTACAGTCCTGCCATCAAAGAGTGACAGTGACTTCATGTTTTGTTTACAAAGTATCGGGGACTTAAAATCGATAGACCACTTGTGTATTAATCCTATCCGCAGGATAGGATTAATACACAAGTGATCTATCGATTCACGTTAGCTCAAGTGAAGTGAACACGTTAGTGTTTTACTTAGCAATTGTAAACAAAGTATTACGTCATTGTCACTCTTGGTTGGCAGGACAGTAGATATATTCAGTCTAATAAGCGCAGGGTGAGTACGCTACATAATGAGCCTTGACATTGGATTTCCAACAATTCGGCGTTGTGACAAGTGTAGACAAAGACGAGCCTGTGTAGCCTCCTTGTAAGCTTAGAAAAATCGAAATGATGTTTGGTCAGTAGCTCAATTTTCATAGAATATTCAAGCGACTAGCAAATGCACTGATCAGACTGCGCGTATGCGCAGGCTGGTCTGAGCCTTTGCTGGTCGCACATACCACATTGTTGGAAATCTCATGCGCGGCTCAATTATACATATTGGTCACCGACTCTGTGATAAAGCACAGGCACACAAAAACTGACTCAAATCGATCCATTGCAGAGACGTAAAAAGCAAAGACAGTATAATATGCTTATAAATAAGATATTACCGAATGTTAGGGCGACTAGCAAATGGAGCATTGGCTGTGAATCAAGCGAAATCAAAGAAAAATACATTTTTGGGGGTGAAAAGTCAGAAAGAGAGCAAAGATCAGGAATCGATACAATCAAGCACCACACCTGACCCAGGATACCAATGGAAAAGAGACAACGTCGCAATTAGTCATCACAAACGAGAGCCAAGAGATCAGCCTTTTCCCAGCAGGTGACCACAAGGCATCAACAAACAGACGTGCATGAAAGCATAACAAAACAAGACAGAAATAACATATTAATGATCCACAAAAGAAGCACCGCCTTGGAACGGTCTGTTAAAATCTAAAAACTTATCAATCTTACAAATATCAGCTTAGATATCAATACTTCATTTTAGCACAAACAGTTGAATACAAACAATCATGATGATAAGCTAAAAGCAACAGTTACGTGCATCATACCTAAAAATACATCTATTCAAATTATATAAGGGGATACACTGTGCGAGCTCATCCAGCAAACAAACACACAACCACCATACTTCCAGGTCTTTGTGACCAAATAAAAAGGTCACTCTAAATTTATATTAGTTTCATTTTTTCCATCAATATAGAAATACATACATGTTAATAACTGGTGAAAACTTTTTAGTAGTATATGATACACCGTGTGACCAACTTTGTCATTAAAAAAGTAAGAAAGAAGGCAAAGAGCAGAAATCGATACAATCAAGTAACACACCTGCCCCAGGACACCACAGGGGAAAGTGACAAAAAAAACACAAGAAAACATCACACAGAAGAGAGCAAAGATACCAGCCTTTCCCCAACAGGTGACCACAAAGGCTGCATAGAACAGACAAGAAAGCATGCCAGGCACGACACATAAATAACAAAAAGGATCCACAAAAGAAGCACCGCCTTGGAACGGTCAGTAAAAAAGTTTCACTGGAGGGCTTAAACTAGTTTTATGGTACCAACCTCACCCTTATTTCCGATGTGGATCAAGAAAATCAGATGTTTGGTTCGCATGAACGATTCCTGACTTAACGACGTATCATCTAGTAAATACAAATCGAGATATAAACACGAGATATTAAATCACATGTGTAACACTTATCAACTGTTTCGATACAGGGTATGTGGCTCAATTTGAGCTCTATTTTTTGCATTTACACTTTAAAACAATAAATGTAATTTTACACTGAGCAGCCATCCCTTTTGGTGTAAACCTACATGTTATTTCCAATTAAAACACTTTTAAATCCCTTTTCCTCCAGTGATATATACTGACGTCAACTAAAAACGTCTCACTCATTATCACTGATTTCTTAGCGATTATATGCAAAAATGAACAGCCACGTACTGCTTCTTTATGTAGAGGCTGGGCGATGTTGGAAAATGACTTAAATTTGATATGCAGGTGACCCGTTATTCCAATAACGTCATACAATCTCAACATACACATTAAGGCATTATGCATCAATCGCTTATGATTTCAATTTCAATAAGCACCCAGCTTGTGCCGTTACATTTTTGCTAATCAATGAACAAATTTTGGATCATTTTTTCAAACAGTTGTACTTGCGAGTAAACACTTTGTGAAATTATGATGTCATATTAAAGACAAAATGTAAGGTCCGTTTACGAAACTTGTCAACATTCTCGTTTTGCTTTAAGTAATGTAAAAATGATAAGGGAGTACATTAGGTAATGTACACAGAATATGCCTACATCACATTACGTTATTCAAGATGAGCTATAACGCCCAATGGCCAGTCGTTGGTCTACGTTAATGTCAAATGGCCGTCTGGAACCCGTGCCACATTGCGTTTCCTCAGCATTCTTCGCTGGTTAAAGGCTAGAGACTTTTGCAAGATGATTCGTAACAATATTTGCACCCACTTTGCAAAGTCATTACTTTTAAGTTTTACTGAAATGCATGGCGAAACGGTGGATGGGGTAAGTTGTTTCGTTCAGCAGACGCATACAAACATTGTCTGAACATTATAAACGCATTTTTGGTAAAGAAGAGACTGTTTTACAATAGTAGTACACGTTTTTGTCAACGGATTGTGTCTGGAAACAAAGAAAATATGGCCAATAGCGTGTGCCACACGAAACTGGTGACCCCTGTCTCGAACCGAGGTCGTACTCTCAGCCTCAAATATTCTTTCAGCAAATTTGTTTTCATGAGATACGCTTGACTGATAAGATGTTATACACTTCCACCCGCGTATTTGTCCTGCGAATTCGCGTTTCATGTGCGTTTCCAACGCATTGTACGTGCGTTGAGTTTAAATTGCGTATGAAACGCGAATCAACGTATTTCGAAACTCATGAATATTCAATAGCAGCCCTCTAACGTGTTACAACGATAAAATATGCGTTCCTTCCTTTAGCCAATCAAATCGTTTTGTTACAACGCAGTAATGCGTAAACCAATCAAAATTGAGTTGACCTTGCTCAATGTTTACATTGTTATTCACGGTTTAACTTTGCTTTGAATATTTCTGATAAGACTTGTCTTGCAAATCTCAATTCCCGTTTCCTTTGAGGTTTTAAAGCCCAGTTTGATTCAAATATCTCACTCCATTCATTGATCAATATTTTGAGCCGACTATCACGACTTTTCAGCGGAGAAATGAATGGAGTTACTCAAGGCCGAAAAATGAATATATAACAGTAAAATCACATCGATATTCATCAGATATAGATCTATAATTAATCTCTTTTAGTGCCCAATGTAAAATATTTTTCTTAAAACAACGACATGAAGCAAATGAATGGAAAATATGTCGCACTGCATTCAATTTTGTTTCTTGGGATTCGCATCAAACAATTTCGAACTTTCAGATTGGGTCAACTGAGATTAGATGTAAACTCTCCTTGTTAAGTAAAATAATCGAGCCAAACTCACTTGTTGACATTCTAACTAAATAAATCTCTCTCAAAAGAAAAAAAAGGCACTCCTAAGCAAAAGCAATTGCATGTGCCCAGGCTTCACCTGATCAGTCCTAAAATAAAAGTAGAGCAGTATATACAGTTCTGCCCATCTAACCTGCACAGGAGGTAGAAACTTACACCGCTTAAACAACCTGCACCCCTGCTCGACAGTGCCAAGGAGGTAGGTTCAGACCCCACTTAAACAGCCTGCACCCTTGCAACACAGTGCTCGGCAGGTAGGTTCCAACACTGCTTAAACAGCCTGCACCTTTGCATCACAGTGCCTGGCAGGTAGGTTCCGACATCGATAAAACAGCTGCACCCTGCAGCACAGTGCCAGCAAATAGGCTGCAACACTGCTTAAACAGCTGCACCCCTGCAGCACAGTGCCTGGCAGGTAGGTTCCGACACCGCTTTAACAGCTGCACCCCTGCAACACAGTGCCAGCAGATAGGTTGGGACACTGCTTAAATAGCTGCAACCCTGCAACACAGTGCCGGCAGATAGGTTTCAACACCGCTTAAACAGCTGCACCTCTGCAACACAGTGCCGGCAGATAGGTTTCCACACCACTTAAACAGCTGCACCCCTGCAAAACAGTGCCTGTAGATAGGTTTTGACACCGCTTAAACAGCTGCACCCTTGCAACACAGTGCCGGCAGATAGGTTGCGACACTGCTTAAACAGCTGCACCTCTGCAACACAGTGCTGGCAGATAGGTTTCGACACTGCTTAAACAGCTGCAACTCTGCAACACAGTGCGGGCAGATAGGTTTCTACACTGCTTAAACAGCTGCACCCCTGCAGCATAGTGCTGGCAGATAGGTTTTGAAACAGCTTAAACAGCTGCACCCCTGCAACACAGTGCCGGCAGGTAGGTTTCAACACTGCTTAAATAGCTTGCACCCCTGCAACACAGTAATGGCAGATAGGTTTCGACACCACTTAAACAGTTGCACCCCTGCAGCACAGTTCCGGCACATAGGTTTTGACATCGCTTAAACAGCCTGCACCCCTGCAACACAGTGACGGCAGATAGGTTTTGACACCACTTAAACAGCTGCACCCCTGCAGCACAGTGCCGGCACATAGGTTTTGACATCGCTTAAACAGCCTGCACCACTGCAGCACAGTGCTGGCAGATAGGTTTCGACACCGCTTATTAAGCTGCTCCCCTGCAACAAAGTTTCAGCAGATAGGTTTCAACACCACTTCAACAGCTGCACCCCTGCAAGACAGTGCCGGCTGATAGGTTGCGACACAGCTTAAACAGCTGCACCCCTGCAGCACAGTGCCTAGCAGTTAGGCTGCAACACTGCTTAAACAGCTGCACCTCTGCAACACACTGCTGGAAGATAGGTTTCGACACCACTTAAACAGCTGCACCTCTGCAAGACAATCCCGGCAGAAAGGTTGCGACACCACTTAAACAGCTGCACATCTGCAACACAGTGCCAGCAGATAGGTTTTGACACCGCTTAAACAGCTGCAACTCTGCAACACAGTGCCGGCAGATAGGTTTCAACACCGCTTAAATAGCTGTACCTCTGCAACACAGTGCCAGCAGATAGGTTTTGACACCACTTAAACAGCTGCACCTCTGCAACACAGTGCCGGCAGATAGGTTTTGACACCACTTAAACAGCTGCACCCCTGCAGCACAGTGCTGGCGATAGGTTTCGACACCACTTAAACACCTGCACTCCTGCAGCACAGTGCCGACAGAAAGGTTGTGACACCACTTAAACAGCTGCACCCCTGCATCACAGTGCCCGGCAGATAGGTTGTGACACCGCTTAAACAGCTGCACCTCTGCAACACAGTGCAGGCAGATAGGTTTCTACACGGCTTAAACAGCTTCGCCTCTGCAACACAGTGCCGGCATATAGATTTCAACACCACTTAAACAGCTGCACCTATGCAAAACAGTCCCGGCAGATAGGTTTTGACACCACTTAAACCGCTGCACCCCTGCAGCACAGTGCCTGCAGGTAGGTTTTGACACCACTAAAAACAGCTGCACCCCTGCAACACAGTGCCAGCAGATAGCTTTCAACACCACTTAAACAGCAGCACCCCTGCAACACAGTGCCAGCAGATTGGTTTTGACACCACTTAAACAGCTGCACCCCTGCAGCACAGTGCCTGCAGGTAGGTTTTGACACCACTAAAAACAGCTGCACCCCTGCAACACAGTGCCAGCAGATAGCTTTCAACACCACTTAAACAGCAGCACCCCTGCAACACAGTGCCAGCAGATTGGTTTTGACACCCCTGAAACAGCTGCACCCCTGCAACACAGTGCCGGCAGATAGGTTTGGACACCACTTAAACAGCTGCACCACTGCAGCACAGTGCCGGCAGATAGGTTGCGACACCACTTAAACAGCTGCACCCCTGCAACACAGTGCAGGCAGATAGGTTCTGACACTGTTTAAACAGCCTTCTTTCTCTCTCTCTTTCTTTCTCTCTCTCTCTCTCTCTCACTCTCTGAACACAGTGCCTTCTGTGAGGCTTGGACCCGGAGCCTCATCAACTGAAGACCCAAATTTAATCAAACTAGTAAGAAGAGATTGATCGATAAAGACTTCAAGATAATTATTTGATCATAATGCAGCAGGTTCAGGTTCTGAAAGCTGATCCCAAGACCTGATAACACAGAATTACGGACCTGTTTGATATGGTTGGACTAAACACGATGAACTGGTCTACATATTTGAATTGTAACCGATGTTAAACAAATGTCATGGGATGTGAAGTCAGCTGACATGAAATATCTCGCAACGATGGCCATAAATGAGTGAGTGCCATTGACACAAAAAAGAAAAAAAGAAACGATAAACAAAGCATTTTGCGGGATAATGTTTTCGCTGTTTTCATGGTTTCAATAATAAAATTATCATTGATTTACATGTAACAGGTCTGGCAACGCAATTGAACGTTTTTGATTGGCTGTTCAACAATGCGTTTCAACGTGAATTGTACGTTGAACTGCGCTGCTATACTTAAGTTATTGATTGGTTAACAGGTAAATGCGTTGCACTGCAGTTCAACGCGTATCGAAAGTGGGTTTTGATTGGATTTTCGAAATTCGCGTTGGAAAACTAATGCGTATTACGTGCGTTTTCAATGCGTTTTCAACGCGAATTCGACAAGGACAAATAGATGGGCGGTAGTGTTATGAACTGAAATTTATAACTTTAGTCTGATCCGTCTAAGAAATATTCACATTTACTTTTTTTCTTGACGTCACTATATGTTAAACATGTCTACTTGTATTTGCTGTAGCTATTCTCTAGATTAATACAATCAAGCAGAATATAATTTTACATCAATTGAAAGGTAATACTAAAACCAGTGGCAGTTTAGCTACCATTGGCGTAGCTCCAATTACGCAATTACACACATACGTAATAAAAATAGTAACATTCAAGGGAGTTCACCTAATTTGGTAAAAGTGATTTTCTATACCATAAGGAATTGCTCTTTAAGAAAAGAATTCTTTCCTTTAAGATAAGTTCCCATTTTGAAAAGGTCGCAGTTGAAGAGAATCACTGCTTGACCAGACAGTCACCCTTTGATGTTATTATCTTTTTCAGCGTTCTCGCTACGCTCTTGGCTACTACCAAATTTGGTGTTTGAGTTGCATTTATTTTAAAGCTGCATACTCTGTAACTATGAACATTTTTCGAAAAAAAATATTTTCTTTTTAAATCATTTGTAAAAGTAGAATTAAGCTATATTTTCACAATAAAAATGTTCAGTACAGCTGAAAACTGCATGGAAAAGTGAATTATCTTATCAAATAGGTGTATTTTTCTCTTGTTGGTAATTATTTGCGTCCCTCCAATAATTCTAGACATAATTTAACATAAATGCAGTTGTTTTGATAATGATAACTTGTTAAGATTTACGAAAATGGTAAAATATTTACCTGAATTTGAGTATTTTTACTGTGTTCTTGAAAAATAAAAACATTATTCTTAAAATTAGAAGATCAAAAGTTACAGACTATGCAGCTTTAAAGTGAAGGTGTTTAATGACGAAATCAATAAAATGACCAGCACATTTAGTGAGGACTCTGATCAGGCTGCCTGGGCATTCAGCCATCCTGATAGGATTCTTCTCTGACCAAATATAGAAAACATACGCCTATTGTTACTGAATAAATGAAAAGTAAGACACATGCTAAGACGCACAGAGCAGTGTGCATTTCTACTCATTTCTATTAAACTGTAAGTGTTTGTTTCAACAGAATGTTATCACTGTGAAGGCCCTGTGACCAATTTTACAGATTGTAATACAACCCGATCCTGTGGAGAGGGAGAGGTATGCTATAGAACAGACAGTTGAGCCGCGACATTTGATTTCCAACAATGTGGCATTTGACAAGAGTGGACTCAGACGAGTCTGTGAAGCCCCCTTTAAGTTTAGAAACTCCAAATAGTAGCCTGGGTAAGGGTCGTAGAATATTGAAGAGACTAGCAAAGGCTCTGATCAGACTGCGCAGGCTGAACTGAGCTTTTGCTAGTAGCACATACCACTTTGATGGAAATCTTGCGTCACAGCTCTAATAACACTTTTACAGAGTGATTGTGCACAGATGTCTATTAGTTATGAATAATATGAGGATTGCTACAATATGCCATGAAGAAGAAGTACAATTTGTATAACTAAAGAAAACTGTAAAGGGCTATTCTAACTAGTGACGCTCAGCAGATGTGTGAGCGCAGTGGCTCAGTGGTTGAGTGCTTGACTCGAGACCGAGGGGCCGGGGGTTCGAGCCTAACCGGCGTCACTGCTGTGTGGTCCTTGAGCAGGACACATTTATCCTAGCTTAGTACTGGTTCAACCCAGGAAGACCAGTCCCTAAATAACTGAAATATTTTTGATGGGACGTTAAGAATCAAATCAAACAATAACAAAACAAAGCTCAACAGATGTCATTCATGGCCAGGTATAATACGCAACATGAAATCAAAATGCGACAGTCTACATGGCTGCTTATAAACCCTACCACGGTCCAGAGCTACGGTTTCATCTTAAGCTGCACTACATCGGGTCAGGTCTCAGACTCAACCAAACCTAAGAAATCATCGATGGATCGGTGTCAGATGATTGCCCTTGGTTGGGCCTACCCTGTCTCAACCGAGGGTTTTGTCTTTAGCTCTGACCGTCTGCAAGTTCAAACGAATGTCTTTTATTCATAATAGTATGTAAATTTGACTTCAATATATTGATTTATTGGATACGTTAGGAATTGATTGATTTAGTTAAGGCTTAAAGTCGCAGTCAACAATAGTCTATTCTTTACTCTAACAAAGAAAACAAACACAGTTTGCATGTTGGCGCGCTTTAATGTGAGCAAATGAGCAGCGTGACATGGAAGGACGTTGTAGACCTTGATGAGATCTATTTAGGAAGTGCTTGTAAAAGCCCTGTCAGTAACAGTTTACTTAACCCTTAGATCTTTTCATTGCCGAAGTACCTGCCGTCCAGCCCACATGACACCAAACTTTCTATTTTTTGTTTGGCGAAAACTTGCTGTGATATTAAACAGTCGAGTATACCACATAGCAATGACGACGTGCAAATCAACACGGCAAGATCTCTTGCTCGAATCTATACAAAATTTTGTGTGTTGCTCACGTCTGTGAAGCCGCCTTAGAACTGATTTTTTACGACACTTCGTTCACAAATACCTGATTATTCTCAGTCCGTGCATGACGACTGAGTAATACTATACTGCACAACCTTTGTTAATGCTAGTACCGACTAGACAAATATTCTGCTCTATTTGATGAAACAAACAGAATGTTAAGTCTATTCTTTACTCTAACAAAGAAAACAAACACAGTTTGCATGTTGGCGCACTTAGAAATTACAAATTTTAGAGAGCGACAAAATTTTGTATAGATTCTAATTACGTTTTCATGTTAAGCCACATCACAATGCCTCATATAGACATGACCTCTGTAATGTTTAACATTTCGACTCCAAAATCTTCAACGTTTATTTTACTGTCAGGTGACTTCCACCGAATTGGGCTGCATAAGTATGCCATATATCTTGAAATATGCACCTGTGTGCTATTTTATATAATACTGGCGTTTAGATTAAGCTTAGATGTTACCATAATAGTTGATAACACAATATGATAAACAGTTCATACAACACGCGGTATACGTGTACTTATCTGTAGTTCTGCTTGCTTCAGGACACAATGTGTTGACTAGTAAATCGCTTTGTCAAAAACGGATGCTGTTGTATTTTTCTGATTGAGCCAATACCTGCAACGAATGAAAACAAATAGCCATATACAAATAGCCTTATTGTCAATACATGTTATTCTTATTTTAATTGCAATCATGTTGAAGTCTAAAATTTATTTTCCAAAAATATCATTGTTTATTTGCCCCTTTGCACTTTGTCTGATACAATTGACTTTATTGGGTACTCATTTCATTTACTTATTTATTTAATTTTGTTTTGCTAAATGTATCACCTATTCAAATTAAACAATTGGGTGCATACGGCTGGTCAGAAAACCTTAAAGTACAACAAACTGCCATATCTATTATACTAAACAGTTCACCTTTTGCTAACTCTGATACAAAGCTAAAAATCGGGCAACTTCTATGCTGGGAACCCATCTGGAATTAACTTATTGTATCTACGTTATAATATACACTGAACTTGTCATTTCTTTGTGATCCCATATATCAGCCAATTTAATTTTCTCCTTTCTCTGATTTAAATAAACGCATATCTCATTAAAACTATACCATATCCATTTTACTGACATTTTAATTTTGATAATGTCACGTAATTTACCACCATGTCGATATTTTGAAAACCACTTTTTCTACTCCTGATTTTTATGAGTAACTTCGTTTTCTTGTTATTGTAATAAACATTGACCTCATATTTTATCTTCTCTAAATACTGCTCTATACAACCATATTTACTCCCCCGTCTTTGTTCATATGGAGGTCATTTTTTTAAACCATACTAAAAACCCAATACTTCGTTGTTTAAAAGTCTACTCTTATTTTCATGTGAGACTTTGGCATTTGCTCATTGATTTTGTTCTCGGGGACTTTTGCACCTTTAAAAAAATAAGCCCTACAGTCTGCATTTTCAACCTGACTTCCACTTCCGGGAAAATCTCAGTTATTATCTGTTTGCAGGTAAATAACTTTTTCCCCTTCCTGGGAAATCTCAATTATTACCATCTACCAGGTAAATACCTTTTTCCACTTCCGGGGAGTTTGTTTCCTCCACTCTTGGGAAATCTCAATTGTTACCTTCTACCAGGCATTATACCATTTTCCACTTCCGGGGAACTCATTTCCACTTCCGGGGAAATCTCATGATTACCTTCTACCAGGTAAATACCCTTTTCCCACTTCAGGAAAACTCATTTCCACTTCCGGGGAAATCTTAATTATTACCTTCTACCAGGTAAATACAATTTTCCACTTTCGGGGAACTCATTTCCACTTCCGGGGAAATCTCAATTATTACCTTCTACCAGGTAAATACCCTTTTCTCACCTCTGTGGAATTCGCTTCCACTTCCAGGGAAATCTTAATTAGTACCTTATACCAGATAAATACCTATTTCCACTTCCAGGGGAACTTTATATTTCCACTTCTAGGAACTGACATGTGACCTAGTCACCAACAGATTTTTAGAGTTCTCTTATGAGGAAAGTTTGTTTTTCCAACATAAATCTACTGTTTCTATGTTATGTTTTCTTACCTTTAGAAATAACCTTCTACCAGGTTAATACCTTGTACCCACTTCCTGGGAACTCGTTTCCACCTCCTGGGTAATCTCAATTATTACCTTATACCAGATAAATACCTTTTTCCACTTCAGGGGAACTTCATGTTTCCTTTTCTTGGTAAATGACATGTGCCCTAGTCACCAACCGATTTTAGAGTTCTCTTTTGAGGAATGTTTGCTCTTCCCACATGAATCTACAGCTCCAATGATATATATATTCTAACCGTTAAAAATAACCTTCTACCAAGTCAATACCTTTTTCCCACTTCTGGGAAACTCGTTCCACCTCCTGGGCAATCTCAATTATTACCTTATGCAAGCTAAATACCTTTTTCCACTTCAGGGGAACTTCATGTTTCCTTTTCTTGGGAAATGACATGTGACCTAGTCGTCAACCGATTTTTATAGCTCTCTTATGAGGAATGTTTACTCTTCCCACATGAATCTACAGCTCCAATGATATATATTCTCACCTTTAAAAATAACCTTCTACAAAGTAAATACCTCTTTTCTACTTCTGGGAAACTCATTTCCAACTCCTGGGCAATCTCAAGTATTACCTTATACCAGATAACTGCCTTTTCCACTTCTGGGGAACTTCTTGTTAACTCTTCTAGGGAAATTACATGTGACCTAGTCTCCAACCGATTTTTAGAGCTCTCTTATGAGTAATGTTAGCTCTCCCCACATAAATCTACTGCTCCTATAATATATATTCTTACCTTTGGAAATAACCTATGAAATTCCACGTTTGGGGAAATCGATTAAAACTGCAAGAGTAACTGGATATTTTCACTTTGTCTCAATACTTATAACGTTGTCCATATAATGCATAGCCAACATAAGCACCGCCGTTTTTCGTTTGCAAATAATTAAGAATTGAATGCAGTATTCTCTTTCGATACTCATAGTCAAAGTTTGTATGACTCATTTTTATTCTTATTCTATTCTACTGTGGATGCAGCGATTTCTGCTCGTACCCTCTGATAACTTTAGGTTTCTAATTGAAATCCCCTTTCTTTGATTATCTTTAACATTTTCTCCACCTTTCATCATACATAAACCTACCCGTTTTCAATGCATGAATCGTTATAGCTTTGTTTCCACATAAGCAGTCGCTTACAAATGCACTTATTCTTTGACCGTTTACCACCATAACAAAATCACTATTAAAACTTTCCACAATAATTGACCAATGCTCGCCAATTCCAGTAAATTATGTATGTAAAATGCTTCCTTACCTGCGTCTGGCCACGAGAAAGCGGAGACCGTTCCATTTGACTGAGCTTTATCCATGCGGTTAATATAAGCCTCACCATTTTCAAACTAGCTCAAGAAATATCATTTTGAAGTTGTTGTTCTGTTATCTTGCAACATTTTTTTAAACTTGGATTTATGCAATTTATCGCTTATACTATTACAATCCTGTACTAATCTATGCTTTGTGCCTTGTTTTTTTTTTGTGTGTTTTTTTTTTGTAGAGTATTTATAGCATGAGACTACGTTTCAATTTTTAAGAATACATTTCTAAGATAGTAACTAGTGGATCTCTGGTTTGTTTTATTACTGTAAGACCTCTTTACGGATAAGCACTTTCCAGCAAAAAAAGCAAACAAAACAACAGTATTCGTCTGGATCAGTACAGCAAATAGAAAGATAAAGTGTAATCCTCATCTATAACCACCTTTGTACTTACTCTCTGCCAATCCACCAACCTTCGTTATCGTCTCTCATGATCTAACTGATCTGTACTACCAGCCTTTGTATAGCGCCAAGCTTCACATCTTAAAACAATCTATATATCTGAAATGTCTATCTGATGAAAACAAGAAAGAACAACTTTCTGTATTTATCTTTACAATGTGCTTTAAATATGAACTTTCAAATTTCTATTGCTGACTTGGATTGAGCTCTTCAAATGTGTTTCATCACTGGCGACCTCCAGATGTAAATAATCGTCAACTACTTTCTAGCCAATGTGGATTCTAATAACCTGCCGTTGTTCCAAATATTGGTAACTGAAAAGTAAGAACGTTAGATGTAAAACTGTGATTGATTCCATCGCTGACTGCATGATTATTTTTTTATTGCTATTGTTATTATTACTATTATTATTATTATAATTATTTTTTTTTTTTTGCAAAACCAGCAAATGCCGCTCATTTCATGAGGCTGTATGGCCTGCTCTTGACGCTTATATTCGTGAACGTGTTTGAAACTATGATCGTGATATCCTCTTTCATAATGTGTATGTAGTGTGTTGCGTTATTTTTAATTTGCTCTATATTAAACAACATTCTCCGCTTTTGAGCGTTTCAGATAAACATGTATAGCTTGCTCTTGACGTCTATATAGGTGAACAGATTTGAAACCATGACGTTATATTCTTTCATAATGCGTATGTAGTGTGTTGCGTTATTTTTATTTGCTCTATATTATACAACATTCTCCGCTTTTGAGCGTTTCAGAGAAAATTTTATAGCGTGCTCTTGACGTCTATATACGTGAACATGTTTGAGAAAATGACCGTGTTATCCTGGTATATTCTTTCATAATAAATATGTAGTATGTTGCATTATTTTTATTTGCTCTACAGTGTACAACATTCTCCGTTTAAAGGCGTCTCAGATAAAAATGTACCTTTCGCTAAATTCTTCATCTCCATGTACCGTTCAATAATGGTTTAGATTTCTTTCACAATCAACTATTTTTTGAACATGCCATCTTCTACACATTGAACGCATTTACCTTTTGAGGTATAATCTGCAGATGCGACAGACGCACTTTTACTACCATATAATTCACAAAATAAATTTTTGAGTGTCACTTATCTTTTTAAATCTGTAGAAGTCAACTTGTTCATCTCGTTCTGTCTGCTGTAATATTCAAGGTCGATCCCATGATATCTTAATACTCCAGAAACATAGACCAACGTCCTTCGCTTTTTGTGTGTTGCTCACGTCTGTGAAGCCGCCTTAGAACTGATTTTTTACGACACTTCGTTCACAAATACCTGATTATTCTCAGTCCATGCATGACGACTGAGTAATACTATACTGCACAACCTTTGTTAATGTTAGTACCGACTAGACAAATATGCTGCTCTATTCGATGAAACAAGCAGAATGTTAATTACTGTCATGTCAGGACTCCTCCAAGAGAGAGGGCGAGAGAACGGAAGAATGGGATAGAATAATAATAAGCTCCCCCCAAATTTGCCTAAAGTGAAGCAACTGTCATCCTGCCAACAAGCCAAATATGGCTGGGTCATCTCTCTGAATGTTGCAGGAAAGATGGTACCACCCTACCACCCACAGAATAAATTGGGAACCTTCATTCTCTATCATTTTTACAATTATTTTTACTGGTATGTAGTAATTCAGCATTAAAATGCTAAAAAAGGAAATAAAAATACACTGAAAAAGTACATGCCCACAGTGGAATAGATGATGGTCCTCAGGGTCCATGGACAGACACATTCACCATTAAGCTAAATGTAGGTGGCTAGGTTGTTCGCGGTTTGCAATATTCGTACATGGAGATTAGCCAATCGAGTTTGGGCCTATTTCATATTTGTGACCAGACCTAAAACTTTGAAGCTTACTTTCGAATGGCCTATCTATCTGTCTAGGCACTAAGACACGTATATCAGATTAGGCACATTTCATTTACTTTGATTTACATCGAAACGTCGACCTGGCATAAGAATATTTGAACATTGTATTGATTCGTATTCGTAAATGATCAAACGACAGGGGAGGTACAAATTGTCAAATGATTTCTGAGTTATCCGGCACAGAAATGGCGTGCATGGGAATTATCCGCATATGTCTTTAATGCAATATGTGAACAACTATATCATAAATGAGAATGAATTACGACATTGATCTTTTATTATATTATATAATATCAATGTTACAGTATCGCAAACAGAAATTTTTAGCTCTTCGACAGAAATCCTCTTTAACTGTGGCTGGTTGCTGTCCTTTCTAGGGCTATGGTTTTCAGTGGCTTCCTTTATTTGCTTGCATTTCTTGTACTTTTTAGTGTCCCTAAGGTTGCTAAGAAAACGAGAGAGAGAGAGAGAGAGAGAGAGAGAGAGAGAGAGAGAGAGAGAGAGAGATGGTTGTGTATCTATTCATGTGATTGTATTGTTCATGTATGACTTCATAACCCTTTACTCCATAAGAGTATTCTCTTTAATGAAGGCTGCTTCTTGTTAGAACAGAAGCATTAATCTGTCTGTAAACTATGGTATTATTCATTTGTGACCTCTCAGTATTGACCTTTGGCGGAGTCCATTTTTCTGGGTTTGAGCAGATCATTTACCGTAAGTAGTAACTGAAAATTTCTACATGTCTTTAAAAGCTATATATAATTGATATCTGTCCCATTGGTTCAGTGGTTAAAATGCTCTACTGAGTTCGAGCCTGAATTCGGACTTGCGTTTTTTCTTGCATGTATTGATGTTTAATTAATTCAATATAGGAAAGTAAGTTTTATATGTTATAAAATGATTTATTTTCGTGCGTTGGGTACGTTTCCTTCATTGTACCTAGCATGGAGTTTGATCATTCCTTCACCTGAAAATATAAAAGTTAAGCATATTTAGTACCAATGAATAAATTATTGTTTTGTAAAGTGAAATCAACAGACAGTAAAATGCACGGCCAACGTTGATTGTTTGCCAATTTGAATGAAACCCTCTTCCATAAAAAGTGGTTTAGCATGTCAGTGGCTAGGGAATGACATATGCATGCAGCAAAATGTAATCAAAATATACTATGTGGTCAAGAGCTATGAACATTTTCTTGAACTGCTAACGAACAGACGATATGACGAACTCATATAGTGATTATAGTGTAGACCCAAGGGTCGTGCAATTCCACTATTCTTAAATCCAGTAGTAATATCTTGCCAGCATTTCGGGACAGCGTGGCTAGTATGAACGTAATGTTCATCTGTATAAACGACTGTGTAACCCGCCTCTCTCTACTCCCTGACCATGCGAAGGTACAATGTATCTGATCATGCTGAGGAATACATCTTGTCTCTCCATCAGCACTTTTTGATTCACCCCACAGCGTGTGTAAGCAAACTTCATATGAAGGAGATCTTTGCGAAGACGACCCTTGCCGCGAGTGTAACCATTACTCTGTTTGAGCTCTGTTCTGATGTTATCAAGGGTTGGCAGAACCTTCTTCAAGGTGTACATGCTGGCGACGGTCCTCCGAACAACATCATGATCAAAGTCACCCAGTGAGACTTTCGACGTAGATGACGGTGGTTGCTTTGGTTGTTGCTGCTCGTCCTGTGCCTTCTTCTCTTCCAGAATTTTCTGAGCGGTAGTTCTGCTAACGTCAATGAGTGCTGCAGTCATATCCCATACACGATTCAGTGACAGTTTCATTCCAGACTTCTTTTCCTACTTGCAGAACGTGTACACGTTTTCAATAACAGCTCCTGCATCGTCGCTGTATCTCCATACACGCTTCATTGATGTCGCTTTACATGTGCATAATACATCAAAAAATGCCTTTTTCTGCAGACATATAAATCACAAAGATGTCCTGCATCTTTTCGAAAAAAAGTTTTACTGGGGCTCGAACCCTTAACCTTGGACTCGAACCCTCAAATTTGTTTTCAGATTTTTCGAGTACAACCGTTATACTTACTGCGCCATCGATACGCTTGTAAAAGTTCATTTGTAAATACGAATATCTGCATGGCATAAAGTTGTAACACCCCTATTTTATGGAGCAGTTCATTATTGTTAGTGCAGTCACGCCCTGATGCTTTTAAGGCTATTATACAAACATATATATATGTCTATAAAATGCACCTTGCAGATAAACATAACGGATCCCGGATAAGCGTGACTACAAGTGATGTTTAAGCGGGGCATGGCATGTTTTTTGTTGACGTAATTTCTAATATACAGAAACTGCTTCCTATGGTGTGCCTTGTGTTTTCATCTTTCGACAAGGTTCATTATAAATAGGTAAAAGTTGGATACGTTCCGCCGTTTACGACGTCAACATCGGGTCGTGATCGTGTACACTATAAGGTTGCGATCAGATCTTGGCCAAAATATCCCAAATATCCAAATCGATATTTAAGGGATGTACACATGTACGACAGAATAAATGTGTAAAAGTGTGCATCTTGCATAGGGCCGTGCAAGCAATTATTCCAAATTGCCATTCAGAAATGATTTCAGACATCCACACGGTGTTTTGAACTATTGCTATGTTACACATTAGGATCACCTCATTGAGATGGTTCTGATGAGTATCCACAAACAAACTATATTTTGATACATCGATGGACATTGCTATACTGTACCACACATAGTAAACACATGTATTATAAAACGTAATTATAGTTTATGCCCTAAGCACACATCAGAATCGCCTCGGTGAGACGGATTTGGTGTGTATTTGGAACATATTCTCAAAGGATATCTCTATATCTTATCTACCACACGTAGTAAACACATGTATTATAAACGTTATTATGGTATATGCCTTAAGCACACATCAGAATCGCCGCAGTGAGACGGCTTTGGTGTGTATTTGGAACATATTGTCAAATGACATCTCTAGATCTTGCCTACACACACTAAATGCTTTATCGCTCATCATGTACTCACTGAGATCATCACATACTGAGGTGATTCCAGTGAGTGCAGGAAAAGAGATAAACTAACAAATCAAAAGCATGGCTGTCGGTTACTTGTATGTAGAACAGATCCAGGTCAAAGGGAAATCACCCCTATAGATTAAATAATCCAGAATAAAAATTCCAAACACTTCATTTTATTCTACATGTACACGAAATAGTCTTCTAAAGCATTTTGGCAAACTAACATAGGCCTACAGGCATGACAAGTCATTCTAAACGTCTCTGTTGAGGCGTTCTGAATGAGATGTTATGCTTGTCCTCGATTTGGACGAAATTCAAAAAATGTCCAAGCTGTCAAAGTGACAACAGCTGACCTCTGCATTATCCTGTTATCTGGATCGCGATCCAAATTAGTTTTGACCATTTTATTCTGTCAATTCAACAATACGACTTTGTCACAAACAACACATTTTAGGAACTACTTTTTTGTGTCAGAACTATTTTATAATCGAGTAATTAGGTTAAACCAATTGCATGATTCAGTTTATTCCGTAAATATTATGCTTTTCTATTGATTTTCTTACAATTCACTTACGAGGCGATCCAAACAACAGGAGTATATATATATACAAAATCTGTCAAAGGTGCAGCCATCTAAAGATACTTTTCAAAAGCGATCCAAACAACAGGAGTATATATATATAGAGAGAGATAGAAACACTCTAGATGTGTATCGCCTCGCAAGGGGAAGTTTCCCCACGAAAAGGGTTTTCTTTGGGGGATTATTAAGAGAAAATGGGGCTTGGCATCTTTTGGGGTTGGTGTCTTAAAAGTTTACTTATTCAATGTACAAAGGCTTTTATGAAGACCCGATCCAAATAACAGGAGTATTAAGGCGACGAAAATTACAACAAAAATAGATTTTGTTTAACCTAGGACTGAACTGAAAAATGGCAATTATTCTAACTTTAACATCAGACTTATCATACATCTCACTGACGAGGCGATCCAAATAACAGGAGTATATATATACAGACTCTGTCGAAGATACAACCATCTTAAGACTAAACAAAGTTGCGATCCAAACAACAGGAGTATATATAGACAGAAACACCCTAGAACAGAAACTTAAAACATTGCCTCGCAAGGGAAGTTTCCCTGGGAAAAGTGTTTCTTTGGGGGATAATTCAGAGAAAATGGGGCTTGGCATCTTTTGGGGTTAGTTTATTAAAAAAAGTTTTATTTATTAAACCAACATAAGGCTTCAGTGAAGAAGCGATCCAAACAACAGGAGTATTAAGGCGACGAATATGATAAACTTTCTCTAATTTCGAACAAATTCAGCCGATTATGAAATGGCTGTAGTGCCATTGTTTCGTCTCAATATATTTGAGTTTAAAAGTCAAGTATAACCATGATAACTGGAATATAAAGCCATGATAGATATTTACGGAATAAACATCACATCAGACCTTCTGGACATGTATTTGGTGGAAAAATACTGATACACATTGAAAGATGACCAAGAACCGATCCAAACAACAGGAGTATTAAGGCGACGAACATGATAAACTTTGATAAACAAATGCAGTCGATTACATGTACGAAATGGCGGTATCTCTAGTGCCGCTGTTTCGTCTCAATATATTCTAATTTAAAAGTCAAGTATAACTAGATTTAGTCCGTTAACATATAAAGCTATAATAAATATTTACGGAATAAACATCATACCAGACCTTCTGGACGTGCATTTGATGGAAAAAATACTGATACACATTGGAAGTTAACCCAATTCGTCGCCATAATACTCCTGTTGTTTGGATCGGTCTTGAAACGATCATAATTTTAAGACACTAACTCAAAACAACTATATGAGTGCAATTTTTTGCAACATATCCATCAAAGAAACCCTTTCATGAGGGAAACTTCCCCGATAGGCAGAATTTGTTGAATGTTCGATCTCGTGTGTAGTCAATTTCAGATCGCCCGCCAGCATATATGTAAATTTGATGTTTACTACACAAATTGATATTATTGCGCAAAAAAGTAGTTCCGGTCAATCTGTGTTTTTACGTCCAAGACAGCATCCAAAATTAAAACTAATATTTGTATGGATCGCGATCCCGATAACATGATAATGCCCTGACCTCTATTAATCCAACAAGCTAAAGTTAGGCGGAATTCATTCATAACTATTCAGATCACTTTTACAACCAATTTCAACTACGTTCTTTGTGGAATGATAATAACGAGATTAGCACCTATAGAGTGCATGTATTTTATTACCTAAAGCCTCGGTCACACGAGGGCTTAGGACCATGTTGCGACCTGTGTAAGACCAGTCACGTGGTAAAATCGCAAGTTGATCTCATACGAGCGCGCGACAGGTCTTAGTGATTGGGAATAGCAATATTAACAAAATAGGTTCCAGAGAGGTCTTTTAGCATTTTCATGAACCTGGTTCTACAGAAGACGGTAGCACCAGATGTATACATGTCTTTAAAAGCTTTTTGGTGCTTTCACAATTAGACAGGATAAAATTGCAAAAATAAGGTGCAAGACTGTCGCACGTTGGTTTTTATTGATCGGGAGTGATCGTGCGAGCAAAAAGCATGAAAATGGGCGGGGCGGAGAGTTTTGAACATGTCCAAAAACCTGCGACCGCGATCCAAGATCACGTGTCGTCTCCAAACGGTATTTATAAGCTCCTGCGACGTGTATACGACCAGTATACAACCAGTCACAGATCTTTGAGATTGTCAAATGTATACAAATGTATGATTTTGTTTGTTTGATTTGATTTTTCACGTCCCATCAACAATATTTCAGTTATGTAGGGACGTATCCTACTGGCTTGAACCAGTACTAAGCTAGGATTAATGTGTCTTGCTCAACGCGGTGGCGCCGGTGAGGCTCGAACCCGCGGCCCCTCGGTCTCGAGTAAAGCGCTCTACCACTGAGCCACTGCGCTCCAATACAAATGTATGATAGTAGACTGGTACATGTATCAGCCCAGTAAATAAAGCAATGTCAAAAATATACCGCCACAACTATGCAAATCCCCACTACAACTAAACCAATATCTTCAAAAACGTCTGATATACTTTATTGTAGACAATGTGGCAGTAATGCAGTACCAAATATTTTATATGTTTAGTACATGTAGTTAGAAGTCTTGGACACGTGGTCTGAAACCAGACTTATATGATGGTAGTGTCCCATGGCATATGGTGTATGTGCTGCGTGTACATACGCAATGTTCAACATCACATTGATACTGCCATACTAAAAGCAGTAAAGAAAGAGATTTTAGTATTTCACATTTGTGAACAGCTAAGGCTCAGACAAGCCTGCACTTTTGAGACAAAAACGTCCGGGTTGGTCTCGATTCAAACTGTTTGGCACTTACATTTCATTATTGTTGAAAGATTCTTTTAGAAACAGTTCATTTTGAAAACAACTCGAGATGACAAAATGTCCCGAAAAAAATACCTTTTTTTTCTTACCACAAAGGCGAACGCCAAAGGCTTAGATCAGCCGCACCAGAGCTTTCGTGACTCGGTTTGAAGTATATCGCAGATGTAGTATCAGATCAAAACATAAATCATGCACTCCCACTGGATAGTTGAGCGCTGGGAGCATATATAACAATAGTGCGGCTTTCGTGGTGCGGTTTATAGTACAATTATGTCATATTTAGAAAAAAAGGAATAGCAACCTATCATCTACTTTATGTAGGGAGAGTAATAGATCAATAAGGATCGAAGCCATCCTCCATTAACATTACAATCAATGCAAAAAATCTCATAGTATAAAAATGTCTGAACTAAAAGAGAGCCAAAAGCATAAAGCCTTTGGAGTGTTCATGATTTTTGAAAGTGTAAATTTTTACTGAGACCACATGTTAAAGCGCAAGATTACAAAAATCAAAAATCAACTCAAGAAAAAAAATCTTTACATGCTTGGTAAATTGGTATGACTTTTCAAAAGCGTCGCCTTCTGATTTTCTTCAAAGTGACATTTTTCAGAAAAAATAACAAAAAAATCAAGAATACCTTCAGTATCAAACAGTTTGGATCCAGATCAGGTCCAATGTGTGTTAGACCCGATCTTGATCCAAACTGTTTGCGAGAAACGTCGAGCCTGATCTCGATCCAAACCTGTTTTTGGTTGACACTAGCAGATGAAGAGTTAACAGGCTGCTCAAGTTCATTTTTGCTGCATTCTATTTGTTTTAACCATGTATGCACATAATGGGTTATTCCTTCTAATTAGATGCATTGATTTCGGGATGGTTCATTATATATGTAAAGGGATCACAGCTTATAATTTCCAAATTAAATTACATTTATTTCTCTGAGGATCCTTTTTTCACACAAGTAGCAAACAGTGTAGACCCTGATAAAATGCGTCATTTCGTCTAGGTCTCCACTGTTTGCTTATGCCAAATCAGTATAAATGGTTCATCAATTATTTTTCGAAAACAAAATATATTTGTCTGCTCATATGATAACGATACTTAATAGTTATCCCCCAAAATCGGTCCTTTATATCTATTTTCATAAGGAATGAAGTCTCACATATACGGAGGTTCAAACATTGCGAAAAAGATTATAAATTAATGAGCTGGGTCACATGACCTTTCTGATTTTATCACAACCAATCATAGAATGCAGTTTTCCAAATAACATTAACGGTAGGTCGTAGATAAATCCCAAAGACTGGTCCTTAGTAGTCGCGACAAGTCTTACATCTCCGAGATTCGTGACCAATCGCGCGATTCGGTGATCGCGCGATCTCGTGTGACCGAGGCTTAACGGAAACCTTTGTGTATTTTTGGGGTTGAGAGTATAAATATAACGTCACTCTCACGAGGTCATGTAAGCAGTGAGCAGTGGGGATGACACTGTGCAGACGAAATTGTCACGTCAATCCCCACAAGATTGAAACCTGTTTTAGAGCATTTCCAAAATTCAAACTAATTAATGCCCCAAATCTTTACTTAACGCAGATAGGCGTAGGATAAGGGCGGGATACAGCCCGAGTTCCTTTTTTGAAGCCAAAGTGGGTGCATACAACTGGGTGTGCCGTGCGTGCTATATATGCCTCGTGCGCAGGGACCGCGGCACACCGACACAATAACCGAATAATGTATGTATGTATGTGAGAGCATGTAACTCACGCATTGTATATATGTTAAATGACGACGAGCTGTATATGCTTAAGTCTAATAAAATTTATGTTATGTTATGTATGTTATGTTATGTCATAATGGCGCTTATCGACGCCTTTGAACTAGAATGTATTTGAAAATATTATTGAAAATGAAGCATTTGCTCCAAAAGAGCAAACTCTCCATTTTTTATAATATTTTCAATAAAGTATTCCAAACTTAACTTATTTTTTTCTTGATTTTTTTCAATGTTGTCCAAAATAGAAAATATGCCATGATCTAAAATAGCATATGAAGTAAAGGGATAATGTATCTTATTCTGACTTTTTTCCGGCCTCTCGATGCAGCATTTAATGTACTATATGATCAAGCTACGTGTAAAAGTATATTATTGTATCAACAGGTATGTATGCTGCGAGAACTGAAGTCTTCAATTGATGGTCATCAAGAATATGTCATGACTTGCGAATCTAAACAGGTACCTAACTTTTATTTGCCTCACCGCCTTAGTTAAGAATTACGCCTATTAGACAATTTTGCACACCAGACGTTTAAGCCATCTGATAAAAAGTAACTTGTTACTATTTTTCCTGTTATATAATTAAAACAGATGGTATTTTCGGCATTATCTGTGGCATAATAACAGCAAAAACATGACCGCCAATTTTGGCTGAAAAGGGGGATGTTACTTTATACCAAACGATAAATCTATATGAATTTACATAGTTTAAAAGCCCATACCAATAATATATTTTAACAGATAATAAGCATAACCACGAAGCACAAAATAGTTGTTTTGTTTTCCATGAATCTGTGCTGATATAAAAATACAAAATAAAAAAATACAAATAAACTCTCATATTCGGCCATAAAGTGAACATTTACTATTCAACAAACAGTTTATGACATTGACACACTTCGAATCGAACTATAGTTCTTACTATAGTAACTATAGTTCGATTCGAACATCGATAGTCGCTACTAAAGTCCTACTAGAGATCAACGGTGGGTCAGAGCACCGTTACTTTAGTAGATCGTCTGGTTCCCTCCTCTAGCCCTATCTAACAAGATGAGTTTCAGATCTGTCAGTAGCCTAAAAATGATTTGTTGTAGAAAATAAATACTCGCTGTGCTCTATCTGCGGTCCTACTTATTCGTAATTGATAATTAGAGCTGGCTGTGCAGTTTCTGAACATCATTTTTGTCTGCAATGAAGAAATGAAAGGGGCCATGCAAGGCTATTCACTTTGTTTACTTGGCAACCAACTAAAGTTCCAACTGCAACCTTTCGGATGTAAACGTGCGCATGCAATTATTACGTAAGAACTTTAGTAGGAGCTTCAGGTCGATTTGAAGTGGGCCATTGGTGTAAGGTAAATCCCCAAACCACTATAACTTTCAATAACTGTATTATGAGATCTACTGATAACTTAAATTTAGTACCAAAAACATATTATGACCTCGCTGTCGGAATCACCTTGTTTAATTATACCTTAAATCATTCTTTAAACAAATCAAACAAAATCTTCCCTGATAATACTGCTCGTTTAATATCAACAATGTGATTGTATGAAATAATAGTGATTAAACATGATTTTTCAATGTTCTAACGTTTGACAGGTCCCTATCTGAACCATGTTATAAAGCGATAAATATGGGACTATATTTTGTCACCTTTACACAGTCATCACGTGGCTGGATGTTTTTCAGTCCCTTTCATCGTCCAGGGTCAATTATTAAGAGCGAATTGCGGATCAGCAATCGTACTGTAGAATGTAGTGGCATTGAACGAGTGTATTTAAGACACCAGATGCGTGCAGTAACAACAGTTACATTGCATTGTTAATACATGGGTTTGTTGTGGTTGAAACATGACTGTTAAATTCGTGCAGCGAGGATGTTATGCAATGATTTGAGTTCATACTGCTTTCTGTTTGCGAACTTTGTTTTTTTGTACTCACCAGCTGGGAAAGGGCTGGCCTCTTGTCTCTCGTTTGTGGTGTCTAACTGTGAGTTTGTCACTTTCCCATTGGTATCCTGGGTCAGGTCTGGGACTTGATCGTATCAATTCCTGATCTTTGCACCCTTACTTACTTTATTGCATGTTCGATATGGCTGTGAAAAAGTCGATATTCAATTCAGACATGTGATGGTTCAGGGTTGACGTTTCCTTTTGGAAGGAGGGACATACACGAGCGGAACATTAATGTGAAATGTTGCGAGACAGATCTTTGCAACTACCCAACTTCAACTCAGCCTATGACTACTACTCAGCCTGTAGTAACAACAACAATGACCATTCCCACAACAACAACAGCACTGGGTAAGTTCCAGACTAATAAGGGTACCATTACCAGTGGTGTAGCCAGAACGCCGAAAAAGATACTCACATCAAAGGGAGACTACTGGATCAAGCAGTGATTCTCTATAATCGCGTCCCTTTTCGAAATGCAAACTTCTCTGAAAGGAAAGGATTTGCTCCCAGAGGGAGCGAATTCTTTCCTTTAAGAACAGTGCTTATACTATGGAAAATCACTTTTACCACATTAGGTGACCTCCCTTGAATGTTACTTTTTTATTAGGCACGTGCGTAACTGCGTAATGGGAGCTACGCCAACAATTACCCTAAATTGTCTAGAAAGTACTAGGCCTCATTCTGCTCATTTCACCTGACAAATCGGACAAATTTTAGTGCAGTAAAAGCTGTCTTAAGCGGCTACTTATAACAAAACAAAGTTCTTAATGGCAAATGGTAGCTTAATGAAGGTCGAAAGTATTGTAGAATGCCCATGAAGCATTCTGCAATACTTTTGACCTTCATTAAGCGATAATCGGTCTCGAAATCTAATTTTTGGTCTTCTTTTTGTGTGGTCGCTTAAGACATGGTTTACAATATACGAAATGGACTCACTCACTGTAGTGTAATTTTTAACTGTAGTGATTTCAAACCTAGATTAACTGATGTCATAATATTTATACGTACAAGCAAAGGATCCAAACACTTAATGTTTGGTATTATTCAACTTCGTTGTATTAGGTCACTGTATCACCACGTGGTATGCAATGTCCTGGTTTGTTGTAAAAAAAACAGTTTAAAGCGTGGCTAGACACTGATCTTATAGTTGAATAATACAGGTACTCGCAATAGAGATTACAAATACAACCGCATAAACTTTATGCATTTTAACTGCGCCTGTCAACCAGAGAAGTTATGAATTTTACATGTGGTGACATGATCAGTTTGAAAAGAGCTTTTTGTCAGCAAAGGCGTTCACAGAACGTAAAATTTGGTTCTGGCACTCGACGAGTTACGTCATAGTCTATTTTGAATTATATATCAATATGATATAGGCTTTGGTTTCTGTAAAGTATGAATATATTTCCATATGCCACCTAAATGTACATGTTTCTACTATATCTTATTCGACTACTACTACTACTACTACTACTACTACTGCTGCTGCTGCTGCTACACAACACAGGGCGTTAACATTATTTTACGCTAGCCCATGAAACAAATCACTCTTGTAATTGAATAAACAATAAGAATTATACCAATTTTCTAAATTAAACCCAGTTGTCTAATCAGTATAACGTATATCAAACATTGCGACTTAAAATGCCACTCTTCAAATTTAGCATGCTAACAAGAATGTAATTCGAGTAACATTCGCTATTTCTAACTGTCATTCATTTACGTATGCGTTAATTGCTTATTTTCCATAGTACATACACACATGACATTCGTATAAATGTCCAAGCTATTAAACTCAACAAGCTTACACATGTTATCATTATAGCCCTATACGCCCCAGTCATCGACTCACTCAATAAATTTGCGCAAAAGCCATGTGAGTTTACAGTGAATGTTCACGTGTATTTTCATGTGCTCACTCCTACTACTTTCTTTTCATTACAGCCTGCCTTAAAGATGTTATTTTTGTTGTGGACGAGTCAAGAAGCATGATTTCACAACAACAGGGCGTATTGAATTTTCTATCTGCCCTAGTCGTCGACTTAAACGTCAGTCAGCAAGGAACCCATGTAGCAATGGGTACTTTCACCCTGAGTTCACATACAAAGTTCGAATTTGACAGTCACTTAAATTCGGATGATCTACGGGCTGCCATAGTTGGTGTACGATTCAATGGAGGTATAGGCGACTCCACAGCTGGCCTGGCTTACATTCTCAATCATGCCTTGAAGTCTTCCTCTAATCGACCAAATGTACCTGATGCAGTCGTGTTTATTACGGATGACAAGGCCACAAAAGTATTGGCCCAGTTATATGGTAAACATCTTCATCAAGATTTCATTGCACATCATGCGCGGACCCAGGAAGTTTTTTCAGAGGGGTTCCAACTGTGACGACGTTTTTTGATGAGGGGATCAAAATATCACTAAAAGCATGCAATAAAAGCCTGCGAAACGCATTTTTTTCAAGGAATCCAGAACAGTATTGCTAAGAAACCCTTCATTTTTATGATATTTGGGGATGGGTTGGTTCCGGAACCCCTATCCCCTCTTTGGATCCGTGCATGACACATAATTCAAATAAATGTATCCAATTTAATGTTTCTTTAGTTTAATTATATCAAGGAATATGTTCTATAGATCTGATTCAACGTAATCGAAGCTCTAATTGCTTTTTTTACTTAACTTACTGATTCACACTTGGAGAATCAGTAAATTGTGCAATACTTATAGTTCTTTTTGGGGTTATCTCTAATATTAATTCAACTAGAGATCCCTTAACAAGGCTGCTGCATATTCACTTCTACATGTATATAAAGCATATTTTAATTACAAAAGCAGTCTCAACAACGTAGTCACATAAGTACTTCACAAAGCTTTAAAATAACAGTAATATACAGTTTTATAAATTCAAAGTAAGAAAGAAGGCAAAGATCAGGAATCGATACAATCAAGCACCATTCCTGACCCAGGATAATATAAGGAAAAGTGACAAACACAAGGAAACATCACACACAGGTGAGCCAAGAAGTCAGCCTTTTCTCAGCAGATGACCACAAGGCTGCATGACACAGACAAGACAATATGGCAAAAACAAAAAAAAATAAAAAAGATCCACAAAAGAGGTACCAGTTTCAAACGATCAGTCAGACATTAACTGGAGGGCTTTAACTAGTTTCACGGTACCAACGTCACCCTTAAAAATTAATGTGGATCAAGACACATAGGTGCTTGGTTTGCATGAAAGACCCTTAACTTATCCATGGATCATCTCCAAGTACATATAAATCAAGATATAAAAAGGTGGTAAAATAAAGATAAGGACTCAACAGTACAAACAACTGAATAGAGTCCGTGCTGGATAAGAGTAGGGTGACGAAACAGATTTACAGTTGGAAATATGAATGAAAACCCTGTATTTGTCCAATCAGGTGAATACAATACCATAACCTGACCAACTACGTAACTCTACTCTTACCGAGCACAGACTATACATGAACCAGAGCAAAATAAATCAAACAGTTGAACCACGTTTAAAGTTTTGTTTAGTTAGATAAAACACCACGTAATATATTGAAAAAATACACACACTTATCTATTCTGCTGATTAAACTTTTCAGTTAATCAGAAAAATGGATTTTAATAGAGCTGACCCCACATGCCACAGAACTAATATTCCTAACGCCAGTTCCAGCTAACAAAATGGAGCTTTTTCATACATAGTACTACGGGTAATGGGCATTGCGTACATGTACATTTGTGCACCAGAGGCTTGATTCGATTCTCAAATTGTGTCGGGCTTCCTCGTTTGAAACATTTACGAAATGTACATGTTAGCCTAGAAACCAGCAAATAATGCAAACCAGATCAGACGCCTCAGAATGGGGCATCTGATCAGGTTCTGCGCGGTTTGCTCACATAATGGACTTTCAAAAATTTGAATGCAATTAAAATTTACTACCCAACAACTCTTGAACTGGAAATTGATTCGTCCAATTAATAAGGATGGAACATTCCATTCTGTTTAAAAAGGATGAATTACAGCAATATATAGAGGATCTTACATGAGTGCTCATGTTTTATTTAATTTATTAAACGAGTTGGGGAAAAGAGATACAATGCGAGGCTTGCCGAGCATTTTATCTCTTTTTCGCAACTCGTTTAATAAAATTCAATAATACAAGAGCACGAATGTTAGATTCTATTTATCATATGACAAATAATTTAAAATCTCATTTCTGGCGTAAAAACGTTATGATTTTGTCATCATGTACGCAACGTTTTTTATGGACGTAATAACGTTTCCCGTAAATTGATAAACCACTAGTGGTTTACAGATTTTATTGCATGGCGTTATTTCACTCCCAGACGCGACGTCATATGATAAATGTTAATATCGTTGCAAACGTCTTACATCTTACAGCTCTGCATCAGCTGATTGCCCTAAAATGAAAACTGGTAATTCTTTTTCTATGGGAGTTCCATTGAACAAACTGTTATAGCGGATCAATTCCGGTTCATCCATATTTACGAACCCCTTAGTGGCCAGAGAGTTCAACACCACAGACATCCGCCGTGGTGTACTGGTTCCTAACTTCCTACCCATGGAAAGCCACAGAAAAGGAAAAATTACTTTGTTTTGTGGAATGAAACCATGCTACTATTTTTTATAATTAATGTGATTACATTGTTGTATGCTTTCAAAAAATGTTAATGACATTTATTGCAATGAGTCTAGTACTTTGTTGTAAATTTCGATTGTTTCATCTTCTTTCTTCTTCAGAAAATTCCATTCACCGTCAGATTAATGATATCGTCGCCATAGGGGTTGGTTCCCGCACAGATAGCCTTACTCTCCAGCAGATTGCTACTGACCGCACCCACGTTATTACAGAGAACGATGCTGATAATCTCATATACCACCAGGCTGAAGTTGTTAAATTGCTTTGCTCTTAACCATTTCTACACTACATACAGAACAATGTACCTGAAAAAAGGTCTGGGTAAACAGCGTAGAACCAGATGAGATGGCTCGTATGAGCTATCTCATCTTAATCTACACTATTTGCCTTACTCATTTTTTCAGTCTCATTTTTCAGATTTTGTCAGACATTCCTTTTTAACACAATGGACTCTTCTACAATTCAAAGGTCTGGGCAAACAGTGAAGATCCAGATGAGAGGCTTCTCATCTTGATCTACACTATTTGCTTACTCATTTTGCTTTTTTCTCACTCTGTTTTTTTTTCAGATTTTGTCTAACATCCCATTTTAACCACAATGTTATCTTCTGCAATTTAAAGTAGAAAAGTTTACCCTAGAAACGATGCGATTAAAGGGTAAAGCCCAGTTTATATTAAGTTTAACACACCACATTTAAATTCTAAAAAAAATGCAAAAGTCTCTAAATAAATATTACTTTTATTTCTGCGTTCATTTGTTATTATATATTACCAGTCTATGAAGAAACTACCTCGAATAACCATATGTATTATATTGACCTATGCATGGCAAAACCAACAAAATGCAAATACGCTAAACCAATACTTAGATCAGTCTACATAATGCTTTGTCCGATTAGTCTTCTCTATGACAGATCCCTCTTTCTCATTAAGATAATTACAAAGCATCTTACTTACCTTTATGAGAATCACACACCTCAGACCAACTCACAACACCGCCAGAAAGAGACACAGAATATGGACAGGCACGCAGCAGCAAGAACACAATCAGTATTATCTAACCAGATCCCTCTTTCTCATTTAGATAATTACAAAGCATCTTACTTACTTTAATGAGAATCACATATCTCGGACCAACTCACAACACCGCCAGAAAGAGACACAGAATATGGACAGGCACGCAGCAGCAAGAATACAATCAGTATTATCCAACCAGATCCCTCTTTCTCATTAAGATAATTACAAAGCATCTTACTTACCTTAATGAGAATCACACATCTCAGAGCAACTCACAACACCGCCAGAAAGAGACACAGAATATGGACAGGCACGCAGCAGCAAGAAAACAATCAGCATATTCCTGTGTTGGCGTATCCAGGAGGGGTGCTAAATGTCAAAAACGTGGTCTAAATCGTTTTTGTAAACGCACATCAACACTTTGTGTATGCAAGCTGCGAAGGTTTTGGCGAGTATGTGCATTAGATGGGTATGTGCATTAGCGTTGGCTCGCTTAAACCGTTTTTGCTCGATACTCCGATGAGTATATGTACATGTAGGAAGGAAATAGTCATGTGCCGGGTCATGTTAGTCTTAGCCAGGTGTTTACTCAAAGAATAAAACCTTTGTTGTTGGATATGAGTCTGATGGATTAGAAAAATTTGCTTAAGATATTGGTTATCTCTTTTATATGTTTCAACATCTATGGATAACCGGGATAAAAACAAACAAACAACAACTCCACTTTACAAGCATACATGTAGTAACAACAATATCGACAAGCATCCATGAGTCAAATAAAACTAGTCTGCCCATCTACGCAGTCTCGAGCTTACTTGTACATGCATTACTAGCCATGCTGAAATTAAGCATCATTAAGCTCACTGTTCAGCTTTCTGAAATAACGAGTTTAACCCTTTGAAGATCGGAAACCCTAAACAGGTTAATTTGCCAAATAGTGAAGACCAAGATGACGGCATTTCATCAGGGTCTGCACTGTGTTTGCTTAGACAAAATAGGTCTTAGAGAAATAAATAAAATCATGATTCGTTTGAAAATTATGAGATGTTGGCACTTAATATATACAATCGACCATCCTGACTTTAATTGTATTTACAATGTAGCTCTATAAATAATTTGTTGGACAGGTCCTACAAGGATTAAGAATATTTGATAACACAAAATCTAATGTGCTGGCAAACATGAGCCGGGGAATTTTGGTATTTGCAAGCTCGGACCCAGCATATTGGGTCATAAATACAATCGAACAGCAAATGAACATGAAGGCCTGCACAGTCGCTGCTCGGGCACACACAATATAGCAACATAGACATATGACAGATGTGAGATAATACACCCGAACCCACTATATAACTGCATGCGAATGAACATAAATTCCTGCACAGTCGTTGCTGGAGCACACACAATATAGCAACATAGACATAGGACCGGTGTGAGTTAATACACCCAACACCACTATATAACTGCATGCGAATGAACATAAAGGCCTGCACAGTCGTTGCTGGAGCACACACAATATAGCAACATAGACATAGGACCGGTGTGAGTTAATACACCCAACACCACTATATAACTGCATGGGAATGAACATAAAGGCCTGCACGATCGTTGCTGGAGCACACACAATATAGCAACATAGACATAGGACCGTTGTGAGTTAATACACCCAAACCCAATATATAACTGCATTCCAACATAAAGGCCTGCACAGTCGTTGCTGGAGCACACACAATATAGCAACATAGACATAGGACCGGTGTGAGTTAATACACCTAACCCCACTATATAACTGCATGCGAATGAACATAAAGGCCTGCACAGTCGTTGCTGGAGCACAAACAATATAGCAACATAGACATAGGACCGGTGTGAGTTAATACACCCAACCCCACTATATAACTGCATGCGAATGAACATACAGGCCTGCACACTCGCTGCTGGAGCTCACACAATATAGCAACACAGACTTAGGACCGGTGTGAGCTAATACACCCAACCCCACTATATAACTGCATGCGAATGAACATAAAGGCCTGCACAGTCGCTGCTGGAGCACACACAATATAGCAACACAGACTCAGGACCGGTGTGAGCTAATACACCCAACCCCACTATATAACTGCATGGGAATGAACATAAAGGCCTGCACAGTCGCTGCTGGAGCACACACAATATAGCAACACAGACATAGGACCGGTGTGAGCTAATACACCCAACCCCACTATATAACTGCATGGGAATGAACATAAAGGCCTGCACAGTCGCTGCTGGAGCACACACAATATAGCAACACAGACTTAGGACCGGTGTGAGCTAATACACCCAACCCCACTATATAACTGCATGCATGTATTAAAAGGACTTCACGAGTACGCGATTCATGTATTACTTGACTTTTCGCTTACTGTAAAGGCGGCAACTTTAATATTCATATCAGGGACGGGTTCGGCTATTTCATCTGCTAAGGAAGGGAAATCAGGTTTAATTTATAATTTGTAAAAGAGCTAATAAGCTTTTTGAGCCGCGCAAACGTGCGTGCATTTCATGAAAATGCTAACCGTATACACACTGAACCCTCATTTATTAACCCTTAAAGCGCAAAATCACAAAAGTATGTTTTATGTCATCCACTTTACTATTTGAAGGCTCATACTAGATAAACAATGGGAACCCAGACCAGACTGCTCCTGTAGGAGCAGTCTAATCTGGGTCCAAAATGATTGCCTCCCTGCTTATGTTAAATATATATTTTCAGATGCAGTTATTTTGCTGGCATTTTAAGGACTAAATAATCACTGAGTTTGTGACACAAGATGATACAGTTAGTTTTGACTAATACCACGCCTCTTTTACAGCTTTTACCTATGCCTAAGGTTGACTAGTCCTAATTTCGCATTCATGAGGCGCCGCCTTTACAGTAAGCGAAACGTCAAATAATACACATTAAGTACATTGCACTGGTCAATATTCAATGTGCTAACCAAGCTGTTTATATGATTATTTGCGACGTAACAAAAGTCATCTGGGCGGAAATATACTTTAAGCTATGCGATAAGATGACACTTATATGTAGTTTATTCATAAATATTGGAACTACGTCAGAAAAGAGCCCCATCGAGATAAAATATCAAGACCACATGTATAGGACTGTTTATGACTAATGATGTACATGTACTGGTCCATGTTCTTCCATGAAATGGTGCATGCATCACAGATTCTGGTATTTTAACCCTTTATACAAGGTACATGTAAACTGTATTACTTGACTTTTCAATTACTGTAAAGGCGGCAACTTTAATATTCATATCTGGGCGTGGTTCGGCTATTTCATCTGCTAAGGAAGGCAAATCAGGTTTTATTTATAATTTGGTAAAGAGTTTATAAGATTATTTTGACCGCGCAAACGTGCGTGCATTTCATGAAAGTCCTGACCGTATACACACTGAACTCACATATATTAACACTTGAAGCGCATAATCACCTAATGTATATTTTTGTCGTCCACTAAAATATTTGAAGCCTCATAGACAAACAGTGTGGACCCAGATTAGACTGGTCCTGTAGAAGCAGTCTGATCTGGGTCCACAATGTTTGCCCTTATGCTTAAATAGACATTTTCAGATGCAGTTATTTTGCTGGCGTTTTAAGGACTAATAATGTGTTTTGCGTTTATACTGAGATAATGGCGCAAGATGATACATTTACTTTTGAATAAAACCACGCCTCATTTTCAGCTTTCACCCATGTCTAAGGTTGACCAGTCCTAATTACGCATTCATGAGGTGCCGCCCTTACAGTACGCGAAAAGTCAAAGAATACAAGGTACATGTAAATTGTACAATGAATTATTCCGCTTAGTTTGAATTAACGAGTCTGGGAGGTTCATTGTTCATATCTATGGGTCACATATGTTAAGTTTCCAATATTAGACGTATACAGTACCCGATGATATTTATCATTGCAAACAGTACAGACCCTGATAAAACACCGCATTATGTGAAGAAACATATTTCCAGGACCAAAGTAATATCACCCTCATAAAAATCAAACGGTCGCTCCCTTATAGATGTCGTACATTGTGTGTATTTGTGATTTTGAAATATTTTCTAAAACAAATATGATAAAGGAGATGTCCTGTTAAGGCGTGAAATTTCCCTAAAAGTCATTTGTAAAAAAGTCAAATTTTCAAACTGTGAGTTTTTCAATAATTTTCAAGGGAATGTAATGACATCTATATAAATTATTCAAAAACGTATTTAGTGATGTTCAATCCGAGGGGAAAGGGGAGATAAATACGGCTTAACATTACGCCTGCAAAAATTGTATTTTGATACTATATTAGTTTGAAGGGCTCAAAAAGCATGATTCGATTGATTCCACAACTGTGTTTTACCACCAAATAAAGAATGTAAAATAGATTAATTTAACAATATCTGGTTCGATCTTTCTGATCAGTTATCCTGCGCAAGCGTGCAAAATGCAGTTAATACTTCCGATTGTAAGTAGACAAACCGGGATGTTTCAATGTTTCTCGTATAAAAGTATGTTCACCGCCATGTCCTAGTTTCTCACTAACATATATTGTGTAAATACATTGTAGACGTTTACCTTTTAAATGATTTGCAGGGTCAAGGTGGGGAAAATACTTTTATACGAACGTAACGAAGCATCCCCATTTTCCTTTTTTACAGTCTGACGTGTTAACTGCATTTTGCACGCTTAAGGCGGGCGCTAATATACTGATCAGACAGATCGAATAAAACATTGATTGATGAATCTATTTTACATTTTTGATAGCAAAACACAGTTGTGGAATCAATCAAAAACATTTACTTCGTTAGCCCTTCAACGGATATAGTATCGAAATACAATTTTTGGAGTAGTTATGTTAAACGATATTTATCTCCCTTTGTCCTCGATTAGAAGAGCATTGCATTTGTTTGTTTGTTTTAATCATTATATATCTGTAAATTCATAGTCATGAAAATTGTTGCAAAAAGCACAGTTTGAAAATTTGACATTTTAGGGAGAGTTCATGCCTTAACAAGACATCTTCGTAACCCATCTACTATAAGCATAGCATCCGTTTAGTGGGACATATAGTGCTGATCAGAGTCTCCACTGTTTGCTTACATAATGTTATATAAAAAATTGAGTAAAAATGATAAACACCATCCAACAACTCTTACAATGAAAATGACTAGTCCTATTGATAAGCGTTGAAGTTCCATAAATGGTTAAAGACAAGGTACAGTCATGTAACTGTATCAAAATGTCAAACTACACTGTTATATGTTGCTACATAATATAGAGCAACTTGCCAACGCATATGCCCAAACCGGTGATGCGAAATTTGGTTCCTATTTACAAAGCCTGTGGATCGGTGTAGTATGCTAGCCCCACTTGATACCTGTGCAAACACAAAATTAATGCCATACGATCTTTTGTCACTTCAACTGGCCCAATACTGTACAGGAAGGACATTGTTGTTGACTGGGTGAAATTCGCTTACTCATATATTACCTCTAAGATAAGCTATCCTACGTTGATACATCCATGACACGCGTTACTCCTGATATTAAACTCTGCCTCCTGGTGATTGTTATGTCGTTTGCTCGTAACATTTGTACACATATCTTGATACAACGTGTGTGTTTGTTGTTTTTTTCTGATAGAAAGTTAGCTCATAGCACAGGCTTGGTCCGGCGTTTAGAGTCCGTCGTCCGTCCATTTCATATTTCAAAGCACAATTTAACACCAAACCAGTTTGCTAGTCCTCATCCGTGCAGAATTGTTGGTTGGATGATTTGCTGCTTTTTTCTAGGGACAGATCAGATTGAGATTTTAAGCATTTACCATTAATAGTAATGGATGCCACTATGAGGCGGCAGCCATTACTACTAGTGGCACCCATTAGTAATACCATAAAAACAAAATTTGAAGTCAAGCGTAATTCTATGCAAAGCTAAAGCTAGGTTGGATAATTCACGTTTGAGTTACTCGACATTGATCGCCAAAAAAGCTCCCCGTGGACTTATGGTGGGATTGGTTTTCCATAAAAGCCATACCAGCTTTATTTCTTAAATAGACTTGATCAAACTTACGGAAAACAAGGGCAGGTATCAGGTATAAATTCTTGATTAAAAGCAAATGAATGAATATGAGCAGGAAATGTCATAAAAACAGGCCGCAGACCAACCCACCCCTCACCACGAGGAAGAGACAATAAAGTCTTGTTATTCGTATTATACTTACTTTTCCTTGCGTAAAAGATCCAATAGTTTGTTTGATTCTTTAAGTCCCATCAACAATCTTTAAGTTAAAAAGGGACGGGTCTTCCTGGGTTGAACCAGTACTAAGCTAGGATAAATGTGTCTTGCTCAAGGACCACAGCGCAGTGGCACCGGTGAGGCTCGAACCCGTGGCCCTTCGGTCTCGAGTCAAGCACTCTACCACTGAGCCACTGCAGTCCCTAGATCTAATAGTTGACCTTGTCCCAGATATAACTGCCTGTATTGTAATTTTATAAAACGTACAGATAATCAAAAACAGCCATCAAATCTGATTCACGTTCATTTTTGGACTATATGGGACCACCGACTATGGCGTTATCTGCTCTTAAAGCTGCATAGTCTGTAACTTTTGATCTTTTTATTTTAGAACTAATGTTTCTATTTTTTTAAGAACACGGTAAAATAACTAAAATTCAGGTAAACATTTTACCAATTTCGTAAATCTTAACAAATTATCAGTATCAAAACAACAGCATTTATGTTAAAATTAACTGTCTATAATTATCAAATAATTACCAACAAGAGAAAAACACACCTGTTTTATAAGATAATTCACTTTTCCGTGCAGTTTTCAGCTATAGTGAACAGATTTATTGTGGAAACATAACTTAATTCTACTTTTACAAATGATTTAAAAAGAAAATAAAAAATTTCGAAAAATATCAAAAGTTACAGACTATGCAGCTTTAAGTGTAAACAACTATATATATTGACCAGATAATTGGTTTTAATTTAACATTTTGAATACTGACAATAATAAGGACAGTCATTATATCTTGCACAAGTTCGAGTTTTGGTCACGCTAAGACCACATACTAATGATTTACCTGCCCTTGTGTTTGAATAGACTAATAATAAAGAAATGTTCTAGTTATTTTGTCTTGACCGATTTTAAGCGTGACTTGATCTTTGATCATCATTTCAAAGTAGATCATTATTACCTATATTTTATGGTTCAATGAGTGTTTTTTTTTGGTGAAGGCCACTTGAAGTTTGGGATAATGGTCCAGAATACAATATTTCATGTTTGAGTGAGTTTGATGTTTTAGACTATTTGAAGTATGAACTTGACGGTTTGTATTAATAATTGAATTACCCAGACATTTGACCTCAAAACTATAACACATAACAATGTGATGCAGTAAATTTTCTGGAAGAATGGATGAAAAACATAGCAAGTATACCATGTCCTGGTACATTTCATACGGTCTGGTGTGTCCAGATTCCAACATTATAAACTGTCACTATTTTTGCATAAATACTATCTTCAAATTGGCCAACTCAAATGTACTAAACCCTTATCATATTCAGCAAATGACAAATGTTTTATTTTATATGCCAAAGCATGTAAACTATTTAATCTTTAGTTTGGTAGGACTCAAAAGATAACGCTATTGTTCAATTCTAGGAACGCACTTGTTCTCTGTGTCCCATCCGAAGCTAGTTACGAGCGTGCTATGTGGATCCCTATTGTAATTATTGGTGAGTACAAATGTGTGACTTAAAAGTGTATCTATTAAGAATTGATTCATAAGAACATCCCACACATTTAGTAAATATCTGTCAAGTTGTTATATTTTTACAAAAAAAAATATACATCTGTCAAATAGACACTCCGTAATCGCTGGTCCCTCTAAAGCCTAATTTGCTTTCCAATACAGTCTGCATGTTAGCCCGAGGTTATAATTTTGTTTTCATGCTCAACTCAACTGAGCATGAAATTCACCATGCTCATAAATGTTAAAATGCCCACATTTGTTGGCATGTTATCGTTATTAGCATTGTAAATACAACATGTGAGAATTTGAAAGCAAGAAAGGTCTTTATCTTTCAGCATTTTGGATTTTACATGTATGAGTAGTTAAAATGTCATGCTCAATTGAGTTGAGATTGACAAAAGTTTTATAACCTTGGGACCAGACCTAGTAGACTATACACCTAGTTACACAAGGTAGCACTATCATACATAGGTACATTCCATTGAAGGATCTTTTAGCTCGAAAAAGATTTTATTTTCTTATCCTTCAATTTAAACATATGTTGTGGGTGATCAAAAGAACCGTCTCATTGAGACGGTTCTTTTGAAAAACCCCGACTTATGTTTTGGTTGCTAAATGATAAACGACAATTTTCAAATTTGCACTCTTATCTGGAGGTCTGATGTTGGTTTGCCACTTTGCCTGATAGCGTCGTTTGCTGATAACCTTTGCAAACAGTTTGGACCAAGTAACGGATATGTCTCATCTCATGGGCGGATCCAGAGGGGGGGGGGGACAGGGGGTCCGGACCCCCTGAAAAATCACAAAAATAGGGTTTCTTAGCAATACTGGTACGGATCCCCTGAAAAATCACAAAGCCACCAAGCCAGAATTCAATGTCAGGCCATCATCGGCACGCCAGCGAAACGCCATTTAACGCCAATGGCGTTTTGCTGTTGGGCCGATGATGGCCCGCTTTTAGTGGTATTGGGATAATCTCGCCAAAAAAAAAAAAAACGTTGTCAAAGTTGGACCCCCTCTGACAAAAGTTTCTGGATCCGCGCATGCATCTGATCTTGGTTTGGACCCATAGCAGCGGCGCGACAAATCGTCCTTATATTTACTATATGTCTTGTATGATTTAAAAAAATATATAATGTTCCGTTTAATTGCTGATCGAGGATACACGCAGTACATGGACGCCATTATTATACAATATTATCAAGCAAATGCAGGAGAACTCAATAGCAACGTGCCATGCTACAGTCTGTACAAAATGAAGCACAAACCGTAAATAATATTTGATAACTAGAGCCCATATAAAGATGATAATTTCCAACTTGCATGGTACTTAGATTAGAATGACAGTTACTAGTTGCTTGAATTCCATATTTTCTCAGTCACTGTAACATTATGTTTTCTGTCCGCATTTAAGGATGCCCCTGACACAAAGAGTCACAAACGTAATATGTTACGAGCATATCGTATCATTTGATATACATATTACTTATGCCCACATATATTTGTAACGACGTGTCCGCAAGCAGCCAATCATTGCGCTTTATTTTGAGTCTGAGAATGACCTCAAGTTTTACATGTATAACCTCGAGGCCTGGTTTTAAATAATCACAGCGAGGGCCATCTTTAGAATGCTTTTGTCTGCGAGTTTGTCCAAGCTACTCACAAGCGTTATTATTTTGTTTGCGATTTTTCGTTTCATGTTTAAATGTCGACAGAAAACGTAATGTTAAAGTGCCTAAAATTGTAGATGTCTACACAATGTAGCTTCTAATTAGTGACAGTCCAATCTAAGTATCCTGCAAGTTTAAACGTTCTCATCTTCTAAATGGCTTTAGTTACTTGTGTAAAAAACATTATGAACGGTTTGTGTATCTTAGTGTACAGACTGTATAATAAAGCCCAGCAGTGAAAATTGTGCGCGTTATAGCGTAGGTAGAACGTACAAATAACAGCGAAGAAACTTTGGAAACTTAAGGTTAAGGTCAGTTATACTTTGAATCTGTTTTAAGGCTTGTAACACAATTACTTGTGTATGTTTTGACAGAGGTGCTTCTTAATATGCACAGTGGTCGCCAATATGAAATTTGGGGCACCTTTGCCTCAAATATCAAATTGGTAGTCATTGTATACCCTTGATCTTTGCCTCAAATGTCATATTGGCGACCAGTATACAGAATAAGGAGCAATTCTGTCATAGGCTGCTTGGCTTTAAATGCCAATTTATCTTACTTGTTAACTGTCTTATAACTAATTTATACCCAATGGAGTACCCCTTATCAAAATGAAATGGATGAATGCATTTCGAGTTTAAAGGTTGTTGTAAAGTAAATTTTAATTTGATTTAAGTTTTAAAGTACATTATGTCAGAACACAGCGTCTGAATTGGGTTTGCACTGTTTGCCTATGTTTCACAAAAAGACACTAGGCGTATATACATGTATATGGCTAAAAGCAATACGTTGGTAGGCTGGGACTGTTTCATTTAAAACTGTTAAATTACCACGATTAACCATTGTATTACCCATTAAAAGCACTTACACCATAACAGGTAGCCAATAATATGTGCAGAAAAAATCATGCCCACCGTGATTATTTTCAATTAAACACTTGGCTATGATTACCATCAAATATAGTGGTTTGGCATTAAATTATTGGCACTAAATATGATAATTATGTGCATGTATCAATTATTTTTTGTTTCAACTTTCCTCGTGCAAACTATTTCTATTCATTTTGGATAGTTCATGTTTATTATTTATTTTTATAAAGTAATGCAAACCCTTGGTTTAAACAAGTGAACAATCTAATATTGTTAATAATATATTAAACACGCATTTGGTAAATACGCATGGCAATAATAATCTACTAGAGTTTTTATCTGAACTTGCCGAAACACAAATTGAAAACAGATATCCATTTGAGAAATGTGAGTTTAGGAATCTTAAAAAGTTGAACCCATATAAAGGTAAGAAAGGCGGCAAAGATCAGGAATCGATACAATCAAGTACAACACCCGACCCAGGATACCACATAGGAAAGTAACAAAACCTTGGTGTCCTTTTCGTGGCCAATAGGAAAACAGTGCAGATCCAGCTTACATAATGTTCAATTAAGATTTGAATAAAAATGCAAAATAGCACCCGACAACCCTTATAGCGGAAATGAACTGGTCAAATTAATAAGAATGGTAAATTCCATTCAGCATAAATGGGTTAATATTGCATCAGTTCAAAGAGCGGATACAATGTTCACGTTCACTAATCAGCTATATGCTTCTCAGATGCATCTCCGCATTAATCAATATAACAGGTTCTCTCAGAACATATGGTGTTCCTATTATTTGGATGGCGTCTGGATTTAAGATATTGAAACACACAGCAAAAAAAATGAGATTTACTTATGCAATGTCGACAACTGCGATTTTCAGGTGTGTGCTTCGCCGAAGCCATTGTTGTGAATGCAAAACTATGTGAGGATGTCAGCCACGAAGCCTGTCAGATACTTTATGACGGCAAACCAGAACTGTGCAATGAAACAGGCACGGCTAGCATTGGCGGAACATGCCCAAAGACCTGTGGAAAGTGTCGTGAGTAATATCCATATACATATGCAATGCACCACGTATACAGTAAACATCACAAAGAGGGCCACAATCATACGCAGTCCTGTTACTGTTTGCATCTGCTTTGGGATCATTTTCAGCCAATGACCAGAAAAACTATTACATGCCTTATTTCGCAGATTAGATATAACGTGCAAAACAAAAATGTCAGGCCTGGCGTGGGAAGATGGACTCGGGTAATTTGACAGTATTTTATTGTATGCACAGCGTCTATAAAACGTTACTATGTAGTTAAAAAATAACATTAGTATTGAAAGCATCAAATTAACTTAGTGTTAAAAAAATCATTGTTTTGGACACTAATATGTATAGGAGCATAATTCCATCCGATTTTTCTCAAGTCTGAAAATGAGCGTCAAAGTGACTTACCCCTAAATGTAAAGTCTCAAACCTCAAACATAATAATAAACAAACAATTGAGCCAAGGTATAGTTTGCACACTATCATAGTGAAGATACAGCTACTTTATTCACTTCAATGGTTACATAGATGTATTCGCTACATATTTTTGAACTGTAAATTAGTTTAAATTTGTAGCTTAATAATGATCGTAATCAAACTCTAGATTTTGCCAAAAACACATCATACACTATGTTGATGTTTTACTTTTTTTCAAAAGTAAAACACACAGAAAATTCTTAAGTTACAGAAAAGAGCATGTAGTGTAATTTAATCAAATTATTACCAGATAATAATGTTGAAGACTCCTCCCAAGCAATGGATACTTTGGAAAGTATCTCTATATATGACAAACTATATCTTAGACGAGCCAAATTTATGTTTAAAGTAGACCATCGTATTAAACCTGATTATATTTCTGAACAGTTTTTTTTATGAAATAATCTCAATACATCTGATAATTTAAAATCTCCTACAGCTTGCTGTTTTATTCCACCGAAGCCCAGAACTGAATAATACAAACACATGTAAAGATCTATGGAACAGTCTGTGTGATGAAATTAAAAGGGCAGAGAGCCTAAATACTTTCCATAACAGATGTATAACATGGTTATGAAAATATACGTGTATGTTATTCAGGTTGAAAAAAACAGTGACTAAATCCAAATAGGTTTGTTTCATTTTGTTTTTCTTGATTCCATCGTGTAAATATTTTGTATTATCTGTAATGATTAATAATTTCCTCTTCTACTTAGCTAGGTTTGAAGCTTATAAAAATTATGTAAAATAAAATATTTTGAATTGGGGAACAAAAGAAGGTATTGATCAGCCAGCTTCAGAATGCTGTTTGACCAGAGCCATCTTTTTCCTGGTAATAGAAAACCATCTCTCACACTAAACACATCTGTCATTTACATCTTGATTTATATATAGTTTATAATCTGCTTGTAGTTTACAAAAATGTATATAATGTATAATTTGAGGGCCTCATGGAACATAAGTTATTATATTTGTCATTATTTTATACACTTGATGTAGTCATTATCGTTGAATAAAGTCTTTACTTACTTGCATACCTACTTACACATAAATTGGAACTCTTCAGAAATTCAAAGCTCCTGTTTGATGTGGTTAAGTGTTTTGTTCTACTATCACATCTATCTGATACTGAAATTGTGTGTCTGATATCAACACGTCTTTAATAAGGTTAGTCCAGCTGATATGATACAATAAACTTGGTATGGTGCATTGTACACATATCACATGCCCTAATTTTCAACTAATATGGTATATCTGTCTCTGAAGATCTAGGGTTTAACTGTTTGCCAAAATACCCGTTTCGGGTTTCAAGTATACAAAAGGTTAATTCAATACATATGCTTAAAATTAATACAAAGTTGTACATTTAAGCTCTTGAATGCTACCACTGTGAAAATTCGGTGACCAGGTTTACCGACTGTACCACTACTCGACAGTGTAATGCAAGTGAGGTAAGATCTCTTTTCACTATGTCACATTAGCATAACTGCCATAAGTAATAGATAAAGGATTCTTTTTTGAGGCTTTCTTGTTTAAACCGCTTGGTGGGCGAAGCCCACCGAGTGGTTTAAACAGAATGCCGAGGAAGAATCCTTTTTTTAGCTTGTAGTATGGCGCAGGCGCAAATAAACACGTGTCACTGACACCTGACGAAATTTACATGCGCTCCTCCCTGCATCCGGCCTAAGCTGTCAATTATATACATTCACCTACGGGTTAATTTGTTGCTATTTAGATAGTTACCGCCTACATCGCTGTTTAACTAAAATTGGAAGTTAGAGTACGGTTTTAAGCTCCTCCTTCGTCGTTATTCTAGGGTGTCTGATTTAAACATCAGCAAAGATCAAAGAAAAAAGCATCGGCCATACTACAATCATAATTATAAGAATATGTGCTTCTATAAGCGCAAACGGAATACTATATTGTTCATATATTTTATACTTAGGGGTCACAGTTTATAAACTCCAAAATATATTTTATTTTTCTCTCTGAAGATCAATTTTGTAGTAGAAAACGGTGTAAACTGTGATGAAATGTCGCATTATGAAGCCTTTCACCTGGATTGTAACTGTTTACATTGTACCAAAGTTTTTGGTCTCCCATTTAAAAGGTTTACACCTTTCCTTATAAACGATGTACACATAACACACCAGCATATTTTGTGTTGGGGTTATTATGGATACGCAGTCAGCAAACAGAATCCTAGGTGAGTGTCTTTTGATATCAAGTTTACCGGGCAAGGCGTTGATACACTTGTTGACATCGCGAGGCTTGCTGAGTGATTCAACATGCGTTCACAAAGCCGAGCATGGTAAACTTGATATCAAAAGACGCGAATTTATCAATTTACCTATTATTTCACTCTTCCAACTAGCGATTATGACGTAATTTTCGATTTTTTTTTGAGTCAGTGTCATAGGCGACATCATTCAAAAAGTGCAACGTCATCATGACCCGATAAAGGCGCATGCCGTGAGATTGACAACGTTTATCAGGCAACGTGCAACATTGCATTTAATATGCGAGGTAACTGATAAAAAAACTATTATCATTTTTAAGTTCTTTGGCATATTAATGCTTTTTGACCACCCAACTGAGGGACATCGTGCATTATAACGTTTTATTTCAGATACATGAATTTCGAGATTGTAATTTGTAAATCATTTACGTATAGATGAAATAACAATTTAGCATTAACTTTATTTAGTCATACTTTGGCATCAGTAAATCAGATACGCGATTTCACTTTTCCATCATATGTTTGGAATGGTGCCACTTTATGATTCCTATTTGCTTAGGAAGCCACCTGTATCGTATAATGTATCTATGAGGGCCTTCCCTATCTGATCAGAGTCTTTGCTGTTCACGTCAATAATCTATGACTCACTGGATACGCAGTCAGCAAACAGTTTTGGGCCACTATCAGCCCGCCAGCAAAACGTCATCTCAGTGGCGTTTTATTAGTGGGCTGATAGTGGCCTACATTTATATTCGTACATTTCTCATACACATTGTTTGCATGACACTGATTTATTATGAATAGGTCGATGCTTAGGCTGATCTGAGTCTTTGTCTAGCGGATATGTCATTTTTGTAGGTTTTTTTTTTCAAATGCACTGGATCATAGCGTTCCATCTCCTATTGTGTTTCAGGTTTGCATGATAAGGGAGTTACAATCAACAATTGACGGACACCATGAGTACATGATGAGATGCGAATCAAAGCGGGTAAGTTTAGCTAGCCACAGAGTGTCAAATCATATCTAAAGTATTCGTACCTGTTTTAAACTTGTTTCAATGTAGTTTTGTCGCAAAGTTACGGAAGTTGATAGATGCTCATGGGCAGATTCAGAGGGGGGGGGACAGGAGGTCCAGACCCCCCACCTGAAAAATCTGAAATGACAATACGTTGGTTCGTTTACAAAACCTCGTAAGTGCACTTAAGTAAATTTAACAGGAGAGACAATTGTTGGATTACTTTTGCTTTGGTTTTCAGTTTTATTTACTGTTCAGTCCTTATCTTTGCTTTATCTCCTTGTTATACCTTGATTTATATGTTCTTGGACATAATGCATTGATAAGTTAGGGGTCTTTCAAGCAACAAAATATCTATGTGTCTTGATCCACATCTGAATTAAGGGTGAGATTGACGCGCCGTAAAACCGGTTTAAGCCCTTCAGTAAAATATTTTACTGACCGTTCCAAGGCGGTACTTCTTTTGTGGATCTTTTATGTGTTTTGTTGTCTTGTCTTTACTATGCCTTTGTGCGTGTCTGTTTATTTGTGCCTTGTGGTCACCTGCTGGGAAAGGACTGACCTCTTGACTCTCGTTTGTGGTGTCTTACTGTGAGTTTGTTACTTTCCCATTGGTATCCTGGGTCAGGTGTGGTACTTGATTGTATCGATTCCTGATATTTGCACCTTTACTTACTTTCTAGATTTTTTGCATTTTGTTATATTCTTTTGAGATTCAGACTGAAAGCAAATTTTTAGTTTATTTAACCGGTACAAGTAATACATTGGCAGAGTTTTAATGTTTGTAGCATATTCTGATACTTTTGAAAAATTATAGGGGATTTTGTAACCTGGTATTGCAACTTAATGAAGACACATTGCGATTTAATTAAATAGATAAAAAGGTAACCAAAGGTAGTTCTATTCCATTTGAGACGTGTAAGCTGCAGTTGATGCATCCACATTACATGTGTTGACATTTCTATTTATAGGGACAAAATCTTGTATAATTCAACATCCACAAAAGTGGTCAGTTTACAAATTCTCGTATTTGCAGCATTTTCGTAAATAATCTGAACGAAGGCAAGAAACACGTTTTCTTGACAAATGTATCCGTGCACACCCTTAGGAACCCTCAAAGTAATAAATCAGTTAAAGCTTACCTGTTTTTTTCTGTGTCTTATCATATATATGAGCCGCGCCATGCGATAATGTGTCTTCGGGAGATTAATTACGTCATGAGATATGACGTCGTAAAGTTTGGCGTGATTATTTCGCGCCGCGCGTAATTAAAGAGAGCGTCATCAAAGATTACGAAAATTTAGACAAGTCATTTTTAGAATAAATGTTCGCGCCGCGCGTAATTAAAGAGAGCGTCATCAAAGGTTACGAAAATTTAGACAAGTCATTTTTAGAATAAATGCGATTAAAACCAAAGGAATTTTAGGCCGATTGTATTCTGTTGTAAATTAGTCATGGTCTGATCCAGCACGGGTTCCTGGTGAAAAATAAACTGTCCAAAAAGATGTGGCTTGGTAAACACTAATTGACCCTCAATCCTCAACATCTCTGCACTCCAAAGACACTCTAACAAAAAAAAAGAATTAAATAGATTAAAATAAAATAAAATAAAAAATGAATAGATAAATAAATAAACGCCGGACACATCCCAGCTTTCCTTAATCGACCAACCAGCGTGTCTGAACCTTTCCTATTTGGACGGAAATTCAAGTAGGTTCCGGTACACAAAGCCGCATTTACGATTGGGCAAAGGCTTCAACAAGACTGCAAGATGCGCAGACTTATTTGAGTCTTCGCTGAGTGACCGTGCATGAAATAAACTAAAATCTCACGAGGTAGCTCTCATGCATAAAAAAGTTCTAAGTATAACACACGCTTAAGTTTCACACGAGAAACAATAGTTATTGTTTGCCACCTTGTTACATCGCCGTTTAGTTGTCGCAAAACTATTGAAGCTACAATGATGAAAAAAGCACCAAATGAAAGCAAACTGATGTATATTTTTATTGTAGTTTCCTTGTGTCTGTTGATTTCTTATGGCGGTCAATTAAACACACAAAATAAAAATGTCATTTTTTCGGTGACGTTAACATTGCGTTTATGAGAATCGTGATAAAAAAAAGCATTAATTATTAAAGGTTTTTTCTACTTTTGAAGTGTAATTATTTTCATGTTTTTGAGTACTGCTTTTTTCTATTTGCTCTTCATACCTGTAAGTTTTGTAAAATTGCATCTATTAATTTTGTCATGGTATAGTTAATCTTGAAGAGCACTGTTTGAAACGGCGACATCACTGATAAAATTAATTGTAATTTCTTTGAGTGGGGGGAGTAGTATTACTACTCCCACTCTAAGAACTTTCAGCTTAATGGAACTAAATAATTGAAGAGGCAGTAATATTTTCCCCAAAGGTTACCACTAGAAGTTGAAGTCCTCTTTCGCAGTAACACCTATAGCCCACGCGCATGTTTATTGTCAACAAAGACGGAGATGCGAAATGAAACGCATGGTAATGTTACTTTGTTTTCAAAATCAGCGTACAGTTCAACAATTTAAGAGCGGCGAACTTTAACAAACTTTTACCTACCTCCATTCTCAACTTAGTATCCCAGAGATGCAGCGAAGGCAGTGTACATACGGAGTTGTCAAGTCAAGACCTGCGCGATTTGGCCTGATTTAGAATTACAGAATTCAAACTACATGTATTCAAATGCCCCACTTTTTATACAGCCAGAATCCCTTTCTTAAAGCCTACGTGGGTGCATAAAACTGGGTGTAATGTGCACACTCAATATACATGTATGCAAGAGGCAACGGCGCACTACGCCGACATAAAACTACAAAATCGAAAGGAATAGGATGAGTACCCGCACTGCCATAGCAACCAGATTTGTTTATGTCTTGATTTTTTGGTGAGAAAGTTTGAATGTGACTTTGTTGTTCGGTATAGACTGAAATCCTTTTTTTCAGTGAGAAGTATCATGCGATTTAGGAATGATGAGGCATTTCGTTCCGGACGCTCCGGATAGCAAAGTCGGGTACAGTGAGGCCAATAAGCAATCCTGCTTCTGTAGGCTGAGATTGTGAGCTCGAGCCACTGTCTGGTCAAACATTTCATCAGATTATTATCCTCGATCATTGTCCCGGTTCAAGTAGGGTAGTTGTCAGTTACTGTAGAAATATGGATACACTATGAACTGGTCGCTGATAATGTTTTATAATTATGTTAGCCAATTAATATTAGCCTAGCGCCCTTTTATGTGACATGGGCAAACAGCAGAGAACCAGATCAGATGCCGCGCCGCACTGTTTGCTTAGCGCATTGAGGGAAATTGTAAATTACATGTACTACCCAACAACCCTTGAATCAGAAATGGATCCGTCCTTTTGACAGTATTGTGAAATTCCATTGGGCATATATGGGTTTAGCCTAAACAACAACAACAACAACAACAACAACAACAACAACAACAACAACAATGAATAAAAGAATATACCCATCGCCGAATCTTTATTTACACTAGTTATCAAGGTTGCAATACAACTTTACAAGAACGCATTTTGTGATTTTATTTTTCAGATCCAGTTTTGTGTTGAATTTTTAATTACCAAGTCAACATTTTTGCATCATGTCGGACTAGAATATTCGCTGCTGCATTGTGGTCGAACTTAAACGCGATGGTAGAAAAAAAATTGCCCTAAAACTAAGGTAATACGCTCGCGAAGGCTTGTAATATTTTGGGTCAGTTGTGGTACTTGATTGTATCGCTTCCTGATCTGTGCCCTCTTTCTTATTTTGAAAACGTCAGTGCTCCTCCTCAGTATATATTAACAGATGTGGGTAATTGACCCTATAGGGCATGTGCAACTGCAGAACATATCATTTTGTAGAAACAGTTAGACGGTTTTGCCTACATCATACAGGCAACCAAATAACAACGTGCCTGTACCTGATTTCTCAGTATTGCAACATTTTGAGCATCGGTTGAACAATTGAGAAATCATTGCGAAAATCCTCGATATGTAGTGTCACACTCCGTTGGCCAATACCTTTTTTTATTACTTCTTGTTTATGTACTCATCTAAATCGTCATTCACGGCATTTCCAGTGAGCTGAAAGGCAACCACTTTTTTGAGAAGAAAATGCCATTTGTTTTTAAGTCGCAACCTATTTAATTTAATTTTGATCTACCTTTTCCATAGAACAATTACCATGCTGATTCTGCTGTTTGTTTGCTTGATTCTTAACGTCCGATCAACAATCTGTCAGTTATGTGGGGACGGGTCGTCCTGGGTTGAACTAGTACTAAGCTAGGATTAATGTGTCTTGCTCAAGGACACAACACAGTGACGCTGGTGAAGCTCGAACCCGTGGCCCCTCCCTCTCGAGTCAAGCTCTCTACCACTGAACCACTGCGCTCCCCCGAATCTGCTGTAACAATGCGAAGGACAGGCCCTGCCAAATGCCCGAGAGGGTGCACATAGTATACAAAGTATCAAAACATGTGCCAGGTCCCGAAGTTTTAACATCTTTTGGTGCTCATCTCAAATGAGCATGGAATTTATGCTGTTCATAAATGTAAAGAAATATTGGCATTTAAACAGTATATTTAAAATCGGAGAGTTTCTCCATGTAAACAAGAAAACATTTACGTTCAAGTTAACATTTTAGTTTTCACGGGCTACGTCGCTACCCAGTTTTATGTTAGTAACAGCGATGGCCGAATGTCTAAAGGCGTAAAAACTTCGCAACGTTGTGAATGACTCATCGTGACGTCACGCAACGTTAGTTCTAAAATCAACGTCAAGCCGTCCAAAGTTCAAATTCCAATATCTTTTCTAATAATTTAAATATTTTGATCAAACAAAAACGATTTTACTCTTCATATAATGACCTGTATGAAAATCACAGAATCTCAAAACGGCCAAATTTACCCCGAAGACACATTTTCCCATGGCGCGGCTCATATGTTTACGAGGTTTTAGAACTGGTAATTTTGGCTAATTTGGAACGTCACAAAACAACAACTTTTCATTTGGCTATTGCATACAAGGTAAATTTGTGACTTGGTGCGCTGGACTGTCTTCTTCATAGGTGCCATGCTTAAAACAGGGTTTGGCAAAAAAGTGCACATACGAGGTCTTGTAAACGAACCAACAAATAGGTTTCCTTAGCCATACTGGTACGGACCCCCATCGAGCAGCAATTGGACCAAAGGGGTGAGTTCATATGCCATCTATGAAATAGATTGATCACTAAAAATCCTACCTCCAACCCAAAAGAAAACAACAAAAAAGTTGTCAGCCGTCCTTTGACGTAATATTTTGGATCCGCCTATGGATGCACGCATGATACATGTAATAGTTCCAAATGATTGTAAATTGATTTTTTTATCTTACACACTTATTAACAAACATTTACAAATGGTCAGTCAATCGATGGACGGGGGCGGGGGAGGTGGCATGGCAAATTTCCTTGCGTACATTAAAATCTTATATACGTAGTTTAGTATAACTTTTTTTACCTTGACTTTTTTCTCCAAGGTCATATCGGTTATCCAAAACCTTCACCATCAGGCAAACACTCTGTTAAATATGAATATCTTCCGTTAGAAAGTAAGAGGAGTCGGTAACTGTAGCCAAACAACCTGATCTAATGACCTTGAGCTTTAGATTCTCATGTCAAGTTCAAATACATGTATAATAAATTATGTCTTACGGCTCGTAACGTGAACTTCTCTTTCATTTTAAAGTATATGTGGCATTGACCTTTGATCTTAAAGTCATAGCAATGTTCCTAAAGCTCTGTTGCAATCTGCACACCAAAAGCGTTATAATTTTTTGCTAAAATATGAAGACAATCTGTCCAAAAATGACAGAGGGGTTCGTGCTACAAGCTATAAAACTAATTTGAAGTATATTTGACCTTGACCATTGACAGTGGATTATTTGGCACAATGTTTAGGCCCCCAGGGGGTCTGCGCTCCCTTGATCAATGAAAATAATGCACTGATCTCCAAAAATCCCTGAAAGAAAATTCTTCAGCTCCCTGGAAGTACTTTGCCTTTGCTCCATAAATCCTTAAAAATATTCCAGCTTCTTCCCAAATCCCCCAAAATATAAACCAAGTCTCCCTAAAATGTATTTTTCTTACCATTGGATTAAATTCACATGCTTAAAAAACTATGAAGCTATATCTGAGCGCATAACTTAATATTCACTTAATATTTTTGCGTTATACATGTTAAGTATGAGGCCATCCTTAAAATGCAGCTGCTGTACCTGATAGAGAAGGTATGATGGTTTATTTTTTATATTTGGGACAGCCAGACCAATTGTTATTATGGTGGGGAGAGGCTGTTTTTTCTAATAGCTGAAACTATATATTTTTAGACAAAGTGAAAGATTATTATTTTTGTAGCCATGAAAAGTCTTTTTTACAATGTTATTAGGTCCTATATGCAAGTTTAACTTCAGTTTGATCAAGTTAGTATATATCTGATCAGCATTCGTCAAAGTTTTAATAAAAAAACATCTTATTAACTGGAGAAATAAATACTTAGCAGACGCGTATGTAGCCGTGTAATGATGTGAATCCACACTCGTTCTAAGGGAGTTTGGGGGGGGGCGTGCTCCAATGGAAAAGTTTGACAAAAATGGTGCAATCTGGTGGAGTCTGGGCCTTCCAAAGTATGTTATTATCAAACTAAAAATCAAAATTTTAAGGTTAATAAATCAGCAACAACCTAAATTATTTGCCATATTTTTCCAAGATGCGCATGTTAGTAACAGAATAAAACATTCACATTTTACAAGGCGGGTCGGGGGGTCTTTCCAGCAGCAAAAGAGATTTAAAGAAACCCAAAACTATATGGAGGCGTTTCCTTTTCCATCTCATTACCGAGAGAGAGAGAGTTACATACCAAGCATGTAAGTAACCCTGCAATGATGTGGGTTCACGTTTGTCCTACGAGGTCCCCCGGAAAATGTTGATAAAATGATGAGATCTGACACATTCTGAGTGTTTCCAAAATATGTTTTTATCAACCTAAAAATCAACATTTTTTAGGATAATATATACACAGTAATACAAATTAACCAGCATATCTTTCCGCAATATGAATCAAGATAAGCATGCGAGTATGTACATTTGAGAAGGGGGTCTGGAACAGATTCCCCAGAAGCCAAAGATTTTTTTTCTAAATCAAACAAAATGGAGGCTTTACCTTTTAGGTGAGATTTTGATTTTTTTTATTTTTTTTTCAGGGCTCCCTAAATCGCTAAAACTAGGAGCTTGCTCCCCAGTGCCCTGAAAATAATTAACATTCTACCCAGATCCCCCAAACCCCTGGGGCCCAAATGTTGCCCATGGGATGTAGAGAAAAAAGTCACTCAGATAACAGATATGACATTGGATTCAAAGGCCAAGGTCATATATACATTTGTAATTAAAATCTGTCAAAATCACAAACATCACGCCCTCTTTGTCTGAGGATGTTCCAATTTAGCAAAATGGTTGCCAATGGGACTTAGATAATAACAATATGTTACTTAGATCACCAAGATGACCCTAGAGTCAAATGTCAAGGTCATACATACTTGACGCCTGTCTATGGCGTGTAACGCAAATTCCTCTAACAATTTTGACCGAGGGTAAACATATTCAGCACAATTATTGCGTATCATAAATAGATGACAACAATTGTCTTACATGCAGAGATGACCTTGGGGTTGAAGTTCAAGTTAAAATATTTTTAAATTTGCCTTAATATTCGAAACGGGAACTCCTTTTTCATTGTTGATGGAGGGTGTTCCTATTTAGCACAATGGTTGCTTGTAGTGAGTGGACTACAACAAAGTTGTTAATTCACCAATATGACTGAGTAAAATGTCCAGATAAGTGATTTGACCTTGGAGTCAAAGGTCAATACAAATAAACTTAACATTAGTTCTACAGCTAGTAAACTGAACTCCTCTTTCATTTTTTAAACTGAATGTGATCATAATTAGCACAATGATTGCCTATGGGGTGTAATTATTTATAGGCTGTTCAGAATCATTTGAGTCAGATTTTGAACGTTTTTTTTTGTTTTTGACCTTGGCCTTTGGATCTAATGTTATAGCTGTGATATATCTCATTCGTTTTAATTTAAATACGATAGGCTATTATTGTACCAAATATGAAAATCTACTGTCAAAAATGGAAAGAGGAATTCGCATTATGAGCTGCTGATATGTTTAAAGTATATCTTTATGTGCCACCTCGACCCTTGGATCAAATGTTATGTCAGCCACCTGAAACAATTGATATATTCAACACATCATAAGCAATCACTTTGCTTTATATTAAGCAAGCATTGTGCCAAATACGATAACCCGTGGTCAGAATATGAAGTACGAGCTCGGGTTCAGAGCTGTAAGATAGATGTTATTGTTATGTTACCTTGACCTTAGACCTTGACCTTAGACTCTAAGGTCATATAGGTAATCTGAATAGTTTGACGTCATCTACACCCCATAGGCAATCATTTTGCAATATATGAACATCCTCGGTCACACAGTAAATGCGTTCACGTTATGAGTAGCAGTCACTGATGGACGGACAGATGGACGTACCTACCAAAGATAAAATGAGTCAGTGCATGTGATTTCCAACAATGTGGCATTTTGACATGTGTAGACTCAGACGAGCCTATGCAGCCTCCAGTTAATCTTAGACACTCCTAGTGGTGTTCAGTCAGTAGCTAAACAGTCATAGAATACTCAAGCGACAAGCAAAGGCTCTGATCAGACTGCGCGTATGCGCAGGCTGAACTGAGGCTTTGCTGGTCGCATATTCCACATTGTTGGAAATCTCATGCACTGGCTCAAATATGAGTTGTACCACCGGAATGGCCAGTGGGCTGCAAATTTCTCCCCGCACCGTATACACCCCGGTTTTTAAACACTCTGAGGGTGCGACCCAGAAAAAAGTCAGATGTGTCTATTCCCGGATAAATTCGCTGTTATAGATACTTTAACACTTAGATAACACAATTAAAAACAACAGCAGAAACACCGCTTTAGAACAGACATAGTCAAAGCCCGGCGAACAGGTGTGTGTAAATGGGAGCAGGTGTGTGTGTGTGGGGGGGGGTGTTAAATTAATTTTACTCTTTATTCAGCTGTTGCCGAAACACAAGTTTGTTTAACTCGCGTGGAGAAACCTAGATCTCACATAATTTTGCCATATTTACAAGACAGTTTGACTGATGGATGAGCACAACTGATACTGTTCGTGTATATTTAATGGGATCTTTAATATGCACGGTCTCCTTGTTAAGCTGGTTCAGTGATGATATAGCTGTTTCGAGGCTCATTCAAGTGAAATGTATCCTTTTGAATTATTGCACGATTACTTTTAAGGCATATTCTAACACACCTCGCCTATAGAGCCAACGGTAACAAACTGTGATATATCGGACAATAATTCACTGCAAAAGTGTGTGATAGCTGACGTCACTGGAAAATGACGTCATTCATGGCATTAGACGGTGTAACGTCGTTTTTACGCTTGAAAGACGTTACAATTACATGTAAACGTATGCAACGTAGTCTAAATATTGGCGGGAGTTCTTCAGTGCAATGGCGGAAAGTTGGAAGAAGCTGAAGACTTCGAATGTGTTTTCGTCGTTTATTGTGTGTTAGAATCGAAATAGATCAGCTCCATTGCGTGAATTGTTGAGTAATAATTCACTGTTTGTCGGTCAGTTGTGCGAAGATAAATCACTCGCGCTGTGCGCTCGTGATTTGATCTTCTTCACAACTGACCTCCAAACAGTGAATTATTACTCAACAATTCACTGCTGGAGCTGATCTATTTCTTAATTTTAATTATTTCCAGCATTGTGATGGATTAGACCCTATCATTGTTGGCGTTGGCAAGCGCAGAGCAAATCGTAGAAACTTAAGTATCCGCTGCTGCCATTCTGACCTGTGTAATTACCCAGCAGACCGGTTATCTACACCCAAACCAGCGACCACAACAGGTAAATAACCCTTTCACCTTCCTATATATGCGCACCTTTTCTAATTATTTTTATTTTTAAATTAGCGTTTTCGAGACTGATACCCTAAACAGATACATTGGCAAACAATGAAGACCAATATGAAATGCCACATTATAAAGGTGAGATTTCACCAGAGTCTGCAGTGTTTGCCATAATGACAAAATCGACCTTCAAAGACAGAACTAGAATAGTGTTTGGAATTAATAACATGTGCCGCCTCAATATATAATGACGTCACGAACTTTAAAAAAAAACTTAAATAACACATTTCTAGGTCCAAAGTCTTCAGTCTATATCCGCTCTAACATTTATAGCTGCTTGTTATTTACAGCCAGTTCCCACCACTACTGAATTATATTGGCATATACATTCAAGTAGTTTACCTTTTTATATGTGTATGCCTGTTGCGTGCGCATTGTTCTTTGTTCTTATAAACCTGCTTTAATATGTGCATGCTGGTGATATTTGCTTTTTAAAAATATGATAATCTTATTTACTGATGTTTGTCGAAATAAAAGTCCTACTGGGATTATGTTCCATTTTGTACAATATTTGACACACAATAATGTCTGTGTCTATGGAACAGTTAGTTTTCATAGAGCCTTTCTAATTTATGCAATATACCATCAAAGGGAAATATATTAGTATGGTGACGATGAAAAATAAAAAGGTCCTTTAAAACACCAACAAAACTCCTAGTAGATTCACATTTACCATCACATCGGTAGGTAGGAACTGTTTATATTGCACGAGTCAGATAAATTATGATTTGTACCAGAACTACTTTTTGTAATAAGGTATGTATCTTGAGAAGTTACATCCTTCACTAGTAATGATATCGTCGCTTCAGTGCTATAGTGTTCTAAGTGACATTTTGGTCAAAAATGAGTTATGCATACCGTTGGAAAGGTGTTCTATCTACTGGTGAAGGTTTCATTTGCCTTTCTCCTCCCAGTCAGCTTAAAATCGCTGTGCGTTTCTGTTCTATCTACAAAAAGACAATAGCGTTCAGTGCAATAGTGTTCTAAGTGATTTTCATCCAATGACTAATGATGATTATGTCACGTGACTGGGTGAGTTCAGTTTCATAATGTTCTGTCTACATAAATTCACTTCCCTTGGAGAAATTGCTAAAAAATTGCAAATACCTCCCTTACATAAATTTAAATTTCCTAAATTGAAGCGGTTTGTCGGTTTTATGTTGAACTAATGGCTATATCGGCTATTTCTAGGTCCAAATAATCCGCTCAGTCTAAAATATAGCGCAAAGTGTTCCATGGACAGAATAATAAGCTCTAGAAACAAATTACCTCCCTTACACATATCTAAACCGCTTTAATTGAAGTAATTTGTTGATGTTATTACAAATCAATGGTTAAATCTGCTACTTTTAGGTCCAAATAATTAGATCAGTCTAAAATATTATACAAATTGACCCCATTGACAGATAAAATAACTGTAGAAACAGATTACCTCCCTTCCATAAATTTTGATGGCATAATCCGTGCTTTTTGTTACTGTTATGCCAAATAGATAATTAAATCTGCTACTTTTAGGTACAAATAATCATTTCTGTTCAGACTTGTATATGAAATGACTCCATAACCAGAATAATAAGCTGTAGGAAAATATAGAACACTATAGCACTGAACGCAGACAGCGATTTTTAGGGCATAATGTTCTATCTGCAAACTGTAAAATGCCCGTAAATTCCATATCACTGTAAAAAATTCTTCAAACCAAGGACATTTACACTGTATGTATACATTTTAACCCTCTGGCATGATACAAAGGTCTGTGATAAATAAGGCATCAAAAATCAGGATGCTAAAATTTTCAAATTCTTTTTTTCTCAAAACTTGTGCAATGGTAGATAGAACACTATAGCACTGAAGCGACGATATGCTTTCCCGTATGCCTGTGTATATACGCATATTTGTCTTTGTTGCCTTTCTTATCTTTCTCAGCCCCTTTTTTGTTCTTGGAAACACTATTAAAATGTAAATGATATATAGAATAATACATTGTGTTTCCATGATAAGAAAAATCTACCTCGAAGGCTTGGCGGAATATGCATAAACAACGAGTATGCCATAGATATAAAGATTCAGACCCTTATTTAAAGTGTTTGCATTTTTGAACATTAGAATATATATATGAGCCGTGGCATGAAATTTCCAACAATGTGGTATGTGCGACCAGCAAAGCCTCAGATCAGCCTGCGCATACGTGCAGTCTGATCAGAGCCTTTGCTAGTCGCTTGCATACTCTATGGTTGTTAAGCTACTGATCCAACAGCATTTGGAGTTTGTAAGCTTGAAAGGAAGCTGCACAGGCTCCTCCGAGTCTACACTTGTCATAATGCCACATTGTTTGAAATCACATGCCACGGCTCATATACACTTCCAGTATGTCTACTTAATCTTAACACTTTCAAGCTTAAATGGTACATCTAAATGGTGAATTGTATTTCTTGCACACCAGATCAGGTGTTCCGCTTTTTTTACCCACATTTAGATAATTCTATCTCGCATACCCGTACCAACCCGTGGAAAAGATAAAAATCGAGCAACCTCGCGTTGGAAGACAAATGACGTCATTGTTATGTTAAAGTGACGCCATCGTGATATTCGTATCTCAACGTATCCAGAGATTTCTGGGAACATTTTCTTAAATATGAAAATGTGATATTTAATAGTTAGCAGGAAAAAATAATCCATTATTTATCTGAGGGTGGGATAGAAATATATGTCCCTCGCGATCACCGTTTGTCATCTCGTGATTCCAATCAGTGATCCTTGGGGACAGATTTTTCTAGCCCACCTTCACACTCGTTATATTACCATTAGCGTTCTCCAAAAAATAGCGCATTCTTAAGCTTACTCTGACACAATGTAGACTGCGAGAGTCCCCCACCACATTCCCTCCTTGTACTTGGTACATACAAACTAACAACAAACCTCCAATCATAGGGGGACAGCACAAAATCATGAACTTATAAAACTAAAGCCACCGCCTTAGAACGAAAGCAAGTTTTAACATGTTGAAATAAAGACAAACTGTTTTGTTTTTCAGGCACCCCTTCAAGCTATGATGGAAATTGTTATGATTTAGCTTCTCACTGTCCGACATACGATTCTAATATATGCAGCACCTACCCACACTGGTCCAAAATGTATTGTGCTAGACACTGCAATCTCTGTTGAAACAATGGCTCTATGCCTTAATAAACATATCTATATTTCGCTGAAGAACTACTTGTTGTTCCTCATAATTCAGCATTCTGACAATTATGAAATTGTTCGTCAGTGTCATTATTATACTCAGGGTAGGAACTCACGTGTTTTTGTTTTGATACACTGAATGGATAATAAGGAAGACTATTTTTTCGTTACAGTAAGGAGCTGTTTTCTCTATGTTCTGGTAATCATATCCATTAATCTAGCCTACTTTCGTGCGAATATAATCATACCATACTCGTTTCATAAAAAGTCCTGCTTTGGTCAAACAATCTGTCACAAATAAAATAATAAATTTTGCTAAACTTACCTACACCCATAAGAGGTAAGAAATGGCAAAGGGGTACGTGCATTAAGGGGCTATTTTGGCCCCCTCTAGAGCCAAAAACTGAAAGTTGCTCATCACCAATTTCATCTGAATGGTTTATTATATGAATAGCCCAAGTGTAAAATTGTGGCATTTATTTAACTTTTACCGGTTGCTATGGTAACCAAAATGGCTGACAAAATAGGCTTAAAATAGAGTAATTGCCATTTGAGGCTTTTGGAGACCGATTTTTTTAGAATTAGCTATCAGCACAAGCAAATACCAAAAAACCTTTAAACAAATTGTGTGTAGTGATAATTCTTGTCATCTGTTAAAATATTTTTTTCGGTATTTGCTTGTGCTCTATATTAATTCCGCTGTTACACGTCTCTAATTTGCTCCAAAATGGTCATTTTCCTATTTTCAGCCTATTTTGGCGGCCATTTTTGATACCATAGCAACCGCAAAAGTCGAATCAATACCAGACCTTTACATTTTGGCTATTGTTCTAATAAACTAATAAGAAGAAACTTATGAAGAGCAACTTTTATTTTTTGACCTCATAGGGGGGCCATAATAGGCTCTTAATGCACATACTCCTTTACCGATTTCGTTTTTAATGAAATTTTGCTCAGATTAACAGGATATATCTGGCATGTTTTTGTGGTAATATGATATCATGACAAAGACTAGAATATATCTATCTTTGGAATTGAATGTGTATTTTTTTGCGAATTTTTGAGTAAAAATATTGAAATTTTATAATCACTAGTTCAGAAAACGTAAACCATAACTTATCTAAATTGTTTTGTGGTATAAATATAATGCCTATATTATTTTGGAGTCAATCTAGATGAAAAATCATAGAAATAAATAAAACTATAGATTTGGGACATACAAATTTAGAGACAGGTACCACCACAAAAGTGGATTAAGTCAGGGTTGCTTCCTAAGCCTTATTATTAACTATCTAATTCAATAAATACGTTTTCATAGTTTGTATAATGCGTTATTAATATGCAAAGTTTAAAGGAAATACATACGTGTGTACAGATGTAAGTACCCCTTTTAATAAAAAATTATGTATGCAAACAGTTGATATCTATTTGTCTTGATACACGTCTGGAATATGGCGGTGGTTGGTACCATAAGTAATTAAGGGTGCAAAGATCAGGAATCGATACAATCAAGTACCACACCTGACCCAGGATACCAATGGGAAAGTGACAAACGCACAGTTAGACACCACAAACGAGAGCCAAGAGGTCAGCCCTTTCCCAGCAGGTGACCACAAAGCACATAAAAACAGACGCGCACTGACATAGCAAACACAAGACAGAAAAAACATAAAAGATCCACAAAAGAAGCACCGCCTTGGAACGGTCAGTAAAATATTTTACTGGAGGGCTTAAACCGGTTTAACGGCGCCAACCTCACCCTAAATTCAGATGTGGATCAAAACATATAGATATTTGGTTTGCATGAAAGACCCTAACTTATCAATGCATCATCTCTTAAAACGTATAAATCAATAATATAAAAAGGAGATAAAGCAAAGATAAGGACTCAACAGTAAATAAAATTGAATACCGGAGCTAAAGAAATCCAACAGGTAAACCCCGGTGGGCCGACAAACAGCCAAAGCATCAGGCCCCGACCATCTCATCAATAGATAAGTTTTTAAGTCGGAACCATCATATAGTCTGAAGTCCGACCCACGGTAAACTAATTTAAACTAGTAAAACTAGTTTAAACCCTCCATTAAAAATATATTTACATACCATTCTAAGGCGGTGCTTCTTTTGTTAATCAATTTTGTTATATAAGTTTCGTGGTTGGCATGCTTTCTTGTCTGTTCATTGCAGGCTTGTGGTCACCTGCTGGGAAAGGGCCAACCTCTTGGCTGTCTTGTGTGTGATGTTTTCTTGTGTTTTGTCACTTTCCCATGTGGTGTCCTGGGTCAGGTGTGGTACCCTGATTATATTGATTCCTGATATTTGCCTTCTTACTTACTTCCTAATAAGATGCAGCGATTTATGGTGTCAGAACTGGAACAGCAATGCTTATCTATGTCCCCTTAAAGGAAATTATGATTTACGATTTATGGGTAAATAAAGTTTTCAATAAAGTATCGTTCTATTTCTCTACACACCATGTGTTGGTAATTCTGATTGCCTAACAATAATAATAAACATGTAAGAATTAGTTAGTGAGATATGGGCTTGTCGCTTATAGTCCATATACATGTATCTTACTGAGACGAAGTGGGTAGCTAGAAGCCTAAATGCAGATCAGTGCTTGCATATGAGCCCGGGCTTAGAATATAGGAGCACAGAATAATCTATTAATCATGCTCACCAGGCCCTTTGCTGCTCAAAGATGGTACAAGTACCAAAAACAGTATGTGCTTATCGATAAGTATCGCTGGTGTAGCATTTGGACATTTGGCTATACATTTTGTTTGTGTCAGCGAAAATCTCTATTCCAACTCTTCATGTGCTCTCTAAAACTTTTCTTGCCTATCCTGGATGTATTCGTTACGTAAACACTGTAATTCAGGATCAGTTGGCTACTTGCGAAGCCATCTGATCAGGAACCTCATTGTTTTCCACACAAGTTGAAAAAGTATGCTTACAACTGTAATGCTGAGGGTTAATATGATAAAAAAAACTATCGAGGAGTGTAGTACATAAAAGCTTTTATCATGACAAGGGCTAACATTAATTTATTTTTAGTAACATGTACATTTCATATCCACATCATCTTTCATATAAATTCCGAGGTAGAATGTTATGATGTCCTGTCTAGCTCATTCTTTATCGGTGTAGTAAATAACACACACAGAAGTTCCGAGGTCTTCTTCCTAGATTGCCACAATATCCACCACCTGATTTATGACAGCCAGTGTCTATACATCCGACATATCCACCATCATAACAGTTTCCTTTCACTAGCCATACGAATAGTAGTAACAACAATAGTATAGTCAATGTTTTTCGCGTGAACTGTGAAAAAGTCATGATTGCTTCAAGCTCTGAAATATATATAAAAACTAGTATATTATATAATTCATTAGCAATAACTATTGTTACATGCTATCGCACCGGTAACACATGCACACATTATACTGGTCCAATGCACCAAGTGAAATATTTGTCTTTTGGCACTTGATAAAGTTAAGCACTGGCATAGCTCCCATTACGCAGTCACGCAAGTGCGTGATAAAAAACATGAAGTAATATTCAAGGGAGGCCACGCAATGCGGTAAAAGTGATTTATCATACCATAAGGAACTGCTCTTAAAGGAAAGAATTCGTTCCCTCTGGGAGCAAGTTCTTTTCCTTCCAGAGAAGTTCTCATTTTTGAATATGTGCGTAATCGAAGAGAATCATTGCTTGATCCAGTAGTATCCCTTTGATGTGCGTATCTTTTTCAGCGTTGTGGCTACGCCATTGTTAAGGATCCTAAATAGTTTAAAATTAACACCTTAACCCTTTGTATTCTGATGGCTTCTCCCATACAGATACATTCAATAATGATGGTAGGGGCTGTACATTATGTATGGGGTCAGAGATCGTAATTTCCAGATTCTGATGCATTTAAACAAGTCCATGAAGATTATTTTGACCTCAGCAAAAAAGGTGTACACCCTGATGACATGCAGCTTTATGCTGCATTTTATCTGGGTATTCACTGTTTAAAAAGTACCCGTTTATGTGTTTCCAGTAAACAAGGTACTAAAATAAGATGTTATCAATACGAATGCAATAAAGAATTTGAAGCTGAGTTCATTTTTTCCTACGCATTCACCAGAGTTTCAAGAAATTGCAATTTCCGAACATTTGACAAAATAATAATGTTATGCACAAATTAGGATGAGCTGTGACCAGAATACATGCGAAATATAGTTTATGCAATGATTGCATAAGAAAATGCCACAAACTCAGAGCAAAGAACCTCAGGTCCTAAAGCGCGTACCTGACAAGAATATAGATGGCGCACCTGGCATCTATGTGATACAAAAATGTAGCAGACTTTGATATAGGGTTTTGCAATTACAAGATCAACCTAGTATTCTTATTTAAAAACACTTTGAAAGGATCATGTCCCTCATGAAACTTACCAAGACAAAGGTGATTGACCGATTAGTTTCAGAGAGGACGATTTTAAATACATGTAGCTTTTACCTAGCATGGCATGGATGACATTTTGGTCATGTGACTTGGACAATAATTTTATAGTGATATTCAAGGCATGCTCTTAATGCAATTCGACTCCACTTGGCGCTCTGATTTCTGTAATAATGTGTTTGCAATCCAATAAGATCTACCTTGGCTGAAAGGTCAAAGGTCAATAATGATCTTTTGTGGTTACCAACTTTCATAGTCTCACTAGGCAAATCCTGTACATGTCACTCCATTTTGAATATATACACATCGTCAAAAGTTTAGCACCACTAACCTCGAAGCTAAATTGTTCAGAAGAAGGCTATGTGGTGTAAATGAACCTTATAAATATATATAAATGCATCATATAGGGATAATATAGTGAAACAATCATGCTATTTTGCCAAAGCATTTGATGGTGAGTTCAATAAAATGGACATTAAGGTCAACTTATTTTCATTGCAACTTTTTGTACATGAATAAATGTTGAAATTTGAGGGTGAAACGGCACAAAATTTGTTCCAAGATGTTGGAAGGGGGGTACCTTCTTGAAGATTTCAGGGCGATAGTGAGAAGATTTAATAAGTCGCAAAAACTCATGATAGTTGGCAATCCGAATCGAAAAAAGATGCATATTTTTGGTTTTGTTGGCATTTTTTAGTACATTTGTTAGACCACTTTTAACATAATATTTAGCATGTGTACAAAGCCATAGGGGTGGATGCCAAGTCTGATTTTGCATATGAAGGCCATAAATTAGGTCAAAGGTCATTGAGTGCAAAAATGAGAAAATATGTACTACTGTAAAACAACTTTATCTTTGTTTTGTAAACATATTTCATTTGAAGCCATAGTTTGTATGCTTATAGCTATAAGTCTGAAATACATTGAGAAAATGTTTTTTATAACTAAATGTTCATATGTCGACTTTAAAATGGGGTCAAAGGTCATCAAGTGCAATAATCCGAGCATTTTTACAAACTGTGTTTCTTTTTTTTTCTCTGGTCCACCAACAAGATGCTTTCTAAACTCTAAAAAGGATATAAGTCTTTCAGAAGGCTTCAATTAACATGTTTATCATTAAAGGAACCCCTTTGGAAGCATCCTTTTATGGATTTTACAAAGACAAACATCGTAAGTTTTATGCAATTCTGACAGAAATTCTCCCTCAATAGGGCTAAACTGAGATATATGGGCTGCTTTGAGAGTTTGCTGCACCTCTCAGAAAGTAAAACTATTTTCAGTTTGTGACATGTCTTAGGGCTTTAAAAACCCATTATTTAATAACTTTCCTGTGGTCATTTTTCTATAAATCACCTGTAATCAACGTTACCCTACTGGCATTGAAAATAACAGTACACACAGTACAAGGCTAATGTTGATTTATTTTAATAGTATTAGTGAAACAGTTTAAGCATTAAATGTTTAAACTAGACATAAAAATCAATTGCATACATCTGTGATATGTATTTCTGCACGTCAGCGATACATATGTTACACTTTATACTAAATTGAAGATAATGACTTTACAAATTACATGTATTAGAATAAACTATGATACCTGACCTGAAATATACATGATAATGATCTATATTCTATTTGAAAATGTTTATATTCATATATTTGAAGTTGTTTATATCTTTTAATTTGCAATGAAGTGAAATCAAGTAAATATCTAAATATGCTAATTAGTATGTAATTTGTACTGGCTCTAGCATGTAACGCATAGCTGGAGATTCATTGTTCTGTTATTTACATTGCATTGGAATTGGCAAAATATCTTTCATAATGAAATCAAATATAACTTTATTAACAATAATGGATCTTAAATTGCTGCACATATATTAATGCGGTAACGTAGGTAACAAAAGGTGCCTTACATAAATGGATAAAGGTAGTAAATTATTGTTAGGCTTATATAAAATTTGGGTCTGCTCTGAACGATTCACTTACATATACTACACACATTTTATTCTATATAAGACTTTATTTTAAAGAGTGCTATGGGTTGGTCTGCAACATGTGAATGTGGCATTTCCTGGTCTTTCTCAATTACTTTTTGTAATTTGCTTTGTTCTTTTACATTCATATTGCAGTTTTCAGATTTCTACCAATGGTACATAAGGATAAACGCGCAATCTACATCATGATTAAGATATTGATTTAATATCAATAATTTACTTAAAAAAGCATAGCAATATTTCATACATCTAGTGGCAAGGCAGGAATTAAGGCAGGGGTAGCGCTGAGTGTCTTCTATAGCAGGTATAGGTTTTTGAAGATTGCAAATATAACATCGTAGTACCGAACCAGCATGGTTTATGTCCAAATATAGCATGTTACATAGATCTAGTATTCAAGATTTTCCTTGTATGCTGAATTCTTTTAATTTTCACTTTTCACTGTTTACATTTACATTATAAAATTAATTTATCATCTGTCCCCATTAAAATCATCTATGTTTTGTTGAACTAGATTTCATATCATATTGTAATGATGATTATCGTATTATATTCTGTAGCAATTATGATAGAAACTATTCAGCTTGTTAATTATCTTATACTAAGTTTGGTTGAGGTAAGGTTACCTGAGCCATGTAGCAGTCTTTTCAAACATCTGAACATATTTCATGGTAACATAAACAACAAATCATTCACATGACTCCCAAAATTCACTAGTATGGTTTGCATCTCTGAAACTCACAGATTAAACTGAATGTTGACAAAGTAGTGTCACACGCAGTGGACTTCTTTGCTTTTCTTATTCACAAGGTAGTTTGTTTTTAGTTTTGTTTATGTACTATTTGATTGTGTTGAGCTATTTGTAACCCTAGTAGATGTTTAATATATGTCCTATGAAAAGTGAGTCATGGTCGGTGTGTGAGTTTCAAAAGGTTTACTAAATAAATTGTCATAGTCTTAGATATATATGCAAAACCATCGAAAATGTGAACAACATTGCTGACAACAGCTTGCAGAAAGTATTTTAAGCATATTAAACTTGCTCACTCTTGTACCTATATCCTTGCAGATATTTGTGAAGACTAACACTGTTTGAGGACTGTCTTGTATATAGTGAAAGGAAAGTAGTTCAGTTTTATTTCAAGAGTAATGCCATATTAAAACTTCACATTTCGAGTATGTTACCAGTTACAAGTGCTATCCAATCTGATATATTGCACTTGTATCTACGAGCAGGAGATGTATACATTAATGTAAGTCACCTACCCTATATGCAATCAATCCCTGTCTTAGCAAATTTTCATGGTTAACAGATAGATACTACACTAGAACAGGCGAGTTAACTACCTTAGGATATTATATACATCAAGCAAACCGGAGATGTTTAACCAATGAATTATGCTAGTAAATGTACATATTAGATAACCATTGCAGGACACATTTACTCTAAATACTAAGAAATGACCCCAAACTGATGGAAAACTATGAACACAATCAAATATCAGGTGCTCCAATATGGTGAATGCCTGTGTTCCCAAGAAGTCACCAGACATCTGTTTTGGGGAAATTTAATTTGGAATAAAAAATAGTAAATGAGTATGATCAGGAAATACCACAATCACAAACTGCAGACAACCCCGTGGCACCGTGAGGAAGAGCCGCTCAACCATCACGAGACACCAGGAAGACAAATTAAGCAAAGCAATCAGCTCTCTCTTCCCCATCAAGATGATTGCAATACTAAAATGGACATAAAAGAACGTACAACAAAACATAGAACAATTACAGACTCCCACAATGGGAGTAACAATAAACAGAAAGTCAACAACAACAGAACCACCGCCTTAGAACGGACAGCAGCCTAAGCCACCGGGGGCTTAAATGCATTTTACTGGTACCAAATCTTCGCTCTAGATTCTGCTGTTGTTGGAGTACAAAAAATGTTCAGCTCGCATGGAGGCCATCTAACTAATGCAATGTATCATCATGGAAAAACACTCTAATCAAAAACTTGCATTGGTATTTTGCAGTTAAAAAGAATAACATAAAGAAACTCATGCCAATAACCTCATAGCATTTGATCTCTATCATCATTGCAAAAAATAATTAATAATGGTACTTAGAATTGAATTTATCGACACTGAAACAATTACAATGTATAAGAAGTTGCTCTGTGAAAGACATAGATAAATATTTTATGGTATCTTAAAATTAGAGGTTACCCTTTATATCATATCTATACTGCTTCTGTATATGCTATATGTGGATGAATACGTTTACACAAACAGCCTGATTTCATAGAAATAGTGCTTTTGAATCCACATCATTTCTTTAATATGTGCAAATGAAAACGAGCGGGAGATGTATACATTAATGTAAGTCACCTACCCTACATGCAATCAATCCCTGTCTTAGCAAATTGTCATGGTTAACAGATAGATTCTAGACTAGAACAGGCGAGTTAACTACCTTAGGATCTTATATACATCAAGCAAACAGTTAAATGTTTGAAGTTATATTGAGGATTACCCTTAATGTCAGGGCTATATCCATGATATACCCCACAAAAAGTTAACAATGTTTTCACTGGATGGTCATTAATAGAAATGTACCTGTATATTAGCTTTAAGTTATGTATGTAACAGGCTGATGTGAAGACCAATGTGAGGATATATTCCTTCTAGTATTTGGTATTTACCATATTCTATTATAGTTTCAACACACCTGATGTTTTATGAAAGTGGGCTTGCTCTTTGTGTTTTCATGAAGCTATACTTAGTATATGCAATTAGCAGGTAGTGGCCCTTGTAAAAGGTGTTTTACAGTTACTCATAGATGGGAACAAACACAACAAATGTGTGAAATGAGAAAAGAAATATATTTTAGTCCTATAAGCATGAGATCATGGCCAAGTCCTTCATGAAAGCTCCTATATGGTTATTCTTAGTTGTATTACATATTAATTGATTTATACAGTAACGTACTTTACATGCCTATTATGAATATATGACCGCGGGGCAACTTGGTAAATCATTGCTTTCCAAACATGATAGACACACATCTAGCAGGATAGCAATAAAAAATTCTTCCATTAGGATAGAGGGGAAATTAAAATTTGAATTTTGCCCCTATATAGATAAAATATTGCTACAATTTTCACCGATTTTGCACTTAAATGACCTTTGGTTCAAACACACATCATGCCTTGATGATGCTGTTTGTTTATATAGCATGGCTGTATTATCCAAAAGAGATTTTGCATTACTTTGAATCATAATTTTGGATAGCTAAATGATAAAAGCGCTAAAATCTGACGTATATACAAGAATTTGCACTCAGTTGACCTTTGACCTAATTCTGGGACTTTGGGGCATTTCCAGACTTGGCATCCACCTCTATCCTTCTTAAAACACATCAACATACACTTTGAGCATGGATGCCAAAATGTACTCAAAAATGCCAACAGAATTTTTTTTCAGGCTCTGGATGGCCAACTATGATTTGGAAACAAAATCCGAATATCAAATGTTTAGATCTCTGAAAATCGCCCACGTCAAGCACCTATTGAGAGATTCATTGGGAAAAGCACTGTACTAAATGTCCTCTTACTGGTTACCCTGACATTTTGGCAACACTTATGATCTATAAACATTTCCTACACGTGTGAACGTTCTATGTAAGATGAAAAAATGTGTAATATGTCAAATCAGTTAAACTGCTGCAACAAAATATACGTAGTTCATTTCTCTCTTTACTATAATTATTTCTGCCGGGATGTTTGTCTTTGTATTCTGTAAACGAACTACTTATCTAATGAGCCATCCCATCTGGACGCGCAGTTCATATTTAGTTAGGACTATTAAAATGTTACAAATATGACTTTGTAAAATATCAGAATTCTAACCATAATGCCATTAATTGTGGACAACGTCAACAACGATTTAATTTTCCGCTAAAGTAAGACTCAAAATAGTCTGCTCAGCTACAGTGACTAGCTAGATTACTCAAACTTGCATGTATCGAGTTTACCTATTATACTTTTCAGGGAGCGAATAACAAAAGGCGCTTACCAGACTACTAAGCCAGCTTAATTGGGGTTAATTGGGGTAGAATTAAAAGCGAGCTTAGGCCTACCTTGTTCAGACCAACGTCCAGTGGTAGGCTAGTTTGACCGCAAGACCGCTAATTTCAACAGCTTTGAAACCGAGCGTCCGACCTTGTTGCCCCACATGGAATAGAGGAAGTGCCTGTGAAAGGAAAAACAAACAAATGAAACGAAGTCAGATTTTCTCGCGCGCGTTGTGGCACTAGGAAGACGCAATTTTGAACATTGGAATTTCTATATTGGAGGGAAAATATCAAAATTTGAGTGGAAACACGGTCATCAGAGTGTCATTTCAACAGTATGTTATCAGTATTACTACATATGTGCCTCGTACGACAAAATCTGTCCTCGGGGTTTGCGAAACAATGAGACTCAAACTAGTCTGTGTGAGACTGAGTGTTTAGACTACGCTTACCATTCATATATGTAGCAAAAACAACCTGTCCTAGGAAATGGCCAAAATAAGCCTCACGGCTTACTGTCAGATCCTACTTCTATGATATTGTACTTATGTAATAGTGATTGATCAAATAAAATACTGTTTAAACCAAACTAGTCTGTTCAGTTAGAGGGACTAGCTAGAAAATTGAAATTTACGCTTGCAGCATGCATGGCAAGTACATGTATATCTAACTTTCTAAGCAAAAGTGAATAAAAGAGGTTCTGATCATTCTGCGCGCGGATGCGCAGGCTGATCTATGCTTTTGTTGATCGCACGCCCCTAAGACAGATTTTCACGAGTCGCGGCCCATATTGTCATATTTTATTATGTACCTCATTTCCTTAATATAGGGATCAAACATGATTTTCTATGCATAAACATCCGTGCTGTGCCTCGAGGGTGGTGTTGGAACCCGAGCCTGAAAGGAGAGGGTTTTAACAGCACCCGAGGAGCCTAGCAGATGCCAATGTATCAGAAAACATGGTTGGTAGCTATTATTGCATAAAGTCATTTGCTGCTTAAAAACTTTGGAGAAAAAGCTTCGAATTTCTTTTACGTTGTATTACAAAGGATGTGTTGGTTTTAAAAACGCCTGTTCAGCTGCAGAGCAACGACTTACTTTATCCTGATGTGACCAAGGTACATGTATGCTCACTTCTATGCACGTTGCTGTTGATGTCAAATTATGTGATAGTGCTAGAATGCGTATAATATGTAAAGTCAAAAAGCCGCGCATTAACAGCGTGTGAGTCTGTAGTGGACTGGCTCCAGTCCTTAAAACGATTTTTCATCAATGTGTTATACATATAGTTGTAGCTAGTCTAACTACGATGGCTCTGTTTAAAAAAAACAGAACCATCAGTTAGACTAGCTACAAGTATAGGATATGACACATTGATGAAACATTGTTTTAAGGAGTGAATACAGTCTAAGTCTCTATGTTCATATTGTCTGTATTTATCGCTTTTTATTCAAGTGAAACTTCTTTCAGGAATTCATTCAATATCAGGGCATCGAACAGTTTGAATCCAGGGCCCAGTATTGCATTCGCCCAGATTTATAATTATTGGTTTAATTTCAACATGATATTGAAGAGCCATTGTCGCCGAATTGCTATGGTTACAAATGCCATTGTGATCTACAGAATAAATTTAAAAAAAACTTTGATTTTAAGAAGTTTTAAATGTAGTTTTTACGAAATGTAAAAACAATCAATACTTAACCTTGGAAACGCTAAACTTTAAGGAGGCTTTGTTATTCTGGGCCAAGATCAGGACCGACGTATTGTCACGCCTGATCTGGGTTCAAACTTTTCGCAAAGGTTATCAGAGACAAAAGTCATAACTGTAATTGTGTGTGGGGAAATAGTAGGCCTAAACTGAGTACATGTACAAATAAAAATGATTATAAAATTATATATATATATATATATATATATATATATATATATATATATATATATATATATATATATATATATATATATATATATATATATATATATATATATATATATATATATAATACTAAAAACGAATAGAAAAAACTTACAACTAAACATGTAATCCGGTTATACTAACAATCAGTGGGGAATATTAGTCAATAAGGAGGCGAAACAAAATCGAACCTTCCCAAGCCAAAACGTACTGGAATGACCCCGCTATGATTCTCTATACATCTGTTTTTTGGAATGCAGTTTAAAAAATGGGGTCTAACCCCATTCAAACCAACCATACAGAAGCTGCAAGCACAAAGTATTCATTTCAGCCGGACATGTGCGTCTCTCAACAAAAAAACTGAGTACAAGTTTATCTGTGAGTTGTTTATGCACATAGCATAGACCTTGATCAGCTTGTGTCGGCTTGCAGAATGTTATAAGTGTTTTCACTTTTTGAAATATCACACAGCTGGCTTTTATTGTGTCCCAAGCCTAAATGTCATTTTAATGTTTAGGAATAACCACATCGGCTTCTACATAAGCCACATCTAAAGAACACCTGTCTTCGAGGTTTTCTTTCGACAAAATATGACAGGCTTAGCTTCATGGGCCATCTAAAATCTAAAATATATAAAATAAGATTAAGCTCTTTGCATGCTTTTCGTCGTCTGCTGTTGTTTGTTTCAAAATGAACATATTCAAAATTTCTTTTAGGAATACATGTGCCATCAGACACGAAGTTTTTTCGAACCTGGTGTTGGATCCAAACTGCTTGCAAAGGTTATCAGCAGACGACACTAATAGGCAAATAGTTATTTGACATGGAAGCAAACGGAGCCATCTTATATTTGAGACAGTCGGCACGAACTGTTTTGAGCAGATTGCTAAATATTTGTTGTTCACATATTGCATAACGTACTTTTTTCCTGGCGAGGCTCGCCATTGCTTCTGAATGAAACGCATGTTATTGCAATTAAGGGGTGTATTTCTCAGTTTGGGCGGGAATATGTCCGGCATCATTACATCGTTAAATTTATGAATATGTTATTATTTTCATGCATGTCTGACAAAAACTGTACAGTTTACGTCAATAAAATATATGTTCTGTTCTGTTCTGTTAAAAATCCTCTATCTCTGCACATACTGCAAGTGGATAACTATTCATTTGTTTATTAGATTTGGTGCTCTAAGTCCCAGTCAACAATTTCTCAGTCATGACGAGACGATTTCCTGTCTTCCTTGGTTGAACCAGTACCACATTAAAGCAACGAATAAAGTGTCTTGCTCAAGGACACAACACAGTGACTCCGCCTGCGGTGAGTCTCGAACTAAATCCCTTTGCTCTACCAAGTGAGCCAGTGCGCACGCAAACAACGACTCCATGCGCGGATCCAGAAAGTTTTGTCAGAGGGGGTAAAACTTCTTTTCCCCAACTTTGACGTTTTTAAGGCTTTTTTAATGATGGGGGAGAGGGAAGAGCCAACCAAATACCACTATAAGCGGGCATTTATCGGCCCGCCAGCGAAATGCCATTTAAATGGAGTTTCGCTGGCGTACCGTTGATGGCCTAACATTGAATGCTGACTTGGCAGCTTTGTGATTTGTCAGGGGATCCTGACCAATATTACTAAGAAACCCTATATTTTTGAAATGTTCCAGGGGGAGGGGGTGGTGTCCGACCCCCAGTCCCTCCTTCTGGATCCGCGCATGGACTCAGCGTCAAAAAGTGAATGGTCTGGTCTGTGTCAGCACCTGCTGAACCAACACTAAACATGCTAAAGGTACATCTTGGAGTCAAAAATGGGTTTAGTAACCCTTTTGCTGCTGATCCCGACTCAATTTATTATATTGTCTGCTCTACCATCTGCTAGTACATTTAAAACGTCTCTGTAGCAAATAGAAGAGAAACAGTCTGATCTGGGTCCACATTGTTTGTCAGTATGCCGAAATAAGTCATTGACGTTAGCATTTACATGAAGCAGACGACGTTAGAAGACGAAATTTTCAGATGCATTTCCGTAGCAAACGAAGGATTACATTTGTAATGTATAAATCAAAATAGGCCAATATGAATATATGCATCAGAACCAATGTTAACCCGTGTAAGCCTAGCGTCCTTTCTGTGGGACATAGTCAAACACTGCAGTGCCAGACCAGGCGTGGCTTCTGATCAGGATCTCCACTGTTTTTTTTACATAATGTTCTATTAAATTTTGAACAGAAATGAAAAATACCACCCAGCAACCCTTAAACGGAAATGTACTGGTTCAATTGATACGACAGGGAAATTTCATTTGCTTAAATGGGTTAAGCGTCAATCAGAACAGATATACTCAAGGCACCGGCGTCACTGTCTTGTGTCCTTGATCCTTACTTAGTACTGGTTCAACCCAGGAAGACCCGTCCCGACATAACTGAAAGCTTGTAGACTGGGACGTAAAGAATCAAATCAAACAAACAAAAAAGAAATATTCAAGGAAAGAATAAAATGGGTCAATACAGAACAAAATAAGTATGGATCAGTTACAGTCTATGAATTAGATGCACAAATAAACGGAAATACAGTGATCAACTGACAGTAATATGCACGACCCACGTTGAATGTTTGCTAATTAGAATGAAACTCTAGGTATTTAAATTGAAAACAATGTTCGGGTAGCCGAACTGAGTGTTTCGACATACATGTAGCTGCTCTGAAATAGGTTCCGTACGAAAGTGGGTACTAGTATATTTTAACATTATCGAGACACGGGTATGTAAAATGGTGACTAGGCGTGGCCACAAAAAAATCTTGGCAAAGCCTAATCACCATTTTGCATATATACCTGTGCCTCGATAATGTTAAAATGTATTAGTATGCAAAATTTGATTAAGATATACCATGCGGTTCAAGAGCTATTAGCATTTTCACTAAAATGACTTGACCGGCCGAATTGATGCTCTGCAAACCCTCGCCACCATTTTGCATACCAGGGTGGCTGGGCAATATTAGAATAGATAAGTATGCAAAATTTGATCTAAATATCCCATAAGATTCCAGAGTTATGAGGATTTTCACTGAATGACCACAACTGCCTAGACAATTGCTCCTCTAGCACGTCTATCAAAAATGTGGTTTTGCATGCCAGTGGCATGCATATGTATGCAAACTGTGATAGAAAATATACCACGAGGTTCAAGATTTATGTAGATTATGGTAAAACAGAAGAGCCGACGTGCTCATGATAAGATTCTTGTTGTTTTATGTTTTTTTTCTATATTAGAAAAGTAGCAAACAAAGCAAAAAGTACCCAACAAGTCCCCTTCAACTTGAGCGGAATAAACCTCATTTATAGAATTTTAGGAAATTTAAAGTATCTTTTTGCGAGTACAGACGGGCGGACTCGCATAGTGATTATAGTACAGACCCAAGGGTCGTTCAACAAGAATATGACAATACAGAAACAGTGATTGTGTTGACCAGAGCGGACTATTACAAATACACCAAGGGGTCGATCACAACGAATCGGTGCAGTTCATCATTGAATATTTACCAGGACAGAAACAATGCATGAATTGACCAAATGAGCCAAACTACTGAGAGATAATGAAGATATGGACATAAATAATGAGTGTATCTTCCTCATGGTGTAAATGCAATCGTGAAAGTCCGGCACAATTCGAGAATCGAATCAAGCTTCTGGTGTACGTAAGGCGCATTACGCGTTGCACTATGTGCGAAAAAGGTCAATTTTGTTAGCCGGAACTGGCGTTAGAAAATTTACGAGGGGTGATCAGAAAGTTCGCGGAAAATAGTTGCCATTTTTACATCGTTTGATCAATAGAGCTGGAATTACAGCAAATAATACTGCAACACATATGCAGTTGATCGGTTACAACATGCTTGATGCTAGTCATCTACGTGCGTTACAGTTGTCGTCAAGGCAACGCTACATAGCGCGAACCGGCCCATTATACGTTGCATTTTGACGTTTTACAACACAACCAATTAAACCTCAACGTTTTGTAAAATTTTGTTATGCTGTGATAGCCCATATTGCGTTCCATGCATATTTAACGACACATTTACTCCTCTTCTATACAAACTCTCAAAGATTTATATCTAACGGATGTTGTTCTAAATCGAAACGAATAACAGTGCTGTCAAAAGGCAAAGCATTCAACTTCTATGAATCCATTGCTTGTTTTTGGCATGTCAAATCTTTAATATAAACAATTTACACACTGCGAAAAACACCCTTTTTCAGGACAGTAGATCTAATATTGATAATTAAGCCTGATAATATAATTATTTTGATGAACACTGACAAGTAAATAAGTTTTTTTATTTAAAATTTACAAAAACTCGTAAAATTGACGCCTTTTAGGCCTGCCCTTCAGACTGAAATCTATTAATATGAATACATAGCGCAGAGGATAAACATAAAACCCTCATATTATGTTCAAAGAACGATGGAACATTACTTTCCGTTAAAAATACCAATCAATTAAAACACAACTAAGGGTTTCAGCCCCGATAAGCAACCTAGGGGTACATATGGGCCGGTTCTAGCGAAGTGACATCACAGCAGCGCCGCATGCTCATACGTCTGACGTCACATCTTCTAAATTTCAATTTCATTCAACTTGCTATGAATGGTAGTTAATACGAGGGTCATCCAATAAAGAATGAGACTTTCTTCATAGTATGAAAACCTGTGTGTGAATTCAGTTAAAATTCAACATCTTAGCAATTCAAGAATATAAACAATATGTTTTGATTGATTAGTTGCCATGGTAACGGGACGTTTTGTGGAAGGACTTGGAGACGCATGGCCACGTTTACATTATTTTTTGAATACCCTCGGTTATTGAAAGTCTTTTATTTTCACTCATAGATAGAATATAACCTCTTGATATATTTTCTTCTACATGTACTAAACAATCTAAGTGCTACATAAAATGCTATAAAAGATAAACCAAGTATGCATGTCCTTTATTTTGGTTGCCTAGCAACCGATTTACTTGATTTTTTATAAACACACTACTTTGTGGTGCTATGGTATCTATGTAGGTGAAGGATATCCCAAAAAATGTATCGTTATCTGCAGCTTATTGTTATCAAGTATACATGAACAGAACTATGTTCACTTTAATTGCCTTCGACTATTTGATATTAATTTTTAAAGTCAAGAGGTCAGGGAAAATACCAGATATTTCTTTAAAACTTGATTTTTTAAGCTATGTTTCCATGGTAACTGCTCAATAATCTGAAACATTACTTTCACCTATTGGCTATAGACAGATTGCATGAGCATGTTTAAGTACTAGTAGAAAAATAATCTATACATCTTAATCTGTTGCTATGGTAACCACCTATAGTGAGCCGTCCATGCATGTTTACCCAGTCTTCTAATGTTGCCAAGCAACAAAAGCTGGAACTATGTAAAATGTCGAATATGGTACATGTGAACAGCCAAAAAGACCAGCTAGCTTTGAAAGAAATTTCATAAGCCTAGCATGTATATTCACTGCGCTATCGAAAAAGTCTCATTCTTTATTGGATGACCCTCGTATCTATGAACTTTCTTAGCAATCGATAAAGGCAATACGATTTAATAGCACTTTTCCGCGAACTTTCTGATCACCCCTCGTAGTTCTGTAGCATGTAGATTCAGTCCTATTAAATCTATTTTTTTGATTACCCGAAAAGTTTAATCAGCAGTATCAATGAAGTGTATGTATTTTTTCAATAAAATAACGCTACAGCGATATTCATTGAAAAGACATAAAGTTCATTTATAACCGTGTGTTTTTCTGCAGTCACACTTGTTATTGTGTTGGCATGGTTTCTGTGGCGCCAGCGCCACGTCAGCGTCAAGTTATCAAAGTAGATCCTCAATGCACATACGATGTCTGATTCCACGGAATTTCACTGAATTGGCCGATGCAGTTCCGATTGGGTGTTAATGGTTTGTCTGTAATTTGTGAAAATGACATTTCCTGGTCATACTCCATTGTTCTGTTTTGTTTTAATTAAGACTTGAGTTTGAAAATAAACTGTTTAAAAAAAAACAACACCGTTTTCTCTCAATGAAATATATGTTTTAAATTTTAAAAATGATATTTAGTCACGAGTTGAGTGTTTTTATTGGAGAAAGTGTGTATATTTTTGTTGTGTGTGTGCTAAACACGTATTTTGAAATTAAATTGTAAATAGTAAACAACTCGGTTAATCAAAATGTACGTACGTGATGTAATGCAGTTAGCATTGCAAGCCACTATGTTTGTTGAGGGAAATAACCAAGAAGGCACATACATGTACACATTATTATAGTAGAAACTTGAGTATGGCGTACTGTATCACGTCGAGTGAATGAGGTCATACCATCGGATCACCCGAGACTCGAGGGTGATCCAATGGTATGGCCTCATCAACAAGACGTGATACAGTACGCCAGATGAAGTTATGTTTATTATTACCTTTATCTGATATTATTATGATTGTATAACGTGATTTGGTCTTAAATCCCGAAAAAAGTGCGGGAACGTTTGCCATTACGTTACGTTTCTTGACGTTGCCGTCTCTGGTTCCATGCTAGAAGTTTGCTTTACGTAATGTCGCCACAAAAACAGGTAACAGACGTTAGCCTCGTTTAAAGAAATGTGATACGGGATCAGAAAACCTCAGTTCGTTGATCCGACTTTCTGAATCAGATAGCCAGAAAACAGACAGTTCAAAAGATGTATAATTATGTTTGTTTGATTTGATTCTTTACGTCCCACCAACAATCTTTCAGTTAAACAGGAACGGATTTCCTTGGTAGGGCCAGTACTAAGCTAGGATAAATGTGTCTTGCTCAAGGACCACAACACAGAGACGCCGGTGAGGCTCGAAATTTATTGTTATATATCCTAACACACCTCGCCTATAGAGCCAAGGGTAACAAACTGTGATATATCGGACAACAAATAGCCACAGCTAAAGTGTGTGATAGCTGACCACACTGGAAAATGACGTCAGTCATGACGTTAAACGGTGTAACGTCGTTTTACGCATGAAAGACGTTACAATTACATGTAAACGTATGCGACGTAGGCTGAAGTTCTTCAGTGCAATGGCGGAAAGTTGGAAGAAGCTGAAGACTTCGAATGTGTTTTCTTTGTTTACTATCACAGTTCACACTGTGTTGGTCAGTTGTACGAAGATAAATTACTCGCGCTGCGCGCTCGTGATCTGATCTTCTTTTTTACAACTGACCTCCAAACAGTGAACTATTATTCAACAATTCACTGCTGAAGCTGATCTATTTCTTAAATAAAACGTCGTATCAACGTCGCATCGACGTTAATATGATTTTGCTTTAAGGTTCTGTGCCTGTTTGGAAGGAGGTAAAATACGATGTAAACATGTTATTAATCAAGTGATTTAGTATTAGCTAAGTTACAGGTCCGGGATCAGCTGTATTTGACTGAGACCAATGCAGCTGACCAAGGACCTGTAACAAGGCCAATACGGCCTCTGGCCAATACAGCTGACCTTAGAACTGTACCTGGGCCAATGCGAAATCACCTCATTTGTTACATAATTTATTATTAATTGACCTCAGCCTGCAATTGTCATGTAATTCAGCTGACCTAGTACCATTTCTGTTGACCTCAAGTCAATATTGATTGACCTCAAAACAATGCAGTTAATTAATTATATTCAATAAATAAAGTAACAATTTTACAAAGGATGTCATTTTCAATTTATGGCTGTAGACATACCATGTAAGCTCTAATTTTGAATCAGTGTGTGGTTGTGAGTGCGTTTTGTAATGCAAAGTAAACGTTGAAAATTGATAAAGGGAAATAATATAGGAAAACGAGTAAAATAGGTTTTGCCACTTGACTTGTATGATACAATGTAACAGGTTCTCTTTGAACTGACGCTCCGTTACGCATGGTTAAACATGGAACGATGGATATGCAATAAGGGCCATTAATTATCTCGTGCTCTGTGAAATCGGTTACATCGTTTTAGGAGCAAGTTATGAATATTCCATTGGATTTGACAGAGTATTTTTCTGTTTCATGTATGAAACACGCATTTCGGTCAATACCTGATTGATGGCTGATGAGGACAGATATTTATGTATTCAAAACCGAGGGATGCAACTTGTCTAAAATTCAACGTACGCAATTGATTGTGTGTGTGTGGGGGGGGGATGGGGGGGGGTTGATGCAAATGATTTCAAAACGGAAATATTCACAAATAGCGTAGACCCAGATGAGACGCCGCAAAAAGCTGCGTCTATTCAGGGTCTGTGCTATTTGCCATTTTAAGCATTTTGGTAATGGCTGACAATGACAATGTTAAACCTTAAATGAACGATACTCCTCAAAATGGATTGCCATTATATAAACCCAAAAACTGGAATAAGACAGGTTAGAATTGCCTTTCCTCACACATTTTGTATGTGTATTAGTCTATGTCGAATTGGCATCCTGTGTAAATTTTGTGACGATTTTTGGCGACCTATACCAAAATAAACTTTGGGTCATATGTAACAATTTGAACCAGTTCGCCCATCTGAGTTCCGCGTCTGATCCGAGTAATGACATCATCAAAATGGCGGCCATGGTGCTACTCATGTACACATATAAGACATCGTATTTAAAGCAATAGTTGAGGGAGAATTTATTGCTAGAAATGATTTTTCGTCTTTATTTAACTGATTGGACGTCAAACAATACGAAAAAGATGTGTTTCATGTTTTTCAGACGCCTAGAGTCCATTTGGGGCTCCCAAATCGATAAATTTGACCCAGATCACATTACTTCTGTTGTAATCCTGTAGAAAGTTCGTGCTAAAATTGTGATTTTTGTTCTGGTTGAGTTAATTTGGGGTCATTCTATACAAAATATGAAGTGAATTAGGTTTTATATCCCTAGAATGGAAAAAAAACTATTTTTGGGGTCCTTATTTCATTGAAATAGGCCTAGAGCCGAATTATGGAGCTGTTATCGTACATGACATTTTACCGTATAGTCTATATTGCTTATTCCCTATAGAAACCCATTTAATTTGTGATTTTCCAGAGGGGGTCCAGACCCCCTGTCCCCCCCACACCCTCTGGATCCGCACTTGGTGCAGCCCTCACAGCTTCATGGTTAAGGCTACAATACATTATCTCATTTGGGCTTGGCAAACGTTAATAGACAGAAGAATGTATCATCCTTTTATTGTTATATACCTTATAGCCCTAATAAGTGTTTACTATAGAAACTTGAGGTGTTTCAATCGCTGACAATTGTAAATTTTATTTAATAATGTGTCATATTTTGGTTGATCGTTGGCCAATCACTGACCGCGGGCTTTATTTCCGATAAAACATGACTGCAGAGGGCTTAATTGCCATTTCAACCTGCTCACGGATATCCTCTGCGAGTTAAGATACGGTCGCTTATGCTTTATTGAGAAATGACCAAAATATTCAATTATCATAAGATACGCTACTTTATTACATCGGATAGGCGACAATCGAGAAGGCTCTGAACAATCGATGAACGTGGATCGCAAATCGCTAGAATTTTTCATTTGTCGCCAGTCAGGCAAACAAACTGCAATCCAAAAAGTCTGTTTCTGACGGTATTTGATCTACGTTCGTCGATAGCATCAACGTTTTCGATTGCCACCTATCCGGTATGTGTATTGATACAATGAATACGTAACCAAAACAATCTGAAACAAGAGCTAGGAGTTATCTACATTTTTCAGTCATGTTTCTGTTGAAAAAAAAAGTTTGTTTCCACACCGGATAGTGAGCAATCGAAAACACTCTTAACCATTGACGAACGCGGATCAAAACTCGCTAGAAACGGTGTTTTGATTGCAAAGTGTCGCCTGTTCGATGAGTGATGGTAATAAAAAAAACTATGATTCTAACTATTTTTGGTCTATAATCGTCGATAGTATTGATGTTTTCGATTGCGCCTATAAGGTGTGGTTTTGTTGTTTGCTTCACGATGTTACAGTGGACATTTTTTTTGGAAATGCTTTTGCTTGAAAGGAAAGTATTCAAGAACTTTTTGGATACTGTAAAGGCGGCACCTCATGACTGCCTTATTAGTCTACTTTAGACATAGGTAAAATCTGAAAATGAGGCGTTATAACTACATTCGAAAGTGTTTGTTTAATGTTTAACATTAGTATAGAGGCAAACAGTGTGGACCCAGATCAGACTGCTCTATGTGAGCAGTCTGCTCTATATCTACACTGTTTGTTTAAGAGGCTTCATAATATTTCAATAGACGATAAAAACATACGATTGTGTTGTAATATACGCTTTAAGGGTTAATAAATGTGGGTGTAGTGCATTAACGGACAGGACTTTCATGAAATGCACGCAGACCTGCGCGGCGCAAGCAACTTTTAAACGCTTAACCAATGGATAGAACCTGATTTCCATTCTTGAACAGTTGAATTAACCGAACCACGCCCAGATATGAAAATAAAAGTTGCCACCTTTACAGTATCCAAAAAGTCCTATAATATATAACAATGACAATATAACATTCCTGTCTGTATATTAACGTTTGTCAAGCCCTTGTGCGATAATGTGTTGCAGGCCTCACCGCTGTGTGGTTCTGGTTGCAACACATCACATTCAGGCTTGCCAAACACTAATACAGGGAAAAGAATGTTTAATCCTCTTGTTGCATATTTGTAAGCTTATTATTTAAATGACATTTAGATCTATGCAGCAGGAATAAAGCTATAATTTTTAGGTTTTATCTACATAAATCCTACGTGTAAGAAAGCATCAAAGTATCAAGACATGCTATAGCCATGCTTTAATGAGAATCATAATGTAATGTGCTGGGTCACATATGCTAAGTCAATTTTTTTTTGTCATTTTCTACGCCCATTTGTCAGTGCTTAATCAATAATAGCTATGTCTCCGTCCAGTGATATACATAGGGCGTAGACAAACAAAAAAAAATGGTTGAAAGGGGAGACAACACTTATTATAGTCTTTATTTTTTCAGGATTTTTCAGAAAAGTCACCAAAACAAAAAAACGAGCACGGTGACACATATTTTTTATTCAATCATTAGATTCTTCATGAAAATATCTTTGTAAAAATATGTTTTTTGTTGTTCCAGTTACATTCTCTGATATGTTTATTTTGAATATTAATGGGTTTTTTTTGGCATTCATTCGTTTGACTTAATTAGGATTTTGCTTAATAAATTGTGTAAATACATGTTATTTCACTATTTTTTGTTTTTATTTATATCTCAGGTGTGAGTAGTATTTGTTCTGAAAAAACTGTATTGCGTTTCTTGTTAATTTGTTAACAAAATCTGTGTTTGTTTATTTCAAAAACCTGCGATTTTGCAGCTTTTGACATCAAATAACTTTTTAAAAAGAACGGTGAGGTATTGTTTTTTTTTGTCTTAGATTATAAGTATAAGTCTATATTATAATATATTAAAAGATAAAACACTTTTGGACATATGCCGGTGAGTCCGGTACTACCTTAAGAGCTATTAGGCAAATTTTAAATATATTTGACCTTGACCTTTGCCTCCAAAGTCATATCGATGATCTTTATTTTTTCTGTAATCTACACACTACAGGCAACCATTGTGCCAAATATGAACACCATTAGTCAAAACATAAAAAGAGAAATTCGTGTTACGAACCATAAGTCAGATAGATTCTAAGTATATTTGACTTTGATCTTCGATTTCAAGGTCACATCGATGATCGGATCTGAGACATTTGCTATAGTCTACGCTCAATAGCTAATTACTGTGCCAAATATGAACACCCTCGGGCATGTACACTATTGTGTAAATGTAGTTTCTATTAACAATCTGGAGCGGCATGAGCACTAAACTATAAAAGACTTTGTCTGGCTAATATACTTTAATACATATACTATGAATAATGGAATCAATAGCGCGGTGATCGCCATTTTGGTGACGTCACTATTCACCACAGAAGCGGATCTCAGATGTGTGAACTGGATAAAATCGTTGCTATAAATGCCTCAAAGTTTAATTTGATATAGTTCGCCGAAAATCGTCACGAAATTTACACGGGGCCAAAGTTTGTCCTTTTCGACATATGCTACAATGTGTTTCATGCCCTTTGCTCGTGGGCAAGATGGCCTATTGCATTTGAAGGTAGAATTCTGTTTAAATTTTGTTTCTGTTGAAAATCTGGAGCAGTACTGGAATTAAATCTATTAACAAAAACGTTTATTTTGCCAACATACTTTGATTTTTCTTAAATACATACGCATTATCATTGTGCGATGGCCGCCATTTTGATGACGTCATTACTCGGACCAGACGCCGCACTCAGATGGGCGAACTGGTTGAAATTGTTGCAAATACCCCAAAGTCAGGGCCGTCGTCGGCTTTTAGAAAGTGGTACGGCCATTTGAACACCGTTGATGTTCACCGAGTGCCGACGGCACGAGGGGGGACGAGAGGGGTAAGGGGGGGTTTAGGGGACCTCCCCCAAGAAAAAATTGTAATTCAAGATGACTAAAGAAGCGATTCTGTTGCACTTTGAGACCATTTTTGCTTGTGAACCTCAGCTTATTTTACAGGCATTATAGCTATTTTTCAAATGCCTACCACAGCTTCTTTCGACTACCACCCCCTCCCACAACCACCAAAAGATCAAACAACTATTTCGACCCCTCGGTGGGTCTCATCAGGCGTTGGCATCAAAGTTAACTGATTCTTCAAAATGTAAAGTAACAGTTAAATCTGATACAGATATCCCCGTTTTTTTTGTTTGTTTTTTTTGTTTGTTTTTTCATTTTCTTTTTATCTTATTTTTTATCTTTTGGGGTTTTTTTTCTTCTTTTTTTTCCTTTTTTTGTTCCTTCACAGATCATAGAGAGCGGTCGTATTGACTATAATTAAAGACTTCCTTCAAAGGATAATCCTTTAATAGTGCCTCGACGTGAGAAAACCTGTCTTTGGGGGTTTGCGAACAACAAAGGCGCAGACCAGCCTGCGCATCCGCGCAGTCTGATTAGCTCTTTTGTTATTCGCTTATGGTAAAGTATTATATTTAGAATTATTATGAGCGAAAGTTCAATGCACTAGCTAGTCTCTGTAGCTGAGGAGACTGGTTTGAGCCTGGCTTTGTCGAACACCCCGAAGACAGGTTTTGTCGCATAGCGGCTCGCTTAAAACAGGTGTCATTTTCTTAATCGTGTTTGTTTAACCACTGTCTTTCACACCCTGAGGCAGCCGAAACATTGACCAGCGCACGCTTCAGTTATCATTTAATAATTGATCTTTGATCAACGAAAAATAGATCATTAAAGAAGGTCTAGAAGTAACGTGAGAAAACGGCCCTGCCAAAAACGTATTTGACCGAAAATGTGGTCCAGCTAAACCCATTTCGGGCAAAAAAGTGACGACGGCCTTGAAAGTTTAATTTTATATAGGTCGCCAAAAATCGTCACGAAATTTACACGGGACCATTTTTTTGGCCCATTCGACATAGACTATATCATCGACATGATCAAGAAACCTTCAGAACGGGGAATTAGAATAACCCTATATTTTCGGTTCAAATGTGCGCAAATACGTTTTTGCATTATGTTCAGCTGCGCCCCTTATTTTCTTACATTTTCGCAACCATTTCATACCTCATAAACCAGGGGCCAATTTCATCAACGAGTTTACGACGTGTTTTTGTCTTAAAAACATCGTACGAAGTTCGTACGTTAAAAATCGGGTTTCATCAAACTACTGAACTTTGCGAACTTCTTACTTTTTGTCGTATATTTAAGACAAATATTTAGGTGTCGCAGCTGACATCTTTGTCTTAAGTATTACTAACTCACTACTAAGCTACCAAGGCTGCTGCATTTCACACGATTATAGAGGCTGAAGAGCAAAAATCGACAAAAGGTATAAATACCTCAAAAGTACTACAATCAAGACCACCCTTTACATACTATATGGTTTACCAAAATATGAAAATAAGACCCCTTTCCTTGGTGCTTACGAGTTATCTATTTGTCAGAGTAACCTCTCCCACCCCTTCCCCTACCACGCTGTATACTGTCACCAAGAGATTAGCCTATGATCACCGTCAGTAGCTGAAATTATGTATAACCATCACGTCTAAGGGAAGGATTCTGTAGTAAAACCAACAGGATATTTTTGTACTTTTTCATATGTCACCATTGTTTAAACATACTAATATACACATTCAAATGTACGGGTAAGTCATCGTCCATTTGCATGACTGCCAGGGACGACAATGATGAGGGGGCTTTCAAACAACCATACGTTCTACATTCGATAAAGTTTCAAAACGTATATTTTGTATGAGTATGTACATGTGGGAGCTGTTCAGAAGAGCTTTCAGTAGAACTTTACATTCTCCATGAAGGGACATACATCCGGGTTAGCACAATTTCAGTTCCAACCGTATTACAAGTTGCATTCTAGATTTTTACGTTTTCGAAAATTTCGACTTGTTATCTCAAGCACCCGGAGTGTGATGTTTAACTCATCTTCGCATGGCCTCCATTTTGTGGGACGTTGGCAACAGTGCAGTTCCAGATTAGACGCCACATAACCAAGGTGGCGTCGGATCAGGTTCTTCGCTGTTGTTCGCTAGAAATTGGAATAAAAAACAACACCAAAAACAACACCCCAAAAGTGGTTACATGTATGAGCTCGTCCAAAAGATTAAAATGGGAAACTCCATTCGACATGTATGGGTAAACATACAGTGTGAAAACGAGTAATTTTCCGGACACGTTTTCATGAAACAGTACATGTACCATTTTGTTATTTATCTCTTTTATGTTCAAATGATAATAGTATGTCACTCTTTAGGGGTCTGTAATTGAGAATTACATTAATCCGGCAATTAGAAGTTAGTTCGATATTCGATATTCAAATTGAGAAGTTAGTTCGAGATTCGAATTGAGAAGTTAGCTCGATATTCGAAATTCGAGTTTCAAATTGAGAAGTTAGTTCGATATTCGAAATTCGAGTTTCAAATTGAATAGTTAGTTCGATATTCGATTTTCGAGATTCAATTTAGTTATTCAGACTGTAACTGTTTTTCATGCTATCATGCTCAAAACCCTTCCTTGGCATCCAGAAAATTACCGCATATCAAGTTTTCAATATCAAAACTAACTTTTAATGCACGATTTTGAATATCAAACTACCAATTCGATATTCGTAATTCAATATTCGAACTGCCGCATATATCTATGGAAACCTATAGAACTTGTGACTTTCCAAGGGGAGGGAGGTCCGGACTCCCTGCCTTCAATCGGATCCGCACATGCTTCTTCTTTAAAACTTTCCTTACATACCTACGTATTTTTCATGCTGTGTTAAATCACTTTACAGGCTATATAAAGTCCGCACGTGACCAATCACATGATATTTGAAGACTGGAGTTAGGCAAAGTTAAAAATACGACGATTTTAGTGAAACGCATTTTTTTGTTCTTACGAACAATTTAAGATGTTTTGATGAAACTGACGTACGCACTTCTCAGAAAACAACGTACGCACAATTTAAGATATATCGTACGAACTTTATTGATGAAATTGGCCCCAGAAATATAACTTACAGCTGCATATAATGTGTGCACGCGCAACACGCTTCAACCAGAGAATCTATAGAAAACCGTCAGTAGTGGAAATTTAGCTGTGATTTACGGTCTGCGCCTGGTTTCGCACGTGCAAAAAAGTCCCTAATGTGTTTTTAGCTCTTCGAGGCTAAGTTGACTGTTTCTATGTTGCGTTACAATCATCCCAAAAACGATACATATTACACGTTAAGTATTACATATTTGTGTATCCTTATGCATAAAATAAATGCCACATGGTTAAAAATGAAAACAGAACAGTTGAATTTCATTTTTGGAGGTTCATGAATGAATGAACGCCATTTATTCATTTCAACTTTAGTTAACGAGACTATACTGTACATGTGTCGCGTTAATTTGAAACTGAAACCCATGGCTTTCATTTTTTCGTGAAGCTCCGAATAATATAAATTTATTTCTTAAACATGTTAAAATTCTCAAGTGTTTATTCAGTACAAAATAAAAACGCAGCAATCCAGTATTGTTTATGTAATTTAACAGTGGTACAATGTATGTGGTACAGTAAAATCTGTCTTCAGCGCCACTCAAAAATAGACCAAACAAAGACCTAAATGACAAATGGTAGCTTAATGAAGGTGGAAAGTATTGCAGAATATTAATCGAAATCAATAACGGACAACCGATACCTTTGATGTGGTATCTTTTTATTCTCTTATTTTTTTTTTTAGAATATAAGCATTAGAAAATATTGCCAAAATGACGACTGGACTCAGGCTACCTATTTAACAGTGCACTCATGGTGTACTTACATGTACAATAGAGCTCATCAAAGGATTCCAATTGTATAACTGACATGCAAAGTATAAATGAGACGATATTTTAAGTACTATCACTATAAATTGCGAAAGTCAAAACAGTTTTAAATGAAAAATGTGGTTATTCTTGTTTACATATTGTGTTTAACTAATTGTTTATTGCAGAATTAACGCAAATGACGTATTTACAGAATTAATGACCTTGCAAAATGAAATAAACACATTTCATTTCCGGGATTATCGTCAAAACAATGACTAGTGTAAACCTAGGCCGAGATTAAACGCTACTCGGGCTGCATGTGGGAATACATTTTTTTTCGGTAGGCCTGGTAATAAAATTGGACTGGTCTAATAGAAACTCGTTTCGACTTAGTCGTGGCCCGCTTTTACATGTTGGCCTTAGGATAACATTATCCAGTTGGCCTCAGGATAACATGAACCAATTTACGGGTCCATCTATTGAGAATAACAGATATCCAGACAGGCATATTGTCAGGTATAAATTCGAAGCATTCATGGAACTGGTATCAACTTTCACTTCCTAGGCCAACATTTCTCGATCCATACTGTTTGACACTAAGAAGTTACACCTGAAAAAAGGAGAGAAATAAACATGCAATAGTATGAACAAGGTCCTGATTTAGGAAGAAAGACTTGCGGGATGAAAACTGATTACAAATATGTTATTTCTTTTTGTAACTTGTTTGTTAGTGTGTGTGAGGGGGGGGGGGGAGGGGTGTGAGCAGGGGTGGGTGGGGTGGATGGGTGGGGGGAAGGCTTCCAGTCATTTCTATTTTGAATTATATTTTTAGTAAGAAATCTTCACAGGCTGCGTGGAAAACCTTGTGCATCCAGATCACAGTGCTTCTTCAGACACCAGCTCATCTGGATCTACTCAAGAGAGAATGTATGCGTACTTTGCCGAAGCATGACATGGTTCGTTCTAACCCATTTAAGCCGAATGGACTTTCCAGCCTTTATCAGTAGGACGAGCCCATTTCCAATTTAAGGAATGCTGGGTGGTATTGTACATTTTTATTCAAATCTTAATAGCAAACAATGCAGAGCCTGATCAAACGCCACGTTATGTGGCGTTTGATCTGGTTTTGCAAAGTTTGCCTATGTGCCATGGCGTTACATTGTAAACTGTGCTTACACATATTAAATACATGTATAGGGGAGCTAGTGTAGGGGCTGCTCGTTGGATTCACAGCAAACTGTAGCAAAGACAAAGTGATAATCTTTTTACGATTATCATTAGGTGGATAATCCGGCTAGAATATTAAAGTATCCAGTAGTTATGAAAACGGCACTTCTCACAAATACATGTACGGCAAAAGATGACACGGTGAGTGAATGCAATTAACACATAACGTGATCAGCATACACATCCGTGCAGTTTGGTCAGCTATACGCTTCTCAGATAGTACATATACCTGTAACTACAACTTGTTACATAAAAAGTCTCTGTGCATGTACATGTATAATATAATGAGCGTGTATTCTAAGCATCTGCTCACGGGCCGCGTAGCGGTAACGTGTCTGGCAACAGATGCGAGTCTGACTGCATATCCAGGGGTCGCGAGTTTGATCCCGGTCCAGTTCCATACTTTCGTAGAGATTGATCATAAAATAATTTCTATGGTCATTCTCCTCCCTTCCGCTGAATCATTCAAGAAGGGCTGTTGTCAGTTACAAGCGAAAATATGTGTACGAAGTACTGGTTAGCTTGTCCAGGAAAAAGTGCGGTTATGTGAACTGACCGTCCCGCCATGACCATAGCTATTGACTTGGGGCGTAAGCAACAAAACAAACATCTAAAATAGAATCTTCCTGGTAATTATCTTGACTAGCCCATTCTAGTATTGATAAATAATTCCCCCCTCAAAAAAAATAGTCCCAGATCAGACTGTTCCTATTGGAGCAGTCTGATCTGAGCCTACATGGTATTTTATTTATGTTGAGTTTTTGGTTCTGACACCATATGCGTTACATGTAACCAGATAAACACGCAGGGTTAGTGCACTATTTTACTGAGTGATTTCCAGCCAAGACGCTTACACAATATGTACTGTCCCTTTTACTATGTCACTGGTGTAAATTGAAGTTATCATTATCATTACGACATCAACTGCTGAAGATAAACTGTAAATTAGAGATGATTTACTTGATAATGTCAGGGGCTATAAAAAGGTTTTATCCCTTTATGGTCATTTATATCTCTCACTAAGTGTGGTTTGCCAGCATACACTTACGACTAAAAACGACGTTGTCCTGGCATCGACCTATCGCCTTTGAAGGATCATAAAGCTTAGCTCGTAAAGCCAAACGTAAACCCCATATTTCAGTATATTATCCCTTCGAGGGCCCCGTGTGATTCATAATCATCATATGGGCCACGTCGCAAGAAAAGCTAATTGTAGTTGTATGCGAACGACAAAGGTGCAGACCAGACTGCTCATCCGCGCAGTCTGGTCAGCGCCTTTGTTATTCGCTCCCTGGAAACTATAATTTTATAGCTACATTGTGTAAACTTGTCACATGATTGTACATTTCCAGTATTCGAGTTTGTCATCTCAGCTTAATAGACTGGTTTGAGTCTTACTTGGACGGGTTCCCGAAGATAGGTTTTCTCGCGCCAGGGCCCATTTATTATCACACAAACTTACCCTAAAATGGACATTGCACCATGGCATATTGTTTTACATAGACTGTTATAGTACATTGTGTAAGTGCGTGCTTAACAAAGGAGGAAAGTGGATTATTTATAGAATATATCATATTACGGTACGATATGAAAGTTTTCAGGAATCTGATGCTTAAAGTGCCAGATAATAGCATCTATTGATGACATATATGAACAACAACGGCGCAGATCAATTTGCGTTACAGCTTAGTTGTAATTAGATCGGGTGATTGCTGTCAACAATAACTTGTAAAACACTGTGCCAGTTCATAAGGGCGACAATGTTTATTTGAAACAGCAAGGGAACTAACTCTTGTAATACATTTTAAAAGTCATTCAAAGTTAATCATGTAGTCAATTATCACCTTACTTAAGTTCAAGGATTATCATGCCGACAATGTATGCGTAAAGGACTGACGGACATACAAACGGTCACATCCATCATTTGTTCAAAGTCAGGTGCGTAATGCATGTACATTGTAACCGTATAATGCTATATAAATGTACATGTTCCTTACCATGCTTACCTGCTTACTGGTCTATTTACATGTCGCTGAGGTTGCTGGTTTTAGCAGGGTAATTTGAACCTTTATGCTCATACCGAAAGAACCAAAACAATACTTCTGAATTTAAAATCTAAACGTATTAAATTCAGAAAGCTATCTTCCGTTATGTATGACCCATCCTTACCAACTTACACAGGAAATATCTCGCAACGTGCAAGTTCTAAAATGATGTCGGTGGTATAAATGTAAATCAGTTTTACCATGGTTTCGTGCATCTACCCATACATTGTACGGGAGGTAGTCCACTTACTAAAGCTACATAGTATAGTCTGTCAAAATTGACCTTAGACTGATTAATTTTCGTAAAATCTTCGTAATATTCGTGCGTTTTCGTGGAGTACTTCGACCTTGGTCACGCTTTAACAGAGAATATGAAGATAATGTCAATTCGTTAATGCAAATGGTCTGATAGCCTTGTGGTTAGTTGACTACTTACAAATCAAGCATACCTGGATCGAAACTTGGAAGGATTTTTTTGTTTATATAATTGTCAAACTGCTTTCTTTTTTAAATTAAAATTTTTCGCATATTTTACATCATCTTGTGATCAGCTTTACATCTTTCATTTGTATTTAGCCGCTTTTGTATTCATTATTCCCCAAGTTCCCCACTCTTTCCTTGTCAGCTGATAACATTTGCAAATAGTTTGACCCAGTTCAGTACCAACAAAATGTCAGTTCTGATCTGGATACAGACCATTTGACACTCTGATAGTTTTCCTGTAAGAATTTTCGAAAAAGGTTATTTTGATTAATAGTCAGCAGATGATAACAAAAGTCTCAAAAAATATTCAGCGTGCAAAGAGTTAATCACATGAAGGCTTATTGAAATTAATCACAGTGCTGTATTTGTTACATAAACGCATGCCAAATTCAAATAAATGTATCCAGGTGTGCACAAAATCAAGAGTAAAGACAAAGAAACTAGAAAATCGAAAAAAAAGAAAAACAATATACTTAAGTGCTACTGGACTCAAACTCACAGCTTTTGAGTGTTAAAACATTCAACTCTCCACTAGGCTATCGGGGAATTATGATTAATTTCGTTCAGATTAATAATTGTACAACAATCTAAAGCGCACTTTTTACGAAGATTCACGAATACTATTGAATATTCATATGTCTCGGGTCAATTTTGACAAACAATATATAGATGTACGTATACAGGCATTTGCGCAGAATTGAAGCGTTTTCAGTTTAATGTATCAACAAATCCCATGTCACCTTTTAAAGTAACTAAAATAATGCATATTCATGTACTATAAAGGCAATACAATACATTCATGTGCATTAATGTAGCGTTGTCAAGATTGAAGACATCGCTGGTTTGAGGCATTTGTGTACATGATCACAAAAGCTGCCGCATCGTAACATTGCAACATGGCGTAATATTTAGACGACACCAGGGAGCAACGAAGCCTATCGTCTTGCAAACAGTGTAGAACCAGATCAGACGCCACAGAACGCGGCATCACTGTTTGCTTACGGAATATACTTTTAAAGTTAAACGACTTTGGGATTACTACCCAACAACCATGAAATTCGAATTGGATACGTTCAGTTGATACGGATGAGAATATCCAATAGGCAAAAACGCGTTAACCCACCCCTAAACGGGTACTTGTACAAACAGTGAAGACCCAGATAATTATGCGGCATTTCATCAGGGTGTACACTCTTTGTAATGGTAAAAAAGATATTCAGACAAAAATACATTCTTAAAAAAATATAACCTGACACACCATATAGTATTACATGTATACATAGGACTATCCCAAGTTTATTGTATCAAGCCAGAAGGAAGAATCCATTAGTATACAAAGGGTTAACGATAAAATGTATGTTGTTTTTGTTGTTTCAGATTAAATACCAGTATGCCACAAAAAGGATCAACGACAAGCTTGGTGCTAGTAACTCTCTCCACACTAGTGACACTCATACCTTTCTCGAATGCGGATTTAGGTGGCTGTGATAACAGCGATGATGTCATATTCAACTGTACTGGAGCGGAACTGACCACCATCCCGAACTATCAACACGTGCCGAACTACTACCAAACATTAGACTTCTCTAACAATTATATCAGCAATATATCTCGATTAAACTTTTCATCAGACAATGCCATAAGTACTATGTTACTGAGAAACAATAGAATAAGTCATATACAATCTTGGGCGTTTGAAGTTATGACACATCTGGTAACGTTAGATTTATCTGGAAATGTTCTCAATGGGCACAGTATTGATGAAAAACAATTTTACGATCTCAAAAAGCTCAAGTTATTAAATTTGGAAAGAAATCCTTTACAGTTTATTGGAAAAGATACGTTTAATTTTATGGAGCTTCCTATTATTAAACATTTGGATTTATCGCATTGTGACATTAGTGAAATTGAAGACGGCGCCATTGATTTGCCAGATCTGGAATATTTAGACCTTAGCTGGAACAAATTAGAAGGATTTCATAAAGACTCATTCAAAATGTTGACTGAACTAAGGACGCTTGACCTCAGTCACAATCAAATCACTGTTCTTGATGAAGTGCCATATCTCCCTGAGATCAGGACATGGAATTTGGATAACAATAAGATAAATAACGTAACGATAAGGGATGGTGTATGGAACTTAGCAGACTCTCTTGAATACATGTATATTCGCAATAATGATATTGTGAGGTTTACACCCGATAGCTTTCCTTGGGATTTGGAAACATTAAAAGGAATATATTTAGACAATAACCATATACAGTGTGATTGCCAATTGAGATGGGTCGTCAAAGATGTCGATATTCTACGTGGAAACTTTACAATACCGTAAGTACAATAAAACCTGTTTAAAACGGCCACTCTTAAAAAGACAGAACATTCTTTTTCAAGACCAATCATCGCTTAACGCAGGTCTAAAGTATTGGAGAATGTTCCATTTGTCATTAAGATCTTTGTTTTGACTATTTTGAGTGGTCGTTTTACACAGGTTTTACGGTAGTTTATTATGAAATATCATTTATTTCTTAGTTGCACGTAACTAAGCTGGCATACCTTTTGTTTGAGTTGATGTTTTACGTACCAGTAAACAATTTACGAGTCATGTCTGGACCCTCTTTTCTGAAACAAACCAGCTATTTACCAATGGCAAATGAATGGTATTTCACAAGCGCACAACACCATGGCCCCGGTGTGATTCGAACCCACGGCCCTTTAGTCATGAGTCAAACACTTGCAATGAGCTATAGAGCTAAAGTGTATGAATGCAGGTGTCTCTAAGTTGAAACAGGATAACCAATTGGCTTCTAAGAACGACCCCCCTCCACACACACACACACACACACACACACACACACACACACACACACACACACACACACACACACACACACACACACACACACACACAATAAAGTTCAATAATAAAATATCTGACTAACAAATGCATACAAAATGAATGCGTCACAGACACATTATCCATTTTCTAGTTTTACTTCTTCCTTCTTTCATTTTAAAAATGAAAATTGTTAAGCCTGCCAGTCTGATATTCCTATTTTTGCACTGAATAATAGTTACAATTTAATTTTTGTTTATAGTTAAGTGTAATACATAGAATTGTACTATTTGATTGGAAGACTTACTGTAATAATGATGTATATAAATAGCAAAAAAAATCTGATGAATAATACATTAGATCGTTGTGACGTTTTTTAGTATAACTGGAATCGTGACATGCACGTACGTCTGTACTCTGTATAGCTTTAACATTACTTAACCCATTTAAGTCTATCGTCCTTTTTGTGGGACATCGGCAGCCAGTGCAAAACCATATCAGGTTCTCTACTGTTTGCTTAGAGAAGTGTCTTTTAAAAATTGAATGAAAAATACCACACAACAACCCTAAAATTGGAAATGGACTCGCCCAATTGATAAAGATGGGAAAATGCATTCGGCATATTTTTTTATAAGTTTTATAACCTCGGGGTCAGGCCTCCATACATTGCGGTGATTTGGGTTGGTCTGTGGTTGTGGCATTTCCTGGTAATTCACACTTGCTTTTTAATGCATTTAACATCTTCTTATATACGTGTTTGTTTGCTTTCCTGTATCAAAGCACTGAGAGTACTGGTGGGGACGGCTGCATTGAAGCGTTCAAATAGGGAGGTTGTTAGTTAGATATATTTTCTTTAACCTGCAAATGGAAACTGGAAGTCCCATCTCTGATGTAGGGTCAAACATATTGCTACAAAGTGAAATGGGAAATCAATCTTTCTGACGACATTGGCATTTGTTCATTGCACAAAAACAGCCTTTTTTGGGGAGAGTTTATCAAATGTTATCCATTATTGAACAATGCTAGAAACCAGATGATAATTGCTAACTTAAGAAGTGCATAATCAGACTTTATTTTCAAACGCTTTTATTATAGAGTGTTGAAATGATCCCTCAATAAATGTTTGTGAAAGCTCTTCAGGCAGGTAAGCGGTAAACAATTTTCTCTTAACTTTGTTTGGCACAACCAAAACTAAACAGTTGTAATTTGTTTCCTAATACCGTGGCATGTTTTTTTTTCTCCTTCAGATTTCCATTTGGTTTCTGTTGGTTAAAGATCTTATGAGGATGAGGGAAAGTGTTTCCTAGTAACCTACCTAATACAAATCCACCCACTTATTCAAAGAAATCAATGATAATCAAGAACTGATTTGATAAAGTTCTGTCCACTTTTGTATATGTTTTTTCCTACTTTTACTTAATCGCCACCATAGACATTATGTGCAAGCTTGAATGAAGTCTCTTAATGGCAGAGCCAAACCAATTGTATAATTTTGGTAGAGTGCATCATTAGGGCCAAGTTTGTGAAATTATTGTAAATTTTGGATCATTGGTTCAGGAGGAGAAATCATTCAAAGGCATTTCTTATCTGGAGCTTTTGTGGATCCATTGTTCAGTGGAGTGGAACCATTTGTGCAAATTTGGTAAAAGACACCATAGGGGACAGTTCTGTGAAATTAACTTGCTTTTGGGCCAGTTGTTCAGGAGGAAATTCTGTTAAAAAAAGTTTCTTAGCTAGAGCTCTGGCAGTGATTTTGTTCAAAAGAGTGGAACATCTGGTCACGAACCTGAAGGCCTAAAGTCACAGAAAGTAAGAAAATGAAATAGTACATGTTCTTCAAATACGAATGGTTCTATAAAATAACTGGTATTTCCGCCCAGCAAGGGATTATTTCAATTTCGGAAACATAAAGAAATCACATGGGGCAAGATCTAGGGAATGCAGGAGGTGAGGCAAAATAGTTACTTTTTCTTTCTTCAAAAACACTGTAACTATTTCAGAGGCATGAGCAGGGCCATTGCCATGTAGAAGACAGATATGTTTAAAACCAGTGACAGGGCGTCGTTTCTGATATGTTTTAGGCTTCTCCAGTACTATATGTCTTTGTAGTCCTTTCCAGTGATGTTTTTGCCCTTTTCCACCAGCACTTTTATTGCGACTCCTTCACCAGAGAAGAAAATTGCATACCAAACCTTCCTTGCACTTCAAGACCGTTTGACAATTATTGGGCGTCTGCTATGTTTAGTGGCCAAGATTTTATTGCTAACCTTTCTGACCAGCTCAAATTAATAGACCCGATTTTCATCACCTGGGACGACATTGGCAAACTGCTTTTTGTCATAAGTTTGAAACATTTTAAGCAGCTTTTCGGCCACTAAAACCCATTGTCTGTTTTGCTCATCAGTCAACAGATGTGGCACCCATCTAGCAAAAATATTTCGGACTTTTAAATGTTTCTTCAAAATAAAGTGAACCTTTGATAGTGACATGCCTACTTTTCATGCAATATCACAAACTGTAAATCTGGCATCTCCTTAAATGATTTCCTTCATTTTTGAAACAATTTCTTTACAAGCTGCGAATTTTCGCCTTCCTGATTTTGGTGCATTTTTAATGGACTCTAAGCCAGATTAAATTTTATTTTTCCAGCGCCTAACTGTGTCATAAGTCACACAAGAAGGTCCGTAAATAGTAGAAAGTTCAATCATCAGCTGCTTCAAAGAACAGACAAGTTTTGAGCGAGCTTTGATGTAACCCCTTATTTCATCTAAAAAGTTCTGGTTGACTCTTCTACATGTACCAACTATTTTCATTACAGTGGTCAATGACTGCGTGTATTAATATGGCAAATTTTGTGTCTTACATTAAGTCTAACGTGTACATTTATACACCGTTGTGTAGACCTTAAATAAACCTATATAGGTATATATTGGTTTTTATCGTGTCCCACGTGGATATTGAGATATAGGACAATAAGCAATTCATTTCGAACATCCCTCGTAGGTACCATCATTAAAGTGTGCCCGCAAACGCTCACATTGGTGAAGTCGCCACTGTTGTTCAAAACCCAAATGATTCTAAAAAGGAAATAAGATGTCCTAGATTTTGACCTCTAGCCTCAGAGAAATGAATATTTTTGGGGATATGAAGATATATGGATATTTTTTTCTGGAGGGGGGGGGGGGGTTCACCACAAAATTGGACCATATTTCTATATTTAGGTGTAATTTCTATGCATTTTAGGGTCTTTTCTTTACGTCAAGGATTTTTTTGGGGTTGCTAAAATTTCAAATATTTTTGAGGTCCTTGAAATTCCTGATATTTCTTGGGGTGAATGGTAGATGCTGGGCCAGACCCTTCGTATGAAGAAAAAAAGAGTTACCCATCTCTCCCAAGCCCCCTCGGACAAGCAAATACTCTTCTGTGACAAGAATACACTTTTACAAAGAGGCTCTGTCTACACTAAGAAATTGAAGCGGTTGATTGGACAGGCTGGCTGACTGACGGATTGATTGACTGACTGAGAAAGCAAGCAGACAGACAGCTATATTTTGCTGCATACTGCTCTAAAACACTGGTCAGCTTTTTGGCGGGAGGGGGAGGGGGTGTGGCACACTGATATTATCATATATAAGTAGGTTCTGTCCAGTTTTGGAGATTCAAAATTTTGAATTACATTTTTTGTTGGGGGGGGGGGGGGGGCAGGAGATCAGAAAAATTAATATGTTTGGAGATATGATGAAATTATGATTTATTTTTTGTACGTTTTGGGGGGTCATTTCTATCAATTTGGGGCTTTTTAAGGTCAATGTTCAGATTTGGAAAATGTTTTTGGGGTCGCTAAAGTTCGAATATGTTTTGGGTATGCCTGATATTCCTTATATTTTGGGGGTAAAGAGTAGATGCTGGGTCCAATGCCAAGCCTAGGTATTTAGAAAACTTGAAAGTATCCAAAATATGGTCAGGCACATTTACCACCTGAGATACTAGATAATCTAGCAAAACAGGCATACAAAAAAGTCAAAAGAGCAAAGAACGAAACAGACAGAAAAGCGAGACAGACAGCCATTGGAAAGTGGACAGACAGAGAAATGGCTAGATTATGCAGCTCACAGCCTTCAGAACATTGGACAGGCGCTCCAACCACCTGAGCTACTAGACACATGTAAGCAGGCTAAACGAGCATATAAGTAAAAGAAGGAAGAACCAATGCAGACCAACAGACGGAGGGATGAATTAACGGACAGACAGACAAACAGATAGATTTTGCTGCTCACAACCTTCAGCACTTTGGTCAGGCGATCCTACTACCGTAGAAACTAGATAATTGTGCTAAATCAGTATACAGAAAAAAAAAAGCGAAAACCCAATGGCTACATTCGGATCTAACAGGGTTTTGATCCAGTCGTTTCAGCACACCAGCTACCTATCTTTTGTCATAGATGATTCTGACGTTTTGATTTTTAGGATTTCCGTGGACAAGAAAGCATATTACAGAACCCCACGGCCATGAACAACGCCAACAATGGTCACATCCGCGGTAAGATTAGGAGCATGCTCTCAACCCGTGGTTCAGATTGGCATCAAACTCGCAATAGAACCAGTATCAGCTGTCCCTGCTGGTAGAAACTACAGGCTTTCAAAATGCAAGTGCCTTTGCGCCCATTATTAGTTCTTGCCACTTTAATTAATATGTGGAAAACGGTTCTAAAAAGCCCTGCCCCGCGGCCAGATAACAAAACCCCGCGGACGCTATAGTAGATTTCCACGCACCTCCATGGTTTAGACTTGCAACCGTTGAAGGGGTAGGGGCAGAAATCCCGTTCTCATAAACAATCGACGCTTATTTAAGCCAAATCATTAACATACAGGTAAAAACAAGTAAATGTCGTTTCACCAAAAACGCAAAAATATAGAAATCATTTCTGTAAAAATGTGTAATTGTCAATCAATCCAAAAGTGTCCCGATTTCAAGGACTCGTTCATGATCTATTTGCATTTTTTTCTCGCATATTTAACCCATTAAAGCGCCAATCGCAACAAAAGTCGTCTGCTTATCTCGTCTGCCGAAATGTCTAAGAAGCATCTATGGCAGAAAGTGTGGACCCAGACCAGACTGCTCCTATAGGAGCAGTCTGTTCTGGGTCAACGTTGTTTGCTTCTATACTTGATTGGTCAGTAATGTTAGGCAATTATATGAAGCAGACGACTTCAGCAGACGACATTTTCAGATGCATTTTTTCTTGGCGCTTTAAGGGTTAAGTACTGTAATGCCTTAGCCATGATGTGATGTTAGAGTGACTATTCAAGAATATGTATATGCCTTTAATCGCGCCTGACAAGTGTTCGTAAATAAGTTTTAACTATTTCAAATGAGAGCCCCTACCTTCAATTTCAGTTTATTTATTCTCCGCGAAAAGACTAGTCGAACAATATACGCGGCCAAGAATTCGGTATGATACCAGTGGTGAAGCCCGCAAAATAATAATATTTGCTAACAGGTTGGACCCAGATCAGACCAAACAAAACGTCGAGCCTGATCTGGATCCCAAATGTTTGACACTGTAGCGATAGAACCGCAGGGGCGCATCCAGGATTCCATGTTGGGGGGTGGGGGCAATATTTAAAACATGAAATATTTTCATGCGAGCGCAGAAGACGCGAAGCCATGCTAGGGCGTGGGGGGTCGTTATGAACTTGGCACACTTTCACACACCGAAAATAATTCCAACCTATACACAGGGTCGTAGCAACGAGTTTGAGAGTTAATGTGAGTGTTTTGATTCACAGAATGCATGAATGAGAGTTCTGTAGGTGCCAAGCGCGGGTAATGGGGTCTGGGGCATGCTTCCCCAGGATTTATTGAAAAATCCGCGCACTTTGGTGCCTTCTGGCACATTTTCATGCAGTTTAATTCTTTATCAGAAAGCTTCATTTTTTCAACAGGCAAAGTCATAAAATTTTGAAATGAATGGGTAAAATGAACTTCGATGTCATTTTTCAACTTTCAAATGGTTTTCTAAACGAACTTGTAGACTATATCATGCGCGATTGGAAAAAAAACTGTTTTGTGAAAATGCGAAGAACATAATTATTTGCAGACAAAAGTTTCATCGTGTGTACGTCCGAGAAACATGTTTCAAGAGATTTTTGGAGTTTCATGAAACAGTTTCATCGAATAGGACATTGCTATATTTTCTGAAACTTGTCTCATATTTTTCCAGACAATTAGCCAATCACAGCTCGGCTATTTCTGAAGGTCATTTTACCTGTTATTTCTACAAATGTGCATACACAATTAAGAAAGGGGTCTTTTAGCTAGGTACAATATGGTGAGCCCTATATACATTTCTTCGTTGAATCCAAATTCCGTATTATTCGCGGTCCATTTAAATGTTGCGTTGCAAGTGCAATGATCATCAGACACAATGGGACAGCAATTTCGTCCTACTCAGCATGCTCAGTAAGCACCATGTTGAAAAAGTATGCACAATTTTAGCGGGAAAGAGCAACAGGTAATGTGAAGTTGCATCGTCTGTACAGTAGTGTATGGTACACACAAAAGTTGCATACATAAGTTGCAGACAAAAGTTTCATCGTGTGTATCAGGCTTCAGACTGCTCTGATCCGGTGCCACAATGCTTGACCGTATGATAAAATTGGCAATTGTTGTGAGCATTAACACATAGTGCTCAGATGACTCCAGTAGACGTCATTCAGAAAAAGGAACCGAAAGATATGGTAGGCTACAATATAATGACAGGATTTTAGCAGGGCGCCGCCGATCTGGCACCTTTAAATTTAGATCTCTCTTTATGTACGTTTGCGAGCGGAGCGAGCATGAAAAAATCAGACTATTTAAAATTGAAAAAAAAATCAACAACAAAAAACAGTAACCGCTGCTAAAAATCATATTAACAAGAAAAACTATAGCATGAAATATCATGTTATACTGGGGCGGTTTAAGTGGCTCATTAATGTTTTTACCGAGTTTATGATACAGCAGTAGATATCTTTTTAATGGACTGATACATGAGGATGGTGCAATATGTAATTCAAGTGCAGCAACTAGGGTTGAGGGTTGGTGCTCAAAAGAACCGCCCAATGGCATTGAGGTGATTCTTTTTGAATACCTACTATGTATTTCTGGATTTAGAAGAAAGGTTTTTATTATTATTATTAAACACCCCTGAAAGTATCTGGTGGTCTGGATGTTATTAGTATGGCGATGTGCAGACTGATCTAAAGTCATGAGTTGCACCTCTTGAGTAGGTAGATCTATTCTCTAAACACGGTGCCTATTTGCTGTCATGTGTAAAGCTGAAAGAGATGTCGTAGTACGTTAACAGTTTGTCCAGCTTTCTTTTCATTATGCGTAGGAGCTTTGGCTACTGTTCTATGATCTCTATACAACAGTACGTAATCTACATTCTCAGAAAACATTTAAAAGTGGGCCACCATCGGCCCGTCACCAAAACTCCATTATGGCAATTGGTTGGCGGGTCGACAGTGGACAACCGGGCATAGTTTTGGTAGCGCTCAATGGCATTTTCAAATGCACTTAAGTGTTAAAATGTACGGTCCAATGTGACAAATATGAACCATTCTGACAATATAAACTGAAACTTTTGTGAAACTGAGTCAAATTGTAGAATGAAAGAGTAATGATCAGTAATTACTTTTGGTTTGATTCATCTATTATAAAAACCGATAGTTAAAAAACCTTCTTGATCTGTTTGCGGCAGGTAGCAGGTAATAGGGATCAAAGACAATAGGATAATTTCAATTTATTGTTTTCGTCGTATGAAACATAATGCTCTTTGCTTATGTTTTTCGCACACACGACACCCTATAAACTGACATTGAGATAAAAAAAAAATTGGGCCTCGGAACGTGAAAGCCTGTCTTGGGGGTGCGAAAAACAAATGCGCAGACTAGCCTGCGCATTAGCGTAGACTGATCAGCGCCTTTTTCATTTGCTTTTTGGGAAGTATCATTTCTAGAATTGCTACAAGTGAAATTTCAATTTTCTAGCTAGCCTCTGTAGATGAGGAGACTGCTTTTAGACTCGCTTTTTCAGAAGCCCCAAAGACAGGTTTTTGTCGCGTTGAGGCCCATTTTGTGTCGAAAATTGCACATCATGTAACACAAACGCAGTAGCCTACCTAATCAATGCAATTATATATTTTCTGGCATCAATGGAACATTGCAAACTGTTTGTAAACGTCCCTTGATGTCAATATAGCAACCCGAATAATGATTATGCTAATGTACTCCTAGCTTACTGATTCACACTTCCTTTAGTAAAAGCCAATACTTATTAATCGTGACCTACATCCGTCATCGTACTGGGTCTGAGCTGTTATTTATTCTTTTACAATTAATCATCGTTTCCTTTGTTGAATTAAAAGGGAAAACTTAGATTTGTTCTTACATTTTCAACTTTCTAAGCGTTGTCGAAAACATAAAATTGATCAATGCCTGACCGATTGTATATATATATAAATAGAACATACTAAATCGCGTTGCGATTGGCTGTGTATAAATAATTTACATATACGTGTAGTGTGTATATCACATGACCGTTTTGGCGGGATAGGCATAAAGTAAAACTTCGAATGAAATCATACAAGTAAGATTATTTAATCCCCAATATTTAAGCGACTTTTTGGGGTCAGCTGAGATAATTCTTGATTTATATGAATGTTATATTATTTACATACATAGCCGCGTAAAAAAAACACGCCGACTTGTTTGTTTGTTGTCAATGAAAGCAGACTACAATGGCAAGTCCACTATGTCTTTTACGACATGCCTATCATTATTATATTACTGCGCAAGGTATTATTTTTTAAATATATTTGTATTTGAATTAGCAATTGGCAATAAATCATTGCTTCGATACCCAAACTGAAGTTTCTAAACTGCAAAGCATAACAAACAATAAAAAAACAACGAAAAAAGAACTACTTTTTACGCGTAATATTTTCCAGAAAGTTGTTCGGTTTGCATTAAGCCTTTATCCTGCGGAATCCGGATATACCCCGTTCTGGAAAACATTGTAGATCCGGATCAGTTGGCTTCTCAGGAACAAACTAGTCAGGATCTTTACGACTCTTTATCATGCATCTAATTAAATTGTTAATATTGAAACCATGCACATTATATGTCTGAAAATTTGCAAGGAATGTAGCATTAATTAATGTATGGCCTGGCAAGGGTGAAAATCGACGTGACTGAAAAACTGTAAGTGTTAAATTTGAGTCCGGATGCCAGCATCCGTCCCCAAAAATGAGTAAGAAGTGAATGTCTTTAGTGCATACTGTATGTATACAGTACGGCAAAGGTTACCTGTTGGGGGATCAGTGGTAGAATGGTTTGATTGATTTAACCGACAAATTTCCTCCAATTCAAAAGAAAAAAAAACAGATGTACTTCTTGATACCCTCTACTTAAATTGCACAAATGGGTTCCAATCCGCTAAACAAACGGCCGACAGAGCTCCAGATAAGAAATATCATTAAAAAAATCTCCTAAACCACAGGTCCAAATTTCATATAACTTCACATGAATGTTCCTCATGATACCCTCTTTCAAAATTGCACAGATGGTTCCGCTCCGCCGAACATGAGAGCTACCAGAGCTCCAGATGAGAATTATATTTAAAATGACATATCCTCCTAAACCACTAGTCCAAATTCAACATAATTTCACAGAATCGTTCCTCTTGATGCCCTCTACCAAAATTGCACAAATGGTTCCACTCAGCTGAACAACAGGACCACCAGATATCCATATAAAAGTATCTTTAAAAACATCTCCTAAACCACTAGTCCACATTCAAAATAATTTCATGGAATTGTTCCTCATGATGCCTTCAACAAAATTGCACAAATGGTTGCTCCATCGAATGAAGGGGCTGCCAGAGCTTCAGATAAGAATGTCTTTTAATGGCATTCCCTCCTGACTCATTGGTCCAAATTCAAAATAGTTTCACAAAATTGTTCCTCATAATACCCTTTACCAGAATCGCACAAACTATTTCGCTCTGCTGAACAAAAGGGCCACCAGAGCTCCAGATAAGAAATATATTTAAAGGATATCTGCTGCACCAATATTTCAATCTTTCAATATTGCATAAATGGTACCGCTCCACCGAACAGGAGGGTCGCTAGAGCTCCAGATAAGACATCTTTTAAACTACATTTTCTCCTGAACCACTAATCCAAATTCAAAAAAAAATCACAGAATTGTTCTTCTTGATACCCTCTACCTCAATTGCACAAATGGTTCCACTCCGCTAAACAAACGGCCGCCAGAGCTCCAGATAAGAAATATCATTAAAAAATCTCCTAAACCACAGGTCCAAATTTCATATAACTTCACATGAATGTTCCTCATGATACCCTCTTTCAAAATTGCACAGATGGTTCCGCTCCGCCGAACATGAGAGCTACCAGAGCTCCAGATGAGAATTATATTTAAAATGACATATCCTCCTAAACCACTGGTCCAAATTCAAAATAATTTCACAGAATCGTTCCTCTTGATGCCCTCTACCAAAATTGCAACAATGGTTCCACTCTGCTGAACAACAGGGCCACCAGAGCTCCATATAAAAGTATCTTTAAAAACATCTCCTTTGCCACTAGTCCACATTCAAAATAATTTCACGGAATTGATCCTCATGATGCCTTCAACAAAATTGCACAAATGGTTGCTCCATCGAATGAAGGGGCTGCCAGAGCTTCAGATAAGAATGTCTTTTAATGGCATTCCCTCCTGAACCATTGGTCCAAATTCTAAATAATTTCACAAAATTGTTCCTCATAATACCCTTTACCGAACAAGGGGTTGGCAGAGCTATAGATAAGAAATATCTTCAAATGATATTTCCTGAACAACTTGTCCAAAATCAAAATAATTTCACAGAAATGTTCCTCATGTTTGCTTTTACCAAAGTTGCACAAATGGGTTTGCTCCGTCGAAAAAAGGGTTGACAGAGCTATAGCTAAGAATTATCTTCAAATGAAATATCCTGAACCACTGGTCCAAAATCAAAATAATTTCACAGAAATGGTCCTCATGTTGCCCTCTACGAAAATTGACCAGAAGGTTCAGCTTGGCTGAAAAACATGGCTACCAGAGCTCAAAATAGAAATATTTTTAAATCATATCTCCTTAGCCACAGGACATACATCATCTACTCATGTGCCTGGACTCAGGTGAGCGATCCAGGGCCTTAGGGCACTCTTGTTTTCTTTTCAGATACATTAAAACCTGTGTAAAATGGCCACTCTCAAAAAGACCGAAAATTGGTTTTCATGACAAATTATCGCTTAATGCAGGTCCAAAGTATTGGAGCATTCTGCAAGACTTTCAACCTATCATTAAGCTACCATTTGTCATTAGATCTTTCTGTTGTCTATCATTTTGAGTGGCCATTTACTGTACATCTTTTTAGCTAGAATGTCTGCAAGAGAGTTTGAAGAAAACAAGAACACCTACATACCTTTTAAGGACAAAATGAGTCAATATCCATGTGTGGATCCAGAAAAGTACGCAATGGGAGGTCTTCGCACCGTTTTCTTTTGTTGTCATTTACGTATTTATCACAGGGCTGTACCCCAGGTGGGTATTCTGATATTTTCATACACATACGTAGGCTCGGCAATGTTTTCAAATTTTTGGATTTTGATATTATTGGGGGTTCTCAGAAAAATGAATATTATTTTGAGTTGGAAGTTTTTGTGGATATTTCTTTTGGATTTTGATATTATTGGGGGTTCTCCGAGAATTGAATATTTTTTTGAGTTGGAAGATTTTGTGGATATTTTTTGGGGTCATTTCAAAATTGGACTATATTTGGGGATCAGTTCTCTGTAGTTTATGGTCTTTTCTTAAGGCCATGGATAAGAAATGGAATATTTTGTTTAGCTGTTAAATTAAAAAAAAACGGGGTATGTCTGATATTCATGATAGATGCTGCGTCCGAACCTACGTATGAAGAAAAATAGAGTGAACCACCCTGGGGGCTGTACTAATCTCCCATAAGAAGCTATTGGACCCAATTGCTTCTCGAGGGACGTACGTACCAAAAATTATAAGGAAATCTATAACTACTTGTGATTTTCCAGGGGGCGGGTTGGGGGGGTTCAGACACTGTCCAGCCCCAACCCCCTCTGGTTCAGCCCATGATAACAACACTTATTTGGGCGCTATTCATCCAGTTATCGCGAGGCTTAATAAGGTATTTTTTTTTCTTTTTCAGATGTGAATATCCATCTAAACACAGAGGAAAGAATTTACTATCTATACCACCAGATGAACTGAGATGTGGCACTCCTGTTTATAAAATACTCGTCATAATTGCCTTATCAGTTGTCGTTGTATTGTGTTTTGCATTATTAGTGTTCTTCATTGTCAAGCGAAAGAAATCCAAACAAAAAGCAGGTCGCCAAACACAAGTCAAGAGGATAGGAGGGGCAAGTTATACTGCTGTATATACGAAAGACCAAGATGACGTGAAAGTTAGCGTTTCCGATGAAAAAGCTTTACTCACTGACAGTAGAGAATTTGACGTTTAGTGGGCATAGTTGTTTAATAAAGCACGTGTGATATTATGTGTTATATCAGGGGCGTAGCCAGAGGCTTTATAATGTTGAAGCCCACCAAAACAAAATTGGAGAATTAAGAAATATCTGACCTTATTACTTAATTTTTCAGATAGTGAGTAATAAAGGCGCTGATCAGTCTGCGCGGATGCGCAGGCTGATCTGCGTATTTGTTGTTTTCAAGGGCTTCCCGCATCGAGACCCTTATGATGTTGAAGTCTATGCTTCCTGGCCTACGCCTGGCGACGTGCCTGTATATGTTGATCGGTTTCTTATTAAAATATTCAAATCAGACTGCTGTTAACCGCACCAAAGAGCTATGATCAAATGAAGCAGCACGACACACTTTGGCGAGAAGCCACGGCTCAGATGAGAATGCGCATCATCGCAGTCTCTGAAGAGTCGTCGGTCCTCGATTACACAGGAGATATATGTTGGTTCACTATCTCATAATTATGTTGATCAAAATATTAGAACCACACTTAAAAAACAGCAAGATTTTTTATACAAGAAAATGTATGTTTGTTTAGTTTAATTTTTTTTCCACTGAGGGAAAAAATATATACATGTTTATAATTGATGCAAAACCTGTTTTGAGTAGTATATTACGTTTACATATAAGTCAGATATCCTTACACCATGCGATATTCTAAAGTCCAATGCCACTTGAGGTTTTTTAACAGGCGAAACCCTATTTTATATAAACTTGATGTGATCATATGCAGTATACATTAGATAAACAGTACCTATTTCGGAAATCCGAAACTTTGTAGCAATCGATACCTATGGTCTCATATCAGTAGGGTCAATAGAAATGTGAATATATTTCATAAATCAAAAGCGAACAACACTGGTGCTGATCAGTCCGTGCATGCGCACAGACTGATCAGCAACATTCTTGGTCACTGTTAGGAAAGAATAATGTATACACATGTTACATCCACAATTTTGTGTTTCCTACATAGTCATTGTGACGATAGAGACTTATCCGTGTCTTACTCCGTAACAAACACCTTGTGGAGTTGTTTTTGTCACCAGATAGGAGTACATGTAAACTGTATTGCGTCTTAAGTTATTAAATCACCTGTTTCACACATGACACAAAGACACCAAAGCGGCTACAATAACTAGAAAAGTGGTGGTGGTCAGGGAATAAAACAGAAATCCATTTTTTTTTCAAGAACACAGTGCATTCCAAGGTAAGTGTTTATTATTTTTATTATCACATTGTAGCTCCCCCTGGAAAATGTAATGCAAGCGTTGTCCGCTGTTTATCACTGGTAGTCCATATCATATGTCTCCAATGTTTAAAGACCTATAGAATTGTTTTGTTTTCAGTTGCTGATAAAAAAGTATTGAACAAGCCGATTCATCAGTGATATTTAAATTCATATGGAGAACAACTGCACGTAAAAATATGCTATACTGGTACTAGCCAGGGTCCAGTCGTCAATATATATTTTTGCCAATATGTTCTTATGCTAATATTCTAAAAATTAAGATAATAAACAGATAACACGTCAAAAGTATTGGTAGTCCGTTATTACTTTCGGTAGATTGCCAAATTGAATGTGATATGTTCCAAAATCGCAGGAGCCCATACCGACGGATCCTGCTCAAATGATAAAATAATCATAATGAAATTAGACATAATTTGTATGTTTACTACTAATTAAATATGTTATGTAAAGAACTGTGGTTGGCACTGATACTTATGGAAACGGAGGATCTTGTATTAGTGCTCATGTATTACTAAATTTACTAAACGAGTTGGGGAAAATAAATAAAATGCGAGGTTTGCTGAGCATTTTATCTCGCTTTTTCTAACTAAGTTATATTAAATTCAATACTACAGGAGTACGAATATTAGACTATTTATCATGATATGGCATTAAAATTACTTTGAAATCGCAATTTGGCGTGAAAACGTCAAAATGAATTTCTATCATATACGCAACGCTGTTATGGCCGTCATTACATAACATTGCAACATTTGTAAACCACTTTATCACATTTTTCACTCCCAGACGCAATGCCATATGATAAAGTCATTTATTGCAATCTTATTTACTTATTTCGTATTTAAAAAAAAAACAGTGACCTATATAAGAGTGACTAGAAACTCCAATGAAATACCAATACTCAACTTGAGGTCACTGAAAAAAAGAAAGCCTGATAAATGAATCATCAGCAGTAGGGTAAAGTCAGGTAACTTTGGACACCGGGTAAATTCGGACAGTGACCTTATTTGTGTCATATTTTATTTATTGGAATAGAAAAATCATTAAACTAAGCAAACAGTGAAAATCCATGTGAGACGGCTCATATAGAGCCGTCTCATCTGGATTTCCACTGGTTGCAATGGTATGTCCCAATTTACATGATGTCCCAAGTTACCCGACTTGACCCTATACATGTACTTATTGCAAGATTTTTTTTCAAGCTATCTTTCCATCAGCTCCTACAAAACGCGAATTTATAAAAGACAACCCTTTTATTGGAAAAAAAAACTAAAGCATAAGAACAAAAATAGCATTCTTGCCCACGATAAGTACCGAAATCCCATGATCTGGTTCATATGTATATTTCAGGTATGTGATTATGACAATGGCAGCTTCCACACGCTGGCTTGGTTTATCGAGTGTCATTCTCTTGGTATGCTGTTTAAACTGTAGAGCAGATATTAGCGACTGTATCGATTCTGATTCGACAATCTTCAACTGCAGTGGTGTTGGTATTTCAAATATTCCGACAGATGAACATTTACCACCTGATTGTAAAACCCTAGATCTGACGAATAACAGCATATCGATTGTTACCCGGCTCAACATTTCCGCAGAAAATGTCATTTCATCACTTAGTCTTGCCAACAACATAATACATTGTATCCAGTCGGGTGCCTTTGAAGCTTTGAAGAATCTTGAATCTCTGGATCTATCTGGAAACGTCATTGATGGCAATCTTCTCGACGGAGAGCAATTTTATGACTTGAAAAGTTTACAAACTTTAAACATGGAACGGAACCCAGTTGGAATCATCAAAGAAGACACGTTTAATTTCATGGAGCTTAACAATCTACGTACGCTTGATCTGTCCCACTGCGAAATACACACAATTGAAAGTGGTGGGATCGATCTACCGCACCTCAAACACCTTGATCTAAGCTGGAACAGAATGACGGAGTTTAGAAAATCTAGTTTTAAAATGCTTGTTCACTTGAATACACTTGACTTGAGCCACAACAAGCTGACAGCTCTTGATCAGATGCCATATCTGCCCGTTATGAAAGTGCTGAACCTGGATCACAACTGTATCAAAAAGGTTTCCATGAGGGATGAAATGGAGCACCTTTCGGATTCCCTAGAGCACCTGCACATGCGAAATAACAAGATTGAACGATTTCACATCGACAGCCTTCCATGGGACCTACCGTCTGTAAGAGGAATATACATAGATAGAAACCCAATAGAGTGTGATTGTCAGATGAAATGGATAGTAAACATGAAAGGAATGGGAAAGAAACTCCCATCCGTTCCGTAAGTAAATGGTACAGCAAAACCTGTGTAAAACGGCCACCCAAAAATAGACAAAAAAAATCATAATGAAAGGAAGATCGAAAGTATTGCAGAATGGTCCAAGGGCTATACGTTTGATCTGAATTAAGATATAGTTGGCTTTGAAACCCCCTTTTTTGGTCTTTTTGAGAGTAACCGCTTAAGACAGGTTTTACTGCACTCAATTTGTTGTTGTGTTATGTCATGGCTCATATGTTAAATTGTCAAATGCAGTTCTTTATGCGATCTTTTTTAAAGATGCAAAAATACATCACTGCATCGACCGGGCCGCGTAGCGCAGTCGGTAACGTGTCTGGCAACAGATGCGAGTCTGACTGCAGATCCAGGGGTCGCGAGTTCGATCCCGGTCCGGTCCCATACTTTCGTGGAGATTGATCATGAAATAATTTCTACGGTCATTCTCACCTTCCGCTGAATCATTCAAGAAGGGTTGTTGTCAGTTACAAGCGAAAGTATGTGCACGAAGTACTGGTTAACTGCTTGTTCAAGCTTGCCCAGGAAAAAGTGTGGTTAGGTGAACTGACCGTCCCGCAATGACCATAGCTGTTGACTTGGGACGTAAAGCAACAAAACAAACAAACAAATCACTCCATCGCCACTGTATCCCCACAGTACCCTTACTTTATCCCCGCTGTGCCCCTACTCTAGTCCCTGTGTATACGCACTGTAATCCTACTGTATCCCACTGTGTTTCCACCATATCCCCACCTTATCACCACTGTCTAAAATACAAATATATGGCGACTTGTATTGCGACTTCGTATTTTAGAATTTTGAAATCATGACCCGGAAATACCACAACTACAGACCAAAGAACAACCCACGGTGGCGCGAGGAAGGGACACACTACACTTATAGTCAAACGACAGCAAGAATACAATAAAGCAAAGTATCCTGCTCGCTCTTACTCAGCGAGGTGATTGTAAAACTTTAAAGGATAGAAAGCAACAGAGAAATCATTTTGTACTCACACTGCCAATACAGTTAACTTTGTTGATATTGTTTGTTCGCTGCCTATGTGTCTGTCAGTCAGTCTGTACATTTACTTTCACGTGTGTGTATGTGTGTGTGTGTGCCAGCTACATGATTAACATAATTTTTATATAGTGGTTCAAATGCATATGAAAATTCTACTTTGTGTGGGTTTCATATTTTCTGCATTTCACGCAGTGGTTCACCATTAAGGGTTAACTATATGCTCATATGCTGACTAATTGTCGTGTCTATTTTTAGATGTGAGTATCCCGCAGAACACAGAGGGAAGAATCTATTGACCATTCCGTCGGACCATCTCAGATGTAGACCCTCATCTTTCACAATAGTGCTACTTGCTTCCCTTTCCATGGTGGTTGCATTTTGCTTTATGATGTTGGTATACTTCGTTCTACACAGAAAGAAATGTTCACTCGCAACCAAGATGCGAATGTTTCAGAAAGCTCGTTATGTAGCGGTAAATGCTAAAGATGAGAACAGCTACAATGCGGATATGAAGAAGCCATTAAGGGATGGGAGAGAATTTTACGCGTAAACGCTACACGTGTGTATGTGAGGTTTGACATACAACACTTGATGTACATATACAATTACAATATACTCCAGCCTTTTGCATATATGACTGTATCACTGAAAATAGACATAAAACGGCCATTTATAAACCAAAACATGTTATATTGAATATGTTGATGTCTACATGTAAATGATTTAGTGTTCATTTTGTTTAAAGATTCCTTCAGATACATTTGGTTGTACGAATGTAGCCAAACATGACTTAGTGCACGATGTGGATGCTATATTTGACCTTTGTCAACAGCTACATGTTACAGCATATGAAAATATAATGTTACAGCATATGAAAATATAATGTTACAGCATATGCAAATATAATGTCACAGCAAATGAAAATATAATGTTACAGCATGTGAAAATATATTGTTATATGACTCCTATAAAAGACCTCCTCTGATTGGCTGAAACTAGCTCGAACTGGTTGTGACAGATCATGATGCCAAACAGTGATGAGCTAAAGACAGGTTAACAAGTGTTGTCAGTCTTGACAGAGAGCTAAAAATAGATTGAACTAAATCTAGCCCAGGTGACATGGCTTTTGTCAGAGCCTACAGAGAGCTAAAAATAGACATTGAAACACTGAATGGTTTTTTATGTATATTTCACAAGTAAAATGTTTGTTCATTTTATGAGAACAGCATTTAACCCATTTATGCCGAATGGAATTTCCCATCTTTTTCAATTGGAACAGTCCATTTCTGTTTTAAGGGATGTTAGGTGGTATTTTTCATTTTAATTCAAGTTTTAATAGAAAATTCTGCAATCAAACAGTTGAGACCCTGATCAGACGCCGCATTCTGTGGCGTCTGATCTGGACGCGCTATTTGCCTATGTCCCACATAAAGGACGCTAGGCATATATGGGTTAAAATGCAATTATTTTGCTTATCTCATAAGAGTTGCAGAAATTTGGGAAGTAGATTGTTGAAATACTCGTCCTAGTGAAAGTGCACAAGGAACATCTGACTCGAGTAAATTTATAAATATGAAAACACTTTAAATAAAACTAGGAAAAGAGAGACAGTGTCATATAACAAAACAATTGGTGCATTCTTTTTCAGTTAACATCAGGATTAGTCAACCCTCGAAAGTGATGTACACCTCGGCTTTGCCTCAGTGAACATCACTGTTCTCGGGTTGACAAATCCTGATGTTAACCTCAAAAGAATGCATCAATTGTATAATGTTACAGCATATGAAAATATAATGTTACAGCATATGAAAATATAATGTTACAGCATATGAAAATATAATGTTACAGCATATGAAAATATAATGTTACAGCATATGAAAATGTCTGAAATATGAGCGGTGCCTGGAAAACCATCACTCATATTTAAGTCGTGAGTTGAAAGATAACATTACAGAGCGCATTACATCCAATACATCATGCACTAGGTCATGTATGTGCATGTAAATACCCCATTTAAGCATAGTTTATATGAAAAAATCGAAACAAATGGTGACCACTAAAATATATTACTCTTTTTAGTCTTTTTTCTTTAATTTTATTTTTCCATGAAACATGTAACATACACAACATATATTTACATATTTAACATTTTAGCCATTGTCTAATTATCTTTATGCACATTGCTTTGTTTGTTTTTAATGTTCTTTATATAGATATGGGAGAGGTAGGGTGCTCAGCTCATGTGAAGATGGAACCTATCACACGTGCTTCGCTCGACAGGCCCCAAAATGACAAGAGTTGGTTAATTTGATGCATCTTCTTTTGTATCTTGTTATTAATATTGGCTGCCATATATGCTAGAACTCAAGTTAAGAAAAAACGTATATTTTATAAGTAGTTTCCTTGCCTTTCAACAGGATATAAATATTCTACAATCATTAAACGTATATGTCACTAAAACAGTATACATAGACGTCCTATTTTAATATGATTTGGGCGTTACCTTATTTCTACTACATGTACTTACTTTACATTCCATCGCTGGACTGTAAATAATCTGGCACAAATTACAACAGTTACTCACTTAAAGGTATAATGTACGAAACTGTCTACCTGTTTTTAAAGGAACATGACCAGTCAGGAGGCATGACTTGCTTAGAAAAAAAACACTTTTAATCAACACTTATCTGAATCAGTAAATGCGATGTTTAATATGATATTGTATTTTATCAGTCACCCCTAATATTACTAATATTAACTGAATTGTTTCATCATAACCTAATAAACGTTTCCTATCTCACGGCATGTTACCTTTATCAGGTCATGATGACGTTGCACTTTCTGAATGACGTCGCCAATGACACTGAATCAACACAGAAATAAGAAATTACGTCATAATCGCTAGTTTGAAGAGTGTTTAAAAATGGGTAAACTGATAAATAGAATACCAGGTTCGCGTCTTTTGATATCAAGTTTACCAGGCTCGGCTTTGAGAACGCATGTTGAATCGCTCGGCAAGCCTCGCGATGTCAACAAGCGTTCTCAAAGCCTTGCCTGGTAAACTTGATATCAAATGACACTCACCTAGTATTCTCTATTTATGCAATGTGATTGCTTGGTTGTTTCCCCGTGATGATACCTTGCATAACAGGCGGCCTCCACGCCGCGTTATATATCAATTTTGTGTTTTACAACAGCATAAGCTAGGGGGAAGATTTGGTCAGTGAAATTAATTTAAGTTCCCCACTCCCCCTCAGCTTCAGCTCTTTGCTGTCCGTTCTAAGGCTGTAATTTTGCTGCTGTTTATTTATTGTTTATTGTCACTCCCAATTTGTGTGGGAGTTTCGTGTTTGGTCCTAGGATTGTGCAGTACTTTGTGTTTTTTTCTGGTTTTGGAATCATCTCGCTGAGGAAGAGAGAGGTGGTTGCTTTACTTTTGTTATCTTCTGGATATTATGTTGCTATCATATTCCTTTGCCTCTTCCTCAAGGTACATTGGGTTGTTCTGTGGTGTGTGATTGTGGCAATTCCTGTCACACCCACTTGCTTATTCATATTTCTGCATTTTCCATAACTGACAAAATAAAAGGACCTCTAACGGTGGTAATGGGAATCACAGTGTAGTGCTGCCTATAATTTTGATAGAAATTAAAGTCGACCAAATGCTTCCATCTTCATATATAAGCTCGCTGTTGGCCCCCATTTTATGATATCGCATTTCATTTCCTATTTTCATGAATGTACGGCTTTATTTTGGGGCTAAAATGGTTACATTTTGCATTATACACATAGGAAATAGAAAAATATTTTTAAACATCATTCTCTCTCCCCCCCCCCCGAGTTCCAACTCATCCTTTTGCACGTAAGTGTGTTTCCATATTTTACATAATATATACGAAAAGCTAGCTGGAACTTGGGGGGGGGGTTGATATCCCACAGCCCAAAATGTGACAACTGGGCGAGCCCGAACATTAGCATTTGGATTTTTGGTGTGCTCTCCTGCAAATCTTTTTTTTCCAGTTTTATGAAATAATTAGTACAAGTAAGCTTCCTTTCCATAGCCCATTAATCAAAAAATATTACAATGTTATTAGCGAATTTTTCGATAAATTATGAAAACTGTCCTTTTACTAAGTTCAGTTGGTAGATTATTTTGCACTGATACTGTATCTATCCAATACACATAAACTACATGGCCTTTGACTAGGTGTACTTTACGTATGGATGAATGGTTATAGTGCGTTGCTCTATAATATTGCACCAGGTAAGTACATTGTCATCAAGGTTGAATATGGACTACAGTTGCAATTCAAAATATTTCTATACAAATCAGATAGAAAAAAACAACAACAAAAATAATCACTAAAATGCTCATGATTGTGGACTTAAAATACATTCACTGTGATTTGTAATCGAGTAATGATGATATAATACCCTTACAGGTAAAATAATAGATTTCTAAATGTTTTGGCGAAGTCAAATTTTGCAACCCCTACCCCTTTGGTAGGGTCTCCTGTTTCGTTGTATGGGTTTGCATGTCTAATTATAACCTAAATTCATTCCTAATACATCAGTGGTATCTTATGCATAGGGAAGTTTTGGGAAGCATCGGAAAAATAGGCAGATACCCTATCAAAGTGTCAAAGGTCCTTTTCTACACAGTGAAAACGTATTAATATATTCCATTCATTAACTTAGTTAAAACCCAGAATAACGGTTTGAAATCATATGATTTATAAATATTCTAATAATAAATAATAATATGTTAAAATTTAGTTATTATGTATTATCACATGACGTCGCGTCTGGAAGCGATATAGCGTCATGCAATAAACTTGATAAACCATTACTCTAATGCACATGCAGATCGCTCCCTTGGTGGAAGAAGTTGCTAACTAACATGCTCAACAAAATTTGGATATTTTAGATTTTACAATGCTATACACGGTATTTTTCATTTCACAAATTATCATGGCTGTATTGCTTTAACAGAACTTATGGTAACAAAATTTCATTTGGTTCTATGTGCATATCTTTAATTTTGTTAGGGGCAAAAGGTGCTATTTGCTGTTTAATTTGTGGCAGAAGGTGCTACATTGCACATACCACCTTATGATTGGAAGCAAAGTGTGGCCATTGTTAAAGTAAGTAAGGGTACAAAGATCAGGAATCGATACAATCAAGTACCACACCTGACCAAGGATACCGATTGGAAAGTGATAAACTCACAGTTAGACACCGCAAACGGGAGCCAAGAGGTCAGCCCTTTCCCAGCAAGTTACCACAAGGCACAAATAAACAGACGCACACAAAGGCATAACAAACAGAGGACAGAAAAAAACATAAAATATTCACAAAAGAAGTACCGCCTTGGAACGGTCAGTAAAATATTTTGCTGAGGGCTTAAAACAGTTTCACAGCGCCGACCTCACCCTTTATTCAGATGTGTATCAAGACACATAGACTTTTGGTTTGAATGAACGAACCCTAACGTATCAATGCATCATCTCCAAGAACATATAAATCAAACTATCAAAAGGAGATAAAGCAAAGATAAGGACTCAACAGTTAAACAATAAAACTGAATACTGGAGCAAAAGATATTCTACAGGTAAACCCTGGCGGGCCTGAGAAAAAGCCAAAGCATCAGGCCCCTAACATCTCGTCAATAGATAAGTCTTTAAATCGGGACCGTCATAGAGTCTGAAGTCCGCCCCACCGGCGTGCAATTTAAGAAGAAAGCAAAGTTGCCAACTGTGATTGGGTTGACCACCAAACATGCAGTCTTTTGCAATACATTAATGTTATAGCCAATCTTTTTATAATGGGAATATATTTTAATGAACTATTAACTGTTGTTAAGAGTTAAAAGTTGGTTTATGACAAATAACGCATTTTGCTTTAACCAAAATGATTACAAAAATACATTATTTGGTGAAAAGGATACCATTTGACAGATAACAGCTTTTTCATTCAAGATGCATACAGCTTTTTTTGACAAAAGGTGCCATTTGTGAAACAACACTTTTTCATTCAACACAAACTTTTTTTCTCATATAGAGATATCACATTCTTACAAGGGTTTACCTGGCCTAAAAACAGATGCCAAATTCTTACATTAGTAATGTCATAGGTTGAAATAAAGAATAGCAAATATAGAGTGTTTTGTTATGTTTTATGACCATCTCTTACTGTCCCATCCCTGTTTGTCCTTACTTAAATGATTGCATGGCGTGTTTTAGAACTAACTTGTGTTAAAGTCCGACCAGATAAGAAAGACTGGGCGGTTCTTAGCTAAGATCCTCCCTCGGACATTTCCATATAAAAATCGGTAAGACAGAGTGAATGTATTCACCTGTGAAACGCTTTACATTATACCTGTGTATACCTGTATTAGTTTTGAGCCCATTGTGAGAAAAAGGCATTTCGAATTAATTTTGAGAACAAGGAGACTGACTAATTTAGATATATACCCTCAGAAAATGCTTGAAATTTTAATTATTTTGAATATTAAAATAAAATAATGGTCCGCAATGAAATTTTTATCACATTTACGTTTTACTATTAATTAGTCAGCAAATGAGATGATGGTTCTTGTTACATCGGCGTGTGGCGAAGTTTCCGACACGTCTTCATGTATATATGACCTCGCAAGGGCTTTCTGGCGCTTTTCGCATAAACAAAGTATGCAAGTTGAAGAAGAATCCGAACAACTTTTAGACATATAGCCAGAATGAGCGATTATTAGAGGCTTTTGCGGACATGCGTTAATAATGTTTGTATGCCATTTTCTCATGATCCAGGTACTTAACCCTTGTCCCGCTGAATTCTAATTGGTGATTTTTATTAGTTAATCGGGTTTAAAAATCAAACCATACAGACAAAATTGGAAGATAGTGCAAACCTCTCCTCCCCCAAACTTTTCACAACATACATGTATCTATCCCGGTAAATAAAATGCAGAAGGTTCCCAGCAGCAGCATACTTAAGATAATCGTTTACCAGGCATGCTAAGGTATAGAGTTGGTCACCTTTGTCGTCTGCACTTCAGTTGGTTGCACGAGTAAAGCGTTCATAGGCTATTACACCCGATTTACTGTAGACTAGTCTTATTTGACAGTGTTTGACAGCGCTCTGTCGGACACGCCCAGTCTCTGTTAGCTGGTCGCACTATACGAGACCTGTTTTATGTTTATTTGAACAAATGTGAATGTCATTTTTCGAGGTTGCATGTAAATAAGATAAATAACTTTTGCTTTCTCTTATATAACGGACGTGTCCCTCGTATGACCAAATAGATAAATAGGCAATTTAAAGCATAACCATAACACGGCATCCCAAAATACACGCCCACCCCGCTTTTACTGATTTTAAGAGCTAAAACGGGTGTATTTCTAATGAAAATGCATAAAGAAGTGTTCAAATTTCTTTAAAGCTTAAAAAGGAGCATTCAGTCTATTATTCAAATAAAAACAACTTCAATGCGCCTGCTTTTGCTTGACAACTGGGCTTTATAAGTTCTACCATACGAGTGCCTAAATTGGCATTCCATGTATAAATAAGTCCTGGAAGAAGTGTGAAAAACAAATTCTCAAAACTCACAGCCCACACAAGTTCTTAAATACAGTAGTTCAAGAGTATATCGCCAATAAAATTGATCACCAAATATTGCATTCATGTATTTTGCCTACAATTTAGTGTTGCTTTGGAAACTGTAAACCCCAAAATTTGATGTTTAAGTTGCTTCAAAAAAGTAAATATCCAACGGAAATGTTTTATTTCCTAGCAGAACACACTTTAATCATTTATGTACGATTTATTATAGGTTTCAAGAGAAAAATTTCACCCCTTTAAGAGAAATCGTTCGAGAACGATTTTGAACATTTCGTTTCAGACAGCATATTTACAACGCTTAAACTTTGACTACTCATCTTCAGAGACTGTTTCAATCCAGGGAATAAAGTTAAGAGCTATTTTCTTGGTGACTGTGCATTCCTGGAGGTCTGATTAACCAATGAAAACTTATTATTATTAAATATAATAAGAAATAAATGAAATACGGCAATTTCAAATTTGTTCAAATAAACATGAAACACCTCTTGTACTAACGACCACTCAGGTGTGTACGTATATCTGCATAGGTATTTATCATGCTTGGCTGCAGATATGTTTAGACTTTGATAGTGAAGACATTGAATTTAGGCTTCACTTCTATACATGTTTGGTATGCATTTTTATTATATGTAACTGTATATTGCAGGTTAGTATAGGTCTATACTGGTATACAAAGGGGTTGCTAAACGTGATTTTATAAGGTCTGTTCTTGCAAGCCTATTCTTTGTTGAAGTTGAATCCAGCTGGCGCCAACGTAAATTGCAAGCTTAAAGCTGCATTTCAATGATTAACCTGCTAAAAGTGTTTGTCTTATGTTGTTGAGTAGCAAAAGGTTTATTCTTCTTATATCACGCTAGCTAGTAACATCTTCAAACAAACAAAAACGTTAATTTGTGTTATGGTATATATCGTAGAAAAAGTGTGACTTTTTGAAATGGGGGTACCTTTTCTCTAGCTTCGTCCGTGCAAGGAGTACACGTCATTTTTAAATGAAATAACTTGCAGAGTCTCGGCAAAGTATTGCTGCACTTAAAGAAACATGAATGTTGTATACTCTATGTTTCACTTTCTTAACTAGCGTAAAAATATAAGGTGACCAATAATCAGTTGGTCTTAGTATAGTTCTGGCTTACTGTCATAGGTTGAAATGAAGCATATAAAATATATAGTGTTTTGTTATGTTTTATGACAATCTCTTACTGTCCCATCCCTGTTTGTCCTTACTTAACTTATTGTGATAATACATTCATACAAAGAAATGCCACATTTTACATAGAGATGTCTCACTCTTTATTTCTTATACACAGACTATTTCACATTTTAATGATGTCACATCCTTTCAGACGAATGTCAAATTCTTATACATACATATGCTACATTCTGACATGCATATGCCACTTTCTTGCCTATTCAGGATGTCATATTTTTACACAATGTAAGAAAGGCGGCAAAGATCAGGATACAATCAAGTACCACACCTGACCCAGGTTACCACATTGGAAAGTGAAAAAAACAATTAAACATCACAAACAAGAGCCAAGAAGTCAGCCCTTTCCAAGCAGGTGACCACAAGGCAGCAATTTACAGACGCGAAAGCATGACAAACACAATACATTAATAACACAAATGATCCATAAAAGAGGTACCGTCTTGGAACGGTCATAAAATATTTTGCTGGAGGGCTTAAACCGGTTTCATGGTGCCAACCTCACCCTTAGTCCAGATGTGTATCAAGACATATAGATATTTGCTTTGTATGAAATACCCTAACTTATACATGCATCATCTCCTAGAACATACAAATCAAGATATAAAAAAGGAGATAAAGCAAAGACAAGGACTCAACAGTACATTAAACTGAATAACGGAGCAAAAGAAATCCAACAGGCTAACCCCAGCCAAAGCATCAGGTCCCTACCATCTCATCAATAGATAAGTCTTTAAGACGGAACCGTCATAGAGTCTGAAGTCCGACCCATCAGCATGCAATTAAAAAGGAAAGCAAAGTTGCCAACCGTGATTGGGTTGACCACCAAGCATGCAGTCTATTGAAATACATTAATGTTATAGCCAATCTTTTTATAATGGGATATTATTTTAATAAATTGCACTGAAAAATTATTAGAGCCAACAATCTTCTTCAATTTATACACCAAGTCACCATAGAACCCAGGTTCTGAAAGTCCTTGGAGCAAGAGAGATTTAAGTCCAACTTGGAATATCATATTCTTACATAAAAATATGGCATATACTAAAATACATAATATCATACCTTTTGACATAGGTCACATTCTTAAATACAGATGTCACATTCTTACATTGAGATGACACATTCTTACATAGTAGTTAATTATATTCTTATATTGAGATGACATATCATCTTGCATAAAGATGTCACACTGAGTCTCATATAACATTGAGATATCACAGTCTTACATACAGATGTCACATGATACATACATGTCTCATTCTTACATACATTTGTACATACAGATGTTACATCCTTACATATATATGTTACATTCTTACATAGAGATGTCATACTCGTGTATTGGGGTGTCACTCTCGTACAAACTGATATTCTTACATAGAGATGTTACATTCGTACATAGAGATATCGCAATTTTACATAGAGATGTCACAATACTACATACAAATGACAAATTTAACACAGAGATGCCACATCCTTACATACAGATATGGTAAAGGTTCATGTTTCACAGGGTGCAGAAAAATCCCGTACATTGGAGGTGGGAATCGAACCTGGGCCGCAGGATCTAAAGTCAAACACTCTACCACGTCACTGTAAAAGCCAGCTTCGTAGAAGTGTGCTATATACATATCCATACTACATATTCCCCTGATGTAAATAGCATCGTCCCCCAATCTGCTCAGGACGACGCTGAATTCTCGAGGCATTCTCCCTTGGTTGCTCGGAACTCATTATGCAGACCAATACTGAGCCATCAAATGTCACAGGGTGCAGAAAAATCCCAAACCGCTCGAGGCAGGAATCAAACCTGGGCCGCAGAGCTAAAGGCAACACTCTACCACGTTGCTGTAAAAACCGGCTGCTACCGCAAGGCAGTAAAAGTGTGTTTTATATATATCAATACTACACATGAATATCTTAAATTTTAACATACAGATGTAACATTATTACATAAAAATGTCATTTTCTTACACACAGATGTCACATTCTTACATTATCATAATAGAGGTCACATTCTAACATAGTGATATAGAGATGTCACATTCGGACATACAGATTCCAAATTCTCACATTCAGATATAACACATTCGTACCTCGAGAGGTCACATTCAAACATAGAGATGCCAAATTCTTACATAGGATGTCATAAGTATATTTAAGAACTGGAACCATTCTTTCGTAGAGATATTTCACATTCTAATATTGCGATGACATATAATCTTACTTAGAGGTGCGCATACTTACACAGAGATGTCATATAAATCCATACAGATTTCATATTTTAACATAGAGATGTTACATTCTTACATAAAGATGCTATATTCTTACATGGAGATGTAAAATTCTTACATACATATTTCACATTCTCTGATTGTGATATAGAGATGTAACATTCATGCATTGAGATGTCATATTAATACATACAGATGTCACATTTATACATAGAAATGTCACAGTCTTACATATAGATATTACATTCATTTATACAGATGCCACTTTCGTACCCAGAGTTGTCACATTCTTACATAGAGATGTCACATTCCTAAATAGCGGTATCATATTCTTTTTACAGATGTCATATTCTTAAATTGAAATGTCACATTCATGCATAAAGATGGTACAGTCGTAAACATAGAAGTCGCATTCTTACATGCAGATGTTACAGTGTATAAAGATATGTCACATATTTTCATAGAGATGTCATACTCTTACGTTAAGATGCCACATTTCTACAGCTAGATTAATTATTGTTAAATAGAGATGCCATGTTCTTACATTGAAATGCCTCAAATCTACATAGTGATGTCACATTCTTATTTATATATATCACATTCTTATATACAGATGTCACATTTGTATATAAATGGCCCCTTTTGCTACGTCCATGATTACAAGCACTACATTCTTTGATGACAAAAGGTATCATTCGACAAAAAACACCTTTCTCTTTAACGATAGAATACAACTCTGTTAAGACAAAATGTGTAATTTGTCAAATAGCGCTTTTTAATTCAACACATAACGTCGGTTGCAAAAGGTGCTTTGTGACACATTACCCTTTTTTCTTCTCATAATTGAGGAGTTGACGGATGCAAAAGGATCTATTTACAAAAGGGGAAATAACTTTCAATTTAAGCCTCATTATTTTAAACTAGTTTCAAAAGAAACTATACACCCATACACTGTGCCTAATATCAACACTAATCATTTATATGGTGAGCCTGATTTTTCAGAATGCTACACCTTTAAACGCATTTTTCTCAAAAGTATGTCAAGTGCACTTACAATGTAGCCCCATCTGCTGTTAAGGGGGAGAGATGTTACACGTCGCCTGATATGATAGCGTCATAAATTTGAAACAGTATTATCCTGCGATGTACTGTCGCAAACTCGACGACGTTACGTAACGTCTTTTTTCATTGGCTGACAAGAGGTTTTATGTAGCTGGCAAGCGGCTTGATGTAGTTAATACCTGTAGCCACTGGAGACGGAAACATACTACATGTTCACTGTTTTTTTTAAGAAAAATATTGTTATGGGTGCATTAAAATTCTATTTTTTTTATTTTGGGAGGTATATCGTCGGATATACGTCCGGAAATCACGTGTTTGCGTCGTCGTAAGACTAAATTTCCGACCGTATATTTGACGATATACCTCATCAAATGACAATTTTGAATACAGTTATCCCCTTAAAGGTTTACATAATTAGTAACGTTACGTAATGGCGTCCATATTAATGTTGCATAAAATATGACAAATAACGGAGGAGCTTATTTCACGCATTTTTATGAACATTAGAAAACTGTAGAAATCATATCACATTAAAACTCGTGACAAATGCATTAGGTATCACTAATTATTACCCAACCGTCTATATACGGAGTTATTGTCTATTTTTTGCTATGTCATGAGTCACTGAACTATTCCACCGGTCAATAAAAATGACTATAGACTGGCACTATACCATGGGCCTGGTTTCCCGCTTCCCTGTTAAAAACACACAGGCGCTTATTATCATGAGCGACGACGATGCGCGTACGGTTCGTTTATGAAAGTAGACGTTATGCAACAATGGTGAAAATGAGGCATGGTTTGGCAACTTTAAACTCAAATAACTCCGTTGTTTATGGTCAGAAACATAAAGTGTGGCCACTCTTTTTCTTAGTTAGAACGAGCGGAACATTTTGAGACCAAAATTGAGCAAATTTGGTGAAATTTTCTGTTTTGCAACAAAACCGCATCGTATATAGCAACGCTATTCAAGGAACGCTGCTAAGTATTTCATCAAATGGGTTGGGTAATAAAACAGTTATTTCATGCCTGTTTGTAGTATAGTCAAACTCTTACCCCTCAGTACCGTGGACGACCTGATGCACCATTGCACTCGGCCTTCGGTCTCGTGCAATAGTGCATCAGGTCGACCACGGCACCTCGGGGTAATAGTTTAGACTATACAACAAACAGGCATGAAATAACTGTATAATATACGTATACATGTACTGCTGTTTAGTGGGCTAGATGTCGATAATTTTGTCAGTGGTTTCATGCATTCAGAATTTTGTTTCAATGAGCAATCCAAAGAGAGTAGGCAGCTAATCACGCTCTCTAGAGCCTTCGTTAGTCATCTGTTTGTACATGTACCAGTTGATACGGGGCTACGAAAAATTGACGTTAAGAACTCATAACTTCGTTGCATTGCACAACAGTTCCAAAGTGCTCTACGTGTCGCACGTAACACTTATGGGAGAGAATTTGTACAAATTGAACAGTTTGGACTGAAAGGTTCTGACCAACCAAAATATATACCGATGTTGTTCGGTCGCATGGCGTGCAAGTTTGCGTCATCTGCTCGCCCATCATTACATGTAAAACTAGCAGTATAGTAGTAATGGAGCGATCGATGAAAAAATCAAATAGTGATTACGCTTGATGAAACAATTTTGAGAATTTTCAACTGTTGATTTCAGAAAATCTGAGTTTTTCCAAATCTGGGGACTTTTTATCCTGAAAAAAAGCTAAGTTCTTTTCAGGCTTAAAAGTCCCGGTCCCCAGAGTGCCTCCCATTACTACTCAGTATGCATATTTGCCACTTTGGGGTGGGACGCTCATGTTCACAAATCTACTTGTTAACTGACATATTAGTGCTTTAGGAAATGAAATTCAAAGGGTATCGTATACAGAACAAATGTAAACAAAAATGGCGTGTACGAACAACTTGGACTATTATTTCACTTATTCCACCATTCTTACGTACGACACACTGTCTTGACCTGATATATATGCATACCAAATATCTTCAAAACATCTCAATGGGTGTAAGGCCTGAAAGGGAGAGCAACCATTCTTGCACGCGGCACACCGTTGTACGTATTAAAGTTATTGAGCGCACAAGCTTTTGTCAGGCGGACAGGCGGACTGACGGACGTTCTCACGAAAAGATTCAAGTAGGGTATAAGTATGTTAAAAAGAGTACCCAACAAGGCAAATCAATTTTCGGATATTTAAAGTAGTCAACAAGGGTCTATTCGTGCGTACTGACAGACGGACAGACGGACGGACGCCAGGCTGATCGTTTTATCCGTTGGGGGATAAAAAAGAAAAACGGAGGTCACTTAAAACCTGGATGCACAGTAAGATATCCACTGTTCGGACTAAAACAATATAATATTATTTCAAATTGATCATATTGAATAAATTATAGTGTACGAATTATTATAATAATGTATGAACAGATCACTCTTTATCTAAATAATTCAATTCTCAAGTTTCAGGGTTAGTCAGGGTGGTATATAGATGCCTGTCTGGACGTTACCGTAGTTAATCATGCTAATCAACTGCTTCGACAGTGAGAGAGTGTGTTGAAAATAAATGTTAAAGCGATCATTTTATTATTTTGTTTCCTGTGACCCTTGCTACATGTATTGGCTGAGTTGATATATTGATTTTGAATAGTCAGGTGTGTATAGATTTTTTTTAAATAAAAAAGAATATCAATATAGGAGGAGTGTAAACATACACCTTCATGACACACATAAGCGATTCTCCACACAATCAAACTTGATTCATTACATGTAACCAACTAAAGGTATGTTATTCCTTTTCATTTTTATGTTTTATGCATTATTGTGAGTGGTAGTACGCGTCTTGATTTCCCAGTATTTAAATAGAGAACATTGTAAATGCATCGTAAAATGGAATCTCTCCTGTAAAATGCTTTCTTTATTTAATTAGCGTTTTTAGCAGCCAAACATACATTCAACAAGTTCTCTTACAGTAAAACCTGTCTTAAACGGTCACTTGAAAATAGACAACACAAGGTTTTAAAGACAAATGAGCCAGTGCATGAGATTTCCAACAATGTGGTATGTGCGACCAGCAAAGCATCAGATCAGCTTGAGCATATGCGCAGTCTTTGCTAGTCGCTTGAATATTCTATGGGTGTAAAGCTACTGACTGAATACCATTTGGAGTTTCTAAGCTTAAAAGGATCCTGCAGAATCTCGTGCTAGTCTACACATGTCAAAATACCACATTGTTGGAAATCTCATGCCACGGCTCAAATGGTAGCTTAATGAAGGTCGAAAGTATTGCAAAATGCTCTCTTGGAGCATTCTGCAATACTTTAGACATGCATTAAGCTATAATCGGTCTTGAAAACCAATTTTAGGTATTCTTCTGAGTGACCGCTTAAGACATGTTTTATTGTAATAGATTGTTCTCTTAACCCTAGAAGCATATACCATAATTGCAGCGCTCGGACGTTTCCCTTCATGCATTAATGGATTATTTCGTCTTGTTAAATACAATACAATTGTGAAGGTTCATTGTATATATCGAAAATCACAGTTATAATTTCCAAATAAGAAATGCATCTCTTTCTTTGAAGACAGTTTGTGTCTAAACAAACAGTGCTGATCATGGCGAAATGCCGCTTTATGCAGCATTTCGTCTGGGTCTTCACTGTTCTCTTAACCCTTAAAGCAAAAACCATAATTGCAGCGCAGCTGACGTTTGCAAAACGTTTGCTAACCCCTTATGTATTTCTTCTTGTTTAATACAATACAATTGTGAAGGTTCATTGTATATATCTAGGGTCACATGTAATAATTTCAAAATAAATAATATATATTTCTTTCTCTGAAGATCGTTTGTGTCTAATCAAACGGTGTAGACACTGTGTACAAATCTACGGCACCGTCAAGAAGAGTCACAGAACACTAACAGTTACAAGACATCATGACAACAATAACAGTAAAAGCAACAAGCTCTCTCTTCCCAATCAAAATTATTGCGAAACTAGAAAGGAGAATAAGTACTGCGCAGCAAAAACAAAGACCAAAAACAGAGCCTCCACAAACAATAGGAACAATAATAAACAATGAATCAACAGCCTTAGGACCGACAGCAACTTAGACCAGACTGGGGACCCTTCAATGCATTTTACTGGTACTAAAGTTCCCCCTAGAGTCTGTTAATTTTAAAGCGCAAACATTGTTTAGCTCGCATGGTGGCATCCTGACTTTTGCAATGTATCGTCAAACAGTGCAGAACCAGACCTGCAAACCAAACATCTATGCGTTTTGATGCACATCTGAACTAAGGGTGAGGTTGGCACCGTGAAACCGGTTTAAGCCCTCCAGTAAAATAATTTTACTGACATTCCAAGGCGGTACTTCTTTTGTAGATCATTTGTGTTATGTATGCATTGTGTTTGCCATGCTTTCAGGTCTGTTCATTGCTGCCCTGTGGTCACCTGCTGGGAAAGGGTTGACCTCTGGAATCTTGTTTAATTGTGTTTTGTCACTTTCCCATGTGGTATCCTGGGTCAGATGTGGTACTTGATTGTATTGATTCCAGATCTTTGCCGCCTTTCCTACTCTGAGAGGCCACAGAACGCGGCGTCTGATAAGGTTCTTCATTATTTGCTTCCAGAATGCATTCTAAAATTTGAATGAAACTGAAAATAACTACTAAACAGCCCTTGAATTCGAAAAGGATTCATTCAATTGATGACGGGGAAAATTCCATTATGTATAAATGGGTTAACTTCCTGTACATTTTGAAAAGTAAGTGAGTCTGGCTAACGATTCCACAATGCCACTACAGACCAAATGAAAGTCCAATAAAAACCCACTTTAATTGCAAACTGTACTAGTAATTCTTTCAAAATCAACTACAGTGTTTGCATTTTTAACGGAAAAATCAATATTAATGGAAAATGAGGTTAAAATGAAAAAAAAAAAGCAATTAGCTAATATTCTGTTTAAGCATTTTTAACAACCCCACACATGTGTTTGTGTTTTAACAACAACACAATCAAGGGCGCAGATTTGGCGCCAGTAGAATGAAATTAAGCCCCCTCCCCGATGTCTTAGGCTGTTGTCCGTTCTAAGGCGGTGGTTTTGTGGTTGTTGATTGTTTAATTTATGTACCTCCCATTGTTTGTGGGTGTTCTCTGTTAGGTCTTTGTTTTGCTATGCATTACCTAGTGTCCTATCTAGTTTTGCAATCATCTTGAAGAGGAAGAAAGAGCTGGTTGCTTTGCTTTAATTGTTTTCCTGATGTCTTGTGTTTGTTAGTGTTTTGAGATTCTTCCTCACAGTACCGTGGTTTGATCTGCAGTGTGTGATGTCATACTCACCTTCATTTTTTAATACAACTAATCATTATAATATTCATGATTTTGGAGTTGAAAATACATTGTTATCAAGTAATAATGTTATAGAAACGTTACACATGAAAAAAATGGATTACTGAATGGTTTGGTAAAGTGGAATTTTGCAACCCCTACCCCCTTTGGTAGACTATCCTGTTTTATCATAGGAATCAGCCTGTCTAATTATTACTGATCCATCAAACGTTTTATCCAAGAGGATACCAGTGATATCTTAAGCTTAGGGAAGTTTTGGGAACACTCTGAAAACTAGGCAGAAACACTATCAAAATGTAACTCTCGACCAAAGAGTTTACATAGAGGATCTTATTTGAGTACTCATACATGTATTTTATTGAATGTATTAAACTAGTCGGGAACAAGAGATATTATGCAATACTTGTCGAGCTTGTTATCTCTTTTTTGCAATGAGTGCAATAAATTCAATAATACAGGAGAACGACTGTTAGATTGTACTGATCATTTGGCATTAAAATTACGTTGAAATCTCATTTATGGTGTATAAGAGATAAGATTTTGTCATTGTATACGCAACGTTGCTATGGACGTCATAACGTTTCCAGAAAATCTGTAAACCACTAGTGGTTTAACGATTTTAATGCATGACGTTATTTTACTGCCAGACGTAACGTCTTAAGATAATCTACTTTCTGTCAGAAGGTGAATTCAATTCCTTGACTTAGGTCACCTAAATTTGCAGTATCATCGCCTTTTACTGTTAATTAGAGTGGGTTTCTGGATGTTTTATCTCAACGTGACATTGCATCATTAATTGAACTTTTATTACGACGTTCTAAAATATAGATTTCAATATATTTCGAATATGTGGCAGTTTTTCTGTCACTATTATCATTGTGAGTTCATGATGAAAACCGACAGATGCCATGTTTTATCACAACAATATGGCCACGCGACTTGTAACTTATTTTGGGTGTCTCGAGATTGTTGTGTGGCTCTTTATCACGATATCACGGGTTTGTATGCAGTTTGCGAGTGTGGTATTTCCTAACCATACTCATTTTTTTGTTTGTAACCGTTTCACAAGTTTTTGTTCGGAAAAATACTTATTATATGCATCGTCTTTGTCTTATTTTAGGTGTTGGAAACATAGTATGGCCAAGTGTAAATAGGCATGGGAGATAAGCAAGGTAATACTCATTAGTGAGATGGTTTTATATTTATGATCCCAATCTTTAATTGTATTGACTTTTCAAATGGGTTCATGAAAATGATTTTCTTTAACCTGTAATTTGTTCTATTTGTCTTATTTTATGTTGGGACAATTGTGAAGCGCTTCCAACAACAAAACAAAAGAGAAGAAAATCGAGCAAAGAAACAAGCTTTAGTCATCTTCAAGATGGTGACCGAACTATATAATAATAGGGTCTGGACTTCAGATTTTGCGAACAACAAAGGCGCAGACCAGCCTGCGCATCCGCGCAGACTGATCAGCGCCTTTGTTGTTCACTTTTGGAAGGTATCATATCTAAACTAGCAACAGGTGAAATTTCAATTTTCTAGCTAGTCTCTTTAGCTGAGGAGATTAGTTTGAGTCTTGTTTTGTCGGAATTACTGAAGACATGTTTTGTTGCGTTGATGTCAATATAAAGATAACACAATTGAACCCATAAACAAGAACTAAACACAAACGCTAATCCTATTCCACCCTGCCAACAAACTCACACTGAGAATAATATAAAATAAACACGGCAATAGTAAAAGCAGTATCACCACTCTAAAACACACAGCTGTGTCTGCTGCTGGTCAGCTCTGGAAGGGCATGGGGGAAGCTAAATCTATTTTACTGGACAAATATTCCCTTAGATTTTGTTGTTATAATTACACATTCCACTGCTGAGCTCGAGTTAAAGCTGCCTTTCTTACTCAGGGTGCATGTGCCATCACAGTAATCAGATCAAATAACAGCAATGTTAGAAATGAAGACATATTGAGCACTCAGCAAACCACAGCTTAAGTTAGCCACTAGCTGAGCCATGGAGGGACACAATGACGGAGCAACGTGTTTTTTCAGTGCGTTTGTGTGGCCAACAATTTAGGTTATTTTATTACCTACCACAGGAACAAACTTGGGGTCAACATTAAGCATTGAATTGTCCGATGTGTGAAACGCTTTTTTGTGTAAGTTGGTGCGATCACAGCCGTGTTATCTGATCGCATTTGATAGTTGCACAAACATATTTTAAGAATTGTTTAAATTGCAATGGTGTAGCAAGAACGCTGAAAATGTTACGCACATCTAATGGAGACTGCTGGATCAAACAGTAAACGTATTCTATTGTGTCCCTTTTCAAAATGGGAACGTCTCTTAAAAGGAAGGAATTTGCTCCAAGAGGGAGTAAATTCATTCCTTTATGAGCAGTTCTTTATAGAATGGAAAATCCTTTTTATCACATTAAGTGACCTCCCTAGAATGTTACTATTTGTTATTACGTACGTGCGTATCATGCGTAATGGTTGCTACGCCAATGATTCATATACAATATGCATTGTACCTATAGCTTATGTGATGACCAAGTATTGCAAATTCAGAAATTTTCTCGAGAATTTAATTTTCGCGAATTGCATTAAAAGACATATTTGCGTCGCTGAAAATAAGCGACTTGAGCATGAATTACGTATATCAGTAAATGACATAGTGATCTCACCATATCGCGAAAATTTCATTTTCACGAAACTTTGCATATGCGAAGTTTCGCAAAAATTAACCCTTGGGGAAATTTCCGAATTTCCAATGACATAAATGGGTAAAGAGATCAAACTTCAGAAACCCTTTTAAGAACATATTCAAATTATTTTTTTTATTTCCCAAACAACCTGTCTCAAGGGACATAATTATGTAAACAATTTACAGTACTATTTTACAGCTGATTTGTTCATAACGCCATTGCTACTGCTTATAAATTTCAGAGAAACGCCGGAATAAAGCAGCGAAGCTGTACCGGATTCTAGGTGTTCTTCAGCTGATTCTTGGAATTGGCCTTGTGATCTGTGGAGGGGTTGGGACAATATACATGACTAATAATGAATCAGGTGCTCCCTACTATCTTGGCGGCTTTCTTGTAGGAGGATTGGTATGTAATCAGTTATACCATAAAACCATCCATATAAAATTGAGCCACGACATGAGATTTCAAACAATGTGGTGTGTGCGACCAGCAAAGGCTCAGACCAGCCTGCGCATATGCGCAGGCTGATCAGAGCCTTTGCTAGTCGCTTGAATATTTTATGAATATTAAGCTACTGACCGAATATCATTTGGAGTTTCTAAGCTTCAAGAGAGGCTGCACAGGCCCGTCTGAGTCCACATTTGTCATAATGCCACATTGTTTGAAATCACATGACGCGGCTCATTATGCCTTGATTGTTCTGAATGTAATCACTGTTAGCGCAGATCAACATTCCCGTCAGTTTTGTCTGAGCTATGACATTTGTGTTAGGTAACTGGAGATTTGTTACATAAAAACTTCAGTTATGGGATTGTTTCAATATAGCAGTCCGGATTAAAACAATTTAGGTCGTAAACACCATGGATATGGTTTCACGTCATTAGAGCACTTAGTTGTAGGGATATCATGTAGGAACCCCTAGTTACATATTTTATTCACTTAAAAAGATAAATCGACGAGGATGGGATTCGAACCCACGCGGGGAAACCCCAATGGATTAGCAGTCCATCGCCTTAACCACTCGGCCACCTCGTCTTGTCATGCTATTTAAAACATGTACTCCTGTGTTGTCATGAACGACAATATTGAGGCTTGGACCATTCGAGAGGAAGAGGCAGCAGAGCAAAAAGTAAAAGACACACTCATGGAAAGTAGAAAGGAGATAAAGCAAAGAGCTATATCCCTCTCTTCCTTGGCATGATGATTGCAACACTGAAGTGAGAGCTAGGTGTCTTTACTTTAATCGTTTTCATGCGTTCTATGTGTGTGTTTTTATCTGTAATATAATGTAAATGCATCCTCACTGTGCCATTATATTATCCGTGATCTTTGATTATGGTATATTCTGGTCATATAAACCTGTCTTGAAGTTTATGTATTTTGGCAAGAGTAAGGGAAGATGCAATGTCCCTCATGTCTCTAGGACTGTTTTAAGCGGTACCGTGATTCTGTCAGAACTCAAAACTCCTGAATCACCAGAATTTGAAAAATATAAACACTATGTACATGTAGATGCAATGGGATATTTTTTATATCCAATTTCACAGATTATCCCAAAATATACCTTACATGCTTCTCATACTTCTTTTAATAAACATTAATAATCGGTTGAGGTGTCAAGTAATTTTTGGAAAGTATTAATATTTATTATTATTAACGTTTTGGAAGAATGTATTTGATATATTTTAAAGAAGTAATCGTCTTTCATTGTTGAATTTAGGGCAAATTAGAAAATAATGTACATCTGATTCTTTGGTTCCTCCACACGCTGGATTGGAACAGCTGGGATAATCTACAAGATTGTAGCGGTGTAAATGAGAATTTTGGTGGCTAAGGCCTAATCTTATTCTACAATGAATCACTTTACTGAGGCCATGACCATAATGATACAGTTTGTGTTGAACTAGTGGCTCATATAAGGACCTAATTCTTGTTTTAAAGATATTCAGCGACTGTGATTGTTTTACATCGTTTGGTAACTTATTCCAATCATGAGTTGTCTTTGGAAAATAAGATTTGAAAAAGAATTCCCTATGAATTAATTGTACAGGGAAAGAGTTGTTTCTTCGAAGTTGATAGTTATTTGTACTATGTGGTATTAAGTTACATAAATGTTTTAAATATTGAGGGGTCAAGTCATTTAATATTTTATAAAATAAGACAAGCCTTCTATTTGTTATTTTTGGTCATCCTAACTTTTATTGTTTTTCATTGCTGGTGATCCTGAATGTACCGGTGCATAAAAAGCTGGTTTTCCTTTGCAGTTTGTCAAGTTGTTCACTTTCATACATGGTACAAGAATCAGAAATAACATCACAATAATCGTGTAAGGGAAGAATCATGCTTTGGTGTAGCTTATCAAGGCAATATTTCTTGGTAAAATATGTTTTGACATTCGCAAAATTGAGAGTTTTTTGCCGCATTGGCCAGTATTTCATTTATATGCGATAACCATTGTTAATTCCAATTGTTTATGATTATTTACTTCGGTAAGTTTTGTGTCATTTAGAAGTAAGTCAGGATGCATTGCACGTGTTTTCGTTTAGATATTATAATATATTCGTTTTTAGTGCCTTTAAAGTAATTACCATTGAGTATTATAGACGGAGAGTTTGAGCAAATCGTCGTCAATTACTTTAAAATCATCATGACTATCCAGACATTTTTGTATGGGTGTGTCATCGGCAAACACGTTAACATTGCATTGCATTGAAGGTCAATTATGATGTCATTTATATAAATTAAAAATAGTAGTGGTCCTAAGATTGAACCCTGAGGGACGCCGGTTTGAAGATATCTCAGAGAAGAGGATATTCCATTTATCACCACCTTTTGTGATCTACCGGTAAGATAATGCTCTATCCAGTCATAGAGTGTACCAACAATTCCTAGTTGACGTAGTTTGAATAAAAACCCTTTATGCCACACCTTATCACAAGCCTTTGATACAGCAAGGACTACGAGACAAGTATCTTTACCATTATTGACATCCTGATATATTTGATTTACAATCTTAAAGAGCTGATTTACTGTAGAATCCTTTCGTTTAAAGCCAGAGTTTTTTTTCGATGAGTAAATAATTATCCATTAAGTACACAAATAATGTATTATATTTCTTGCTCACCACTAAAACAGCATTTTTCATTAATAGCAATGTTCGCAGAAGTTCCTGACTACGCTGAATTGAGAAATAACATGAAAACGCGACTACAACGTGGTGACATGATTTCTACCCAGGGTACAATCTCAGATGTGCAAGAAATTGAAGTTTCTATGTTCATAAAGTTACACGCAAGTTTATTTCGATCATGTTTAAACATATAAATCATAATTAGTTATTCATTACACATTACAGATGTTGATAAGTGTCCTGTTAAGCACCTGTGTCTTCTTCAAAGCGGGTGAAATAACGGATGAAGACTCGGCTCGCCAAGTGGCTTGTGGAGTAAGTATTAATGATAATTACATTTTATCATAATAGTAACTTGACCTGGCGTACTGTATCACGTCGAGTGGATGAGGTAATACCATCGGATCACACGAGACGCGAAGCGTCGAGGGTGATCCAATGGTATGGCCTCATCCACGAGACAGGATACTGTACGCCAGATCAAGTTACTATTATGATAATATGTTTATTATATACTTTTTCTGACATTATTTTGATTTTGTAGCCTGTTTTGGTCTTTACTCCCGAAAAATTACGGGAACGTTTACCATTACGTTACGTTACTTGACGTCACGTCATCATGTTTTCCGTCTCTGGTTCCATGCTTGAAAATTACTTTACGTAGCGTCACCGCAAAAACAGGAAACCGACGTCAGCCTCGTTTTAAAGGATAGTGATACGGAATCAGAGAACCTCAGTTCGTTGGTCCGGTTGTCTGTATCAGAATGCCAGAAAACGGATAGATCAAAAGATTTATCATTTATAGGTATAATAATGCAAAATATCGACTTGAAGACCCCCCCCCCCCACACACACACACACACACGTTTGCACGTACGTACGCAGCCAAGAAGATGGTATGCAAAAATATAATGTGCATTTGACAATCAGCATACCATTATCTTCTAATAATAATATAAATAACTGTTTTAAATTGTGTTATTTACCACTCAAAATTCGTATAAGAAAGTTTCATCTGTCAACTATGATATGTTAGGTGCATTATCATTTGGGTAACAACAAATTAGCCGTGACATGAGATTTCCAACAACTTGGGATGTGCGAACAGCAAAGCCTCAGATCAGCCTGCACATACGTAGCCTTTGCTGGTCGCTTAAATATTTTATGTCTGTTAAACTTCTGACCGAACACAATTTGGAGTTTCTAAGCTTAAAAGGAGGTTGCACAGGCTCGTCTGAGTCTACACTTCTCAAAATGCCACATAGCTGGAAATCACATGTCACGGCTCAAATCTATACGAATACATTTACTATGAAAATTAGGCTCGAGCAGTGACTTTTGTTTTAGTTAAGTTTTATCATGATCTCACTAATATTTTGGATATATGCATATTCTCTCATATAATACCCTAATGAAAGCTAAAACTGAAACAGTATATTAAAATTGTTTCTTCTATCTGAGAGGATAATTCACCTTGTATGAGATTTTTATTTATACCTATTTCAACTGTTTTGGAGTAGCTTCTGTCTAAATACGAATAAGCAAATGTGTGAATATATATTCAAACCCCAATGTATAATACTGGAATAGTACGAACCAAGACTGTTGTACATGTACACCTATGGGTACTGTGTATGCAATAAAACTGAATAATACTCAAATGTTTATAGATAAAATTAATCCACAAATACAGCACAATAAATGTTATTGAGCGCTTTAAATTGCAAACTGCTTTTTATATAGTGTGATATTCGTATATGCACATCTTCAAAAGTATGAATCAAAATGTGTTACACAATTTTACTACAAGAAAGTTAATATACTGAAATGTGTTTACATTACATCAACGTCTGAATGAGTGAATTGGGAATATGAGAAAATGGGTACACAGTTTAAATCTTCTGGTACATTTGATGCGTACTGCACATATGGTAAAACATGTCTCCAGCAATGGAGCAAGTCTCTTTTATCTAAACCAACATTTATTTGATTGTCACGTTCTTGTTAAAGATCCTACGTGTAAGTCATTATGTGGTTTGTGCGAATGTACGGGAATATAATTCATGAGCTTTAGAGTGGATTATCTCCCGTAAATACTCACAACCATACAATAAATATTGTATTCCGCCAGGATGCATGTGCGTTTTCTACTTTGTGAGATAGTTGATGTAAAACATTGGAATATCATCCAATGGTTCATTAAATACTATTATTTAATGAGAATTGTTTATGCTCTCTATGTATATTTTAACAGATTATTGGACAATTCATGGTGTGTATACTGACATTCACGTCATGTTTCGTTGGTTTGGTTGTCGCTGGGATAGGCGGTTGTGATAAAAACAATACTTGCGATCCAACAAGGGACACTATGAGATACGTCATAATGGCTGCATTGGTTGTAGCCATTGGTGTGTGTATATTCAACATGTACATAACTTGTAAATTTGGCAGCTATTTTGGCGTTGTGATGAAGGGCGGTTGGAGAGGACCACGAATGAAGATGGCTATTGACACGACTGAATTTAAGAGGGACAGAGAGGATGAAATTCGCGGATATCATTGAATTTCGAATGGAACATTTTTTAAGCCAGTATTATGTCTGTTTGGAAGAGTTACACGTAAAAGCATACTGTGATATACATTGTTAATCAACAATAGAATATTAACATTAATATCTCATCTTCGTGATAAACTTGTTGTACATTGGAATCCTCAGGGAACAAATCGCTATTCAATGCAATGGACATGCAACACATGCTCGCATACTATGCCAAACACCGCAAATGAAGACAAGATGCGAACATCACCAGGGTCTCCAATCTTTGCAAATATTAAACTGGCCTTTACCCTTTGTATACTGGAAACCCATAAAAAGGATACTTTGCTAAACAGTGAAGACCCAGATGAAATACAGCATGAAACTGCATTTCGTAAGGGTCTGCACGGTTTGCTAAGATTAAAAGAACCTTCTGAGACAGAAATATATCATAATTTAGAAAATATTAAATTCTGATTCAAAATTAGCTTTTTATATAACCAAATTAAACGAGTGAATGATCTTTGCAGAGGGTACTGAAACGGAAGATAAAATCAAAATGTTCTCGGCACCTTGTACTTCAGGCTACCAGGGAATGACAATATGACAATTACTTTTCAATATTAATCTCCCTTCAAGGCAATGTACTCACTTAGCTCATCTATGTTCGAGCTTTATTATCCCTTCAAAATAGAAGGCATTCTCCTGGTCCCCAAAGTACTCATTTACTGCCTCTATGAACCCTTCAAAAGATTCCATACTGTGTACCACGGAGATGGGATTTCAATTTCGGGAACAGATAGATGTCAGAAAGAGCCATATCAGGAGAATATGGGGATTAAGAAGCGTTTCAAATCCATATCCGTCACAACAGTCATATCAACTTATGACGTGTGGGCAGGGGCGTAGTCCTGCAAGAGCAGAACACACGAGTCAGTTTTCATCTCTTTTTTATTGTGATTTCCCGGCTTAGCCGCCTCAATTCGTCTGCATCATATGCACCGTTTATCAAGTGACCTTGCTCAAAATAATCAATCATGATCACCCCTTGACTTACCCAAAGAATTGAGGCTATCACCTTCCCTGCTGAATGAACCCTCTTAAATTTCTTTAGCCAGGGTGCTTCCATTGTTTGCTCTGCATTTTCGACTCTGGTGTCAGTTAGGATTGATTGTACTGCACCAATGCTTATGCCCACCTCGCTAGCTATGAATCGCAGGTCTCGCCTCCTATCACACATAACCACGGTGTGCATGACCTTGATATTTTCATCAGTGGTGGCATCTTTGTGGCAACCAGACCGTCCATCAACCTCAACGCTCTCTCTCCCCCTCTTAAACTCTGCTGCCCATTTTTTCACTGTGTTATAAAAATGAGACTCCTTCCCAAGGGTTTCATGAAGTCTTAATGAATTTCCTTGGGAGGCATTCCTTCAATTTCTGACAGAAGTACTTGATAAACGCTCTGATTTCAACTTTCTCAATTTTGCAAATGTGTCGCATCCTCCTATTTTTAAAGTGCTTTACCTAAGCAACCAAGCATGAGTGCATGCTTTTCACACTCCCAATGTTTTTTTTTCAATTAGATCAAATGACAGACTGACGAAGATTTTAGTTCAATGAATCTCACCGAAGCATATCGGGCCGAGAACATTTTGATCACACCTCGTAGGTTGTACTATGATCACTAATTTTAGGTCGAATTTCTAGTATGCCTTCATGCAGAAAAGACATGTCTTTGTGAATTATGATTGGGATCTTACTGAACATGTTGTCTTGTAGGTTTGAAAATAATATTTTAAAGAGGAATTAGGATCAGTATATTTTCAAGTTGTGAACGTTAGGATTTAAGAGGTCTTCATTCATGTCCCCCAGTATTTATAATATCTAAAGCCTTTTCAATATTTTATTTAGAGAAGCAAGGAAATTCGCATCAGATGTGATAGGACTGTAAAACGTACCTAATTATAGAATGTAAGCTAATGTATCGTTAATTGGTACAAATTGATAAGTGGCAGATATTACAAGTCTACACATATACTTATTTTCGATTGGAATAAGTAGAGAAACATTAGCTCCAAATTTCGCTGTTCAATGTATTAATGAAGACGGTTGCTCATAAGTTTCTAGACTAGAAACCAAACAGGAGTGTGGCATGACATAATGTAAAGCGTACCAAAATAAAGTAATACACCCTTGGCCCAGTATCATAATTGTGTCGCGTCTATGGGATGCAGCATTGTTTGTGGTTTCGGTCAACCTTAAATCAATAAAAGGCAATGTGGATTTTCACATTTGGCAGCTTATTTGAAGCATGGACGAGTTGCTGGCGGATTTTGTGACGGGGCTTCAGAAAAAAATTGCGCAAGTCTCACAGGTAAGTTGTATGAACCTTGGAAAAACACGCTCAATTTTATAATATACTTTACTTTTTTCTCGTTTATAAAATATAAGACTAGCGTTCTATAAAAGGGACAGTCTGGTAAATAGTGCAGACATATATGAGATTCCTTACGATGCGTCATCTCATCAGTGTCCACACTATTTTCTAACATACATGTACATGTAAAACAATATTAAGCTTCTAAATTATAGTAAATACTCTTGCTGCAATCGCTTAAACTAATTATTATACGTATATTCACCATTCCAATGCCATATAAATCATATTTTATCGAGTGTAAAATCGACATGAATATGTTAGGTGAATGATAACTGACCTCAAACGTGTTTTCTCTTATTTGTTATGATCAAACGCGCATGTACTCGAATATATAATTTTGCCCATGAAGTCGAATACTTAATGCGACATAAATCTGGTTTGTTTATCGTGTTGGTCAGAAAAGTAATGCCGGTGTGAGTAGGGCAAATAGCAGAGATGGTAAAAGTTAGCAAACAGAGCAGGTACATTTGCCATATAGTTAGCTTGTGTGTTTGAATTGATGCTTTACGTCCCAGTTCTAATCACGCTGATCTGTCTCCTGGATTGAATTAGTGGTTGCATACACGGACATTCTAGCACTGAGCAATTACGCAATTGCCCCGTACTGAACCAGGGCATCGACTCCGTCAGAACTAAACCCAGAAAACACACAATGTGCCTTGTCATTGTCTTCCACCTTTAATAGTATGCAAACTTTTTTCTGAAAGTTGATTTTTGAAAACTGTTGAAGCCAAAGTCATTATAATCACTAGTCTAAGATATATTTAACCTTATAAGACAATGCCTTTAAACTCGCACCGAGTATACTGGGTCCAGGCTATAAATAAGTTCCAAAAGTCATTGACCTTTCACTTGAGGTCACTCATTTTGGATTCCCATCAAAATATTGAAACCCTTAAGCCAATTGAACTCAATTTTGATATAAAGACATCTTAGGGCAGGGAAAACAACAGTATGTAAATGATTTTGGTCACATGACCAATATGACCATGCCGGTCATATTGGTCATGTGACCAAAACCATTTACATACTGTATGGTTAAAACCCTTTAAAAATATTCCTCTTCAGAACCAGAAGGTCAATGACCTTGGGACTTCGTTCGTAGTATTTGGGATATGGGGCTTATCAAGTTTGTTCAATTGATGATTTTAGGTTGATCTTGGCCTGCTTACCATCAAGGTTAAACGTTTTCTAATGTCTTTACACGAGAAAAATGTTTTTTTGTCTATAATACTTAAAGCCCAAATCATTATACTAACTAGGTATGTGTAACTTTCTTATGTAATGGTTATAAATAAGTACCAAATGTAAAATTAATCTTTAGTGTAAACAGTATTTTATTCAAATATAAGTACATCATGATACAAACACTTTATATATACAAGACATTACATTTGAAAGGGAATTAATCTTTGACATTTCATCAAAGATCGCTCGTTTTAAGCTGCTACATATTTATCTAAACAAATATTTCTCAGAAACCTAAGGGTTGATGCTAAGCGAATGCCATATGGAATATTCGTTAGATACTACAATTTAGATGTTACAATAATAATATAAATTTAAGTGTTAGGTCACCTGGCCAAGATGGTCGCCATACCAATATACGATAAAACATTTAAAAATATTCTTCTTTTAAGGAACACATTTGACTTCACTACATCTGGTGACAGGGATTGTGTTGCGGCGGTAGAACGTATCCCTGTCCTTAACTGTAGTGTAGATTTTATTTGTTTGTCCTTTAGAATCATCATAACGGAACGTTGAACTCATTTGGTCACTGATGAGACCTAAATGGCTGGAACTAGTCTGACGCAGGAAATGTGCAGACTCGACACTTCCAGTTATTTGGTGTACTCTTTTCTTCCAAGGGATAACCTTTTAAAGGAAATATGTATTTGGGCAATTCTTGAAAAAGTTATTTCTCCAATAACACCTTAAAAGTTTATACTTACTAAATTATAATTATTACGTGTAAAGTAATGAGACAATGGTTATAGATGAGTACCATGGTCAAGTTTACATTTGACCTTCCATCCAAGGTCACTCGTGTTAAGCTGTTTCATCTCAAATTTCATATGGAGTGCCCTTTAGACGAGACAATCTTAATATGATTATAAGATCATATGAGCCAAATGGCCACCAAGCCCGAATATGGCAACCTCTATCTTCTCTGTATCAAAAACAGCTTTGGTATGAAGCATTGAGTATGTGGGCACTACTTATTGTGCTCAAATGATGGTTCTATGTTGGCATATGCCGCCTACTTAATGGCAAGGTCAAACCAAAGGTTCGGTGTACTTAGATCCTATTTTTTGTTAAAGTGCGAATGCATATTGCCCTTACAATATATGAACCACCACATTTGATATCCATCAATGTGGCATTTTGACTAGTGTAGACTGGCGTTTTGCTGGCGGGCCTATGATGGCCCACTTATAGTGATATTTAATGACACATTCTTTTGCAAATGTCCTGTACTTATCTATTTCCATGCTAGGGAATTGTTCATGTTTATATTTTCGTCTGCTGAATTTTTTCAAAGTTAAGTTTTTACAAATTGTCAAATAAACCACCCAAGACCACCATTGGAGTGTCAAACAGTTTGGATCCAGATCAGAACCAACATTCTGTTGGCCTTCATCTGGGTTCAAACTGTATGCAAAAGGTTATTGGCAGGCGACAAAATTACCCGACAGGTAATATAAATACTTTAGTGATCAATATATTGTCTCGTATAGGTAGCTTTCAACTTGGATATACATGTATATGTATACCATAAATATTCAGGCACTTTAAATACATTTGACATGCTATGCCCTTTAAACAAAGCAAAAGTAATATTCAACGGATCGAGTTAGAGTCAGTTTTACTTCCCAATGCTAAATGGGACACTTTCATTCCTTCAAAAATATTTATTTCTTTTGTTGAGCTTTCAGTTTTTTACATTGACCCCCCAAAAAAACTTTACACAGTATTCGGAAGTATATATTTTAATGATATAATAAGTTTCGGGTTAATTTTTTCGGTCATCGAATCTTCAATGCCTTATCAATGTCTCTGCAAAAAATATTGGATGAAAATCATAAATTGCATAATTTTTATGAATAATTCAGTTCAGAGGGGTCAAAATGAAAATTTCTAAAAACAATTAAAACAGTCACACATATTTTGTATACAAGAAATTACTGACTGCGTGTTTTAAATGGCGTTAAAAAATCATCAGTAACCAGTGTGACCTCCATTTTTACGAATGCTTAGCAGAATACGTCGCCTTATTGAATTTACGTGACGTTGTATGAGCACGTTAGGGATGTGCAGAGGTGCATATGGGAGTCATTTTACGCAGCCATTTGATGATTGGACCTGGCCCTCCGACCCAATTCATCCTATACGTGTTCTCTGGGGTTCATGACCCGGCAAGCAGGCCAAGGCAAGTGGTTGACGCTATTTTTAGCATGGAATAATGTGGTTATTTACGTGTTGTGTGAGGCCTTGCATTGCCATGCTGGAAAATGCAAGGTTCGTTATTTTGCACGAAATGACTAATTATCTTTTGTGCATGAACCCCGTAAAGACGAGCAATAATAATGGTTGCCGTTTAAAACGATTACGTGGGTGCGTCAACGTGTTAACGCGATAAGGACGTAACGTTGCCACTCGTGCGCGACCAGGTCTTGCACGAAATTTGACATACCAAGTTTTGTTGTACCGGTTCATAAGACAATGAATAGTCTGTCCAGAGCAGCCAAAATGATGCGCGATATCATTTACCGTAAACCCCGCCATTAGCACGCCAATAACTTGGTTTCTTTGATCTTTTGAAAGACGTGCCGTCGCTAAATGGAAGCGTTTTGTAACAATAAAATATTTTTTATTACCAGTACTCTGCAGCAAATGTTTTCTTGTCGGTTTTAAAGCTGTTAATGACCCACCTGTATCTCAGCGCGTGCAACGTAAGGAACACGTTTTTCAGGCGTTGACGCGTGAATAGACCTGGGATTTGAATAAAAATTGCATAATCGTTATCTGTGGCGAAGTCTCGATAAGCATGCGTAAATCTTACAACGACATGTATACTAACAAAACATTTATTCAAAGAAATAAAGTGTAAAGTTTTCATTTTGGCTCAGTGTATTATTTACGATACATGTAGTCAAAAATGTACAGGTAACTTCTAAATTATCTCTCCAAAATCATTTTATTGCAAAACTTATTTTGTTTTTCAAACAATTTCATCAATTATCGCGATTCGTTAATACACTGCATATGATATATGATAAGTTCAATAGATATCACAATGCCTACCGAATAAATCAAGTAAACGTGCAGAAATTACTTTTTAAAGCACTTTTTATTGTCATGAATTTTCAGCCCCTCCCCTTTCTACCCGCCATAACTCTCAAGTGCGTAGGAATTTTGAAAATATTTTGCTAGCTGGCTCTTGCCATTAGATTCACCTGTTGCACTGATACTACATGCTCCACACCAGAAGCTCAAGAGCAGCGTTCTAGGAATCAGAATAATAGGCTTATAAGGCCCAAACAGTCAATGATCCTTTACCTGTTTCTATGAAAATAGCACAAGCATCTTTGAAACATTATGGATACGTTTAAGTGTACAATTGTGTATCTTGTCTTAATGGTCAGTTTTAACGTTTGTGTTTTGTGCTCAAATATACTGTCTCATTGACACGGTTTTCTTATGTCCCCACAGCATATATTTTGGTTAAGATTTTCAATCTCGTACTAGAAGCCCAGTATAGAGTGAGCCGTGCACCTAAGCATGAGTTAGCAGACATTTGGTTAACATTTATAAAATAAATGAGATCAAGATAGATACAAAGGTATACTACACTATGAGTAGGGCAACTTTCAAGTATTTATTATCTAGATGAAACGGTCAAATGGTTTTACTGAATGATAGACGTTTTCAGTGATAAATTGTATTACACACATCAAGCATAGCCTTCAACTAGATCACCCGGTCAGTTTGATCTGTCAGTGTGTATTTGAATATTAAGGTAAGAATTAATTTCAGCTACCATTAACCTGTTAATTGTTATTGGCATGTATTATTAAATTTATTGAATGAGTTGAGAAAAGGGGATAAAATGTGAGGCTATACAGAAGCAAATATATTTACATGTATACATGTTCGTTAGATTATATGTCAATGCATCATGCACCAGATAGCTTTGAAATCGCGTTTAGAGTGAAAACGGAAATATTTCGCCATGCATGTATATATGCAATGTTGTTATGCCTTTCTCTGCATTACGCTACTAAATGTTATGCACAAGTGATTTGTCGATTCTAATACTTGGCGCTATTCTACTCTCAGACGCGACGTCATTTGATAAAACTTTCAAACGCGTCGCGGTTTGACGCCAAACTAATGGTGATATTTCACTTCTGAATCGATTAATTATTTTTTCGAATAGCCTTAATGCTGGAATATGATATTATTATATTCATTACATGTTCGCCACTTTCACGGTTTTACGCTGCTACAGAATGCACGTAAAGCAAGGTGCACATAAGAATTTCGTTCAGAAATGTTGCTGAACATAACCATTGCTAACCATAACCGGGGAATGAAAGTAGAAGCTTCATTATTAACAATTCCAACAGGAGTTGCTAACAGGTTCAAATATTTGCAAAACTACATTTGAATCGATAGCTCTGTTACATTTGTATAATTACATTTGAAAGAAAACATTCGCAATGTAATAGAGACAACCCACGATTTACACATGGTTACATACATTCGGGAGAGTCCGCCACAATTCGAGAATCGAATCATGCCTCAGGTGTATATTAGGAGCATTACATTTAGTATTATGTGTCAAAAAGTTCCATTTTGTTAACAGTAACTGACGTATGGAAAATTAGTGTCTGTAGCATGTGGGTTCAGGTCTATTAAAATCGATTATTCTGATTAATCAGCAGAATACTGTAAATGAAGTTTATGTATTTTTCAATAAAATATCGCTTTATTTATTGAAAAAATCTTTAACTTCATTTATAACCACTTGTTTTACTGCAATCACACTTGTTATTTTGTTAACATAGTTTCTATGACGTCAGCGTCACGTTATAATACGTCAGCGTCACGCCATACCCGCGTTATCAAAGAAGATTCTCGACTTAAAGATATTTTATTGAAAAAAACAAACAAACATAAACTTCATTTACAACCGTTTGTTTTACTGCAATCACATTTGTTATTGTGTTAACATGGTTTCTATGACGTAAGCGTCACGTTATATAACGTCAGCGTCACGTCATTACCGGTGTTATCAAAGTAGATCCTCGATGCACATCCATGGTCTGATTCAACGGAATTTCGCGGAATTGGCCGAGGTAGTTCCAATTGGATTACACAGATACACTTATTGATATTTGTTCACATAGTTTACATGTAACAGAATTAACATTTGACATTTGAATATTCAATGGCCATTGTCCCGATCTTCAGGATTTGTGAAACATGCAGTATGGTTTCTGGAATATAACAACTATACTATTACTGAACCGGAATGCAAGAATTGCTTTCAATTCCTTATTGGCAAAATATTAAAAGTATGCTGTTAGAAATTAAAAGAGACAGACTCGAGTGTCGATATTTAAATAGACTACCAACACATTTGCATTTATAAATTAATGAAACATGTCTTCATATACTCGCTAAAAGCATACATCAGGCCAGAATACACAAAAATGCACGAACCGGAGGTCACGAAGATTTTGATGGAAAGTTATCAGTCTCTGGTCAATGCCAAACTATGTATTTAATTTAAATGGACTGGATCATTAGCATTATATATTTCAGAATGATGATTTGGTTCTACATGTAAATACATGTAATTCGAGTGAAGCAAAATATAAATAACCAGGCCCTACAGAAATGTCTCTTGGACGCAGAGCCAGTCGGAGGTTAAGCAGCGCTCTTATAGATGAATACAAAATTACACCAGATGAGAGAGCTGCACTAATCAAAAAGTACGAGGACACACAGGAAGGGTTTATTGTGAAAATAAGAAAAGATGCTGTTTACAGACTCAAGTTCTTCCAAACATTCTGGATTTGGTGGTCATTTTTAGTATTTGTAAGTACACTCCATCGTAAGGCAATGCAACATATTGTATGAAGTTGTATTGGTGGTCCTTAATTAAGATTTTGTGCACGCCAATTACTAGTTCTAATGCACTTACGTTTGTAACTCGGCGTCAGATTGGATAACGTCAAAAATTTGCGACATTGTATCCTGCAATGTACTATCCGAAATAGTTTGACGTCATCAATTACGTCACCTTGCGTTGGATGACTTTATGCTGCTTGCAACGCTCCAATTTAAGATCAAACTGCAGAAGTGCATTTCATGGTGATAACCATATTCCAAATTTTCATTTGGGGAGGTATATCGTCGGATATACGTTCGGAAATCACGTTTTACGGCTCCTCTCGCGCGTCGCCGTAAAGCTAAATTTCCGACCGTATATCCGACGGTAAACCTCCCCAGGAGCCGAAAAACGTGATTTCCGAACGTATATCCGACGATATACCTCCCCAAATTACTTTGCTAGTAATTTGCCCGTGAAATAAACGCACATGCATATGCATATCAATATATGAGTCGGTGCACGAGATTTTGATACTTATTACACATGCAGGTTAGACGTAAATGAAGGCTCAGACAAAAAAACAACACCACTTTTACCTCTAGTTGCCATCATGCACGCATCCAGGAATTTATGTCAGGGGGGAGGGGGCAGGCCCGACGGTCAGAAAACAGCCTAGACAACGGTTTTATTTAAGTTCTCAACTTATTTTATAGTCTACAGAGGGGGTCCAACGGTGTTATTAAAGAGAACACTTTACTTTTCCAAGGATCCAGATGGGATCCAACATTTTCCAGGGGGGGGGGTCCAACTTTTTCAAGGGGAAAACTGCATATAGCTTGTGATTTTCCAGGGGGTCCAGACCCCCTATCCCCCTCTGGATTCGCATATGGCCATGTTAGGCGTTATAGCCATTTGCGCATTTGCAATAAGTACCGACTGATTCAGACGACGATAGCAGCAAATAAACAGCTAGTATCTGCACAACCGTACAGTCAGTGAAACATAGTGAACTGCATTGTCATTTTATTGCATTGTATAAAAGTTCATAGAACAAAAGCATGCATATAGCAGGTTATCAAATATCAAAATATACAAGAAAGAATGCATAAAACATTATCATAGCATAAAAATAATATAAAATGGTGCTTAAAAACTTTATTACATCCACACTGGGAATCGAACCCTCGCAGTCCAGAATATGAGCTAACCACTTAACCACTACATCACTGGCTCATCAGAGTAAGATTCACTTGCTGATACATACTTGTTACATATATAAATCAATAAAATAGCGTGTGCAACCCGAATGTAACCGAATGATGTCGAAAATTAATGAGTGCCAGTTTAATAAAGTTTACCTATACCGGGTTACATTGTATACAAAGTTGAACGTTGCAGATCACATGTAGACATGTACTAGCGTATTATATCGCAGACGTTACAAACGTTTGTAAGTGGGAAAAGAGTAACGTCAAGTACGTTGACCTGATTGAGTGAGGTACGTTATGGTATATTTGCTGTAGTTTGTTAGCACTACTGTCGTGCCAGCAAAGAATGACAGTGAGGTCATGCTTTGTTTATAATTGTTAAGCAAAATATTAACGTGATCACTTTACTAGCGTTAATGCGAATATATAGATCTGTTGTGTATTAATCCTATCCTGCGGATAGGATTAATATACACTGTTGTGTATTAATCCTATCCTGCGGATAGGATTAATATACAAGTGATCTATCGATTCTTAATCCTAATAACTTTGTAAATAAAACTACGACAGTAGTCCGCGGCCGTTAGGTGAAATAGAATAAGTGGCCTAATAAAGGAGTTGGGTGCACACCCTAGGTACATGTACCTCATTTAAAAGCTGAAAGTGTGCTGAATATGATGCACGATGTTGTCAAGCTGTAAACCTGTACAGTTATTTGTAAACGCAAAAAGAGAGGTATGGTAAGCGAAGAGGTTTTCCACATTTTGTGTACAGCAATTATAGGTAACCTCAAGTATCTTCTTTTATAAAGGTATAATATACCGTTATGATGGTAAATATATGCAAAGAATACATGTATATTTAAGATATCCTACAAGAGCTTGGAAGCAGCGTTTATGCATTTTTTGCAAACAACAATGACGCTTTCCATTGGTGGGTGGGGTAATTGACACCACGGCACAAATATATTCATAAACGACTCGAGAAATTTGGAAAATACGATTGGTTTAACAAAATAGTGTCATATTTATGGCCCCCAAAAAATTCCAGGGTAGCATCACAGACGATAATGTTATGATATTCGTGCCCGTACATGTACGTACATGTATGCACCATGTTCAACCAATTTTACTTACTGCTGCCGAACTTGCCAGGTCGTTTTGTTGATTATGGGTAACAAATGCGAAGAACGGTTAACATACCCACGCACCCTGATACACGTAAGCGTCATCGCTGATCCCTTCTTATAGTGCAAAGTACCTTTACTTAGTGCATACGGAAAGCTAGACGATCGTTTGTACTTTTTCCTTTTGTCCCCAAAATGAGGACAGATGCCCTCATGATGATACGTATATGGCTTAGTTGATAATAGTTCGGACGAATCTAGACACTATCACGTCAGCATACTATACTTGCCTGGAGAAAATGTTTTTCGTGATCGTGTATGCTTAGTTAATATTAAGTGGGTGTTAGCAGCTATGCAGTGGTGAGTTATGCCTTGCGTTGGGTCTAATGCTTCAAGTTCATGTACATGTTCATTTTAAAAGTATCTAAACAAAAGTGTGATTGTATTATACGTACGAAATTAGAGATATAAAGTCAGCGTGAATGGAGGTCAGATACTTAGTCAACTTGACGGCGGCAGTATCTCTAAATGATACTTGTGAGAGGATACTTCTTCGATTAAACGCATGACATCAACATAGTATCCCTACCGATAATCGCATTTTAACCCATATACGTATATGCCTAGTGGACTTTAATGGGATATCAGAAACACCACTACAAAAATATGACAATGATCCAACACAAAAACACATTCAATGTACAATAGGAGCAATAACACACACTTAATAAACAACAACAAACTCACCGCCTTATTCCGAACAGCAGCCTAGGTAACAGGGAGCTAAAATACATTTTACTGGCAACGACTTCGCCCTAGATTCTGTTATTGTTATAATACCAAGTCATTAGCTCGCATAGAGGCTTCCTGGCTTATGAAAGGCATAATCACATAGAAACAATGAGAATAGATTTGCATATTATGTTGAAATACAATAACATTCGCTTGACTAACAGAAATGAAGAAAACCCCAAGTTGGTCCATGGTGCATCAGGCGCAAACAATTCGGTGACTTTTTGGGCTCAGGGTTGTTAATCAGTTTTAGGCCTTCCACACCCCTGTGCAATCACTGAGAAAGCCATAGCTTTAAACCATGATTGGACTTATAACCAGGCATGCAGACTGTCGCATAATATCCATGTCGCATCTCTCTTTTTATAAAGTTTGGTTATCATTTTGAATTGATCAGTAAAAGAAAGGTTTCCAGCAATTCCTGCGAACGTATATATAAACTATATCACCATCAAATGCAGTATCTGATATGCCTTGTTGCAGAAGAGCTTGTACATTTTAAATTAGAAATGGACTCGTGCAATTTATAGCGATGTGATTAGCCGCTGTATTTTAGCAACGTAAAAGAGCAAAAAGAGCTCCTAATTAATACATGTTACATCTATTTACAATTTTATGGATGAGGGGAGCGTGGGCCCTGACTAGCCTTTGCATTTGCGTAGGCTCGCCTGTGCTTTGAGTGTTCGATTATGTGGTTAGTACCAACATCTCATGTGCTGGCATACTTGTGTTTCCATTTAGCTTTGTAATTTTACGTCCTTATTATGTATCAACTGTTGCTGCATAAATTTGACAATTCTTATCCTTTGGTAAGGTGTTAATGAAATCATATAACAGGTTGTCTCTTACAGGGATGGATATATGGTCAAATAGGTCCAACACTACCAGACCTTCAACTCGTGCTAGGCATTGGCCTTCAAACAGCATCCTGGTTGTTCACATCCTTTTCCTTTGGTTATATGTTGGGTTGTCTTCTCCATGGTGTTCTCGACGGTAAAGGTAACACGACTGTTATACTGGCGATTTACCAATTAGGTATGGCGGTATTTACAACAGCCGTGCCTTGGTGTGACACGCTCTGGCTCATGCTGCTGATGAGGATTTTGATGGGAATTTGCTGCGGTGGCCTGGACACAGGTAATAGTATTATTTTTTTATATTACATTCCCTGAGAAGGTGATAGTCAAATATATCATCCCGAGGAATGTGATTATCAACCAAGGCTGCGCCTTGGTTGATAATCATATTTCAAGGGATGATATTTTCGACTATTACTCTCTCAGGGGATGTAATATTTATTTTATTATACCGAACAGAACATTAGATCCCTTATTTTCTGAATAAGAGCTACTTCTCTTACTCAATAGACCTATCATGGTGAGGGGAGAGCCAAAGGGAAATTATGAACAGCCTCTTATCTATATGCTTGAATGAAATTGAATCATTCACAAAAATGGCTCTTCTTAAACAATCTGAATGCTCGACCTGGTCACTGACGTTCCCTTTAACAAATTACGTCATAAAAGCTGATGACGTCAACTTAATACCAGGCAGCCCAGGATTATACTCATATTTCAAGGAATGATACTTTCGACTATCACTATCTCAGGGGATGGAATCTATATTTTTTTGTACCGAACATAACATTAAATCCTATATTTTCTACCGTTTTTTTCTCTAAGGTTTACCATAGTGAAGGGAGTTCAGCTAAGCCTCTTATTTATATATGCATGAAAGAAAAAAAAATCATCTTTCACAAAAATGGTTCTTTTTTAACAGTGTGAATGCTCAAACTGATCACTGACGTTCTTTTAATCAAATGACGCCATAAAAAGCTGATGACGTCAAACTTGAAACCAAGCAGCTTCATTTTTAAAGGAGATGCTGTGAGGTTCTGTTGCAAAATAGAATGTTTGATTAATCCGCTCAAATTTGGTCTCAAGGTGTTCCTTTCGTCCTAACTAAGAAAACGTCTTTAACGAGTACCCACACTTTATGTTTCTAAACATAAACAACGAAGTTATTGGGAGTTGAAAGCGACCAAATCATGCCTCATGTCCGCAATTGTTGTTGAACGTCTCCTGACGTGAACGAACCGTACGCGCATCGGTGTTGAGCATCAGACTAACGACTGATACTTTATACTATCACCCGCTGCTATGGCAAACGAATGGCCTTATTCGCCGTCGCTATAGGTGATAGTATAAATTATCAGTATTTCGTCTATGGAAGTTTTGTATGGGAAATTCACGTGAGGTATGATAATTATAAATGAGACAATATAATTTATCCAAATAATGGAATACAGGTAAACGACAAAAACGCACATTGTATATCGATATATAATATGTACAGGTATCTGCTCGATTCACCATCTTATGTCATATCCGCGAGATTAAGTAAAACAAAACACCTTATAATGAATGAAAGACTTAACCAAGGAACCCATGCACGCTTTGTTTTATACATTTGTCTGAGACCATAGTGTCTCATAAGGAGATATTCTTACAGTATATTTATTTTGAAAAGAAAATCCTATGAAAAATGACAATTCCAGTCACTTTGTAACTTTCAAACCAAGTTCACATTTTTCCTTGACTGTTTTTTTGTTTTTTTTTTATTTTGAAAGAATATTATAATTGGTGTGATTAACAAATCTGTATCCGTACTTTATGTTTAGATGAATCAGAGAATGGAATTTTATACATACATTGCATATCTGTCCCATATTTTGTTTTGGATCTAGCCTTTAGATTTAACCAACACAGCATATTAAGTGGATGCCACATTATATTATATTTATTCTTAGTGTACACACGTTTGTTAATGCGACATTAGATGTTCTATTCATTGCAACCCTTACTTATGGATGGAGCCTTAGTATATGCAATGACAAACACGTGCACATGACCAGACATGTCTCAAAGGCAGATCAAAGTCATAGCAGAGGTACTTAAGACAGAGATGCAAAGAATATTTCAACTTTAGTCAATAATCTGCCTATTTATAAATACATTGTAACTGACAAACTCTTCAGCGTAGGTTAGATTAAAGTCGCATATTCTGTATTTCTTACTCACTCAGTGTATCAATATAATACAATAAAAGAGGAACCTCATGAATGCGTAGTTAGGACTGGTCTAACTTAGAAATGAATGCGTAATTAGGACTGGTCTATCTTAGACATTGGTAAAAACTGAAAATGAGGCATGGTTTTATTCAAAAGTAACTGTATGATCTGGTGCCATAAAACCTCAGTAAGGACACAAACCATGTTATCTAACCCTCAAACGCCAGCAAAATGACTGCATCCGAAAATGTCTGTTTATTGGTTGATGTAAGTATGGAGGCAACATCAGACTGCTCAAACAGGAGCGGTTTCATTTGGATCTATGCTGTTTGTCGAAGAGGTTTCACAAACATTTCACCAGACGAAAAAAGCAGACGATCTTAGTTGCTTTGGCGTCTAAAGGGTTAACAAATGGCACGGTTTTCAAGAAACGGAACACTGTGCGCGGCTCAAACAACTTATTAACCATGTTATAGTAAGTAAGGGTGCAAAGATCAGGATTCGATACAATCAAGTACCACACCTGACCCAGGGTGCCAATTAACTCTTATATTACTTGATCTTCCTTCTTGAGCAGATGAAGTAGTCGAACCAAGCCCAGATATGATTATTAAAGTTGCCACCTATACAGTAAATTAACAGCTTAATAATACACTTATTCATTTGTAATGATATTAAAATTATTGTCAATGGCTTCACACAGAAATGCACACATTTAACCATGCAATAAGTGCATAATATATCAATTTCATTATTGAACGCTTTGTAATATATTTTCAGGAAGTCATGCAGAATTGTTTTCAATCTGGAGGACACATACGGCAGCTTACGTCCAGATCATGTACTTTAATTTTGGCCTTGGTGGCTTAGTGACACCAATAGCTACCAAATACTTCATGGCTCCAGAAAATGATCACCCAAACAGGACTATAGTGTTTAACAATACTGTATTTTCCGAAAGTCAGATTCTGCTGCCAAATAACAGTTTTAGCAGCTCTAATATTACAAATGCAACTCTTATAAATGAGTATGCTGAGCCAAGGACTCAAATACAATGGGCTTTTCTTATATCAGGAGTTCTGAGTTCTACAGCATGTGCTGGTTACATTGCCAGTTACATCAGCGGACGGAAGTTAAAACCGGAAGATGTGACAGTTGAAACACACCCAGAGCACCGCAAGACTCCATCCAAACCTGTATTCATTTTCGTAATGGTCATTCTTACACTTCTGCTCTTACTCATTACTGGTTGGATTGACACGTTCGCTGGCTTTCTCACAACGTTTTGCATTCGCGAACTTGGTTGGAGTAAGGATTCTGGCGTCTTAGCTACTACCGTGTTTTGGATAGCATTCTGTGTGGCAAACTTTTTAACCATATTTTTGCTGCGGTGTTTCAGCACTGAAGTTCTCCTCTTTGCATATTTGGCCTTGTCTCTCGTATCTTTCATCGGCCTATTGTTGAGCAGTTATTACAAGTGTGTTCCACTCGTATGGACATGTATTGCTTTAACAGGGACATCTATGTCCATTATGTGGCCAGCAATATTTGCGTGGACAGAGGAAACAGTGACTGAGGTGTCTAGAAAAGTATCATCTCTATTCCTCATAGCAGGAGGTGTGGGACTGATGGTTAATCCACTAATACTCGGCTACCTCATGGATCATGTAGCACCACTTTGGTACGTTTATTTCCTAATGGCAGAGGGCGTTATCATTTTTATCTCGTTTACAATAATTGCAATAATTTACAAACAGCTAGATTTCCCAACTGTACCTGAGCCTAAGAGAAGATCAGTGGCTGTTAACAGTAGTAGGTCTTCGTCTTCTGCAGTCGCCCTCCAAGAAACAGATGAGGACATGAATGCAGAAGGAATCAACAGTTGTAACTAATTTGTCATAAAATGACCCATCCAAGGAGGTTAAACACGTGAATTGTGACGTCAACATACGTCATTGTATCCGCATTGTGGCCTCGGCCATATTGCAGCTTGTTGGATACAAGCTGCAATATGGCCGCGGCCACAATGCTGATACAGTGATACAATTCTCGTCCGCTCTTCGTCTATTTATTGGTTAAGCCAGGTATGATTAGTGCAGAACTCGTACTTGTTTGCAGTTGTGTTGGTAAAAAAAACTTGTATGTTCTGTAAACCGGTAAAAGCAAAAAGATAAATACAGGCAAATGCCGTTTTAAAAGTTGGCACAAGGACCCAATTAGACTCGTGTCTAAGGAAAAAAAGGTCAACAAGTACCACGAGATCCCAAAGTTTAAATATTTAAATTACATGAGATGTGGGCTAGTTCAGGAAATGGTTGCTTGCTTTTACAACTTTGGTCTTATAGAGAAATAAGCAAACACCTTACCACATAAGGGTACAGTTTCCAATATGGCTGCAAATATGACGTCACGAGTTACGGGTTTCCCTACCTTGCTATTGGAAATCCATAAAAACAATAATTTAAACCCAACGGATTTAAACAATCATGCTTTACAGCTATATGTATCTAGTGGGGCAAGATGCAATTATGATTAAAGCAAATTCAGGGACAGAGATACATCATTAATTTGTTACTTTTACCTCTGACTCCCTAACTCTTAAAGCGCCACCTATTATTTGCAGCAGATGACAATTTCAATTTTTGCCGCTTTTTCAAATACAACAAATAAGGCATGATATTCTCATGTTATATTATGCTTTATTTTTTTGAAAATTAGGAACGATATCGTCTGCTGCGGTTGTGATTGGCGCTTTAAGGGTAAAATGACAATGGGCAGTCACATATTTCTTGTACCAATATGTATGGGGAAATCCACCAGACTACAAAAGTTTTATATGAAACAAATTCGAGTAAGAACTTGTAGCAGTTCACCCTTAAAACGCCAATCACAACAAAATCGTCTGCTTTTGTCATCTGCTGAAATGATTTATAAGCCTTTCCAACAAACAGTGTAGACCCATATCAGACTGCTCATAAAGGAGCTGCCCTGGATTCACACTGTTTGTCTCTATACTTAAATTTGTTAACAAATGTTAGCGGAAATTTGCAGCAGACGACAATAACAGGCGGACTTTTCATATGAAATTTTCGCTGGCGTTTTAAGGATTAAATCATTTTAATCGTGTGCGGATCCAGAAAGTTTACTCAGAGGGGTCCAACTTAGAGGCTTGTATAAGGGTTCTAGGGATATAGGATATTTGCCATTTTACTTCCAGGGATATAGGTTATTATCGATTTTACTTCCAGGGATATTGGACTCTTGGTTCAATATTTTCGTTACTTCCAGGGATATTGAAAATATAGAAAAAAATAATTATGGGGATATTTGCCGATTTATAAGGGATATTTGCCAGTTGACTTCAAGGAATATGGGATATTTGGTACCCCTATACAAGCCTCAACTTAATTTTGACAGCGTTTTTTTTTTAAATATCAGTTGATTTGGGTGAGAAAGGATAAAAAAACACTATCAGCGGGCCATTATCGGCCCGCCTGCAAAACGACATTTAAATGGGGCGATGATGGCTCATCATAAAATGCTGACTTGGTAGCTTTGTAATTATCCAGAGGGATCCGAACCAGTTTTTCTTAGATACGCCATAGCTTTGTTATTTCCAAGGGGGTGGTCCAGAACCTCTGTCTCCCACTCTGGATCCGCCCATGCGAATGAATAGTTATAAAAACAATATTGTTCACACGTGACACAAATATTCATCGTCCTGAAACCCCTGGTTTCTATTGGAACCGTTCACCATTTCTGAACTAGGGAACATAAGCCGTGGTTGTTCTAGTCGAAATTGTTTGAATTCTGCACAGAATGTTGCGAAGTATGATATACACACTATCGCCACAAGCCATTCGGTGATGGTGGATACAAGATGTTCTCCATACCCCTGGAACACCAAATGAGTCGCGACATGAGATTTCCAACAAATTGGCATTTTGACATGAATAGGCTCAGACGAGCCTGTGCAGTCTCCTATTTAGCTTAGAAACACCAAAATGCGGTTCGGTTAGTAGCTAATTAACAGTCATGGAATATTCAAGCGACTAGCAAAGGCTCTGGTCAGTCTGCGCTTATGCGCAGGCTGGTCTAAGCCTTTGCTGGTCGAACATACCACATTGTTGGAAATTGCATGTCACTGCTCAAACAGTCAAAATCACGCAAAAAAAGACGCATGTTAAAAGGGTAAATACCATAAAAAAATCAACCCACCCTATATCTATATCCTTCACTCTCTCTCTTCCTCAATTAAAAGAACACAACAAGACTACCACAATACTGTGACAACTCGAAACCCCGCGCATTATCAAACAATGAACTAACAACCTTAAAGTCAATTCATTAGAATAGACAAAATCTCTACATGTGTCGCTTCAGATGAAGACGGAGCGAATCTGTGACAGTGATTGTATTGTATAATGCAAATCAAAGGATCTTAATTATCTATTGATTATTTATTGTTGCATTTCTGAATTCCACATTATAATTGCCGCGATTTTCAGTGTCACTTGATTTTCATATGTCTGCTTTAATAAGGCTTTTAGTATTTTAAGATATACAATTATATCAACAGAAAACATATAATTAAACATGGGTCACATACATATGACAAGTTATTTTAACCAATTTAAGTTTATCGTAATTTTATGGGACATAGGCATACAACAGTACAGAACCAGATCAGACGCCAATGTGGCGTCTGATCAGGTTTTACACTGTTTGATTAATGAAAGTTATGTTAGAATTTTGAAAAAAAAGTAAAAGCTACAACCTATAACCCTTAAAACGGAATTCATACATGTAATCATGGGAAATTCCATTTGGCTTAAATAAGTTAAACAAGTAATCACATCATATTTATGACATTTGCATGCACATTTTGTACTTACCGGATAATTTGTTGTCCAATTGTAATGGGCGATACCATCTCCAGGTCCTTTGGTTGTTGCTAATGCGGTTGATACGATGCCTCGAATATCGTAAAAGAAACTAATTCATAAGAAAAAAATAGATTTTCTGTACATAAGTCAATGTTTAGAAATGCACATACGTTTAATACTGAGTTTAAGTGAGAATTTATTCTTAGTTAGATACGTTTGCATTTTATCACCTGCTTAGGCTATCAGACATACAACTGTATAAATTGTAATTAGATTTCCATCAACAGTACTTAGAATACTAAATCCAAACAATGACAAATGCACACGTTAAACGCACATCATCTTAAATGATTGACTATTGCGCAAATAGTTTGAAGTAAAAATAGCAGTGAATATGGTTTATATAGCTCAAATACACAAAGCCATGCAATATTTTATTCCTTCTATTTAACCTGTTTATATAAAATCTGATAAACTATTATGCTGGCTGTACCAGTTTTCGTGGTATTAGCATTTCAAAGTAAATCTAGCTATGCCGTACTATTAATTTTTGAATAGAAATAGTTGGTTATACATATCTCCGCTATATTAGATAATCATTACTCACCATTAATGTGCTGACAGGTTAAATCCATATTGATTCCGGGCTGGGTCACTTTCCAAACAAGCGCCAGTTTTCTTGGTAACCGTCGCAAATTCAGGTGTATATAAACAGTTGCCGAATTTTGTGTCAATAAAATGCCACGGAATTATAGTTTTTTTACTAATGTAATGGGTTTTCAGTCATTTTTGCGAAACAAGCATTCAATTTATTCATGTGATGATCAATTTAAGCTGCCTGTTGTCATCGTTAGCTTTCTGATATTCGTGAAATGGCGGCTGTCACGTTCGAAGGTAATAACGTCATAAATGACGTCATATGTGACGTCATTTCGCTGGATAGGTATAAGTCGACGAGCAAATTTTATTGATTCGGTAATGCATGAAATGTCTTTGCTCAATTTCTTGGAGTAGATAAATGATGGCTTCTGTTCTGTCATACCACGATTTCTGGAGCTACCATGAATACTGGTACATCTACCATACATTGTACATATTGTGTAAAATGTATGGTAGATCTAATATTTTTTGCAAATTTAGTTAAAGGAAGTTTGCTTTCATATCATGCCGTGTACAGAGCCTTAGAAAAAATACCCGACTTACCCCCGATTTGTTGTTCGATATAGGGTAACTCGGGAAAGTTGCTCATGCTGTGATATTCCGCTATTAACCAAGATATGTGGTCATAAAGGCTCCGGTTGCCATTTCTTATCGGTTGCTTACATAACATGATAATTATCTTTGCTTAATTACCGTCAGGCAGTACCTCAAGTTTTAAAAAAAATACAATATTTGTTTAAGAAAAACGCGATATGTTGTATCAAAGTGGTACAAAACGTGAAAAAAGAATAATTTGGGCATTTGAACGAGATTTATAGCCCAAAAATTAATGAATTTAAGATTCGACTAATGGGAAAACTGCCTAAGAATAACGCTAAAACCAACGGCTAGTCTATCCAATAACTGCGCACTGCGGCCAAAAATAGTCCCGCGAAAAATTCGCTCCAGTTTTAATTTTCTCCATCTCTTGTGAAGGAAGGGATTAAAATCCGTTATTTGCTTTTATATTTCAAACATTTGAGTTGAAATGACGTAAGTGTAGCATTAAAGGCTTGAATTTTTATTTTTGGACATGATTATCGCGCCGATGAAGCTGGTCCGAGCATGAGGTCACCATGCGCGGAGCCTGACTTATGAGCTGGTAAAACGTGATCAGCGAAGGCTCTCGAGAGCCAGTGCATTTGCGTAAGGTCGCCATGGTCTCGTTGTTCAAGAAGGGCCGAAAAAAATATATTTACTACTCCCTCCCCCCCCCCCTCTCTCTCTCTCTCTCTCTCTCTCTCTTTGGGGGTAGTCCCGACATGACTGAAATAAGTTGACTGGGACTTTAGGACATAACTCAATCAATTAATTAAATTATACGAACGCGCGAACAATAAGCATGATACTGAGCGTAAAAATAACTCAATTTATACCATCCACGAAAAATCTCATGATGTGCAAGGTCTACACTGATGTAGGTGGTATAAAATAGTTATACCATGTTTGTCCACCTGTACGCAAGATAATCCACTCGCTAAATCTTCACGTACATGCGGACAACCCATGGTATAACTCAGTATTGCATATCAGTCACATCTCCGGTTTACTAATGACAATTCCTATCGAATGAACTTATTTATACATCAAATTCCGCAAACGGAATATGTTATCAAACAGTGAGTGACGACAATGGGACAATGATGAGCCGACCGCGGTGTCTCTGTTGGTCCTTATTAAACTGTATGAAGGAATGTCCGAAACGATTTCGAATTAGATGATTCCTATGATTATCGACGAGTGGACCATCACACGTACGCACAGACACACAAACCAAGAAATAATTTGATTGTAGCAAGCTTCAGCATTGGAATTGAAATGAGATTATGGTACATATCGCATATGCAAACAGCGAAGGCTCAGACGAGCCTGCACATTCGCACAGTCTTGTCAGAGCATGAACCGTTCGTATACACATAGAAGGAATGTAGGGGAATGTTCATGCTTATAGCCCCACTAGGTGGATGTGTAAAAACGTTTAAATAATGTTTAGCCATATGCGATAAGCTATCCCAAAATAGCACGACGGCCTGTTTGAGTCGACCAAAGTAAAAGATTTTAAAAGCGTAATATGTGGAACTCCAAAATCACACATGCATCTGAGCAGTACTTTTGTTGCCATTAAGGTAGTGCGGGACCCATGTCAAAAGATAACCTTACTTTTACTTAAAAATAAGAGTGTAAGAGTTATCGTTCCTGAATCTTGTTTTTAAAAGAGAATACTTATTTGTAAGACGGTAGATATTATTCTCCCCTGACAACTCTTTGATGCTTGAAACGTAATTCTGTAAGTATTTTGCTTTCACAAAAAGAAGGAATGCAAGTATTAGCTTTTAAAAACATCACCCAGAGTATGAAGTCATTCAGTATTTTGATGGCTAAAAGTTGTGGACCGTATAAATATACATACTATATACATGTCTCGGTTGCTATTTCTGCATGCTGCCACTAACCTAAGACCCACCCCCACCCCTAAAAGGGGGGGGGGGTGTAGACGTGCACATGCCTTGTATGTGACATTCTCATGTTTTAGGTCCCATGGAGGTACATGATCACTAATTTTTTATGGAGAAATGACGTAACTATTTCAATTACCTTATCACACCGGATAGGCAGCAATAGAAAAACAGTCTAAACAATCGATGAATGCTGATAACAAATTGCTAGAAACAGTGTTTGTGATTGCCATTTGTTGCCTATCGGACTACAAACAACAGTCCAAAATTCTGTTACTTACAATATTTAACTACGTTCGTCGATAGCATTAACGTTTTCGATTGCCGCCTATCTAGTGTGTTTTTGATATACTGAAGACGTAGCCAAAACAATCTGATACAAGGGCTAGGAGTTATTTCATGTTTCTGTTGAAAAAATTATTTTGTTTCGTTGCATGTTTCATGATGATAAAATGTATATTTCTGCATACATTTTAATAAAATTAATTAAAGCTGCATGTGCCTGAAAGGAAGATATATGACAATATAACATTCTTTTCTGTATATTAACGGTTGGCAAGCATGGTACAGATGGGCGGATCCAGGAATTTTCATCAGGGGGGGGGGGGGGGGAAAGGGTCCAGGTCAGTCTGACAAAAAAGCTCTGACAACGATTTGTTTAGTACTCAGCTTATTTTACAGAAGTCAAATGGTCAATTTCAAAGAAATCTATCGTTTTTCAAGGCTCCAAATGGGGTCCAATTTTTTCCAGGGGGTCCAACTTTTTCTAGGGGGTGTCCAATTGCTTATTCCCTATAGAAACCCATTTAATTTGTGATTTTCCATAGGGGGTCCGGACCCCCTGCCCCCCCCCCCCCTCTGGATCCGCACTTGGTGCAGCCCTCACAGCTTCATGGTTAAGGCTACAATATATTATCTCATTTCGGCTTGGCAAACGTTAATAGAAAGAAGAATGTATCATCCTTTTATTGTTATATACCTTATAATAAGTGTTTACTATAGAAACTTGAGGTGTTTTAATCGCTGACAATTGTACATTTTATTTAATAATGTGTCATATTTTGGTTGATCGTTGACCAATCACTGACCGCGGGCTTTATTTCCGATAAAACATGACAGTAGAGGGCTTAATTGCCATTTCAACCTGCTCACGGATATCCTCTGCGAGTTAAGATACCGTCGCTTATGCTTTATTGAGAAATGACAAAAATATTCAATTATCATAAGATACGCTACTTTATTACATCGGATAGGCGACAACCCAGAAGGCTCTGAACAATCGATGAACGTGGATCGCAAATCGCTAGAATTTACCATTTGTCGCCAGTCAGGCAAACAAACTGCAATCCAAAAAGTCTGTTTCTGACGGTATTTGATCTACGTTCGTCGATAGCATCAACGTTTTCGATTGCCACCTATCCGGTATGTGTATTGATACAATGAATACGTAACCAAAACAATCTGAAACAAGAGCTAGGAGTTATCTACATTTTTCAGTCATGTTTCTGTTGAAAAAAAGTTTGTTTCCACACCGGATAGTGAGCAATCGAAACCACTCTTAACCATTGACGAACGCGGATCAAAACTCGCTAGAAACAGTGTTTTGATTGCAAAGTGTCGCCTGTTCGATGAGTGATGGTAATAAAAAAAACTATGATTCTAACTTTTTTTGGTCTATAATCGTCGATATTATTGATGTTTTCGATTGCGCCTATAAGGTGTGGTTTTGTTGTATGCCTCACGATGTTACAGTGGACATTTTTTTGGAAATGCTTTTGCTTGAATGGAAAGTATTCTAGAACTTTTTGGATACTGTAAAGACGGCACCTCATGACTGCCTTATTAGTCAACTTTAGAACTAGGTAAAATCTGAAAATGAGGCGTTATAACTACATTCGAAAGTGTTTGTTTATTGTTTAACATTAGTATAGAGGCAAACAGTGTGGACCCAGACCAGACTGCTCTAGATCTACACTGTTCGTTTAAGAGGCTTCATAATACTTCAATAGACGATAAAAGCATACGATTGTGTTGTAATATACGCTTTAAGGGTTAATAAATGTGGGTTCAGTGCATTAACGGACAGGACTTTCATGAAATGCACGCAGATCTGCGCGGCTCAAGCAACTTTTAAACGCTTAACCAATGGATAGAATCTGATTTCCATTCTTGAGCAGTTGAAATAATCGAACCACGCCCAGATATGAAAATTAAAGTTGCCACCTTTACAGTACCCAAAAAGTCCTATAATATATAACAATGACAATATAACATTCCTTTCTGTATATTAACGTTTGTCAAGCCCTTGTGCGATAATGTGTTGCATGCCTCACCGCTGTGTGGTTCTGGTTGCAACACATCACATTCAGGCTTGCCAAACATTAATACAAGGAAAATAATGTTTTATCCTCTTATTGCATATTTGTAAGTTTATTCTTTAAATGACATTTAGATCTATGCATCAGGAATAAAGCTATAATTTTTAGCTTTTATCTACATAAATCCTACGTGTAAGAAAGCATCAAAGTATCAAGGCATGCTACAGCCATGCTTTAATGAGAATCATAATGTAATGTGCTGGGTCACATATGCTAGGTCAAAATCTTTTTTGTCATTTTCTACGCCCATTTGTCAGTGCTTAATCAATAATAGCTATGTCTCCGCCCAGTGATATACATAGGGGCGTAGACAAACAAAAAAAATGGGTGAAAGGGGAGACAACACTTATTATAGTCTATATTTTTTTCAGGATTTTTCAGAAAAGTCACCAAAACAAAAAAAACGAGCACGGTGACACATATTTTTTATTCAATCATTAGATTCTTCATGAAAATTTCTTTGTAAAAATATGTTTTTAGTTGTTCCAGTTACATTCTCTAATATGTTTATTTTGAATATTAATGTTTTTTTTTGGCATTTATTCGTTTGACTTAATTAGGATTTTGCTTAATAAATTGTGTAAATACATGTTATTTCACTATTTTTTGTTTTTATTTATATCTCTGGTGTGAGTAGTATTTGTTCTGAAAAAAACTGTATTGCGTTTCTTGTTAATTTGTTAACAAAATCTGTGTTTGTTTATTTCAAAAACCTGCGATTTTGCAGTTTTTGACATCAAATAACTTTTTAAAAAGAACGGTGAGGTATTGTTTTTTTTGTCTTAGATTATAAGTATAAGTCTATATTATAATATATTTAAAGATAAAACACTTTTGGACATATGCCGGTGAGTCCGGTACTACCTTAAGCACTTGATGAAAACTCCAGCAATACTTCTCAACCCCACAACAAACGGAAAAATTGGTTTATTTATGACTATTTTTTACCGTCCGGGTACTTTGTGTATACCTTGAGATGATCGTGACGTATAATCAGGATTTATTTATTTACCACATGCCTGTAGAATAAGATCATATGGCTCTCGACGCAGCGACAAAAAACCTGTATTCGGGTTTCCGACAAAATGAGACTCAAACCAGTCCTGCTCAGCTACAGAGATTAGAAATTGAAATTTCTTTTGTAGCAAGTGTATTAGACTTTCAAATAAACGAATACCAAAGGCGCCGATTAGACTGCGCGGATGTACAGGCTGGTGTGCGCCTTTGTTGTTCGAAACCCCGGGTTTCTCGCATTGAGGCACCATATGCACCTTGTCGCGAGAAACCCGACTTTGTTGCATGCAAACAATAATGGCGCAGTTCAGCCTGCGTATCCGCACAATGTTTTCAGCGCCCTAGACGGCGTAATAGCTACAAAGAAAACAAAAGCGGGCATACCACGAGCATGGTGAGAGTTTCTATAATAAAGACGTGGACCTGATCTGTGCACAAACTGTCTGCTAACGTTATCAGCCGGACGACACTGAAGGGACACAGCTCGGAAGGCTATATTTACATGTACAAAAAAAAAATAGAATAACCATTGACAGCATGATTTTTAAAGATCAAACAAAATCGGAACACGTGCTGTTTAAGATCTCGAACGAAAATACACAGATATTGCTTCGAGTTAAGATTTAGGTTGTACTTGGTGACACATTAAACATAGGCTGCAACAAATGCAGGGGTTCCACGAAAAGCCATTTTCAAAATGAACTCCTTACTTTCCATCTTTTCAAATCTTTCTGGATCTCAAAAGTTCCATTTTTCATAGCTACATAGAGTGTTAGATCTAAAAAAAAGTTCCTGCTGCTAAGGGTCGCTGTTGTGACCAAGTAAGGTGCATTCAATACTGTTGTTAGTTATTCACTTGCGACTGTAGCAGAGTAGTTCTTTTACCAGGCACTGAGGTTATATTCAAGTTTTTATGCTCAATTCAACTGAGCATGAAATTTATCCTGCTCATAAATGTTAAAATACAAAACAATCATTTGCATTTTAACACAAATTAGCATGGACAATACACACTCAGAGTTTGAAAGATAGAAGATGTCCAGCATTGTAGTTTCTATATGCAGTTGAAATTTCGTGCTCGGCCGAGTTGAGCATGAAAAAAAGTTTTACAACTTCGGGGCTCATTGACGAATTGAATGACCAAATGACCGGCGACATAGACACTGCAAGATCTGATGAGGTACAATGTACGGACGGCATCCTGCATTCTGTGACATTTCGTCTGGTTCAACATTGATTGCCATTATCATAATATTCGGACAGCGCATGTGCAGATCCAGAAAGTTTCGTTGGGGGGGGGGGGGGGGGGGGCGGGGGTTAGTCGAGGGTCCAGGCCCAAATAACAGAAAAAAACTATGACGATTGCTGCGATATACTTGTACGTCAGCTTTACATTGTACAATAGCTAGCCGCTGGGAGTGAAACATTACCGTATTTATTTTGCGTTATGATTTAAAGAAACGACTTATTGATAAAAGAACGAGTCCGACGTGAACCCACCCCTCGGACCCAGCATAGCGCTAAAACAAAGCCTCGACAACACAACTTTGTATTTCCGTCCGTGACCAGTCCGTTTATACTGGGTTCGAGCCCACTCGGAAACAAATCACGGGTGATGTGGGAGACGACACAGTGATTTATTGAAATATTCTTTGGGTGTTTATTTTCAAGCTTTAATCATGTAGCGAATGTTAGTTTAATTTCAAATATACAGTCTGTGACGAGGCTAAAAAGATTCCGGCATATTTTTGATATCATCTTACTTTGATATCATTTTATTAGTTAGCAGAGTGCTACTTTCAACAAAATATATTACTTCATACATAGAGAAAACAAGGCATAGTGTGGTATTCAAATCAGGGTCTTCACTGTTTGCTTGTCAGTGATCAATTCTTTAAAATGATTAACCATTGAACAGTTCCATTTATTGGCTAGTCTATTGGTGGAAAAATAGTCCCGGTCAATAAAAACACAGGTAAATTAATTACTTTTTGATGGAGGTGCAGCAACACTAATATCAGATCCAGATGTGCATTATTGCTGATAAGGGATTCAAACAAGTTTCTTGTTGTCTAAGGCATGTACACATCATGTTCAGACAATGTGTATTGCTTACCGTAATAGTCAGTCCTCTGACCAAGACTTATCATTGTATGAGGGATATTTTGTAAAATTCAGGACTGTGATTTGTAAAAGTGTTTCTAGTATACAAAATGTATTGCGTTTAATTTATCAAGTTCTGTGAAAAGATATATGAGAGATCTAGTAAAAAACCTATTTCGGTCTATTAAAAATTCTGATGAAATTTTAGATAAACTTAAAGCTAATGGTTTCAATGCTACCAGTTTGTCTACTTATATTTTTCTACTCTTTACACTACTTTACCTCATAATTTAATTAAAGAAAATTTTATTGATCATATTGAAAGAACCTGCCAGAGAGAAGGCTCTGTATTGACAGAAATGCATTTTTTTCTTCGAAAAACCTAACAAATATCATGCATAGTTATGTCAAAATGTATGTGAAGCGCTAACATTTTTGTAAAACAACGTTTTTATTCGATTTGGCACAAAGCTGTATAGACAAGTAGTTGGGATTCCTATGGGCACTAATTGTGGTCCCCTGGTTGCTGATTTATTCCTGTTTGTTATGAGAGGGACTTTATGATGTTATGATGTCTCTTTATGGTGATAAGTAAGCTGATGTTATTGGTGCATTTAGCACTACATCCAGATATTTGGACGATATTTTAAACATAAATAATGTTTATTTTGGCAATATGGTAAGTCAAATATACCCTTCAGAGCTCCAACTTAATAAAACCAATGCCTATGATAAAGAAGCCACATTTTTAGACTTGCATTTGTCAATTTCTAATCATACTGTTTCTTCCAAAATTTATGATAAACGTGACGACCTTGATTTTGAAATTGTCAATGTCCCATTTTTAGATGGTGATGTTCCTCGCTTCACATCCTATGGGGTCTATATCGTTTTGCTAGTGCATCTAGCTAGGTTACTGACTTCAACAATCAAAATAAATTGTTAACTCTGAAACTTCTTAAACAAGGTTATCAGTATCATAAACTTTGCAAAACTTGTTCTAAATTTTAAAGACGATACTATGATTTGAAATCTCAATTCCAAGTTGGACTTAAATCTCTGTTGTGCCAAGGACTTTCGGAACCTGAATTATATGGTGACTTGATGTATAAATTGAAGAAGATTGTTGTCTTTAATAATTTTTCAGCGCAGTTCATTAAAATAACTTCCCTTTATAATAAGATTGGCTATAACATTAGTGTATTGCAACAGACTGTATGTTTGGTGGTCAACCCAACCTTAGTTGGCAACTTTGCTTTCCTCTTTAATTGCACGCCGGTGGGTAGGATTCAGACTTATGGCTTATCTATAGATGAGATGGTAGGGGCCTGATGCTTTGGCTGTTTGTAGGGCCCACCAGGGTTTACCTGTTGGATTTCTTTTTATCTGGTATTCAGTTTTATTCACTGTTGAGTACTTATCATTGCCTTATCTCCTTTTTATATCTTGATATATATGTTCTGGGAGATAATGCATTGATAAGTTATATATTAGGGTTATTACATGCAAACCAAATATCTATGTATTATGATCCACATCTAAATTAAGGGTGAGTTTGGCACTGTGAAACTGGTTTAAGCCCCCCAGTATAATATTTACTGACCATTCCAAGGCGGTACTTCTTTTGTGGATCTTGTGCTTGTTATGCCTTGTGCGCGTCTGTTTATTTGTGCCTGTTGGTCACCTGCTGGGAAAGGGTTGACCTCTTGGCTCTCGTTTGTGGTGTATAACTGTGAGTTTGTCACTTTCCCATTGGTAACCTTGGTCAGGTGTGGTACTTGATTGTATCGATTACTGATCTTTGCATCCTTACTTACTATATGTGCCAAATCAGCACCATATTATATTATGCTGTTGTTTTAAAACCAAAAGTGTTTAGATCATAAAATTGTTTAGCATGCATGGGTGCTTCCTAGCGTATGTAGTTTATTGTCTAAAATTAAACATATTCTGTCGACACTTATTATATGATACTTAACTCGCAAACTGATAGCTGGCTATTTTCACTCATATACGGATCAAAAGGATACATACAACCATCAGGATAGCATCTACAATGCATAAACTGGCTCTGAGTCTCAGCAAGATGAGTTGTTTTTTCGTTCCTTCATTTATGTTGTACGAAATACCTGTCTGAAGAACACAGTAAACAAAGCCAACTCCAAATGTAGAGCATGCTATTAAGAAATGTATCCATTCACCACATGATGCCTGTAATAATAATACAACAAAAAATTGATGAGCAGCATAACCGTTACTTTTATTCTCTTTGAAATTGTGTATTCTATCATACAGTTTAATGCAATACAATATATGTGATGCTTTATAGTATACGCAAATATTAAGAAAATCTATCATGAGGGCGAGTGTGGGGTAAAAAAATCTTTCTTGAGGATCACCGTTTGGCATCATGAAGCTTGCCGAGTGATGCCAAATTGCAAATTGCAATCGCGAGAGATAACTTTTCTCTCCTATCCTCACATAAATTATAGATTCCTTTCCTTGCTAACCACTAAACTGGAATAACGTGAAGCAGCCTTTCAGAAAATCTAGAATACGCTGATAATAATTGCGACATACATGCATCAGGGTGGCATCGTTTAAACATTAAAATGACATCGCTGATGGACATGTGCTCAGCGTGCGGCTATTCGTTTTTAACTTCTCCCACGGGTTGGTATTGGGTATGTGAAATAGAATTTTCTCAAAAACAGAAGAAATCTTGATCTGGTGTGCTAGACAAATAGGCCACATGCAACAGTTCAGAGTTTGTATGTATTCTCTCACAGAAAGATTGAACATAACAAAGTGTGCAGCTGATCATGTTCCATTAAGGTACGATTTGCAAGGTTATGTATTGATTGATGTCTTTGTTAAATGGTCTGAACTATTCTACCATATTGTCTTGCTATTCGTATTTCTGTACTCATACATTGCGTTTTGTGTTTTGTCCTTGCTTTGTTGTGCAGTACTCTATGTCCTTTTGTAGATGTGCAATCAAGAGATAGCTGATTGCTTGACTTGTATTTCTCATTTGGGTGTTATGTTGCTGTTATTGTCCTTTGTCTCTCTCTAGCGAAGCCATGGGTTGATCTATCGTGTGCAGTAGTGCCATTTCCTGGTCAAATTTACTTGCTTCTAACAAATTGTTCCATCTAAATATTCAAGAGTTAAGCGTTACTCTGTTAGCAAAACGAAATACTTTCAAGATTGCTACTGGGTCACAACTTTCAAAGACAAGCTTTGACGTGATGTTGTCCACATGTGAGGCTCTCACTGGAGCTTCTTTTTCTATCAGAGTAGATAACATGAGCATCTGCAGGACAAGTCCACAAAAAAGGAATCTTGAATATTTCACATTCATCAGCTAACAGATTAGACTCTACTAATAGTCATGTCAACCTGAGTCTTCATTACCTACACCTGCTATTCTGCATGTCAGGTGTAGTACTTGATTGTATCGATTCCTAATCTTTGCACCCTTACTTACTTTGTTTTCATGCTATGGCGGAGTCGTATGCATAATCTTATTCAGCACCTACCTGGATGTTTCCTACCAAACTGATTCCGAGACAGCTAGTCAACCCAAATACATAAGCAATCTTGTTTAATCTCTGTCGTTTCAGAACTTTTGATTTGTTCATCAAATGGTGCACATATCTGTAGCGGATATAAACTATAACGGCACCTGTGGAATAGAAAGAAGCAATGCCACAATACATATACCGATCTTGTACCACACAAACAATAGAGCCAGGGGGATACTTTGCTATTTACATATATACATAGGCAATCATTTATTTTGGTTTAAACTTTTAAATTTCAATATTTGGGGGATTTTCATGAAAATGAATATTTTTGGAGTATGCTGTTGTTTTAAAAACAAAATTGTGTATAATTTGATGGGGTCATCACAAAGCTGGACTAGCTTTAGGGGGCATTTCTATGCATTTTAAGGTCCGTTGCATTTATATTGGTTTGCTAAAATTTCATATATCTTAGGGTATGTCTGATATTCCTGATATTTTTGGAGGTACACAGTAGATGCTGGATCCAAGCCTACGTATAAAAAGTGTAACCCAGACCCCTGGGCAATAGCCACCCACCCAATTATCACAGGTGTCACAGGTAGGATTGTTTTTACCAATTCAGTTAATCCATAGCCGTAGCGTCCCTTTTATGGGATGTCCGCAAACAGTGCAAAATCAGATCAGATGTCGCAAAACGCGTCTTATGATCAGGTTGTCAAAAGTTCATTTTAAAATATGAATAAAAATGAAAAATGTCACCCAACAACCCTAAAATTGAAAATTGACTCATTCAATTTATAATGATGGGGAATACATTCGGCATTTAAGGGGTGATGCATACATTTAACTTATTAGTTCTGTACAATTGAGCGAAGTTAACTTTGACCAAAACCTAGATGTATGGCGTACGCATTTTAATGAAACGCTCAAAGCGGAAAATAAGTTCGTAATATATTTATACTCTTGAGTGCATATCTATCTAGGATTTGTTTATACTGTAGGATACATAAACATTAAATATTTGCCTTTGAACCATTTAAAGCTGCATAGTCTGCAACTATGAACATTTTTCGATTTTTTTATTTTCTTTTTAAATCATTTGTAAAAGTAGAATTAAGTTATGTTTTCACAATAAATCTGTTCACTATAGCTGAAAACCGCACAGAAAGTGAATTATCATATAAAACATGTGTGTTTTTCTCTTGTTGGTAATTATTTGCGTCCCTCCAATAATTATAGACAGGTAATTTTAGCTTAAATGCTGTTGTTTTGATACGGATAATTTGTTAAGATTTACGAAATTGGTAAAATGTATACCTGAATTTTAGTTTTTTTACTGTGTTCTTGAAAAATAGAAACATTAGTTCTAAAATTAAAAGATCAAAAGTTACAGACTATGCAGCTTTAAAATGCAAATGTAAGGTAGAATAGATTTGTGTCTGTTATATTTTGTTCTTCATGAGATTTTGAACGATTTCGATAGCCTAATGATTCATTTGGAAAGTTTAGTTTAAAATTTGCATACAAAGGGCCCAGGCATAATGACCACTCGAAGTCCTATTCATTAGGTACAGATGTAGAGAGATCAGATCGTGTTTACCCCTGTTTGCATGCAAACAACAAAGACGAAGGTGTGCTTGCGTATCAACTTAGTATATGCCACATGTAAATAAATTTGCTAAAAAGTAAACTTGAACTATTATAGCTAGTATCTTTCTTGCAAACAGGAAAATGAACTATGTTTCTGATTTTTTGTATCCTTAGGGTTAGAAAATCTTATCTTTCCCATGTTGTCCTACCGTGAGTTGTACGTTAGTTGTATTGTCACTCAGGCACATGTTCGTCAAGTGGCGTCATTGTTATGTTAAAATGACCTCATCATGTGATATTCCATCTCAGCGTATGCAGTGACTTGTTAAAGCTTATTTTAAGATTAAAAGTCAATGGTAAGCAAGAAGAAAGAGTTCATTACTTTTGTTAGAATGAGATAGAAAAATCTGTCCCGAAAATTACGATTTCACCTCTTAGCTTGGTTTGATGCTTTACGTCCCAGTCAACCGCTATGATCATGTTTGGACGGTCAGTTCACCTAACTACACTTATGTCCTTGCCAAGCTTGACTAAGCGGTTTACCAATACTTCATGCACATACTTTCGCTTGTAACTGACAATAACCATTCTTGAATCAGCTAAAGGGGGGAGAGTGGCCGTAGAAATTAGTTCATGACCAATATCCATGAAAGTATGGGACCAGGTTCAGATCTAACTCGAGACCCATAAACCTGCAGTCATACACGTTACAGACTGCGCTACGCATTCCTGTAGGTTAATATTGTACTCACAAAGAACAGCTCCTATATTCATCAATTGCCCAAAAACACAACTCGCAGGTGGTGAATTACCAGTGTCACTGAAAAGGGAAATTAGGACAATTGGTCTGTGTAAGGCTGGTATTCCTTGTATAAATTTTTAGTTGATACAGTTACTTTTTAAAGGCGCACAGCTTAGTAAAATGATTTTTTAATAAGAGTGCCATGGTACCGTAGATATCTATTACATGACAGTGTGCATTGCAGCCACACAATGATAAATTGCTTATCATGGTGATTATGGAATGTTAGAGAAATATTTTTATGCAAAACACATCAAAGGTATCCCATCACTTCAAATTGTACTACCACATAAAATGTTCACTACAGTGGCGGAAAGTATATATCCCACAATTGATATCACTGTCTCCATAATATTAATATAGCAAGGACCCCAACCTACGTCACAAGAAGCAAATAATGACAGAAATGCATTTTGTACTTCAGAAATACTTAAAAAATATCATAGATGGTCGTGTCAAAATGTATGTGATGCGCTGACCGTTTTGTTGGACAACATTTTATTCGATTTGGCACCATGCTGTATAGACAAGTAGTTGGTATTCCTATTGGCACTAATTGTGCTCCCCTGGTTGCAGATTTATTCCTGTTTTGTTATGAGAGGGACTAGATGATGTCTCTTTCTGATGATAAGCAGGCTGATGTTATTGATGCGTTTAACACTATAACCAAATGTTTGGACGATGTCTTAAATATTAATAATGTTTATTTAGACAATACGGTCAGTCAAATATACCCTTCAGAGCTCAAACTGAATAAAGCCAATACCTCTGATAAAGAAGCCGAATTTTTAGACTTGCATTTGTCAATTTCTAATGATATTGTTTCTACCAAAATTTATGAAAAACGTGACGACTTTGATTTTGAAATTGTCAATTTCCTCTTTTTAGATGGTGATATTCTTCGTTCTACATCATATGGAGTCTAATCTCTCAACTCATTCGTTTTGCTAGAGCATCTAGCTATGTTGCTGACTTCAACACTTGCTATAAATTGTTAACTCAGAAACTTCTTAAACATGGCTATCGGTATCATAAACTTGGCAAAACATTATCAAAATTTTATAGACGATACTATGATTTGATTTCTAAATTCCGAGTTGGACTAAAATCCCTCTTGCGCTAAGGACTTTCGGAACCTGATTTCTATGGTGACTTGGTGTATAATTTGTAGAAGATTGTTGGCTCTAATAATTTTTCAGTGCAGTACATTAAAATAATTTCCCATTATAAAAAGATTGGTTATAACATTAATATATTGCAACAGACTGCATGCATGCTTGAAGGTCTATTCAACCACGGTTGGCAACTTTGCCTTCCTCTATAATTGCTCGCCGGTGGGTCGGACTTCAGACTCTATGATGGTTCAGACTTAAAGACTTATCTATGGATGAGATGGTAGGGGCCTGATGCTTGTGCTGTTTGTTGGGTCCACCGGGGTTTACCTGTTGGAATTATTTTGCTCAGGTATTCAGTTTTATTTACTGTTGAGTCCTTATTTTTGCTTTATCTCCTTGTTATATCTTGATTTATATGTTCTAGGAGAGGATACATTGATAAGAATGGGGGTCTTTCATGCAAACCAAACATCTATGTGTCTTGATCCACATCTGAATTAAGGGTGAGGTTGGCGCCGTTAAACCGGTTTAAGCCCTGCAGTAAAATATTTTACTGACCATTCCAAGGCGTTACTTTTTTGTGGATCTTTTATGTTTTTGGTCTGTCTTGTGTTTGCTATGTCTTTGTGTGCGTCTGTGTGTATGTGCTTTGTGGTCACATGCTGGGAAAGGGCTGACCTCTTGGCTGTCGTTTGTGGTGTCTAGCTGTAAGTTTGTCACTTTCCCATTGGTATCCTGGGTCAAGTGTGGTACTTGATTGTATTGATTCATGATCTTTGCACCCTCACTTACTTCGGGTGAAACTTTTCAATTGCAATTACTGGACACATGTGAAGAATTGTTAAGACTGTTTAGCATTTTTCTGTGTGCTCTTTTTCTATGATTGAACTCTCTGACCACCAACGGCACTAATCTTCAAGGACACGATTTACTTTAAATTCTTGCATTGACACTCCGCATTTACGGAATACATCCCAACCGACCAATGCGACCATGAATTTCGAGTTATTCAATTACTTGATCAATATGTTTCTCGATACTATCGACTTTTTTCAGTTTTGAACATTATGATATATACCATCTTTGGTTAACATATCACCATTAATAAAAAGTTGCTGTGTCAAATTCTCACTGAATTTAACTACCTTTTCAACACGGCTTGCAAGTATAGCGACCAAAGTCACTTCCTGTGACATAGGCAGTGGCGTAGGTTGTGAGTGTTGTTTTAAGTTTAGTATTAAATATATAGCTCTCTGTTTATTAGTATGCTATTTTGATTATAAAACACCCTTTACCACTACGAATAACCACCCTTGATCTACGGGGAAACCCTAACCATTTGGAAGTGGTCTTAAGTTGAAGAATATCCCATCAAGTATTACTATGTTAGAAACTGGAAAAAAGAGGGCACAGACAGATGGGCGAGCATACTGTATAGCAAATTATACTACCATTTGCGTGTGGCGGAATATAAACCAGCCAGCTATGTGATAGTCTGATATCATATTCTTTTTTAATAAATGATATTTTCATTTTAAATTTTAAAAAAAAAATCTTTATTTTTTCTATTTCCTCTATGATAGCAGTATTTGTATGAAACTAGTTATATATGATATCAAAATATACTGAATGTAACGTAAAGTAAAATTGACAAAAAAACATCAAAGTCTAGGAGCTAGACAATGCGGAATACAACTGTTTTCTTTTAAATTCATTTGGTGGTTCTTAAATTTCAGTATTTGGAAAACTGGCGTTGAGTAAAGCGTATGAGCATTGTCCTTGGCGAGTTTCTCCCACATTAATTAAGCATGTGGATTCACTTTGAATTGCTAGATGCATCATTTATTCGAATAAAGTCACGTATTTTACAGTACAGCATAAAATATGTATACATTTGAACAATTCAAAAATAACTTTGCGATGCCTTACGTTGGTCTGTAGTGTGTGATGTCGTTCATATTCACATATTTTTTTTGTTTTTATTGCGCATAGCAATACCTGTCTATAGCCTTAGATAACAACGACAACCATTTTGGGTGGGGGAACAATCTTATTGACCCCAAAATAAGTGCAATACACTATGCTTAGACTTCTGATTAGTAATATAGGCTTTCAACTCGTATTATATTATTGAGAATATCAATTATCAATTATTCATTCCAATTTGTATATACAATGCTATCACAGAATTGCTGTTACTGATATGCTTTACTTTAGACGATTCTTTAGACACACCTTATAGACAACATGATATTTCGACTGCCTGCAGTAGATGTTTTTAAACTTCTTTTTTGTTTCATAGAATGTGTTAAGGTTTGATATTTTGCATTCACAACTGTTGTGCTACTGCAAAAACGATAATCGAACGTTGTAAGAGTAAGCCATAGTATCGATTTTATGCGACCGTCTAGTTGCCTAGTTATACAACCGATTATGGTCCCAAGGCGGTGCTTCTTTTGTTGATTGTTTTTGTTAGTTATGCGTCATGTTGGCGTGTGTTGTAATGTTATGTCTGTTATTTGTAGCCGTGTGGTCACCTGCTGAGAAAGGACTGACCTCTTGGCTGTCGTGTGTGTTGTGTTTTGTCACTTTCCCAATTTTGTCCTGGTTCACATCAGAATCAAGGGTAAGGTTGGCGCTGTGAAACTGGTTTAAGCCCTCCAGTAAAATATTTTACTGACCGTTCCAAGGCGGCACTGCTTTTGTGGATCGTTTGTGTTTTTCTGGCTTGAGTTTGCTATCCCTTTGAGCGCGTCTGTTTATATGTGCCTTGTGGTCACCTGCTGGGAAAGGGCTGACCTCTTGGCTCTCGCTTGTGGTGTCCAACTGTGAGTTTGTCACTTTACCATTGGTGTCCTGGGTCAGGTGTGGTACTTGATTGTATCGATTCCTGATCTGTGCACACTTACTTACTTTTAAATATATGGCTTCCTCTTTTTTGTATGACGATGGACCAGGATCTGCCAGAATAAAGTTACCAATAGTTGGTGCCCGGTGATTGAAGTTGCTGCGCCTTCTAAAAAAATCAAAATAATTAAGTGTGTGTTTCCCTTTAGATGTGAGCTGTCTGTGGCTATACGAGCCCTTTTTCACCAATATAATTAATTTTGACTTGATGCTTTCCCTGTATGAAACATTGAATGCGTTGAGAAGCCTCAATGCCAGCTAAATAAGTTGTATGTGTTTTAATGACACCAGCATCGACGACTAAACTTTACTCAGTAAAATACAGTTATACCACGCTTCCTCTGTAACCCTGATCAATTTGATATTGTTGGATCATTGTTTATGTTGTTCCCATAGTGTGCGTGCGTGCGTGTGTGTGTATGTGTGTCTGTGTTACTGGTTGCAAGACGTAGTTCTTGTATCCTTTCTAGTTTGATGATTTTATAGCTCATGAAGAAGGCGTTTGTTGCTTTATTGCTTCAATAACATTCTTGTTTTCATGTGTGTGTCTTTGTTTGTCATTGGTCTAACGGCTCTTCCTTATGACACCATAGGTTCGTAGTTATCTGCGATTGTTGATATTACTGGGCATACATACGTGTAGTTATTTGTTTATCCCCTTCCTTAAAAACGCCTGTTACCAGTTTAGTTAAAACTGTTTTAAGTGTCTAGGTAATGGCTCTGGTATTTACATAATGTATATTATATATTCAATGAATTCGCATTGAGTACATATATCCAAGATGTCGTAAACTTAATCATGGCTAGAACTACCGAATGATATAGGCATTGCGTTCAACGGTTTCAATTTAGTAGTGGCTTCAGTTTTAATAGAACATTGCATTTTGATAGTTCAACAGTTCAAATTAACTACAACATCTTATTTAGCAACATTTTCATTCTATTAAGCGAACCCATAACACAATTAAAATCAACTTCCTTCTCATCAGCAGGCATTATACAAACAATCACGTATAGGGAACTATCTCACATCTTCAAGTAATAAGAGACAGGGTCTCGACGCGAGAAGCACTGTCTTCGTGGAACAACACAGGCGACAACCCGCCTGCGCATACACGTAGCTCCTTTTTATTTCACTTATTGGAAAGTAACATATCTAAACTTGGTACAAGCGAACTTTCAATTTTCTAGATATAGCGTAGCGGGATATTGAGGAAATACTTCATTTTATGATACAAGCATGAACTTTTCACAATACGTTCATTAATTCACCCATATTCAAAAACGATTCCTGGCCACTTCGAATTCGGTCATTTTCAAGATGGCCACTAAACCACAAACCGGCTGACATTTCTACGGGGAGTCTATGTGGTAAATTGATCATATCTCAGTTTTTGGTCATCATAGAACAACAAATTCGGTATCAAATTAAAGCTAAATAATTGCCATTTTGTATGAGGTTCAAATATGCAAATTAGTTGATTTGTCAATGTAGAATGTCAAAAGTGTAGAGTTCAACCAGTCTCACCTGTTCACTTAGGTGCTTCACATCTACATTATCTACCTACTGTTTACATGCCATTGTAAATGAGTATTAAGCTACAGGCTTGTACAAAATTAGTGATTTAATAAGATTTTATGATAATCTGTTTTCGGCATTTTGTCAGTATTCCCCGCTGTGATCAAGCATGCCATTTTATATGATGTGTACAATGTAAAACTACAAGTTTATGCAAAATGATTAGCTTGATCAAGTCGGGGAAAGCGCCTCAAAATTGTTTTTTTTGCTATTTACTATATGTAGAATAGTAGAAATAGAGTTTTCAACCCATCATTTTATTTACCAGTACTTGTCCAATGTAAAAAGCTGTTTTATAGATAATTCGAGGAGTGAACCAACTACTTTTTCCACAGAAAATATAATTTTCTTTGAAACTTGTATCTGGCCGTTTTTAAGTCCATCTATATTTATGGTTTCAGTACTGCTTATTTTAAGCATATTGATCTGGCATAGACATTTATCCGAGCTGACTATTTTGCCCACATTATACCCGAAAACAGTCAATGCATAATCGTTCACAATTAAAACATTGGTCTGTCTTCTTGGCAGTTACATGAACCCAGTGCCGTGCATAAAAGGCACAAAGGAGAAATACACCAAAGCGTGCTTCGCCAATCTTCTAAGTGGTGAATGACCGAGTTAACATTACAACAACAAAATGTTAAAAGGTATCAGTTCACACTCAGATATTGTGTCTGTGACAATACTGGAGGTAGGAATAACTTCAGTGGTTTCTTCATCTAGTTCCATGCGTTCAATGCTATTACCATTGCCAAAATATGCAGAAACAGCATCACACTGAATAAAAAATGGATGAAAGGCAATGCCCTTGACCGAGGACCAGGTGATTTACATATATCATCGAAATGCGTTTCCTTTTCCAAATGCTAGCCATAAAGCTTGGATATTCAAATCAGCATATACTACTATATCTAGTACAAAACATCATTATTGTAACAACAACAGAATCTAGGGTGACGATTTAGTGCCAGTAATTTGCATTTAAGATCCCCAGTGGCTTAGGCGACTGTCCGTTCTAAGGTGGTGATTCTGTTGTTGTTGATTCAGTGTTAATGTTCCTCCCGTGCGGTCTTTGGTTCTTGTTTTGTTGTGCATTATTACTCAGTATCAATTCTAGTTTAGAGATCATCTTGACGAGGTAGAGAGAGCTGGCTGCTTTACTTTAATTGTCTTTCTGGTGTCTTTTGGCTGTTAGTGTTCTGTGGCACTTCCTCACGGTGCTGTGAGTTGGTCTGCAGTGTATGATTGTGGTATATCCTGATTATACTCACTTACCTTTTGAAACTAACAATCGTTAAGAGTTTGGCTTCCTTTCAAATATTTTGCCTGGAGACAGGGCAAACATGCGACTGTCTGCCTTTTGTGATACTGATGGAGGAAAGTTTTTGTTTCATATAGGAAAAAGCAAACAAGTCACCTTCTGGGGCTTTGGCATGAGATAAATAATATCGAAAAAAATAAACTGTCTACCTTATGCTTAGATCATATTCGGTCGGGGTTAAGCTTTTGGACTGAAAAGGGGAAGCTTGTTCTTTGTCACTGGTTCATTAATCGAATGGGTCTGAGTATGTGTCATGTCTTTTGTAAAATTGCCATAACGCTTCAGACCAATTGGAACTAACTGTTTCATACTTTCAAACACAACTGTCCGCTACTTCTTTTTGTATCAAGTGTGTACAGGTAAGCTAACTCCATATCGAAGGGATTCTCTAACATTTTGGTTTGGTGTTTTCCAGATGAAATAAAAAAATCACCAACAAGCCTACTTATTTCTAGTTCAGATACCGTTTACTGTGAACTTGGTCTTTGACAATCAAAAGAATGTCTTTTCAGTTTTATAAATGGCTAAATGATCTCTGGTAGGTCTGTGTTTACATCAGGGTGCATTTTTTCCAGGACAAGCATGTCGCGAAGATGGTCTGATAGCCAATAAGCATAAGGACCTTTGACGGTGGTAATGGGAATCACAGTGTATCGCTGCCTATTATTTTGATAAAATTTAAAGTCGATCAAATGCTACAACCCTCATATATAAGCTCGCTGTTGGTCTCTATTTTATGATTTTGCATTTGATGTCCTATTTCCATAAATGTACTGCTTTATTTTGGGGCTAAAATGGTAACTTTTTGTATTATACATATAGGAAATAGAACAAAATATTTTTAAAACATCATTCCCCCCGAGCTCCAACTAATCATTTTGCACGTAAATTGTTCTCCTATTTTACATAATATATGTGAAAAGCTAGTTGGAACTCGGGGGGGGGGGGATGATATTCCACAACCCAAAATATGACGTCTGGGCGAGCCCAAACATTAGCATTTGGGTTTTTGGCGTGTTCTCTTGAAAATCTTTTTTTCCAGTATGATAAAATAATAAGTACAAGTAAGCTTCCTTTTCATAACCCATTAGTCATGAAATATTACAACGTTTTAGCATATTTCTCTTTAGATGATGAAAATTGTCCTTTTACTAAATTCAGTTGGTAGATTATTTTGCACATATATTGTATCTATCCAGTTCACAATAACTACATGGCCATTGACTAGGTGTACTTTACGCATGGATGAATTGTTATAGTACAATGCTGCATAATATTGCAACAGGTAAATACATTGTCATCAAGGTTGAATATGGACTTCAGTTGCACTTCAGAATATTTCTTAACAAATCAGATAGAAAAAACAACAACAAAAATAATCATTAAAATGCTCAAGATTTTGGACTTTAAAATACTTTCACTGTGATTTGTAATTGAGTATTGATGATAAAATACCCTTACACGTGAAAATGATTGATTTCTAAATGTTTTGGTGAAGTCAAATTTTGCAACCCCTACCCCCTTTTTTGCAACCCCTACCCCCTTTAGTAGCGTCTCTGGTTTGTCCTAGGGATCTGCCTGTCTAGTTAAAACCTTAATTCGTTCCTAATACATCTTGTGTCCTTTTCAAAATGTTATCAGTGATACCTTATGCATAGGGAAGTTTTGGGAAGCATCTGAAAAAAAGGCAGATTCCCTGTCAAAGGGTCAGAGGTCCTTTATATGATCGAGGGCAAAAAAGGCATGAGTTCTGAAAGTGTTTCTCTATTCACCTACAAAAAGTGAGTATGACCAGGAAATGCCATAATCACAAGCCACAAACCAACTTACGGCACCGCAAGGAAGAGGCATAGACCACTAACAGCCATAAGACAGCAATTAAAGTGAAGCAACCTGCTCACTCTTCCTCAGCTAGATAATTGCTAAACTAGAAAGGACACAAACACAAAACCCCCACAAACAATGGGAGCAACAATAAACAATGAATCAACAGCAACAACAGAACCACTCAGCAGCTGATGCCACCATGGATGGAATGGGTGGGGGCTTAGATACATTTCATTGGTCAAATCTACGCTCGAACAAACTATTTTCTATTTACAAGCTATGTCGTTAACAGGATCAATAAACTGCTCATGGAAAAAACACAGTGTCAAAAACTGCTTGAAAACAGCATAAGGAACCTAAATTGGTATTTGAATTTAAAATTAATGTACTTGAACATACATGACTATGTTAATGAGCTGCTGTGCACATAGTGACAAGTATAGCTCGGCAAAGTCTAAGCCTTACTTATTTATCATTGTAGACAATCTACATTGACCACAGGTTGTGATATGATTAATTTTTAAGATTGTTTTACCGATTTTGGGAATAAAGGAATAACTCATTAATTTGCATTAATATGTCAATCAGTTAATTTGCATACTTGAATAGATATCATAAAATTCGAAAAGCATTTTCTAAAGTCTACCACAGACACTCAGAGTTAATTGTTAAATACAACATTGGGTTAAAAACTCTTCTGCAACAAGGTATATCAGAACCTATATTTTATGGTGATTTAGTCTATAAATTCAAACGAATTGTTGGAAAACCTAATTTTAGTGATCAATTCAAAAAGATAGTAAACGTTATATAACGGTTGGATATAATTTGGATATCATGCGACAGTCTGCACGCCTTGTTTTAAACCCAATCACGGTTTATAGCTATGGTTTCCTCTTTAATTGCACGACGGTGGGTCAGGCCTCAGACTCTATGACGGCTCTGGCGTAAAGCTTTAATCGGTGGGTTGGTGCCTGATGCTTATCTGTAGCTGGACCCACCGTGACTCAACTTGAGGTTTTCTTTAGCTCTGACTATCTGTGTTAATTTGATTAGAGTGTTTTCCTTGATGATACATTGCATTAGTTAGATGGCCTCCATGCGAGCTGAACATTTCTTGTACTTCAACAACAGCAGAATCTAGGGCGAAGATTTGGTACCAGTAAAATGCATTTAAGCCCCCCGGTGGCTTAGGCTGCTGTCCGTTCTAAGGCGGTGGTTCTGTTGTTGTTGACTTTTTGTTTATTGTTACTCCCATTGAGGGAGTCTGTAACTGTTCTATGTTTTAATGTACGTTACTTTATGTCCATTCTAGTATTGCAATCATCTTGATGGGGAAGAGAGAGCTGATTGCTTTGCTTAATTTGTCTTCCTGGTGTCTCGTGATGGTTGAGCGGCTCTTCCTCGCGGTGCCACGGGGTTGTCAGCAGTTTGTAATTGTGGTATTTCCTGATCATACTCACTTACTATTTTTTATACAAAAAAGGCAATTATTTAGCTTCAATTTAATACCAAGTTTGTTGTTCTATGGTGATCAGAAACTATAATACGATCAATTTACCACATACACTCCCCGAAGAAAGGTCGTCCATTGTGTTTTGGAGGCCATCTTGTAAATGGCCGAATTCGAAGTGGCCAGGAATCGTTTTTAAAGAACATATGGTGCAAATTGTATACTTGTATCATCAAGTGAAATATTCCTCAAATTTGCTCGCTAAGCAGCTCCCCTAATACTCTCTGTACTTGAGCAGTTGGTAAGTCCTGGTCGAAATTCCCGAACACAGACTTTCTCGCGTCGAGGCCCAACTGTACCTTATATAAGGAAATACTGGCTTCACGTGCTCATTTGCTACTGCGATGCTATAACTGAAAAAAGTCAAAACACATTGTAATATAATTATACAAGTATGATTAGTACATTTTTACATCAAATTTGTCGTGCTCTGATATAGTTATTATTTCGCATACTAATTACCTAGGTCAATACAAGTACAAAACTGATATTAGCCGATTCATCGATGTCTGTAAGGCCCGAGAAGAGCATTTTGTTTATGACTCATAGAATGTCGGTCTCGAATCTCTAGCATTAATGTGTACTGTAGTATGTTAAAAATAAATGTAACTAGAACACATTCGGTGGCGCACCATCGCAAATCCCCACGCTCTCGAAGAAATCTAATGGTATTTGACCCTTTGGCCCCATCCCAAGGTCACCAGTTTATGTTAAATGTATCCTTGTCTACTGCTCATCCCCTTTAATTTGATATGCCACATGACCATGTTCAGAAAATTAAATTTTTGACCCCCGCCACTTACAAATCCCGAACCCTGGGACATGACCAAGAGACCGAATAAAAACCCCGTATAATATGTTTTATATCTTACCTTTGTGAGAAGACACAGAAAAATCTTTGAAATTGACTTTGTAATTGAGATTTAATGATATTTGACCTTTAGGCCCCTCCCCAAGGTCCAAGGGGCGGGGCCAAAAAAATGTTCCGTTGCACGCCCCATTTATGTGAGCAACTTACACACCAAATTTTGTTGGATTTCATCCAATGGTTTTTGAGGAGATAGCTTGACGGACGGACGAACGGAGGCGATTGCAATATCCCCTTGTTTTTTTTTTAAAAAAACGTGTGAGGATAATAAACTGCCTCCAATGTATACCTCGCTAGCATGCATGTTCATCGTAACGTCTAAATATAAACTTTCCAAGATAGTGTTATTTAAAATATCTCTGTATTGACGGGAATACAGGATTTCATTCATATGTTCAATGTCCCCCCTTTTATTGATAACACCTGAAATTAGATTCTCTATGTTTTTTGAAATATATACTATTCGAGATTACTTAAGTTTCATAACAGCTGTTGTTGTGTTATAATAGCTTTGGTAAACTATTCCCAGGACCTAATATATTAGCATGTTTTCGTCTCGCAGGATTTCTGTGGCAAGAAGCAGCATACCGTTATAATATCAGTTATCTATCATTATATGAGCCAGTGCATGATATTTCCAACAATGTGGTATGTGCGACCAGCAAAACCTCAGATCAGCCTGCGCATGCGCGCAGTCTGATCAGAGCCTTTCTAGTCGCTTGAGTATTCTATGATTGTTAAGCTACTGACTAAACACCATTTGGAGTTTCTAAGCTTAAAAGGAGGCAGCAGAGGCTCGTCCGAGTCTACATATGTCAAAATGCCACATTGTTGTTAATATCATGTATTGGCTCAATTATTAAATGCATTGTTACACGTTGACCTGATAAACGTTCTTCTCTCAGGGCATATGTCCTTATCAGGTCATCATGAAGTTGCACCTTTTGAATGAAGTCGTCAATGACCTTAATTCGACACGAAACTCGAGCTCTTGGTGCCCTTTCTAGTTAAGCAATCGTCCTGCTGAGAACGATAGAGCTGGTTGCTTTACTCAATTGTGCTGTTGCTGTCTGTGTTTTGTGCCTATATCTCTTCCTCACGGTACCTTGGGTTGGTCTGCAGTTCTGTGATTGTGACATTTTTCAGTTCTACTCACCTACTTTTAGAACCCTGAATGAATCGCATTAAATAGTTCACGGTTAAAAATGGGCGCGTGAAATCGTAACAGATCGCCAGCGTCCATGAAAAATGTTTGAAACTCGTAACTACTCGCATTTTCTCGTATCAACTCGTACCTGCTCGTGAGACATTCATGGCATGCATTGGGCAACGGGCACCGAAAGCGCGTAACAGATCGTAGCAGATCCTAAGGGATTTGGAAACACGATTAGATGCGCTTTGTGGCGTTTTGCTACGCTGCAATACAATCTGATGCGATGATTACGATTGAAAATTAATCGTGATAATCACAGAACACTTTTTGACTGCCAAAAAACGTTCACGATCAACACTATTGGCACGACTGATATCAATATTTGCTATGATCTTATACGAGCATTACGATTAGCTCCACGATTAAGACCACGATTCCAATCGTGGAGCTAATCGTGATAGTGGGAACGGAGCATTCGCTCAGTTGAATAAACTTTCAAGATCATCAAAGACAATATTTATTTGATTCAAATAAACCCTGTATTTAAAAGCAAATTAAGATAATTATTTAGCATACGCTTAGATAATAAATAGAGAATTCTAGGCGAGTGTCTTTTGGTATCAAAGTAAGTAAGGGTGCAAAGATCAGGGATCAGTACAATCAAGCACCACACCCGACCCAGGACACACATGGGAAAGTGACAAATTCACAGTTAGACATCACAAACGAGAGCCAAGAGGTCAGCCCTTTCCCAGCAGGTGACCACAAAGCACATATAAACAGACGTGCACAAAGACATAGCAAACACAAGACAGAAAAACATAAAATATCCACAAAAGAAGTACCGCCTTGGAACGGTCAGTAAAATATTTTGCTTGAGAGCTTAAACCGGTTTCACGGCGCCAACCTCATTCTTAATTCAGATGTGGATCAAGACACATAGATATTTGGTTTGCATGATAGACCCCTTGAAAATTATCAATACATTATCTCCCAGAACATATAAATCAAGATATAAAAAGGAGATAAAGCAAAGATAAAGACTCAACAGTAAAAAAACTGAATACCAGAGCAAAAGAAATCCAACAGGCAAACCCCAATGGGCATAACAAATGGCAAGAGCACCGAGGCCCTACCATTTCATCAATAGATAAGTATTTAGTCTGGTCCGACCCACCGGCGTGCAGTTAAAGAAGAAAGCAAAGTAAACTGTTGCCAACCACGATTGGGTTGACCACCAAGCATGCGGTCTGTTGCAAAGCATTACTGTTATAGCAAATCTTATTATTATTATGGGAAATTATTTTAATGGACTGCGCTGAAAATTATTAGAGACAACATTCTTCTTCAATTTATACACCAAGTCACAATAGAATTCAGGTTCAGAAAAATATTGGCGCAAGAGAGATTTTAGTCCAGCTTGGACTTTAGATATCAAATCATAGTATCGTCTATAAGATTTGGAAAAGGTTTTTCGAAGTTTGTGATACAGATATTTTGTTTAAGAAGTTTCTGAGTTAACAATTTATTTTGCGTGTTGAAGTCAGTACAATAGCTAAATGCTCTAGCAAAATGAATCAGTTGAGAGATTTAGACTCCTTAGTAATAATGTAGAGCGAGAACATTCACCATCTAAAATGGGAAACTGACAATTTCAAAATCAAAGTAGTCACGTTTATCATAAATTTTGGTAGAAACAATATCATTAGAAATAGACAAATGCAAGTCTAAAAATGTGGCTTCGGTATCAGAGGTATTGGCTTCATTAAGTTGGAGCTCTGAAAGGTATACTTGACTTACCATAATGTCAAAATAAACATTATTAATGTTTAAAATATTTACCAAGTTTACTTGGCAAGGCATTGAAAACGCTTGTTAAATCGCCAGGCTTGCTGAGAGCTGATTGCTTTGCTTAATTTGTCTTCCTGGTGTCTCGTGATGGTTGAGCCGCTCTTCCTAACGGTGCCACGGGTTGTCTGCAGTTTGTGATTGTGGTATTTCCTGATCATACTCATTTACTATTTTTGCACAACTCTTCAAACAGCGTCATTCAAAAAGTTCAACGTCATGATGACCCGATAAAGGCACAGGCAACGTTTACACTAAAATGTATCAGGTCAACCTGCAAAAATGCAGTAAGTACGAAAGAGAGGTTACTGACAAATGCTACCACATGATAATAAGTATCAAAACTTACGTGATAATAAAGGTTATAGGCATATAAATAGCCAGTATTACAGGTAACCAGTGAACACGTAGCATTGCAACAGACGATAACACAGCTGAAGGATTATTCTCTCTTTTATTTTACACTATCGTAAATGAATATGGTAAAAAACGACAATCGTAATGAGTGTGATAGGCTAAAGCTACGTCACAGTGAAAACAGCCCTTCAGCGCATTAATTTTTGTTGTTCACCTTCTTAAAGGTGAAACTGTGTAACTGATTCATTCAGTGTTGTTAGGTTACAGCGGTTACTTGTCTCTGCAGTTTATAAGTTTGTTTCAACGTTACATGTTTGTTCCTGTTTGCATTTATCGTAGTAAGGTTTCCGCGGATTATGGGTCAAGCAAAACCATCAATGATTAAGTCCCCTACATTTGTACGGCTTCAATCACCGTTCGCAGGATCATTTATATGACACTATATCATATCTGGTCACACGCAGATCCAGTTTCATTCGCTCGAAAGTAGAACGCTACTGACAAAATCTCAATCTAAGCTTATAGCTTACTGTCAAATCATGTAACCATTGACAGTGTATATATTGTATGAATGTAGGATGTTTCAATAAAATATTGTTTAAACTAAACTCTCGATGTTCTAACTAGTCTCTTCCGCTAAGTATGTTTGTTTGAGACTTGTCCGTTGGCAGATCTGCAAGTTACTTCATTTAAGCACGGAGGGGGCCTTTTGCTTTGCTTTTTTGATCGGTCATAGCCCTCCCTAGCCAAAGCATTTTAAACCATTGTTGCAGAACAGTTAGGACATTTAAATTGTTGGACGAGGCAGAGATATTACAGAACAGAGAGATCACAGTTTGGACAGATTTCCTATATACTTTGCTCTGTGATGACAGATTTTTCCTGAAATGTTACATTTTAGGTCAACCGTAATTCTTATATTATAAGGGCGAATCCATTATAATTTGAAGAAACGCCCTGGTACCTGTAGCCTCTTTTATCCTCAGCTTCATTTCCTATAGGTCATTCCACATTAAGTGGCCAGTCGGAATCGGTTACCAGTATACCAAACAAAGTAGCCTCATTTGTTATTTTTGAATATGGATTTCAATTTCAGTCAATCCTATAGACTGGCTCCAGTCCTTAAAGCAATGTTTCATCAATGTGTCATATTATAAACTTGTAGCCAGTCTAACTCTGATGGCTCTGTGTCTGCATCCAGGAGCATTATGCAAAATATTCACTTAAATATAGACTGTTCTATGATAAAATAATTGCAAATTTCTCATGTAAAAGGCCACAGTGAGTGTAACAAAAATAAGTTTCAAATACATTTTATTAAATTTAATTTTAAATTATTTCTTTGGCATGTACTGCAATTAAACATTGCAGAATCAATGCATTTCATACAGCTTTTGTTTGCTTAAAAAGACAAGATATTAGGTCACTGAAATTCTTGACCACAATTAAGTTTTACACAAGTCTAACAGGCTTTCTATGGCAACGAAAGGTCCACTTATGAAACAAAGTATATTTTCCGGACATAGACTTTCATTTGAATATAATTTAAAGAAATTTATTTTCGGTGCCTGGACAATTGCTTTTGTTCCTCTCAGGGAATTGGTATTAAGCACTGTACTTCCCCGGATTTCGTCTGCATTTTTGACCAATTATAACGTCAGTTACTTGATACTGTTAGCGAAACTTGCTGAAAAGCATGGAATCTTTTTTTTATTGTAAAGTGGGAAAACTTTTAAAGATGCTATTTAAAGTGATGGTTATTTTGTCTTGCACTTCCACAATGTTGTTATGTTTTCATGTGAAGTTATAAATCCTGTAGTCCTTTTAAAGCTATTTAGATCGAACGACATGGGCGCACGTTGAATCGAACTAAAGTTCCTACTATAGTTCTGACGTAATAGATGTGCACGCACGTTTACACCCGAACGACTAAAGTTGGAACTTTTAGTCGGTTGGCAAGTAAACAAAAATAATAGCCCTGTATGCTCCACTTCAATTCTTATTCGTAGACAAAAAGGATGCTATAAACTGCACAGCGCTCTCTAATAATCAATTACGAATAAGTGGGACCAAAACTTATGCTCAGCTGGGTTTGTTTTACAAAAACAAATCATTTTGAGGCTACTGACCGATCTTGGACCCATCGTGCTAGATCTTGAACCCATCGTGCCAGATAGGTCTAGAGTAGGGAACCGGCCTATCTACTGAAGTAACGGTTCTCCGACCATCTCTAGTAGGTCCGTGACGTCACCCTAGTAGCGACTATAGGTGTTCGAATCAAATTTTAGTTACTATAGTAGGGACTATAGTTCGATTCGGAGTGCGCCATGCTCATAGACTGCGAAATAATGGACGAACCTTCTAACAAATCGATATTTAGCTTTTCTTTAAATAAGCATTGTTACATATCTACTGTATGTCCAATAAATGCGTCCAAGTGTTGTTGTGCACGTTAATGATGATGTAAAGGTACCCATCACACGCGGATCCAGAGGGGGCGGTTAAAGGGGGTTTGACTCTTTTCTCCAATGCCATAGGGTAATTTAGCATTACTGGTCCGGATCACAAAGCTACCAAGCTTTATATTCATGCTGAGAGCTTATCGACCAGCCTTTAGTGGTATTTATTTGAATCCCCTCTCCCCTCATCAACTTAAACAAATAAAAACCGATGTCGGAGTTAAGTTGAAGGGACCGCCTCTGACAAAACGTTCTGAATCCGCGCATGTCCATTATTAATGTATTTTCGTGTGTTCAACAGACGGTCTGTATGACTCACTGACATTGACCGGCAATGGAAACAGTATCTCCTCAGTCGTCAGAAGAGGATCAAATTGTTTGAAGGTTACTGCTTGAAATGTTATACAATGGCACACATAAAATTACGAGCAACTAGGACACTTTGTATATAATTTTCAACAATGAAATGTTTAGTTAACCCAAGGCGGCGGTTATATTCTTGTTGATTCCTGGTATTGTGTTTGGTCCATGTTTTGTTGTGCTGTACTTACTGTCGTTTCTAATTGCAACTATTTTGCTTGGGAATCGAGAGGAGCTGGACGATTTACTTTAATTGCCTTTAATGCCATGTGACTGTTATAGCTCGCCCAGGCTCAACTGAGGTCCTAATGTTTATTGTCGTCTAAAAGTCACCTGTATTGTCATGTTTATCTGTTAAGTTAATGAAACAGCGAACCAAATCTCAGCTGTGATAGAACATGTTTACTTTTTGGTATTAAAATGACTATGGTTACATTTGCTTGTTTGTAAACATTGAAACAAAATAGTCAGAAGTACGTTTTTTTTCATTATGTGCAGGGTTCAATTCCCACCAATGCATTCATTTCTTTTCATCGGTTTTATTGAACAGATTGCTCATACATATGCTTTAAGGACATGTGCTACTTAATACTTCCTATGTTAAAGCATGTTCAATATCTCGCATAAAGTTTGTTTGATGCATGGGCGATCCATTTATGAAATAAAAAGGATATGTTACCGTGCTTTTTTCATAATCTCGCATGGAAGTTTTCAGCATTTAACCAATTTTCTAAACAAATCAAAGAATAACACTAGTCCTAAATATCGAGCTAAAACTGTTGTAATCTTCAGCCAGCTTCTTTCTTTTAACTTAAATCATAGCCCATTACTTCAAACATTTTAGAAAATGTGCAAGTTTATGTGTTATCCCAAGCTGTGACAAGATACTGCATGATATATTTTGGCAATTCGTAGAAAATTGGAATCGGTTTTTAGAATAAATCATATGTTAAAAAATCTGAAGCTGGAAATCTTGAGAAGTTATTATTATTTCATGGACGATTATAATACCTTTCAGAAAAAAAGTATAAAAATCTGGGGTCACCAAACTAATTATCTTTCTGGAGGGCCAAATATGACCCCATCCCCATAGGTGTCGTGCATAATTCAATATAAAAAGTACAGGACTAATTCGGTCGGGTTGATAATGCCATTTTACTAATATTTGAAGCAATTTAGCACTAAAATGTTCAAAAAAGAAAGAAAAAACATACACTGAAATTAGGAGCTCATCTGGGAATCGATCCAGGTCCTCTGGTTTCATAGCTAGACACGCTAACCACTAGACCACGAGGTCAGGTCGTGCGCGGCTCTAAATAACCGTACAGATAGAAAAGACTGAGTCACTTTCGTATTTGTAACCAGGGTAATTGTGTACGTCGTTTGTGTACGTCCCTACTATTTTAACTATAGTTTGATTCGAACATCGATAGTCGCTACTATAGTTCTGCTAGAGATCAACGGTGGGTCAGAGCACCGTTACTCTAGTAGATTGTCTGGTTCCCTCCTCTAGCCCTATCTTACAATATGGGTTCAAGATCTGTCAGTAGCCTCACAATTATTTGTTTTAGAAAATAAATACTCACTGTGCTGTATTTGCGGTGCTACTTATTCGTAATTGTTAATTAGAGTTGGCTGTGCAGTATATGAACATCATTTTGTCTGCAATGAAGAATTGAAAGGGGGCGTGCAAGGCTATTCACTTTGTTTACTTGGCAACCAACTAAAGTTCCAACTGCAGACGTTCGGATGTAAACGTGCGCGCGCAACTTTTACGTAAGAACTATAGTAGGAAATTTATTTCGATTCGAAGTGAGCCTATCTATTTATCTGTGTTTGGTCCTGAGACGATCAGTTCTGATAAAAGCTCAATAGATATTTCGTACACACCCAGATAAATCCTTATGTCTACCTCATTGAAGTCAATACTTGTCTGATAAAATGAATTCGAAAAAGTACGATGATGGGGCTTGAACTCGCACCCTCCCTGACAGTATGAAAGTGATTCATCCACTCTCCTTGCAATTGGTATGTTCATATTATATCTCAAATACTTAAAATAGTGAGTTAGCGATAAATATTATTGTAAAAAGAGAATGTCAACCAAGCCAGCATAACATAGTGGGCCTATAGTGTTCTGTATTTCTACCTTATTGCGCCGTTGGCTGGTCTGCAGTGTTTGAGTGTGGCATACTCACTAATCATACTCACTTATTTTTGTTCAGGAAAATAGCACACTGAACATTAGCTTCATTAAAAAAAACAATCCAGTCGACACTGCTTTTGGACGACGACTACACGTAAAGTCGAATCTCGTAAATACAAAGTTCTCCGGACTAGAGGTTAAGTTTTAATTACCAGTCCGGACTAGAGGTTTAGTTTGAATTATCAATCGTTCGAATTATAGCGAGGTAGATATAAAATATATAACCCTAAAGCATATTTTTATCATTTTCCTATCAAATATTAGATATAGGCGCGTATAAGAAGCGTCTCTAGAAGACGTTTATACGCACCCAAACTTATGCTGTTATAGACAATAATTGTTAAAATTGATCTTGAATAGATCATATTCTCTGAATTTAGTGTGTCCCAATCTTTATAAGTTCTTCAAATGAGTGAGTTTGGAAAAGTCGAAATTTGAATATTTGAGGTTTTACTGTTACAGAAGTGCCTTACTCTTTCGAGTTACGTCTGAGAAAATGATTAATACATGTACATAATTGAGCCGTCACATGTGATTTCCAACAATATGGCATTTTGGTCAGTGTAGACTCAGACGAGCCTGTGCTGCCTACTTTTAAGCTAAGAAACTCAAAATGCTATTCGGCCAGTAGTTTAACAGTCATATAAAGGTCAAGCGACTATCAAAGGCTCTGATCAGATTGCGCGTTTGCGCAGGTTGATATGAGGCTTTGCTGGTCGCACATACCACATTGTTGGAAATCTCATGCCAGAGCTCATATGGTGATCAGATGGCATGGCTCCTCAGAGGTTTATGCCTTTGATATTTTGTCTACAGCAAAGAAAGTTTTTTTCATGCCTTGGCTCTAACTGTTTTCCGCAAGATGTACATGTAAGACACAGGTGTTCATACAGGTACATGTGCATTTACATGCATATAATATAAGTAGACAGTGAGTCGATTACACGAATTGGTGTAGAGCCCCCGCTTGTGAATAAAGGTCACCCAAAATCACATCAAACACACTATAGGCATAATAATGCGACCAGCAGGCGAGCCTTATAATCACTGTTTGAGTCCGTCTATCTGTCCGTCCGTTACCAGTTAGAGAAAATACTAATCAATCTTGAACCACATGGTATATTTTGACAAATTTTGCATAAGTATGATAGCCTTAAAAGCATCAGGGCGTGACTGCACTAACAATAATGAACTGGTCCATTAAATAGGGGTGTTACAACGTTACGCCATGCATTTATTCATATTTACAAGTGAACTTTTACAAGCGATTCGATGGCGCAGTAAGTATAACGGTTCTACTCAAAGAATATGAAAACAAAGTTGAGGGTTCGAGCCCCAGTAAAACTTTTTTTATTTTTTATTTTTTGCTTTCGCAAAGAAGCAGGAAAATTTTCGCGATTTACATGTTTGCAGAAAAAAGCATGTTTTGATGCATTATGCACATGTAAAGCGACTTCACTCAGTAAACTGGCGATGCTTGTATGGAGATACATGTACAGCGACGATGCAAGGGCTATTATTGAAAACGTGTACAAGTTATGCATGGAGGAAAAAAAGTCTGGAATGAAACTGTCACTGAATCGTGTAAGTGACAGGACCTCAGCACTCACTGGTGTTAGCAGACCTACCGCTAAGAAAGTTGTGGAAGAGAAGAAGAAGGCACAGGACATGCAGCAACAGCCATATCAACAACCGTCATCTACGTCGAAAGTGTCACTGGATGACTTTGACCAGGGTGTTGTACGGAGGACCATCGCCAGCATGTACTCCTTGAAGAAGGTTCTTTCAACCCTTGATAACATCAGAACAGAGCTCAAACAGAGAATTGGTTACACTGGCAGCAAGGGTCGTCTTCGCAAATATCTCATTCATACGAAGTCTGCTAATACACGCTGTGGGGTGGATCAAAAAGTGCTGATGGAGAGACAAGATGTAGTCCTCAGCAGGATCAGATACCTTCGCATGGTCAGGGAGCTGAGAGAGGCGGGTTACACAGATGAAACTTACGTTCATACCAGCCACGCTGTCCCGAAATGCTGGCAAGATAGTACTACTGGACTAAAGATACCATTTTCTAAAGGTAATTTAAGAATAGTGGAATTGTACGACCCTTGGGTCTGCACTATTCTCACTATTTGAGTTCGTCCGCTTGTCCGTCCTTTAGCAATTCGTGAAAATGTTCATAGCTCTTGACCACATGGTATATTTTGATCACATTTTGCATGCATATGTCATTCCCTAACCACTGGCATGCTAAACCACTTTTTATGGAAGAGGGTTTCATTCAAATTGGCAAACATTCAACGTTGGCCGTTCATATTACTGTCTGTTGATTTCACTTTACATAAAATTGATTTATAAATATGCTTAACTTTTATATTTTCAGGTGAAAGAATGATCATACTCCATGCTGGGTACAATTAGGGATTCGTACCCAACGCACGAAAACATTATTTTACTTTCCTATATTAAAATAATTAAACATCAAGTTCAATTCTGTCATCAAGCGATTTTGCACTCTGTTTCGTAAATTATGCGCCTTGTTGTTGATTTCGTCCGCCAAACAGTCAGTAATATGTACAAAAAGTCGTACTACAATTCTGCCCAAAAAATGATTGATAATAAAAAAAATAACGGAAAAACAGCTATGTATGAAATGTACATTGCCAATGTATAATGTACGTCTCGTATGAGTCAGTTTCTCCAATATAGAGCTCTAAGATTCTTGGCTCTCTTGTTGACATTCACGTGAATGAGTCTAGTGTGCACATGTTACATGTTAGTGCATTCAGTCCTACAGGAAATTTATATTTCTATTTATATTGTACATGCATGATGGCTGTCAGTGCCAGTCTGTTAATTAAACTTTGGTAGACTAAATTATGACGGTCAATCATGACGCGTCTGAAAGAGCATGTTTTTCTGGGAAACAAAAAAAATTGGTCTTATAATCTACCAAGCAACTTTATAGACAACTCCAAATATGACTGCCCCCTTTCCCAAATTGCATAGTCCTGTATCGTTGTTCTCCTCTTTCTTTTCTCTGGATTGACACGATGGATTAGTCATGTATTTCGATAATATAGAGGAGGATAACAACTGTATAGTACATAATGCTAGTTGCTGATTATCTGTCAAAAACTTTTTTTTTCATATTTTTCCATTGTTACTACATATCCCAATGTCTATGTTCTTTTTTCATTTCTCATGATTATCATTACTTATTCCTGTTTGTCTTTGTCCATCCACGGGGGAACATGTCTTCATTTTGGTCAACTGCCTCAGTACAATTCCGCATCCATGAACCGTCTCCATTCTTTAATTGATAAGATATCATGATTTCTATTGAAGTTTATAGGATGCGGATCGGCTTACATTATAGTCCAAGTTAAAGGCATAGCTCATCTTATTTTTTTTGAACTTCTTATAATCTTATCACTTCTTTTTATTGGTGGTATAGAGCGAAACCAAGGCCCGTCGTCTTCATCTTCCGACGATTCAATATCGTTTTTATCCGCAACTGAACATTTAATTGAAGATAAATTTTCCATTGTGCACTATAATGTTCAGAGTATTGCGAATAAAATGGATTTGATACAATCGGAACTGTGTAATTTTGACGTCATTTGTATAACTGAGAGTTGGTTAGACGGTAGAACTTCAGATGATGATATAAAAATTGAAAACTTTAAACTGTTTAGAAGAGACAGGCCAGGTGATCATCATGGTGGAATTTGTGTTTATGTTCGTAGTAACGTATTTTCAAAAAGAAGACACGATCTTGAGCTACCAAACATTGAGTGCCTCTGGGTAGAAATTTCTATCAAAAACAAAATACAACTCATAGGTACGTTCTACAGACCCCCCAATTCAAAAAATGCAATCTTATCATCAATAGAAGATTCGATAGGACTTGCTTTTGAAACCAACATCTCCAATATTATGATAACAGGTGACTTCAACCTCGATATTCTGAAAGACAACTAAAGCCAAAAAGTAAGAGATTTATGCCAGCAGTTCAATTTTAAACAGATTATTAACGAACCAACACATTTTACGGAAAACTCCTCTTCTCTCATTGACTTAATCCTTACCTGCAACAGGATCACTATATTATTAAGCGGTGTTGGCGAACCATTTCTTGAGCAAAACATAAGATATCATTGCCCTGTCTTCTGCGTTTTAACTTTTAGCAAACCGTTAGCACCTTTATATAGACGCAGGGTTTTCATTTATGATAGGGGTAACTACCAAGCATTTTCAAATGATCTAGTTCAAACTGACTGGCAAACCTTAAAAAGCGAAAACATCAACTCTTACGCAGAAAACATCACTAAAAGATTAAACGATCTTACAAACAAGCATGTACCTAACAGGTTGATCAATGCACGTAAAACTGACCCTGCTTGGTTAACTACACACGTCAAGAAACTCATAAGAAAAAAGAAAAGATTATATGACAAATACAAGAAATCTAATAATATTAACCACTTTGAAACATACAAACAGTTTAAAAATTTAGTAACAAGGGAAATTCGTAAATCTGAAAAAGAAGTATTAAATAAATTAACTGAAAATTTAGCAAGTCCGAACACTAAACAGAATGGCTGGTGGAAAACTTTAAAACATTTTATTAAACCTGATCAAACTGATGTCATACCACCATTGAATAAGAATGGACAGATCTACACTGAGGAAAAGGAAAAAGCAAATATATTGAACAACTTCTTCACAGAACAAACTCTGTTAGATGATAGCCAAGCAACTCTGCCTCAAACAGTGAAAAATACCACATACAAACTCGACTCTATCATTGTTACACCTGAAGAGGTTAGAGACACTCTAAAATCACTTCCTATTGGCAAAGCTGCTGGACCTGATCTTATAAACAATCGTCTTCTCAAAGAACTTGCCCAACCTCTTGCTCTTCCTCTTTCTATTTTTTTTTAATTTGTCTCTAAGTTCTGGAAGTGTACCAAATATTTGGAAAAAGGCTAATGTCTCACCAATCCATAAGAAAAATGACCCATCTGATGTGTCCAACTACAGGCCAATTTCTCTCCTAAGTACAGTCAGCAAAGTTTTGGAAAAAATTGTGCATAAATACCTTTTTAACTTCTTTTGAGACAATAACGTCATTACAGCTTTTCAATCAGGTTTCGTCCCAGGTGATTCTACTGAAAATCAGTTAATTGATATTTACAATGCATTTTGTAAAGCTCTTGATGAGGGTAAGGAAGTTTGCGCCATATTCTGTGACATAAGCAAAGCCTTTGATAGAGTTTGGCATAAAGGTCTTCTTTTTAAACTTAAATCTGCAGGTGTATCTGGATCGTTGTTGACTTGGTTCTCTGATTATCTAAATGACAGGAAACAAAGGGTTGTTTTGCCTGGTGCAAGTTCTTCCTGGACTTCAGTAAAGGCTGGAGTTCCACAAGGCTCTATTCTTGGACCTCTACTTTTTCTTTTATATATCAATGACATTGTTAAAGACATTAACTCCTCTATTAGACTTTTTGCTGACGATACTAGCTTGTATATCATTGTCGATGACCCCATTCAAGCTGCGGAACAGTTAAACTTGGACCTGGCTAAAATCCATCACTGGGCAGACAAATGGCTAGTGACTTTTAATCCTGGGAAGTCAGAGTCTATTCTTTTCTCTAGGAAACATAACAAACCATACCATCCTCCAGTCTTGTTGAACCAAACCCAAATTGCTGAAGTTAACTCTCACAAGCACCTTGGTATCACATTTCCAAATGATTGCACTTGGCATGAACATCTCGAACTAGTCAAATCCAAAGCATGGAAACGAATCAATATAATGCGCAAACTAAAATTTCAACTAGATCGGAAATCCCTTCAGACTATTTACTTCTCATTAATACGTCCACTGCTAGAATATGCTGACGTGGTGTGGAATAATTGTACACAATATGAATCAAACGAATTAGATAAGATCCAAAATGAAGCTGCTAGAATAGTTACTGGTGCAACTAAGTTAGCCTCCATTGACTCTCTCCACACAGAAACAGGTTGGGAAACACTGGGATCAAGAAGGAAAAACCATAAGCTAACCATGTTTTATAAAATGAAAAACGGACTTTGCCCAGATTATCTTGTTTCTCTTGTGCCTGCTACTGTTGGTAGTGCGTCACAATACCCCCTACGTAACTCCTCAGATCTACAAACATTACATACGAATTCTCGTCTTTACTATACATCTTTCTTGCCTTCTGCTGTCCGTGATTGGAATGAACTTCCAGAGCAAACTCGGAATTCCCCAAGCCTTAACATCTTCAAAAACAGTCTGAAATCCAACTTGATCACACCACCCCGGTACTATAACACAGGTAAAAGACTTGGTCAAATATATAATGCTAGATTAAGAACTGCATGCAGTCCTCTTCGTCAACACTTGCATTCAAAAAATATAGTTGATAATCCCTATTGTACTTGTGGTGATATAGAAGATACTCATCATTTCTTATTTGTATGTCATCAGTATACAGACCTTAGACGAGATCTATTAAACTCAGTGTCGGATATCTGCCAACCTAATCTTAACGTTCTACTCTGTGGTGATCTAACACTAACTTTTGTTCAAAATAAGCAGATATTTAATGCAGTACAAGAATTTATAATTAAGTCAAAACGTTTTGAATATACACATTAATGCTTCAAAAACGCATTGTATTTGTATGGAACATACCTTAATGTTTGCAATAATAGTACTATTTAAAATATGTTTTATATACGCATAGCGATGCTCCAATATCACACTACATTTGCAGAAATCATATTTCAAGGTTCTAACAATAGCATATTATCCACCCAAATACTTGTATGTTCACAATTGATTGGTTTGACGACTATTCTGCTAGCTGGGTACATAGAGGCAACGACCATACCCCCCCCCAGAATTGATCATCTCCAAACCCCGTGGAGACAACAAGGATAACTGTAATTTGTAAAATATTCATTTTTCTTTTCAATAGTAAAAATTCATACTTTGTATTAAACAGCAGTTTTGACATTATAATATATACAGCTAAACCTGGTTAATTCCAATTAATTGGAATTATCGAGTTTTTGCTGTATTGTTTATACATACCAATGTCAATTCAAGTCATACGTTTATTGTATTTCTAATATTGAATAGCTGGGAAACAGATTTACAAAAGTCAATTGACTTTCTTCTGAATCCCTTTTTTGTATTTCGAAATGATCTGTATGTGAACTTATTGCATTATATGTACACATGTTGTTATACAAAAATGAAATAAAAGTTTAAACTTAGTTCAATACATGCAATAAAATTGCAAGAAAAAATGGAAGTCCGAATTGAGGCTCGAACTCACGACTTCGGCTGTGTCAGGAGAGCGTTTTAACCACTGAACCAATGAGACAGATATAAATTGAATATAGCTTTTGAGGATATAAAGAATTTTTACAACCAGTTAACGGTAAATTATCTGCTCAACCCAGGAACATGGACTCGACCAAAGGTCATTACTGAGAGGTCACAAATGAATAATACATTGTATGCATGTCAACATTGTCTAACCACTGACATGGGTAACAACCGTTGTTTGATGAACGAGGCCTTGCTGAGCTCGTGGTCAGTTAGTTAAATGCTCATATAACTCTTGAACCTCATGGTGTATTTGGATTAAATTTTGCATAGTATTACTTATTTTTTAACATTGTTAACAATCTACCAAACTTGGTATATAGTTAAAAATGTTGTTTTCTCATATCATTTTGAGAAGCAGTTAAAGTTGCGAGTTTAGCTGACTGCGTTGCATGTGAACATCAATGACGCAGATCAGCCTGTGTATCCGCGCAGTCTGATCAGTGGCTATGACATTTGTTCTCTAGAAAGTATACTAGCTATACATGAATACCTGTTACATCTTTACAAGACGTTTCGACATTGCAGCTAATCCTTGTAGCTGAGCAGACTAGTTCGATCATTACGTAAACTCAAGCTGAAGACGGGTTTTCTCGCAAAATGGCTCATTTGATATAAAGCTGTTCATTTGTTGGGATACAACATTTATCCCTTCTAATACTGAATACAAAAGTTATAAAATTGTCCATTTTATATTTAAGGAGTCATCGATTGATTGATATATAATTCTACACACGCAGCAGCATTAAACTTATCTCACTCATCTTCCTTAAATATGCATTGTATTACCCTTTCAATACATTACAGTACATGTATACGTTCTGCGCAAATTAAGAATCGATACCATTCTAGATTGTTTCTGCGCAAAGTCAGAATTTTCACTTGGTTGCGCAATTCAAGAATGGTACCGGACCATTCTAGAATTGTACAAGGGATTTTTTTTTCAGTTGCATAGATTAGGTAGAAATTAGGTACAAAGAAGGAATGGATTGGACAAAGTGAGAATATATCTAAATTGTACATGCGGCAATTTGGAATAGTTTGGAGATATTGCGCGTATGTGCAATGCACTGACGTATGTGCATTAATTTGTTTTATTTTTGAAAATGGAAGGAAAAGCGGAATATGAACGGTTTTTCAATAATTTTTAAATAAGGTATACCCTGAATTGAAGACATCAACGATAATAGTTATTTTCCATGAGCCACAAATTCGATCCCGTATGTTTGAATTCGCAGGTTCGATTCAGGCTCATCAAGTCGGTGGACGAGAAAGTAAGCAATGGTCTCTTCTCCAAATCACCTTTTATCTTTGTTTGACATAAGACGGGCAGTAAGGTAGTGTATTGTCTAGTTGAGCCGCAACATGTGTTTTCCAACAATGTGGTATGTGCGACCAGCAAAGGCTCAGACCAGCCTGCGCATACGCGCAGTCTGATCAGAGCCTTTGTGAATCGCTTGAATATTCTATGACTGTTAAGCTAGTGACTGAACATCATTTGGAGTTGCTTAGATTAGTGTTTATTTAGATTAATTTGTATATAATTGAAGTTATTAAAAGATGTGGAGAGTAGATTAAAGGTAAAAAGGCTAAGGTAAAAATTGAGTCTACTCTCCATAATTGCAGTATCCTTACCTACGTTATCTTATTTATATTTTGACAGAAGTGGTTAAACTTGTTTGCTAAGTCGCTGTTTATTTTCATTAGGACGGAGATGAAAGAATACAGAGCCCATTCCAGTGCAATATGAATGGCTCGAAAAGAAAATATCTACGCCAGTAGAAGTGACACGCTTATAAGCATCTTGAAATATTAATTTTACTACACTTCATCGCCAGTTTACAAACAGCTTCAAATATGAGCCGTAGCATGAGATTTCCAACAATTTGACATTTTGACAAGTGTAGAGCTCGGACGAGCCTCTGCAGCCTCCTTTGAAGCTTAGCAACTTCAAAGGGTGTTCAGTCAGTAACTTTACAATCACAGAATACTCAAGCGACTAGCAAAGGCTCTGATCAGACTGTGCGTATGCGCAGGCTGATCTCAGGCTTTGCTGGTCGCACATACCACATTGTTGGAAATCTCGTGCACTGGCTCAATTATGTGAAAACGAAAATTCATCATTAGAATCGAAATCTTTATTACACAATTAAGGGTTGTGGGATATGGGTTATTCTAGTATTTAATCTTTAAAGTTATTATCTGCTATTTCGTCAAAGAAATAACATAAGTAACTCTTATGTGCTGAAATACTTCTCACAGATGGATGGTTGCAAGTGATTTTTATGTGGCGCTGAAACATGCGAAATTCAAATAATTTCATTAAATCTATTAGAAAATATCCTATTAGTCTTGTCTTTTTTTTAGTATTTTCAATGTTATTATGGTAACATTGATTACAGGCATTAACAGACGGCTAAGAAAAAACTGGTTTCTAAGGCCCCAAGACATGTCTCTGACTGAAAATAGTAACCAATCCTTTCTTTTTAGGGTTGGGGAACATGGTTCATTCTTATATGCACTCTGTAATGTCATTATCTGCAATTTTGTATAAAATGAAACATATGTAACAAAGTTGTTTTCTTCCTGAGAAGTGCAAAAAAAAACTCGCAAAATAGCCTATGCATCTCAGTTTGGCCCCTAGACCATAGTACCCAAAGAGTAATAATATGCATCTTTGATTCTGAAGGCGACAAACGGAAATAGTGTCGTGAAATCCATTACTACTTGTTTATATCCTAATCAATATATCTCATATTGTTAATAGATATCATCAATTAACCCTCACTATGCTGAATCCGTATACATTGTATATCCTATTTTGAAAATACTATAGATCAAAATCAGATGGCTTCACTGTAAACATCTGATCAAGATCCACAATGTCTTTCAGAGCCAGATCAGCTCAATGGATAAGGATCCTCATTGTTTTCAACCCTGCTTGTAAATACATGCCAATAGCTGAAATCCTGCAAGTTAGTTTTATAAACAATAGGGTAATGTGTAGTTCACTAAAATACCCAGCACTATACGGGTTAAACAAGTATGATTTTTCGGTGACCCTATGGAATGCAGGAGTGTGTGACCGGAAATACTAAGAGCGGAATGCAACCATGCAGATATGACTGTAGTTCTGATAGTTTTATATTGTTAATGCATTTAGATCTAATTTAAGTTCCAAAACGGGTTTACGCCGTCGTGTTAAATATTTACCTTATGCTGGAACTCTGTATATTTGTTCTCGATACAAAATACTTTCAATCAAAGAGCAATCAAAACATAACCCGGACACAGTCACTGTCATTGATATTTTAAAGATACACTTGCTGCTAAAGCACGGTATGTATCTGTTGAGGCATGTGTTTTATATTAATTATTCTCTGGCTCATGGATCTCAGGGAAAACTAAGTTGTCAGTTGTGCACGCTGCGGCAAGTTGCGGTCTTCTACATGTTTGGCCTGTGACTGCGTGTTCTGGGAGAGAATACAAAACAATGTCAGGCCACTGCAGGGGAGCTTTCAAATTGATTGAGTCTGAGCAATCGATGACTCCGGATGCAATGCTTGTTATTTCTTTGGGAAACCTCTTTAAAACTGTGACCACAAACGTGCTCCAAAACTTGCCCGATATATACGTTTTATTCGTAGAAAGCCTCAACGGAGCTATAAAAAACGTGCCAGTCGTGACGGGCAAGGAAGGAACATACGTACATTAGTTCGATACATTGGGCCGAACCGTAGCGCGTATATGAACATCCGCTTTCTCCCGCCAACTGTTCCGTCACGAATAGGCATTGAGAAAACTGACATATCCATGTGGCGAGACCTAGCAAGGAGATATGAAATAAATGTAATATATGTAGGAATAACTAAATGTTCTCGTAATGCATGTGTCTAAACTCATATACATGTAAGCTTAGAATCCTTTTTTGTGGAACATGGGCAGACGATGCAGACCCAGAGAAGACGTCGCGGAATGCGGCGTCTGATCAGGGTCTTCACTGTTTACATACAGAAGGTTCTATTCGAATTCGAATAAAAATGCAGAATACAACCCATCAATAATATTATTCTTGAAACGGAAGTAGGCTGGTCCAATAGATACATGTAGGAATGGGAAAATTCCACTCGGCTAAATGGGATAATGGCAAATGTTTCTTTAACAAACCATCGTCTGTCAGAATCCTATACAGCGCTTCAAGCACTTCATGAGAAAACGCATCTTTAAGGAGTTTTTTTACGAATATAGCCTGCGCAGCTACACAGACTAGATATTATCTGTGATATGTTGGATGTGTCAAGCGTAGCCAATATACAAACTAAGCAGTCGCCGATAAGACTATGCTGATACTTAGTAAAATAATGCGTCGCATAGAGATACATGTACATGCCATATTTCGATTTAACCCTAAGTTACCGTCAACATTAGAGAGAAATTGTTTTAATATGATTTATATTCTTATATTTTGAGAGCAATGAAATCAAACAGTTGAATACCTTATTTAAAAATCTAGTAACAGTGTAGAAACAGCAAAATAAAAGTCACTCTATTTTGGAATCGCTAAACACTGAAGCATCGAATATATTTCCCAGTCAACGTTTAATTTTGAATTGTACATAAAATCAACTACATTGTTCAATTCAACGTAAAAAAGGTTGGATCAGTTTATTCGACTTAACGATTATTCGACATTAACATATGTTATATACGGAATGGAATTTAACACACTTAATCTATCAATTGTGAGAGTACATTTATTCATTTAGGGATAACAGGTACATCTTAATCGTGACTGTATACTAGTTTTGATTTTATAATATTGTTAGCAAACAGTGGAGATCCTCATCTAACGCCGCATTCTGTTCAATCTGAGCTGGGTCTTCAGCCGTGCCTATGTCCCATATAACGAAAGCTATGCTAATATGGGTTAAGTCAATGGTATGTGTCTTGTGCCAAAAGTTCCGTATATATACGTGATTAAAGTATACATATATTCAGCATGATGTCTTGCTTTAAAATGGATGATGTTCTGATCGGCACCAACATAGGTAAGCGTTAACATACAGCTTTGTGAAAGCATAGTGAATAAATACTGTAACAATAATTAGAAAGAATGATAACATCATCGTAAGGGCTGGGAATTTTGCTTGGGTTGGGGCAGGGTTAGGGGTAGGGGATAAGAGTAGACACCACAGACCAATTGTAAGGCTGTAAAGCTGTAGTATATATGTTTATATGTATATCACGCCCTAATGTAGTGTGATACTTGATAAGGTAAGACGTTTGGTGTCAAGTATATACTTGTGAACTTGTTCCAAAATTGCGAGGTTTGCTTCACGTGGTAGTGTTGAACTGCCAAAGAGAAGGAGACTTAGAGAAGGATTCTGGTAAGTTGTACTGGCATTCAAAGGAGTTTTACTAGGCCCCTGGTAGAGTCTGCAGTGAATGAAATAATGCTGTGTATCTTCAATGCTTCCACATCAGCATAGTGGGGATTCAGTAATATTTTTGTGAAAGAGGTTCATATTTAAAGAAATACAGCCTGTACGTAATCGTGCGTGAAGGATTAAGGCCTTCCTGGAGCCACACTAATAGTAAGTTGGGACAGATTGGAGATCTTTCTTAAGAAAGTTTTAAATGATGAGAGAGTATTTAGCTGCCTTACTTCAACTGGTAGGCTGTTGCATTGCCTAAGAGTCGATGTACGAAAATAATTGTGATAGAGGCTAGTGTTAGACCTGATGGTATGAATGCCATTTGAGTTCCTAAGATTGTGATGCGAAATAGCGTTCACTTTTTGTGAAATTAAGGAAGACAGGTATACAGATGTGAGTTAATTAAACATCTTATAAAAGAAGGTAATTTTATGATCCTGTCGTCGTTTGTGCTGGGTCTGCCATCCAACTTCTTTACATAGATTGTCACAGGAAATAAGTATTGTTGTGCCAGTTGAGATTCTCGCAGCTTCGTTTTGGATCTTGTCAAGTTCGTTCTTTTCTTACTGGGTGCAGTTATCCCTTAATACATCCTCGCATTCAAGAAGTGGCCTGATAAATGGTAACTAAATAGTTTCAAGATATTTACGATCCAGCTTGAATTTAAGTGTGTGCATAATATGAGTTCTGAACCAAGCGTTCTATTTAATATAATCAATATGTTAATGCCAGCTGCAATCGTTAGAGAAGTATAAGCCTAAGTGTTTGTTGGAGAAACATTCTTGAATTTGTACATTTTGCATATATTAAGGTGGATGAATTGGCTTGTTTTTGCTAGGAATTAGAAGAGATTCGTTTTTGGAAGGGTTCAAAGTGACTTACCAGATAGCAGCCCAACCAGAGAGCTTTATTAAGATCAGAATTAAGCTAAAAAGCAGCTGTTGTAGGATTATTAACTATGCTGAAGAGACTAGTATCATCAGCAAATAAGCGAATATTGGATCCAATATTTTTAGCAATATCATTAATATATAATAACAACAATAGAGGGCCAAGTATAGAGCCTTGTGGCACTCCAGCTTTAATGTAAACCGATTCTGAGAAACTGCCTGGAAGCTCTACACGTTGACGGCGTCCTTAGAGGTAGATTTGCAACCAACGGATTTAACCATGTCTCTGCGAAAGCTAGACTATCAAATTCAAAAAGTCCAGCTTCCATTATGTCAAGTTTACTAAGAATACTTTGTACTTTGTAAATGATTATGAGAAGTAGAAGAGTTAAGAGAAGATGCAATAGAATATGGGCATGGCTTGGGATGAATATCCCCAGGGCATAGTAGCAGTATTGTGAGCCGTAGAGTGAAAGTTGTGATAAGCAATGTGAGTAAGCATCTACATGAAAACTGAACATTTGACCTTGACCTTAAACTATGTACAGTTGGTCTCAGGCGACATGGCAAAATTAAATCTCTTGTTTTGGACGTGCTATACAAAGTCCAAGAGCGCATCGAGAAAGCATGGATTAAGTGACGGTTTAGTGTTGAGATAAATATAGAATGGAGTGTAATATTGAGTGTGTTTTGAGCGATATACTGGCACGACTGCAAACTTACTTTGACAAACATTATGTCTCATGTAAGTGTGCATAAAAAGATAATGGACAAGACAATTGTAGTCATGCCAGCAAATGTGTATATAAAAGCCATCAACCCCCTGCAGGTCTCCAGTGTCTACCGATCCCCTTCTTTAATTCCCCAACGAATGTCATTGCGAAGTTGCATATTATCATCAAAAATACAAGATGAAGCATATGGAATAACATGTAACTACGAAAAAGCAAAGTCTCTAGTAAATCTTCCTCCGTGAATTCAAAACAAACATTACTCCGCCAGTTTGACCACTACCAAAGGGGTCGGGGGTCTGTTTATATGTGCTTTGTGGTCACCTGCTGGGAAAGGGCTGACCTCTTGGCTCTCGTTTGTGGTGTCTAACTGTGAGTTTGCCACTTTCCCATTGGTATCCCGAGTCAGGTGTGGTGCTTGATAGTATCGATTCCTGATCTTTGCACCCTTAGTTACTTTCAAAAGGTCATAACTCAGTCAAAATTTTACGAACGAGCTACAATTTCAAATTTGACCTGTATTTAATGATGCTAGACCCATCTGTAAAGTTTAAATGAAATTGATGAATTTCTTCTAAAGTTGTCGATCTGAAACCAAAAGTGTGACAACGCGGAAGACGATGAAGCCAACGACGACGCTGACGGAGACATGATTCCTATGTGTTGACCATGCTTCGCAGGCGACACAAAAAGGTAGTAAAGCGAAAAAGTAAACCATATGTAGACAAACTAGATGCTAGAATTCTCTTACTATTTAATGTTTGTACTCTTAACTGAATTTTGGTCAGACCAAACTAGATTTACCGACACTTTTTTCATACAAGTATTTCATACTACTTTTTGACATTATTTTAAACTTCAATGAGGCAAGAAGTTAAACATATAGAATAAACAGTGGTAGTATTATAACTTGAAAGCGCAATAAAGCATCATTTTCTTTTGTTAATTTAAACATTTAAGGTATACAGTGTAACATATTACTGACTTCAACACCCGTAATAAATTGTTAACTCAGAAACTTCTTAAACAAGGCTATTGGTATCATAAACTTCGCAAAACCTTTTCTAAATTTTATAGACGACACTATGCTTTGATATCTAAATTCCAAGTTGGACTTAAATCTTTCTTGCGTCATGGACTTTCAAAAACTGAATTCTATGATGACTTGGTGTATAAATTGAAGAAGATTGTTGGCTCTAATAATTTTCAGCGCAATTCATTGAAATAGTTTTCCATTATAAAAAGAATGGCTATAACATTAATGTATTGCAATAGTGGTCAACCCAATCACAGTCGACAACTTTGCTTTCCTCTTAAATTGCACGCCGGTGGATCGGACTTCAGGCTCTATGTCGGTACAAATTAAGGACTTAACTATTGATGAGATGGTAGGGGCCTTATGCTTTCAAATTGGCTGTTTGTCGGGCCCTCTGGAGTTTACCTGTTGGATTTCTTTTACTCCGGTATTCAGTTTTATTTACTGTTGAGTCCTTACCAATGCTTTATCTCCTTTTAATAGCTTGATGTATATGTTCTATGAGATGATGCATTGTTAAGTTAGGGGTCTTTCATGCAAACCAAACATCTATGTGTCTTGATCCACATCTGAAATAAGGGTGAGATTGGTGCACCTTTAAACCCGTTTAAGCCCGCCAGTAAAATATTTTACTGACCTTTCCAAGGCGGTACTTCTTTTGTAAATCTTTTATGCTTTTTCTGCCTTGTGTTTGCTATGCCTTTGTGTACTTCTGTTTATATATACCTTGTGGTCACCTGCAGGGGAAGGGCTGACCTCTTGGCTCTCGTTTGTAGTGTCTAACTGTGAGTTTGTCACTTTCCCATTGGTATCCTGGGTCAGGTGTGCACTTAATTGTATCGATTCCTGATCTTTGCACCCTTAATTACTTTGCGTGTAATGTGACCATATCAATAAATCCACCAAAACCTGACGCATATCAACGACATGCATGTACATTTTGTCAAACAAATAATGAATAGCTGTGATAGGATTATTAAGGGGATATATCTTTCAAAAGCTCTAACTTGCATAAAATTATTCCTGTATAAACAAAAATTGCGTTTTTATCAAGGAGACAGATACCTTTGGCCACATTATTGTATGAGAACAATTTAAACAAATCACATAGATCATTTTACGCCCCAACATACAGCTTTTGAGAAATCGGCAGCATGCTTATCAGGCTTTTTTGAGTTACTTCCTGGTTTAATACCGTTTACAATATTGTGGCAAGCTGGGTGAACTTTAGAGAAAACCATTTGCATGAACACGAACTACAATTATCTGACTGCAATATTTAGAAGTAGTTTGACCCAAATATTATGTATTTCTGGTATTATTTACATTTTTTCAATTTGACCTTGAAAAATTCATAAGCAAAAATTGAAAATATGTATTTTTCTACCAGAAAGGACCAGTGTCTATAAGGCCTGTTTCACGGCCACTATGAAGTTCCTTTAAACTTTGTGTATTCAAAGTAGGATGTCTTAGCTGTAATATCATGAAATGTTGGACCAATAGATGAAGTTTTCTGAGTTGTATACTCATTTAAAGTGGGTGGGGTAATTCCACCCCAAACAGGGTCACGTCTCAAAAACGACAATATTTTTATAACCATATGTAGCTGGGAATCAGCCATTTCAAATTTATATATGGGATAACAGATATAAAAACTGACACTAATAATATTTTAAAATATTTATAAATGATAAGTATATACTCACTTGAAAGTCATACCAATATTTTAGTATTTTTCCTTCTCCAACTTTACGCAAAACCACAACATCTTTTCATGCTTGAATGGATTCAATTGATGTTTAGAGGTAACATAGTATATATTATGGTAATTATAAAATTATGAGGAATTGTTACCATGGTGATTACTTAAAGAGTTATCTGCCCGCAAAACCAGCGATTTTTATTTTTTTCATTTTTTTATTAGTGGGTAATCATGCATTAGATATTTTAGATACATCAATGCATCTAGGTTACACAATGATTGGTCATGGCGTGTAGAATAAAACAAAGGCTTCAGATAGCTGATTTGACCTTGGGGTCAAAGGTCAAGGTCACACATACTTAGAACATGTCTATGGCTCAAAACGCTTATACCTCTCTCATTTTTTGGATCTAGTGTGTGTATATATTTGCCTCAATGATTATCTATTATGTGTAGATTATAAAAAAAAGCCTCAGAATATACATATGACCTTAAAATCAAGGGTCAAAGGCAAATATTTTTTATAAAACTGTCACACTGCTCATAATACAAAACTCCTCTTTGATGTATTAATGGGATGTGTTCATATTTAGCACAGCAATTGCGTATGATGTGTTTATAAAAACAAAGGTTTCAGATAGCTGATATGACCTTTTGGTCAAACGTCAAGGTCACAAATACTTAGAACTTGTCTATGGTTCAAAACGCGAATACCTCTTTCATTTTTTGACCTAGTGTGTACTTATTCGCCACAATGATTGCCTATCATGTGTAGATTACAACAAAAGTCTCAGAATATGGTATGACTTTGAAATCAATGATCAAAGTCAAATATTCTTAAAACTGTCACACTGCTCATAATACAAACTCCTCTTTGGTGTATTGATGGTATGTGTTCATATTTAGCACAAAAATTGCGTATGATATGTCGACTAAAGCTAAGATTTTAGATAGCTGATATGACCTTGTGTCAAAGGTCAAGGACCAACATATTTAAAACCTGTAAAATCGCTCAAAATACAAATATCACCTTCATTTATATTGACCGAGGGTGTTCAAATTCGCCCCTATTTGCATATCATGTGTTAATTGCAACAAACGTCTCGGAATATATTTATGACCTTGAAGTTAAGGTTCAAATTCAATATTTCTTAAAATCTGTCTTACGGCTCTTAACACAAACTCCTCATTCATGCATTGATGGAATGCACTCTTATTTAGCACAATGATTGCTTATGCAGTGTAGTTTAAAACAGAGGTTTGACCTTGAAGTCAACGTCAAAGTCGCACTTGCAAAAACCTATATACAGCCCATACTGAGAGCTCCTTTGTCATTTCTTGAGTGAGAGTGATCATATTTGGAAGAATGATTGCCTATGGTTTGTTGTTTGGTTGATTTGATCCTTTTTATCAATATTTCTTCAGTCAAGTCATGTCAGGATGGCTCTTACTTGGTTGAACTGGCACTAAGCAGGATATAATGTGTCTTGCCTGTCATGTCTATTACTTGCAGTCTTGTGGTCACCTGTTGGGCAAGGGCTGACCTGTTGGCTCCCTTGTATGTGATGTTTCCTTGTGTTTATATCACCTTCCCACACTGTGTCCTGGGTCATGTGTGTAACTTGATTGTTTAGATTCCTAACCTTTGCCTTATTCTTTACTTTGCTCAAGGACAATATGCAGTTCCATCTGTGAGACTCAAACCTGCAACCCTTCTATCTCGACTCAAGCACTCTACCACTGGGTACTGCACTCGCATATTGTGTGGTGATTACGATGAAAGTTTCAGATTACTGCTATGACCTTGGAGTAAAAGATCTAGGTCAAATATATCTTACAAATGTTGACGTGAATTATTTTTTCATTTTTGTTAGAGGATGTCCATATATGTGACGCGCCATGACATTTTGTGCCCAAATGCGGTAAATCGTGACGTCGGGAAAACGCGCTGCAAAAGTGACGTTATTTACGCAACTGCACTTTGTTGTACAATTTGTACGTCGCTAAGCGTCACTGGCTAACATCGTTTAAAGCCCAAGAGGCGCACAATTATTTTACCATTTCTGCGCAAAGTAATTTTTAATCATGGAAGATTTTATATGCGACTTTTTAAATAATTATCTGTCAACATTGGAGTTTGGGGAGATAGTTGACTTTAAAAAAAAAAAAAAAAAAAAAAAAAAAAAAAAAACTTTCTGTGTTGGCCGTAGGCCTAGGCCTAGTGCATTTTTATTTTTTTCTACTAAGCAATATTAAAGACCAGATAAACAAGCGAGTATGATTCGGAAATACCACAACTGCAGATCAAGACCAGGCCTGATATTGTAATACATTTTATAAAACAACGAGATCAATTCCATTTCGAACGCAAAATATATGCGCAAAAATGTATGTACGTTTCAGTATCTTTTGTCCCCAACGTGTCGTGACAGCCGTGACATGAATTGTTCTGTTGTCTGTTGAGACGACACACTACAAATGGAAAGTTCCATTCTACTTATGGGTGATGTGGCATACGATGCTCGTTTCAGTGTATGCAATAGGCGTAATACTTTGAGGTACAGTCACAGGACATAATTATTCGCCATCTTGTAACGTCGCCGTTTAAATCAATGTATTTTCAGATTTTTTTGGCAAAAATTATTGTCCAAAAACAATAGAAGCTACAACCGTGAAAAAAGGACCGAATGAACGCAAATTGATTTACGCAATATACAATTTTATTGTAGCTTCTTATGTCTGCTGTTTTCTTACGCTAGTCATTTAGACACGACTACAAATTTAAATGGCATATTTGGTGACGTTAACTTAGCACCAATAGGAATATTGATATTTTAAAATGTATGTTCACTTTAAACGGGACCTACTATAATTATTTCAATATTCTATTGTGTATATTGCTATTTTATATTTGACTTCCATACCCGTAAATTTGTGAAAAATTGCACCCATTAACATTGCCATGGTAATTTTCACAAAAATTCTGGAAATTCACTGTTGAAACTGCGACGGCACGAAGTAGCATATATGTATGAAGACAAAAATCAATGTCAATATTTTTGGGCTACTAGTCTGATGCGCTGACTGCTCCGCGTGTGCTAATAGGGCTACAAGTCCGATGCGCTGACTGTTCCGTGTATGCTACATGTAACAATTGTATTGTATCAGCGTGGCAAACGCTAGTCTGCTTAATATGTGATGTACGTACTAATAAACAAGGAGATTCCAACAGTGAGGTCATTATATGTAAGTAAGTAAGTAAGTAAAATCTTTATTTAACGAGGGTAACAACATTTAGCAAACAATTTGTTTTGTACTAAATTATGAAATTTATAACGGATTTGGGATTTACCCTACGTCACTGGCAAAAACTGTCTGTGGAAGTATATGCTGTAAGATGAAGTCACGAGATTTTGTCATGAGCGCATTTTTACACGAACTTTAGAAATTCTCTCTTATTATTTGTAACTCCGTATATTCAGACTCGACGTTCGGGCTATCCGTTTTGTTCTACGCGTGTCATGTTTACCGTGGGATAGAGTCACTTAAAAACTATGTCAGCTTATCACTTATCACATTCGCCAATAGCAAATGCTCAGATGAGCCTGTTCTAAAGCGCAGCCAGAACCTGGCCTGCTATAATCTACATAGTATGGAAGTACATGCAGATCAAGGCTCAAGCCAAGCACTACACTTCTAGCCCAACTAGGTAACTATACATCCACAAAACGCTTTGAGGCGTAGCTGTCACGGTAAATGTTTTGAATGAATCGAGGGTCATTACTTAGAGGTAGTTCTGATCTAGACTGTTATTGATATTCTTCAATAATTCCGTAAGTTTAGAGTTGGATCCATTTCGATCTGATCTGAATCTTCGGCGTCTACGTGGGGGCAGGCTGATTGTAGTTAATTATGGTTATATATCTGATACCCATACATGTATAAATATGCAACCAAAACTATTCGGGTAGGTTTATGTATTCCCCGCCAGTAGGTCTAAATGTACTGCCGATTCATAGTCTACACTGTTCACAACTTCTGCGACTGTAATTTGAAAATTTTAACATGTGAATCCTATCAAATATAAGTGAACAGCATTTGAATAATGTCGGAGTTCGACGTCAAATAGGCTTAAAGGTTGTTGAACCGCTTTCTGTATATTTCACGAAAAATGTAAGTTTTGGGTACTCATCACGTGTCTGATCACAAAATGCTTGGGTCATTTCATTAATCTGCTAGGGGTAAAGCTGTCATTGATATTAGAAAGAGCTGCTTCCAATGAGTACCCACTGCAAAAATTTTCTTTGAAAAATAAGAAATAGCGCTTTTTGGTATCCATTGGTCTTGACCTGGTTCAAAGCAGTTGGTATTGCAAAGATATATTAGCAAGACTTAGTGACAACCGAAGAATATGAAGATAGGGAAGTGATTGGGACTGGCACATACATATGAATCTCTTTGATCCGATGCATCTAGCGAAAGGAAGACATAATTTCGTCACGTTTTGATATCGAACGCCAACAAACATTTTTGCTTGATATATTTTGTGGGAGCTCATCCACACTTTTATCTGCCTTTTTAAGCTCCACATTACATTGTACATTTATATAGAATTTGATAACACCGATTATACGAGATGTCTTGCCGTTTCAATTCTGACTGCCTTCAAAATTCAAAAGTCGGAAGGTATGCAAAATCGGCGAAAAGATTGATCAGCATTTGCGCAAATGAAGACTGAGACAGAGTAAATCTTGGTTTTTAAAGGTACATTGAAGTGAAGCAATGCATCTGTATTGGTATGAGAGATCTAACATACATTTTTGAACGGAAGAGACACGGCTAAACTACTAATTAATCGGTGCCCGACTTCAACGAATTGAATATCTTTAACGAATTGAATATCGCGTGATGGGTTTGGGATCAACTCTTGACTTGCTGACTACCGCATGCGACACTGACCTTAGTATTTCTTAGTGAAACTACTACTACTGGCACCACTGCTGCTGATGCTACTTTCCCTCCTCTTTCTTCAAATAAATTTGCGATGGTTATAATGAAAAAGAAAAAAAAGAAGAGAGAGAAATGAGTAGATAGATTAAACCACGATGCGCGGAATCATAACTGATCGCCATTTTTAAACATGTTAATGATCAGCTTTCTGATTTGCATAAATACCCATTTTCATCATGATAAAGACCACATTCTAACATTTCATACTGTAGCAATATTATCTGAATTTAATTTCAAAATTTCCGAACCCTGGAAAATGCTTGATCTTTAGTGTTCGAACTTTTAAGAAATTAGCCGTATGACGAAATACATTTACATGTATATTTTTAAAGAAATAATAATGACGTTTTATCCGCTCACGTTATGATACGAAAATGTTCTAATCGAGAACTTCTGAGGTGAAATAAACTTTCCCAAATCAATTCAAACACCCTGGAACAAACTCGCCAAGTTGTCTATCAGAAAATTAACGTTGACGTCGCAAACACTTTATATACAATTCCATGACGTAGGGACCTATGAACTATTGCCTATTTCTCAAAAACCGCTTAAGATATCGAACTGAAATTTCACATGTATACTCCAGAGACATATAGGTATCAGGAAATATCAATATCTCAATTTCGACCAGGTACCTCATTTGGACCCAAAATCTCATGGCTGGTCATATATAGCAAAATGATTTCTTAAGGTGGTACATTAAAATGAAGGTTTCAGAAAACCAATATGACCTTGGGATCAAAAGTCAATGTATTTAGAAGCGGTCCTACGACTCGCAACATGAACTTTTGTAGTCTTTGATAGAGGTTCTATGAATGCAAATTAATTATATAAATACATGTATATTACCAGGCTGTTTGGCTTCTAGTGCCACTTCTCTTACTTTTTCAATGGAGGATATTCATATTTGCAACAGTGTTTGTCTGACGTATGTAGATGACAAGAAACCCTCTGTTTTCCAGTTAAATGTTGAATATTTAAAGCTCAAAAAATTCAAAAATATTTAAACTTGTAAAGTGAGTATCCTTTACTACTCGTAGTTTCGATGAAGATTATATGTATTTTGCACACTTATTGCCAAAATATGTAGATATCATCAATGGTTTCAGGTCGCTGCTATGACATATGATTCAAAGGTCAAGGTCAAAATATTTGCATTTAGAGCGATTGACAGATTTTAAGTATGTGTGTTCTTGACCTTTGACCACAAGGTCATATCAGCCATCTGAAACCTTTATTTTAATCAACACATTATAAGCAATTATTGTGCTTAATATAAACACACCTCATCAATGCACGAAAGAGGAGTTTGTATTATGAGCAGTGTGACAGATTTAAAGAATATTTGGCCCTTGGTTTTAAGGTCATATCCATATTCTGAGACTTGTTGTAATTTTCACATGATATGCAAATATTGTAGCAAATATGAATATGCAAGGTCAAAAAATGAAATAGCTGTTCGCGTTTGGAGCCGTAGACAGGTTTTAAGTATTAGTGACCTTGACCTTTGACTACCAGATCATATCAGCGATGTGGAACCTATGTTTCATTCTACACACTATGAGCAATCATTGTGTAACCTTGAAGCAATGATGTATCTAAAATCTTTAATGCATGCAAACCCACTCTGAAATTTTGAAAAAAAGAATCCCTTGTTTTGTGGGCAGATAACTTTTTAAGTAATCGCCATGGAAACAGTTCCTCATAATTTTATAATAACCATCTTATATACTATGTAACCTATAAACATCAATTGTATCGCTTCAAGCATGAAAAGATGTTGTGGTTTTTCGCAAAGTTGGAGAAGAAAAAATACTAAAATTTTGGTATGACTTTCAAGTGAGTATATACTTATCATTTATAAATATTTTAAAATATCACTAGTGTCAGTTTTTATATCTGTTATCCCATAAATAATCTTGAAAGGGCTGGTTCCCAGCTACATATGTTTATAAAAATACTGTCGTTTTCGTAGCGTAACCCTGTTTGGGATGGAATTACCCCACCCACTTCGAAGGAGAATACAACTCAGAAAACTTCATCTATTGGTCCAACATTTCATGATATTACAGCTAAGACATGCTACTTTTATTACACAAAGTTTAAAAGAAATTCATAGTGGCCGTGAAACAGGCCTTATAGACACTGGTCCTTTGTACATTTTGGTCGAAAATACTTCTAAATATTGTAGTCGGATAATTGTAGTTCATGTTCATGCAATTGTTTTTTTTCTAAAGTTCATCCAGTGTGTCATATTATTTTAAACGGTATCAAACCAGGATGTAACTCTAAAATGACTGATAAGCATGCTGCGGGTTGCTCAAAAGTTGTATGTTGGGGCGTAAAGGGATCTATGTGAGATGTATAAGTTGTTGATACAACAATGTGGCAAAAGGTATCCACCTCCTTGATAAAAAAGCAATTCTTGTTTACACAGGAAAATATTCATGCAAATAAGAGCTTTTGAAAGATATATCCCCATAAGCACATGAATAGCATCCTAAATTGAGACGGCTACACTCATATTCAAGATGGGACGCCTGTAAATGTGACATCTCGTTTGGGTCTTCACTTATTGTTGTCATAAAGGCCAACTCCTGAAACTGTAACGATTTGTTAAAGTTTGCTCCTTACTGTGTTTCTCTCATTATAATTTTAAGTGTCCCTTAGACTCCCACTTACCTATACTGAGTGTTCCGAAGGATAAAAATAGGATCTACATCTGATTCGCCTATCACATTAGTGCTATAGACCAAGTAAATTGTCATGAAGACGTATTCTATGTATTGACAATAAACAAATACCCTGATAGTTTATGAACCTGGTGAGTAGCAAAGGCTACTCACGTTTTTCATAAAATAAAACATATTTGCATTTCAATATTTCATGCATAGTTTGTCGACCAATACTATGGGAAAGTGAAATAAGCGAATAAAATGCTCTGCATATTACATGTAATAAATTGACCATGAATATAATATTTACTTAATACATGTTATATTGGGTAAAATTTGGTGTCCCATGACAAAATTGTTCACAGTGGGACTTAGTCAGGGTTTTGGGAGTATGTGACGCTTTAAACCATGTAAGGCATAGGGAACCGTGTTATACGAGGGATGTTCCAAAAGTTCTGATCTTTACCTTCAAGTTGTAGCTTTGTCAAGAGAATTTTTTTCAGTAATACTATGCACCATTCAAAAGAATTAGCGTTTACCTTAATACTGATGCTTATATTACCTCGCTGTAATGTTTCGTTTAATACTTACAGCACATTGTATATGGTCCACTCCATACCACTGGCCTGTTTCCATGTTATAGAATTATAATAGTATTTGAATCTGAATCTTTCAGCCCGGCATTTTTAAAACAACAAAATAAAACTGCATTGTTTTTTTTTTACTTTTTGTTACTTATAAAGTCCATTAAAATGTAAAAATTGCGACAAGTTACGTCGATTTAATATTTAAAGGACAACGTGCAATTCGTATGACGTCATTGAAATTGACCATTACGTCATTTGAGTACATTTCAGATTTTTTTCCGAATATATTCTATTTTTTTTCTATCAACTTGGACTAAAAGTATGCAGAACCTAATGTTGGCAGAATTGTTAAGACCAACATCATTTTAATAACAAAATATCATAATAATCTGAATTGGAATATTGTAAAAAATTTTAATTTTTATTTTAAAAAAATGATTGATTTTAAATAAGAATTATTACTGGTTTCAGATGGATGTCTTGTGCTCAATTAAATCTCAATTGCATCATTTTTACGAGATAGTGCACCTTTGGACAATATTTTTAGACATACACATGCAAATTTGTGTACCTCCGAATAATGACCTAATTTGTGGCCTCGTTTTGATTATCTTATGTGGGTTACTGTCAGTCTTCGACGATAACGACTATTCATACTTGCTAAAGACAAAAGTCAGCTATTCTAAGTTTACCTATTTGTATTTACTTTTAATACAGCTGTTGATACGGCAGTATGGGCTGGTCAAAACTTCAAGTTGTCCAAAATTTGATCATAGCTGACAGCTGCATAGCCTTACATTCAAGGGCCTAGGAAACCCAAATCATATTGAACGTTCGCCATATATACAGGACATATTGGCTTAAGGATGAACATTAAGCACCCATAAAAACGAGTTGCTGAGACTGATCTTGTTTAAATTGTGAGGTCTCTAATATGCACAGTCTGCTTGATAGGTCAATGCATTGAGGGTATGGCTGTTTTGGGGTAGATTTCCTGTCACTCCTACAAGTTACATAAATCTTGTCAGAGTGGTGTATATACAAAGAATATATTATTTTGGTACAACATTCATGCATGTTGCGTTGCTGGTTACAGAGATATCACGCCAGGATCAGAACTTTCGGATCATCCCCCGTACAAGTACCATTTTAAAGGTTTTGAAAATTTAGTTATGTTTGCAAAACAGGGTGTAAAGCAAATTAGCGCCCCCAGAAGATGGCTTTTAACACAAGTTCACGAAATGTCAAAGTATCATGGTCAATAATAAAGAAAATGACCCAATATACGACCAAATCCGCAAAATAACATGTATGAACAACCATAACTCTAATCAACATGTGTATCTACCCAGTCTGATCAGATGAGTCACTCACTGCCTAGAACCAAACCAAAAGTTCCAAGCTACCTATGGAACTGATATTTTACACTTATAGTAAACTGGCTTTATATACAGACTGACCTGAGTCTCTGCTTGGCAAGATTAGGTCACTTGGTTGGTACTGCGATGCACCGGCTCTAACGGCTCAAATGCGTAACCCACATACGGAAATGTATGTTTGCTTAAACTGCGTAGTGTGTCAATGTTATTCTCACAATCGGTTGTTTTTACGCCAAAGTAAACGTTAACAATTATATAATGCAATTCTAAATTGTCTATTGAATACGACAAATAAAAATCGAAACGGATTGACTAATACAATTAGACATTAAATGGATTGTAAATGCAAACTGCACAGAATCTCGTGAAGCACTGTATGCCTCTCGTGTTGCATGCAGCGTATTACTAAAGAAAATGCTCATCGTCTCTAAGATCTGATATCCAACAGTAAGATTATCAGGACATGCTATTTTGTATTGTTTATCTTGGTATCTTACAATGAAAAGATGTCTGAAAAACATGTTATGATACGCTGCATGCAAAGTGGCAATATATTTTACTCCAATGTTATGGTCGCTACATAAAATAATAAAACATGCGGTCGTTCAGGCATAACTTAATTAATCTTATGCACTCGATTTTACATGGATTTGGATACTCTATTATGACATTGTAAAGGTACGGAACAATTTGTATGTACGTTTAATGTTTGTTGAATGATGTACTTTTCCATAAATTTCACCACAGTGAAGTCAGGACGGTCCACTGTATATAGTAAGAGGTCACAGGCTATTTCTTTTATAAATAATATTGTTTTTCGTTTTTTGTCTTAACACACGGTGTAGATCCAGCTGGGGCTTCTCTGTTTGCCAAAGTACCTGTTAAGGAGTTTCCAGGCTAAGAAATGTTACCTAACAATAGTTATTTGTATTACCAACGTGCCAAAAAAAGTATGCGTTTATGCATTTTGTCATTATTGTCTACCAAATGTTGTGGATTCTAGTTTGCTACATTATTTGACCCGCTTTATTATGAGGTAAACAGTGAACGCCTTAGTAATAGAATGGTTGACTTTAGATTGAGGGTCACTGGTTCGATGCTTACAAGAAGCACTATGTAGTGTATTGAGCAAGCCACTGCCAAACCTCTGCTTAGTACTGACTCAACCAATGAAAACGTAGACTGCGTGAAAAATGTTTTTTCTTTAACTCTTACTATCTTCGAATCGTAACCGGTTTTCTTCGTGTCTGTGATGATACAATTAATAAGTCAGTAAGCTAAACACTATTTTGTGTTTTAACAACAGCAGAATACATGACAATAATTTTTGGCCAGTACAATGCATTTATACCTCCCCCCCTCCCTCTCTCTCTCTCTCTCTCTCTCTCTCTCTCTCTCTCTCAGTGACTTCGTCTGCTGTCCCTGCTAAGGCAGTGGCTCTTTTCTTGTTAATACATTCTTTATGTGAGTTGTGTTTTGTGATTAGTGTCCTACCAAGTTTTGCAATCATATTGCTGATGTAGAGAGAGCTGGTTACTTTTTTAACTGTTTTCTTGCTGGCATGTGGTTATTAGTGTGTTGTGTTTTTTTCCTCGCGGTGTAGTAAATTTGGCAGCAGTGTATGATTATAGAGAAAACTAGGTGAGTGTCTTTTGATATCAAGTTAACCAGGACAGACTTCGAGAACGCTTGTTGACATAGTGAGGCTTGCGGAGCGATTCAACACGTGTTCTCGAAGCTGAGCCTGGTAAACTTGATATCAAAAGACGCTAACCTGGTATTCTATGTATCAGCTTACCATATGATTCGCTCTTCAAACTAGCGAATATGACGTAACGATCAGCTTTGTGTCGATTCAGCGTCATTGGCGTCATCATTCAAAAGGTGCAACGTCATCATGACCTGATAAAGGCACATGCCGTGAGATAGACACCGTTTATCAGGCAACGTGCAACGCTGCAGTTTATATGAATGGTAACTGATACCTGTAAATGGCAACCTGGTCATACTCGCTTACTTTATAAAGCATTTTAGCAAGTTTTTGTGCTTCCATTTGGTAACAATCAGAAGATAAAAATGCTATCATGCATTAACAAAAATAAACAGTCATGTTATTTTATTGTATCTGTACCATAGTATGTGCTTATACGAAATGTGAATCGATGAAGCCCTTTTAATTATCACCGACACCTACTGGTTCGAATTAGTAGGGTCAATCAGGTATTTTAATGGTACAGCCTTAAATAAAGTTTAATATCTATTTTCTTCTGATTGTAACTATTTATTTTCTCTTTCAGGGAAATACATGTATCAACTACAAGAACATGTCAAATCGCTTAAATTGGATATTCAAAAAATTAAAATTATCATAAGATTCTAAACATTGCAAAGAAGTTGTAGTTGTATCTACTGATATTACACATGCTTACATATGAAAAAATACGTCATACAGGGAAGATAAACTTGTACATGATCACAAAATTGTATAAATAACATGACCAACTATGGAATCAGATATTCAACAAGCTAGCGTTATAAAACAAAATTATTTAATGAAGGATTCCCATGGTAGTGTGATAAAAGATGACCAAACTATCGTACATAACCCGACAACACCAGAAAGGAATGAGGATGCTGTACAAACCAATATAATTGAAACCGTAAACGCTCCGAAGAAACCCACTACATTGGCAGATTTAATCCACGTGTGTCGTGAGAAAGGTTTTCAAGTATTTAATGACAGATCTAATGTTCCAGAATCGGAAAAGCGCTGGATTGAAGAACACTCTAACAAAACTGAAGGACATACTTCTGTGTACGGCCGATCGTCACGAGATCTAAGAAGTTCCAGTCAAAGATCAGAACGAACCAGCAAAACAAGATCTGGTAGATCCAGATATAGCAAACGGGGTAGCAGACGATCGAAGCGATCTGGTGGGCATGCTCCAAGTTCAAAAGATGGGCGTGTCCACATCGACTTTGATTCAGAATCACCAGCACAGGGAAAATCGCGACTTTACACTCATAGTTCTGAAACACAATCGACACTGAGAAAGTCATCTGCAGCAACCAGATATGATACCTTAACAGTGTCTTCTGATTATAGACGTTCATCGGCCACAACTAGGAACAGCAGATCATCCACACGCAGCATTCTGGTGAGCTTTAATGTTGTTGTGTGAACTTGCCAATAAGATAATTGCACTATATGCATATTGTAAGTGAAAAGTCATGGAATCATCAATTTACTATTATCTTTTGGATCAGTTAATTTACGTTAAATGGCTGTTGGTTGGCATTTTACGTTTTATTTACATTTTAACAGAACATTCTGTAAGCAAACAGTGAATACACTTATCAGACACCGCGTTCTGTGGCATCTGATATTGGTCTGTACTGTTTGCCTACATCTTACAAAAAGGACGCTAGGCTGATGTGAGTTATAATTTAAATGTATAGCTGCATGAATCTAGTTTGACTTAAGGTCTAATTTCTGGCCTGTTTCTATATTTTGTTCTTGCAATCCAAACTTCTATCTTATATACTAGATATAGACCAGCACAAGCGCAAGTGCAACTAACATTTAGTGTACCACGAATCCAAGTGGCTTATACGCGCACTTTGTCTAGATAATGTATTTGGCTTAACGACATTGGATCTGTTAGAAGAAAAATATCTCGGATTTATGTCAATTACCTGTTACGTTCGACTTCAAACCAGTATAAAGATTATGAACATTTTAGGTGTTTAAAACACTTCAACCATAATCAGTGTCACCAAACCACGTGGTGTGTGACGTAAATTTTTGGTACCACCGGCAGCTAAATCATCAACAAGAAGCATCGCCTCGGAACTTCAATCAATCGTAAGTATTTTATTTTCCAGCCGATTTCAACGACATATAGCCTATTCTAAGGGGAAAAGTGAGTTCTTTACAACGGTGTTAATGGATTTGTCACCAGATTAATACTTTAGGCCTGAAAACGATGCAAATATTTGGGACTGGCTTGCCGTGGTTGCACGGTGTTTTTCACGTTTTCTGGACATTTGCCTCGTTTTCAGGCCTAAAGTATTAATCTGGTGACAAATCCATTAACACCGTTGTAAAGAACTCACTTTTACCCTTAGAATAGGCTATATGTCGTTGAAATCGGCTGGAAAATAAAATACTTACGATTGATTGAAGTTCCGAGGCGATGCTTCTTGTTGATGATTTAGCTGCCGGTGGTACCAAAAATTTACGTCACACACCACGTGGTTTGGTGACACTGATAATATTAAAAGCAAATCTTTCATATACGGAGTCTAATGCTTTTGCGTGGGCCTATTGGGTCAGCGCAGTTGAATATATGTACGAGACTAAGAAAGTTAGATCTTCGTCCGTCAATGTCTGCAAGAAGCTCACATTATACATACTCAAGCTTTCAAGTCGCTTAGGATAAAACAATCATGTTATGTCCCCCCCGTGCTCCCCACCGCTTATTTTGAGTCGTTCCGCCACCAATGTTTCCATTATTGAAGCTCGTCTTGCTATATTAAACAAATGAAGACCCAGTCTAGCTAGCATGTCGAATACCAAATAATAAATGGTTATTTCGCAAAAGACTCCAGTGTCCTACATTATGAAATAAATTTTGTAAGTGTGTTTTGAGTGCGCCAATACTGAGAGAGTTTGCCAACAAGCACCTTATCACATGGATGGTTTTGTCATCTAGACGCTTCGCACTTCTTACTGCACATGCGCCAACATTTTAGGGGCTACTTTACGTTTCAGGTCTTTAGTAAAATTGTTTTTAATTTCGATCTTCAATGGGGCTCGAACTGGTCAGTCTACTGATCCGCGCATTACATGATTGATAAGCTTTATTTGTTCGCCAAACATTTAATTTATGTAGGCACTGTTCAAGCAGCATGCGTTTCTTGAATTTATTGAAATACACAGTTAACATTCGCTTTCAGTAAGTCTCTTGATCGTTTTAAAAATACTTTATTAAAGGAGCAGTCTCATCAGTGGATTCCTTCCTGTTAAAACTCTGATCAAGATTTTTGTTTGGCAGAATGGTTCATTGCTAAAATAGGGCTCAAAATAGTATTTTGGTGTGCCAATGAAATGGTTCGAATCAAATCTCCGTCGATTCTTACAAATAAACAAACTGATGTGCACAAAACAATCGTTAGATCGAAGTGCAATGATTTCAAGTAACTCTCATTGTTGAGCTATCAAATCGTGTAGTCCTATTTACAGATTTACCCATTCATGTCTTGTAGTGGGTGTACTGTTTTCTTTAGCGCAAGAGAGGGATAAAATAGTTATGTATTCAAGACCAATATTTCTAATGCCTTACCCCTTATTTTTAAGAAGGTGTGGGGTAACTCTACCCCTTATATTTCACCAAAGGTAAAGTATTTTCATTGACATCACGTATCTTAAAAACCACCACTGCCAACAATCTCTAGGGCAGTTTTCTTTCTGCCAGAGAACCAGCTTAGGGGATGTAGTCTTCAATAGTTTAATGAGCCGCGACATGTGATTTCCATTAATGTGGCGTTTTAACAAGTGTAAACTCAGACGAGTCTGTGCAGCTTCCTTTTTAGCTTAGAAACCCGAAATGATCTTTAGTCAGTAGCTTAACACTCATAAAATATTCATGCGACGAGGAAAAATCCCGATCAGACTGCGCGTATGCGAAGGCTGACCTGAGGCTTTGCTGGTCGCACATACCTCTTTATTGGAAACCTCATGTATTGGGGAATAGGGGAAGTTTCTTTCTGCGACTCTTTGACAAGCTATGATTTCTAATATTTATCAGAATGCTATATCAAAGTATCACCAGGATGTTACATAAATTGTACATACGCTGACAAAAATATGAAACACCCACTAACGACCAGGTATATGCATTCCAATTTAATTTGTTCCTTGCTATATGAGACTTTTATCGTCTGCTGATACATGTAAACTCCAAACCGTTTGGCACTCAGATAGTTGTTCTGAATATATTTTTGAAAAATGTTCATTTACAATAATGTCAGCAGACGACAACAAAAACATAAATTATCCCAGCATGCAAAATGTTAAAGCGTGCCTACTGTAGGTAGGGTAGCAAGAAGATACACTTTCCAACCCAGAGCTATGGCGTAGTTATCCTTATTGTGTGCAAGAGGGGGACCCGGGTTGTATGGAATGCATGTATTTTTATTAAGCATTTTAACATGTCAATGAGGGATTAATGACTGTAAATGATCAAATAAAATATTGATACTCTTCAAAGAATTACAGATGATTATGATTGTTAGCGCATTGGTCTGGTCATTTTAATAGAACTTTCTGTAAGCAGTGAAGGCCCTGATCAGATGCCCCAGAATGTGGCGTCTGATCTGGGTCTGCACTTTGCATAGGTCCCACAAAAAACGTCACTATGCTTACGCCATGATTATATGGGTTTAGCATTCTAAATTGTCAATCAAGGTTTAATGACTGTAAATTATCAAATTAAATATCGATACTCTTCAAACCATTAACTATGATTAATGCCTATTAATGCATTGGTCTGCTCATTGAAAATTAAAGTGCAGTAACTATGTTTCTCAAAACACTTATTCATTCCAAGCTTGTCGTTTTAAAATAATCGAATTCTGTCTGTCACTTCAAATAATATTTGTTTAAACACATAAACTACTTTTAAATATTTAACTGCTGAGTTTCGAAAATGACATTTTCCAGTTGTTGAACTTGACGCTGTCATATCAGTGGCATTTTCCATAAATCTAAATACCGTCACTAAAGTCAGGATGGTCCATTGTGAATATTAAGGGGCAACAGTTTATAATTTCCATAAAAATTATAAAATTGTATTTCTCGCTCTGAAAATCGATTTGCCTGATCAAACTGTGTAGATCCTGCTTAAATCCCACATACTGTAAAAATCATCTGGGTCTACCTTGTTTGCCAGAGGACCATCGTATGGGTTCCATACATCAATAGGTTAATGAATAATGTGCTGAAGAACGCAAACGGATCCCTTTGGAGCAGACTGATCTGAGACTATTTAATTTGCAAGTTATTAAAATTTAATGTTACGGTATTTGGTCCTGATTCATGTTCATTGCCATTTACGAATTCAGCCATCCACTATGCTGTCTGCTGTTGTCTCTGTCTGCTGTTGTCTCTTAGATGCCATAAGAACCTGGTCCAGAGGTTATATAACGTTTGTTCGTGCTCAACTCAACTGAGGATGGAATGTAAACTGCTCATAAACACCAAAATCCTGAAAAATTAAGACCGTTCTTGTTTTCAAACTTTCAGATGTTTTTTTTGGTCATTCTACGAGTATAATTATGTTAAAAATCCAACCATTTTTGTAACAATTATGGACATGATCAATGTCATGCTCAGCTGCATTGAGCATGGAAGAAAGGTTTATATCCTCGAGACCGGGCCCCGAGGTTATAAAACTTTTTTCCATGCTCAACTCAGCTGAGCACGAAATTTATCCTGCTCATAAATGTTAAAATGCCAACAATTGTTGGCATTTTAACATTTATTAGCGTGATAAATACAACAGCTAAGGGACTTAAAGCAAGAAACTTCTTCATTTGTCGGCATTTTAGTTTTTATGAGCAGTTGAAATGTCGTGCTCAGTTGAGTTGAGCATGAAAAAAGTTGTATAGCCTCGAGGCCGGGTATCGATACCTGTGTCTGAAGACAATCCATATTCAATGCGATGTGTTTTCAAATTAGAAACGTGCTGTTTTTGAGCGATACTTGACACACGGTGCAATTATAGCTCGCGTTTATGCTTCATTATACAATTGATGCATTATTTTGAGGATAACATCAGGATGTGTCAACCCTAGAACAGTGATGGTATATGCCACTGTCTCTCCTTTCCTAATTTTTGACCAAGAATTTTCATATACTCAAGTTAGATGTTCATAGTGCACTGAAAACAAAAATATTTCAACAATTGCTTTTCAAGTTCCTGAAACTCTTATGAGATGTGCAAAAGAATTGCATTTTTAAAATATCTGTTCTCATAAAATGATCAAATTCTTAATAAAAAACATTTGACCTGTTAACTGAAATCCTGCTAGTCTATTATTATCCCTCTCTTGAGTGAAGAATCTGGTGTCAGTTTTCCAATACCTATTTTTAGCTGTAAGGCAGCAGTGAAAAAAGCAATGTCTAGCCGTCCTAGGCTTAATTTAGTTCAAGTTTTGTTAATTTTCTGGCGGCATTGACAAATTGTGACGTCTCCCTGTCCTGGACTAAATTTAGTTCATCGCTGATAGACATCAAGATCTGTCACAACCAGTGAAAGCTATGTTCAGCCAATCAGAGGATTGCCTTTTATAGGAGTCATATAACAATATAATTTGTTATATGACTGAAGAGAATCCTGTCTCCTGATTGGCCAAATTTGTCTTCATCAATATCTATGTCAACCAGAAAACTGGTCTTAACTGGCCTACAGATATCTGATGAAAGTAAGTAAGAGTGCAAAGATCAGGAATCGATACAATCAAGTACCACACCTGACCCAGGATACCAATGGGAAAGTAGCAATCTCATAGTTAGACACCAAAGACGAGAGCCAAGAGGCCAGCCCTTTCCCAGCAAGTGACCACAAAGCATATATAGATAGACGCGCACAAAGACATAGCAAACACAAGACAGAACAAATACATAAACTTTCCACAAAAGAAGTACCGCCTTGGAACGGGCAGTAACATATTTTACTGGAGGGCTTAAACCGGTTTGATGCCGCCAACCTCACCCTAAATTCAGATGTTAATCAAGACACATAGATATTTGGTTTGCATGAAAGACCCCTAACTTATCAATGCATCATCTCCTAAAACATATAAATCAAGATATAACAAGGAGATAAAGCAAAGATAAGGACTCAACAGTAAATAAAACTGAATACCGGAGCAAAGGAAATCCAACAGGTAAACCCCGGTGGGCCCGACAAACTGCCAAAGCATCAGGCCCCTACCATCTCATCAATAGATAAGTCTTTAAGTCGGAACCAACATAGAGTCTGAAGTCCGACCCACCGGCTTGCAATTAAAGTGGAAAGCAAAGTTGCCAACCGTGATTGGGTTGACCACCAAGCATGCTGTCTGTTGCAATACATTAATGTTATAGCCAATCTTTTTATAATGGGAAATTATTTTAATAAACTGCGCTGAAAAATTATTAGAGCCAACAATCTTCTTCATTTTATACACCCAGTCACCATAGAAATCAGGTTCCGAAAGTCCTTGGCGCAAGTGAGATTTAAGTCCAACTCAAACTAGTATCCAGAGGTTGATTATTTTGACATTTGTCTTATATCACCCTCTAGAGAGGTAAAATAGCATACGAGTATGAAGTTAGCATGGGCTGCATGAAACTGAAATGATTTGCTCTTTCATCTCCCAAAGGGTGAATTAAAGACTTTCTAATGAACTTTAACAACCATTTTGTTTTATTTGATTGGTTTTCTTTGTTGGAATAAACGAAGTGTAAAATATGTGTTTTTATTTACATTCTGCATTCAGAGAATTTAAATACATTTCACATTAAATATTTTAAAACCTGTTGCTAAAACTTGTGAGAAAGTCTTCTAGTTACAAAAGTGAAAGTAGAACCCTTTCATTTACAGTTGATAAGTCGCATAAAAACAGTAATTGGATTCAATACTTGTATAATACAGTGAGCCACTTTAGTTACTCACCACCTTTTCCGGGCCCACATTTTTTGACGAAAATGCTGGAATCAAACATTCTCTTTGATAATTTACGTATTGACATTTTATCTGTTTTAGGCTTTCATCCTCTAAATATTAATGTGATCCTAAATGGCAATGAAAACTGGAATACTGAAGTTAATGTGGTCTTGTTCAGGGCTGTGCATAGGTATATACATACCTCAAAACGCTTTTAATAACCTTCTATGACTCTTTTTTCGAAACATATTTAAGAACCTGTACCAGATGACCTGACTATTTAACATTTCAAACTGAAGGGGTTCATAATAGCAGTTACATATATATTATACTTGTTTTTTTTTATTATAATTATTTTTTTTTTTCATCTTATATTCAATTAACCATCAAAGAACTGCTATTTATTCATTTATTTATTTTTTTATTCTTTTATTTATTTATTTGTTTATTTATTTATTTATTTATTTATTCACCATGTATTTTCTTCGTTTATTTTGCTATAACTTAAATAATTTACAGTTTGTTTAGTATTCATATATAGTTGTATATGTATTCATATGTATTTGTACATGTTTAGCCATGTTTATTAGCTTTTATGTATGTTTAAATTGTAGGGGAAGGGTCGTAACTAAGGTTGCGAGAACTTGTGACCCAACCCCATTGCTGTATAAAATTTGGCAATAAAATATGTTTAAACCATCTGTTTGATGACATCTATAAAAAATCGAAATCACTCATGCGAATCACTCTACAACGTCAAAAGCAATTTTGATAAAAATGCTCGTGCAACCTGAACGTCTATATTTTCTATTTGCGTTTTGCGCTAGTAATTATCCATGGTGATCGTTGTGACAGAAAAACTGCACAAACAATTGTTTTATTCTAGTAAAACCCCCTTTTTGGACGTTGAAGTTAGAAACACTGTCACTTTTGAAGAAAAGCTCGTTTTGACGTCATATTAGTTAGTTACAAGATTCAAACAGGTTTTAATTTGCAAATTGTTTTGTAATGAGTCACTTGTTTAAATAGAAGTATCAAAACACTAAAACATCTTATCATTGACACGTCTTAAAGCCTTGGTAGTAGTGACGTCATCACTAACATCAACACCATGACGCCAATAAATCCAGTTATTTTTTACGAAAATAAACGGCGGATACATGGTTGTTTAAAATGAAATTATAAAATATGTCTTTTGATAACTAGTCTACTCAGAATCATACGAAATGTTCACTATCTTTAAAAAAAAATCATAAAATCTACTTTTTTTCAAACCCTGGTCAGCTGGGAACCAAAAAAGCAAAACTTTTAAAAAAAACTGATTAAGTTAACAAACACGTTCAGTCTTAGATATTGCCAAGAATAAATCGGCTTTTATCTCTGGCATTGCAGAAATTAGACCCTGAAAAAAGTACAAAGTGATCTGAGTTTCATTCGAAATAATGCAATGTGAAATGGTGTTTTGAAGGTAGAGCCCTACAAGATCCTTTTTCTCACTTGTTTCTTATCAGATCATTATAAAATTTCAATGGCTAATGCAAATATGAATGCGCTTTACGCTGGTAGTCTCAGAATAAAAATATCATATTTTTCGAGTAATTTTATATTTTATAAGTGGTGTATGACTAAAGTGGCTCTCTGTACTGTGCTTTATTTTTGTTCCGTTAGAGAAAGCAGGAAAGGCAAACCATGTTGGGTGAACGCATCGTGTTGATGTAAAAGGACATTGAGGATATCACACTCTACTGACATTTCGTCCAGATTTTTATTTCATGTTTAACCAACGGACTCTTCTAATGTTTGATATGACTAGTACTTGTGGTCATACAAGTTTTCATTTAGATTTCCACATATTGAAAAAAAAACAACGTTTTTTCTTAGGCAAATGCAAATGCATGCTGATTTAATAAACCCACTGCCTGATGTTTTTGTTATGGATATGTATGTGAATACTTGTTGAAATATTCTAAAGGAACCAAGTGCTGTGGTAATTTACGATGATTGACAAGGGCCAAACCAGCAGACGAAAGGCGGTAGCATATAGAGTATTAGTACTACTCCGAAATATCATGTCTCCTTTCGTGAGAGTCGTGCAAATTTGGATGCTGTATTAATACATGTCCATTAATTTGAATGCTAATTGTGTAAATGCGCGTTTAAAGAAGTTGGTTTTTAATCATTTCCTCGTGGTACTGCAAAGATAAGTCTTTAGTCTTTGATTATTGTATATCTAGGTCGTTCTCTTCTTTGCGTCAATATTGACATCAATTGTTGTGGGTTAATAACAAAGTCATTGAGGTTAATGAATATAAAAAGGATAGTACCAGGTACCCATAGAGTGTATTGTAAAATCTGAATTGATCTAATTGATCGATGGCTACATGTAGTCTATTATGTGCCATGGGATTCGGTTTTGTTGATATTTAAGTTATATTTTAGGCATAAGACTGAGGGATTTATTCGAACACCAACAGCTTGAACGTTAACGAAACGTCACGAAGTAATGTCTTGTACCAAAAGCCAACTGACACGTGCATCGTCGTACCTTTGTAAGAGCCAATCACATGGTACATAGTGTATAGGAGCAGGCCGGATGATATCGAACAGGGACTTCAAGGACCCTGACGTCTTCAAAATAATTTGCATGATTATTTTACAACTAAATGTGATTTCCTTATACTCAGAGTGAGGTTTAATGTCGGGTTTTACTCACACGAGTACCTACTCATAAGAATACCGTACACTGTGATATCCTCTGACAATAAATCGGTTTGTTGCCCATCAGGTGCCCCTGTTCCATAGTTGTCTGTGAAAATGGAACATACATATTGTTTATGAAATACTGTCAGTAGCGATTATAATGTAGCTTTTACATTGAGCTACATGTACTCACAGTTTATTAAAAGACAATAGCGTTATTTTTATTTCGCTTAGAAAGCTTTCAAAATAATAATCAATCCTATACACTCATATGGTAGCTATATTTCATCTTTTGTGAGTCAAATGAGAACCCTATATTTATACTTCGGATCCCTCGTTATTCTGGGAATCTTGGCATATACACGTGCTGCGGGCTGTGAGATGTTTTTACCTGATAATGCATTTAATGGAATTCCTTTATCAAATTGATATTCTGCCATCTGATATTAATGTGTCCTGCTTGTTTGCATTGAATATATCGTATTGCTTGTCAACTGTAACAAACATCGATACAGGATGCTTAGTAACAATCACAATACAAGCCTGGTATGAATTCGAGCGAACCAATTCCTCTACACGTTTCGCTTTAGCCGCCTGATTGAGCTGATGCAAAGATGGTACTGCATACATAACATATTAACATACAACTGGAAAAAATCCGTTTGTCGACTGACAGGGTGCTTCATGATATTCCACAAAATATCGCTTTACACAGATCATCGCCCGTATGCGAAGCTCCCGTCACGCAGTTGCGCATGTGCTAGACTGGCTCCAGTCCTTAAAAACATTTTTTTATGAATGTGTCATATCATATACTTTTAGCCAGTCTAACTCTGATGGCTCTGTTTTAAGCGCCAGTCCTTTAAACAATTTTTCATCAATGTGTGATATCATATACTTGTAGCCAGTCTTACTCTGATGGCTCTGTTTTAAAACTGAGCCATCAGAGTAAGACTGGCTACAAGTACATGACATGACACATTGATGAAAAATTGTTTTAAGGACTGGAGCCAGTCTACGCATGTGCGTAATCAAAGGAAATCACCTAACGTAGAAATGGTGCTTTTCAACAGCATAAGGGACTGCTATTCAAACAAAGAACTCATTCCCTCGTGGTAGTCCCAATTTACAAAGGGACGCAATCGATAAGAATTACTTTACGTTTCATTATGCTCCCTTTAATGTACGTAATATTTGCAGCGTACTGGCTACACCCATGACTCCAACAATTATGGTCCATGTCGGCTGCTTCATCTATGCTTAATCCAATCAGTTCGGGTATATTTATCACAATTATGGCTCTCGACCAGTCTCCTATTCAATCTAGGCTAATTTGGAAGCATATGGCTACGGCTTAGTATAACTGACAACTGCATCTTTGTCATTTTTTGCCGGGACATGTTTTGGTCAGGGTACATGCAACAAGAAATATCTTTAAAAAATGATTTACGACGAAGTGACAGAAGACATAGATGATGTATGAGCAGCGTGAAAATTTTTGATTAAATTGAGGAAAAAATGGGGGATGTTTATACATTGTACTTTGTTAAGTCTTCGGTCAGATGAACTCAATAAAGCGATTGGCTAAAGGAGCCTTTGCTATTCCAAAATATCCGTAGTGATGCTTCTATGGTACAAGATTGCTAGAATTTCGCGAAAACTCAAGTCAGAACGAAAAAATATACCCTGCGCCCAAATGCCTCATATTTACATAGCTAGTGTCATAGAAATCTAAAACAGTAGTATAATTTAGTTGACTGTAGCCTACACATATTAGTGTAGTTGACCGTAACCTACAAATATCGGCAATTCTTCCATACGGAAGAGGTATCGCGCCATACATTATTTTTTTTTTAAATCATCGACGGAGACATTTCTCGCGTTTAAATTATCATTCTTTCAGCGTCAACGTGAAACTCATATATCTAACTAATGAAAATTACAAACAGATTTAAATAAACTTAACATACTTCTAAATATTTGCGAAAGATGAATATTTCATGACATGCACTTTCTTCCAAACAGATATCAAGTGAGCTTTTCACCAACAATGGAATTATAAGACTTCGTCTAATACAATGTAAGTCATACTTGCTGCCGTTTTGACTTAGCTGGGTAGACGACTAATACATGAAGCATATACCATAGATATATACTTTCAAAAACTAATTATAGCTCACTTTACTTAACTATGTAAAAGTTAAAGGGGACATATCAAGGTTTTTCATTTTTCATTGCAGATTCCTTTTATATGTCGGTTTTTATGTATTTATTAAGGAACCAGTTCATTTTCCACAATGTTCAGTGATAAAATGAGTATAATCATCATTTTCTTTTATGCTCTTTGTCAATAAAATATCGACTCGATAACTTCCCTTGAATTAGTTACTTCCCTTTGCTATCGGAGTGTCCTGATGACGTCACAGTTAACATTTTTTAAGTCATGTAAGGTTGGACTTCCTGAGTTGAAACAGTACTTAAGAGGGATTAATAATGTGTCTTGCCCAAGGGCACGAACGCAGTGCGAGCCCGTAGCCCTTCGATCTCGAACCAAGCACTCTATATCACTGCGCTAACGAACTCCAGTGGGTATTGATATCAGTCTGTACATAGGGCCTTTAACTTGCTCAGTCTTTGATTACCGAACGCATAAAGATAATGTGGGCTATCTCGTCGAGGTGAATGTTCATTACGGCATCCGAGTTAAAAGGAAGAGAGAGAGAGAGAGAGAGAGAGAGAGAGAGCTCTTAGCCGGCTCGTTAAATTTTGCACCGTAACCGCGTATTCTACATGACTGAGTATTAGTATAAAAGTCTCATGAGCTCACTTTTTCTATGTTTATCGAAATCGTCTCGAGAGACGCTTCCAATGAACTCGTAAATTATGGCTTATATTTTTGTAGGAAACAAAAAAAAAACGCGATCTATATATATTGCACCAGGATTTGAATTTCGCAGCGAGTCTATCTACCCTTCCTGGTATGATATGCATTTTGCCATGTAGAATTCCCAGGTCACGTGCAGAAACAGCAACAAATGAGTTTGAATAAAAAAGCAATAGATTGTCAATCTTCATGTACAATCCTCATAATCTATATAAGCCACGAAGTTTTGGTATTTAGGCCTATTCGTAAAGGACTCCATACATGGTGGCACAGCCATCTAGGCATTGACGTCTCCAGTAAACATATAAAATTGGGCCGATAGTGGCCTGATATTGGATGCTGGCTGGGTCTCTGCTTTATGTCTACAGTTGTAGGAGGCTCTTCCATGACTGTAATGTGCGCAAACTCGTCTGAGCCTTTGGTGCAGGAATGAAAATTGAATGACTTGGCTATAATTTGTCATATGTGCTCATACTACAGCGTCTTGTCTCTAGAAATGGGTAAAAAGATCCTAATTCGCAAGTAATCAAAAAAGAAAGAAAACAACCAATGTGCCATTAATAATTTAAAAAAAATCGATGTTCAAGTCAGTGAACTGACTGAGGAGGCTCGTACAGACTCAACGGATAGGCTTGGCGATCCTGATTTCATTTTTTTCAAGTTCTTAAAAAACGCAAATTGCATTCCGACAGTCAAAAATCGTTTTCGATAGTGCATACAATTTTTACGATCGATAACAATATATTTGCGGAATACAATCATCGTTTGAAAATCAAAAAGTTAACGTTGTCGCCGATCAAAAACAAGTTTTAACCAATGCGTTCGCTATTGTCGCAATGCCGGTGTGATACGACAGCGTCACCCGTTTTTGTTTTTGATAAACTTGTGTAATGAGCATCTTGTCATGTAGACAAATAAATGGGGTTTGATTAACAAAGACATACAATTTTATTAGGCTTTATTGGCCTACTGCTGATGTGAGCCGACACTATGTTTTCAAGGGGTCTTCAAGTTTCGAAATGCATGCTGAGGAACTCCATAGAATATTGAATAGTGTGTATTGGTCCAGTATCGTCAATGTCTACTTAAATCGCTATCAAGCTCGACACCCGTACTGCATTATGCCAATACACAGCCTCCGACGAACTGCCCTTATGACGTCACAAATCCAAGGGAAGTGACTCGCCGCTATAGAAATCAAGGGAGAAAAGCGGGATAATAAATTATCAGCATTAATTAATCAACGGTCTAATTAACGAAAATATTCTTATTTTTTTCCGCAAAAAAAATATATGTTTTGTTCTTAGTAACATTTTCTTCCAAATTTTATTGGATTTAGAACTTTAATATGTCCCCTTTAAGACAATAATCGCATTAGTTCATAAAAAAATAGTTTTGTCCAGTTTGGGCAACATACAACTGGTAGTTAGGAGATGCTGCGCTTGAAGCAAATCGTTGACGACGCACGAAGACCGACGGCGGCTATTGACTTATCATAACAGCACACATGAGGCGTGACACGTGGTTTCCAACAATGTGGCATTTTGACAAGTGTAGACTCAGACAAGACTGTGCAGCTTTTATTATGCTTAGACACTCCAAACGATGTTCGGTCAGTAGCTTAATAGTCGTAGAATACTTAAGCGATCAGCAAAGGCTCTGATCAGACTGCGCGTATGCGCAGGCTGATCTGAGGCTTTGCTGGTTGCACATACCACATTGTTGGAAATCTTGTGTCACGGCTCACATTGAGTCTAAGAATCAGGTGAGCTTGTACGAGAAAAAAAACTATCAGTTTTACCATTCTCAAATGGCAGAATATTAATCGTTAGGGACAAAACGCAATATTATGTACTTTCCAATGACAAGCTAAACAAAACAGAACAATTGATAACAATAGCGCTTTCTGGATTAAGCAATGTTAATTTAATAAATCCACAGGAGGAATACACACATACAATGTACAATATACTCAGTCTATAGATTCCTGCTATTATAAAGCTTTAACGAGGATTGAGGTCTAAATGTGTAAGTATCAGTCAGACTTTTTAATCTAACATGATTTTTTTAAATGAACTTTGAATAAACTTGGCAGAAGACTAATAAATGGGGCATATGTACACTCAATACGATTGCTCTTTACCTTAAAGATAAGAACAAGTTACATGTATCACTCTGAAAATCTTATTTAAGTTTATTTTACCTAGCTGTGAAACGGACCGGACCAATTTAGAAATACTCGCAGAGGTTAGTCTGTGAGTTGCAAAGCATTTTTTTAAGTGAGTGGAGATATCTGAGAAAATGAACGTTCAGGCATTCCAGGAATTTTTACATGTTACTGTAGAATGTTTGAAATATAATATTACAATTTTACATGCTTTTGCATTACAGGTACCACGGAAATGCTTCCACAGCTTGATAGCATCCAAATATCAAACGATTCTACTTATATTAGGACTGTTACCATGGGCACATGCACACTAAGGCCACAAAACCTACAACGGCGCAAAATGAAATTGTGGAATCTAGAACGCCTACAATACGACCTAAAATATAAAATCTTATAGTTCCATTTGCATTTACATTTGAAACAGTATTTTTGTCGCCTGCGTAACGATCTTTGCAATCAAATCAGACCTGATAAAACAACAGTCTAATCTGGATAAATATTGTTTGCAATACAGGCTACCAAAGAGTATAAAAAGAAAAGTGAGCAGGCGAGAAAGTTCATGAATGGGAGAAAAGGTTTAACCGTATCATCATTAGAATTAGTGATAAAACGTAATAGTATGTGCTTGCAATGATTTGACTGGGACTTACATATGTCCACATAAACAAAATATGAGCCTAAAAGTGTGATTTTTTATCCACCAGTTGAGACGGTTCTTTTGAATACCAACAACTTGCTTTGATTGAGAAAGAAAAACAAGTTTATTTTTAAATATGCATTTTTAACTAAAGCCCAACTATAAGACGCATTCTGATCATTACACATTTTATGGATAGGGCTTGCAAAGTACATGTATATCAGCATGCAAGGAAACAGACGGCTTCACAGACGTTACAGGCAAAGCTTTTGAGCCCTGGTCAGACTGATGTGAGTCGATATGTTTTGCAATTTCGTTTTCCATAACAGCAGACGACTCTGTTGATATTTTTTTCGACAACTGCGGTGCAAATGGTTACTGTAGATTCGGAAATTTTCGCGAGAATTTTATTTTCGCGAATAGCATTAAAAGACATATAAGTGATGTGAAAAATTCGCGACTAAGGCAAGATTTACATATGCCTATATCAATAAACGACAGAGTGATTTTGCCATTTCGCGAGGGTTTATTTTCACGAAACTCCGCATGTGCGAAGTTTCGCGAAAATAAAGTCTCGCAAAAATTTCCGAATTTACAGTAAATGAAATTATAGTGCTGTTACTTCTTTTCTTACAGGAGCTGTTTGATGATAATGCCGACATTGATGCAGAGGACGTCCTTCGGTTGCGCATGCGCAGGAAATGTAAGCGTCGGAAGGAGAATAAGATGACGGATTTGGTAGCGGTTCTTCAGCAGAAACAGATTGAATTAGAAGCAGCAGGTAGGAACCATCCTTTGAGAATGGACGCCAAAGAACAAAACATGTCGGCTCTATCGGCTATTTCAAACATGGAAAATAATAAAGACCCTGATGGCGTAAATAAAAATGATACCGATAGCCAGTCTGCAGACGAGCACGATATGGGAGATAATAAAAGCCCACCGATTGTCGAAACCAATGAATTAAAAGCAAATAAAACATGTGATAATGCAATCGACATTGTACCAACTAACTCACAAGTAACGAGCTCAAAGAAACAGGATACAGACGATATTCCGTTTCACACGTCAACGCCAATAACAACCGTCAGTTCAAATGCAAATGATGAACGTAAGGAGGGCCACCCTGGTGGGAATATGGACAATGATAAGTCACATCACCCTGTAGAAAGTAACGCCATACCAGATGAGAAAAGTGTTAAAGGTAAGATTGAAGAAATGCGCATAACAGACGGTGACATGACTCTAGTTTTATATGGCGTCACTGCCAGGCCAGTCAGCGGTAATACATTATCAGAACCAACTTTATATGAAACCCATCCTAATGTACAAAGCGCTTCTTTACCAGAGTATGACATTGGGACACATACGAACGATGATCAAACTTACTGTAATAATGATCAAGGGATCAGAGGTCATTCCGTTCTTAACGCTCCAGAAAAAAATGCAATAACTGATGAACAATCACGATTAATTGAAAATGTTAACGGAGTCAGTTCCCCTGGGGAAACTGACAATACAATGTACTGTAAGCAAACAATTAACCAAGAAATCGAAAGAAAAGCTGGAAATATATCTTCTACTCCAAATTCAATGGAAAGAGGGCAACACGGTGACACTAGTGAAAGTACTTTCTTACAATCTCCAGACGGAAATCCAATCAATTTTGAAAACCATAAAAATTTCGAGCGCAAGAGTTCAGAAAGTAACACAGAGAACCATAGCAATTTAACGCGGTCAAATAGCAAGCGGTTGTTCAATAATTCAGATGAGGATTTTAAATCTGATAAGGGATCTGTGGTTAACTGCATGGAACTGAAATCATCGATTCACGAGAATGTTGAATTCCAAGGAGACTTAAAATCACTAGTGGCAGAAAATATCCACAGCGCAACGTATGCCTCTGCAACCAATGGTCGAGATAGAATCGAAACATTTGACGTTTCCAATCGGTCTCAGGTTGGACAGGACAAGATTCGTGATTGCTCTTTGAAAAGTAAAACTACACTCGGAAATTCTGACAAGGGGATTGAAAATGACTGTTCGGAGAGTCCATCTAAAACAATGATGGACATAACTGCACAACCGGATATATCAAACAACGTAGACGAACGCAAAATAACGGAATCAAAGAGATCATATGGAAACGGATTTCTGGTCTCAGGGACAACTTCTACTATCATCGGATCTCCTCAGACTTCTTCTGAAGAAAACCAAAGTGCTAACGACAATGATGGATCTACTGTCGACAGTCATGCGGATACAAGTAGAGTATACAAAGAGGGGGTGAACTTGGCGGGAACAGAAAATAAGATAAATGCAAGACGAAAAATTAAGCATAGCCGGCATTCGATTGCATCGTCGTCGTCAAAGAGCGAAAACAGCTCAACGTCACCACGGGTAAGTTACATGTACATGTACTTATTACATATACATGTAGTAAGTGTGCCAATTCTTTACATGCTGGTACTTATCACATCGCGGCTTAACTTACGAGGGGGGGTTCAATATGTAATGAAAACCCGTTCATAACTCCATCCACAAACGCGTTAGGATTTAATGCCATATGCCAAACAAAAGATCAAAGCGTCGCCGTTATAATGGTGCATGAAACATTTTTTATCTTTCCAAATTCAATATTTTACAGGCTTTTTAAAAAGCACACTAATATACACTGCATATATTTTCCTCCGAATTATTAAGACTCATTTTAACAAATGTAGAAAGGCATGCTGTGTTTTCTAAAACAAACATTTAACATGCATGAATCACATATCCATAGTTTTCTGACTCATTTCCCCTTGATCTGCTATAACGATACAAACTTTTGATTGGTACCAATGTCTCGTGCAAACGGTTTTAGTACATTACCCCCTTTTACGTTGACGTCGTTTAAAGCAATGGACGTAACACTAAAAAACGCATGGTTCTAGAAAATCGGAAATGTGGCTTTGTACCAGGAAAGGACAATTTTGATTGTATGGAAGTTTCAGTTAACACAGTGCATAGGCATCACCAGCTAAATTGAAACCAATATCTAGGGGTATCTCATCTGAGTGGTATACCATTTTCGTTTCCTATAATTTTATTGTCTGAATTTTGCCAGCCAGATTATGTACATGTAAATACGTGTAATAATGTCCAAATAATGCATCCGGATGCAAACATCGATGAAACGCGGTATTTTGTCTGATCCATTTCAGTGTTAGCAAATGATGACATTCTTTTTAGTGATTTTCTTATTTCAAATGACCTACTTGGGGTACTTTATAAGTGAGATTAAATATGGAAATGTCAAAATCGGCTTTATTACTTGCAAATGGACATCGAAGCGACCAGAAAAAAATGTTACAAATGATTTTCATATGAATTTTTGCTAATGTATTTGTTCACGCAAAAACGACTCTGTCAATGGAATGCCAGAAAATGCTGCTCTAGGGGGATTTTAACCAAAATGACAGTCTCAGTATTTCATTGATTATGAAGCAAAATCAAAACATTTTGCCGGTATAAATCTCCAATATATAGATACTTACCACACGAAGAAGCAGACTGAAAACATCACTCGTTCATGTAGTTATCTGCTTTTGAAAACATTGTTTCATTTCATATCACGGTGTACTTCAGCACCCTATCTTGAAAGTGACTTGTGTAAATTAGATAATGAGCTAGACAACTGCAATTTACCTATGCATACGCGCAGTCTGATCAGAGCCTTTGATTGTCGCCTGAATATTATATGAGTGTTTAACTGCTGGCTGGATATCATTTTGCGTTTCTGGGCTTGTGAGGGGGCTGCGCGGGCTCGTCTGGGCCTGCGCTTGTCAAAGTGCCAAATTGTTGGAGGTCACGTGTCACGACTCATATATAACGGTAAGAAGGTAAGCGGTTTGGATTACTGGCTTTCTCGTGAACTGAACTGTGAAGTGCCACATATTATATGTTATTACGTTTGTCAAGAAAATTCTTACCACATCAAAGTAAAATAACTGATATACTTGGCAGATAAATGTATGAGCCCGCCAGCGCCTTCAGTTACCGGCTACTGTCGGGCTCAAGCATTAATCTATATGTAGACGAGTTCATCCTCCGAAAAAGAAACAACGAAAAATGCGAATTTATTCCACCGTTCAAGTAATATAACTTTTATCTTATTGAAGAGCATGGTTATATCTACATCAGGATATAGCCAGTTTACGAAAATCTATTCAACTTGTGTTCAGCATTCCATGTATAAGTCTGATAATTACACGTGACCAATACTGTTTTGTGTTGTATAATATATAGGATAGACTAGAAACTAATTGTTAGTTTATGTCTAATAAAATTCTGTTCTGTTCTGTTCTTCTGTATTTAGCCAAGAAAACAGACCTATAAATTAAAGTAATTACGAAGTGTGTAAATATAAAACTTTGAGATTTACTGGGCTGTTTTCATTACATATTGAACGCCCCTGTATGTTAACCGAATTTCCCAGTCTCAACAATGCTTGGACTAGTCTTATCCATTTCCGTTTTAAAGAGTGTTGGGTAGTATTTTCTATTAACATTGAATACATGTCTATAATATAATATTCTGTAAACAAACAGTGGAAAACTGATCAGAAGCCGCGTCTGATCTGGGTCTGCACTGTTTGTCCATGTCCCACAAAAAGGGCGCATGCACATTCATCGAATAGGGCTACATGTAGAGGCCTAATTTTTATCTGATATTTTATCAGTACGCGGATCCAGAAAGTATTGTCAGAGGGGGTCTAACATTGACAATGTATTTTTATTATTATTATTATTATTATTATTATTATTATTATTATTATTATTATTTCATGAGGAAGGGAGGGTCCAAAAATGCCAATATAAGCGGGTCATCATTGAAACGGCGGTTCAAACCCTATTTTGTGATTTTTTCAGGGGGTGGGTCCAGTCCCTCTGTCCCCCTCTGGATCCGCGCATATTATCTGTGTTCCTACTTTGTTGGGTGCGTCTGAGCTTTCGCTGCTCGCAAATGTGACATGTACCAGAGTCGCATGACCTGGTTCAATTAAAGCTCGGACAAAAATGCAACTGAAAATGCCGTCTGCTGCACTCGTTTGCTGCAGATAATTGCTTAACATTACTGACTAATTTAAGTATAGAAGCAACAACGTGAACCCAAATCAGACTATTCCTACAGGAGCAGTCTGATTTTGGGTCCACACTATTTGTCAAAATGCTACTAAAACATTTCACCAGACGACAAAAAAGCAGACGCTTTTGTTGTGATTGGCGCTTTTAGGGCATACGCGGATCCAGAAAGTTTTTTCAGAGGATGTCCAACTTTGTCAACTTTTTTTTATGCTTTTTTTCTGTTGATGAGGGAAGAGAGGGTCCAAATACCACCACTTGTGGGCCAGCATCGTCCCGCCAGCGAAGCGCCGTTAAATGGCGTTTCGCTGGCGTGCCGATGATGGCCCAACATTGAACCTGGCTTGGTAGCTGTGTGATTTGCAGGAACACATTATGCAGGCCGTCCCAAAACTAATCTGACTAAAGAATTTCTCATCTCTGAACAGTAATATTCAGAGCCAACATCACAAACTCCATGCGGGGTTGCGGCAGCAATCCCTTGCTCATGTTAAATGCTGATACATGTACCAGGACTGTATAAACAACTAATTTAGAAGATTCCAAATTGTATTATCATTTGAGGTCCAACTCAAAGTAGCCAAAATGAGACCATCTATGCTTACATATCTATTGTGACAGTCTCTTATCATAATATAACTTATTCTGCGAGGATAATACTTCTCATGTGACTATCAAACCGACTCCATTCTCTTCCATTTTTCGGTGTATGTACGGCTTTTTATTCAAAGGAGCGTTTTTAAATATCAAAATATTCACCAACAAAAACTGTGTCATATGGCACTATTATGTGTTTTAGTTAGTATTTGCATAGTAGTCAAATTTCTTGTTTGGGGATTCTTTTTGCAATAGTTCAACACTATCCCTATGTATTTCGATGGCGACAAACAATCTTTATTCGATTTTCATTGAAATTATAATAATCGAAACTATCTATACACTATTAAACCTACAATAGCTTGCATCGATTTCACATTACAATACATGTAAATGAGATTTTATTCGTAAAATGAAAATGCCTGATGTACGGTGGTATCTTTAGGACATTCATTATTTTCATTTTAGAAAACATATTACGTTGGCACGATTAAATAAGCTGTTCAAACGGAATAATACTCTGTGTGTACGAAATAGCATTCTATGCTTACGATTTACTAAACCGTTTGCATGATTAACTAATCTGTTCACACAATTTAATATTCCCAACAAACGATTTGATAAAGCATGAGCACGAAATCTTTATCGATGCAAACGATATAATAATCCGATGGCATGGATTAATAATCTGTGCGCACTATATAACAGTTCGTATGCACGAGATGACAATTCAAGAGAACGATTTATTAATTCCTGTAAACGGAATAATAATACATGTGCACGATAAAATAATCCGTGCGTACGATATAATAATCCATACGTACGAAATAATAATCCATTCGCACGAAGTAATAATCCATGAGCACGAAATGATAATATGAGCGCTCGATTTAATAATTCGTGCAAACGGAATAAGAATCCATGTGTTCGATATAATAAACCGTACGCACGAGATAATAATCCGTTTTCACGATATAATTTTTGAGCGCACAATTTAACAATCTACGTGTACGTCTATGGTGTATTCTTCTGATTCAATAACCAAAGAGCCAAACTGCCATGTATCACTCGCATGAGTTTATGTCTTCTTGTATAAATTTGTATCTGTTGGAAACTGGCAAAGCCCCCTGCTGACATACACGTATTCAAGTTCGACAGATCACATTTGTTTATACTATTTTTGTAGGTCACCAAAAACAATTTCTGCCCAAACGACTTTGAATTGTAATCAACAATTTGATTGGTTTTAGCTACGAGGGATGATCCTAAAGTTCTGATCCTGGCGTGATATCTCTGTAACCAGCATTGCAACATGCCTGAAAATTGTACCAAATACAAATACATTCTTTGTCTATACACCACTCTGACAAGTTTTGTGTAACTGGAAGGAGCGACCGAAAATCTACCCCAAAACAACCATACCCTCAATGCACTGGCATATCAAGCAGACTGTGCATATTAGAGACCTCAAATTCAGACAAGAGCAGTCTCAGCGATTCGTTTTCATGGCTGCTCAATGTTCATCCGTAAGCCAATTTGTCCTGTAAATTTTCTATATGAATTGGGTTTCCTAGGCCCTTGAATGTATGGCATTGCAACTGTCAGCTATAATGAAATTTTGGACCACTTGAAGTTTTGACCAGCCCATTCTGCAATAACAACAGCTGTATTAAAGGTAAAAATATTTCTAAGCAAACTTAGATAAATTGACTTATGTCTGAAACAATTATAAATAGTCGATATTATCGGAGACTGATAGTAACCCACATAAAAAAAATAAAACGAGTCCACAAAGTAGGTCAATATTCGGTGGTACATAAATTTGCACGTGTATATCTAAAGATACAACCCAATCAATTGTCCAAAGGCGCACTATATCGTAAAATGGTGCAAACCAAATATTTATGTGTCTTGATCCACATCTGAATTAAGGGTGAGGTTGGCGCCGTTAAACCGGTTTAAACCCTACAGTAAAATATTTTACTGACCGTTCCAAGGCGGTACTTCTTTTGTGGATCTTTTATGTTTTGTTCTGTCTTGTGTTTGCTATGTTTTGTGCGCGTCTGTTTATATGTGCTTTGTGGTCATTTGCTGGGAAAGGGCTGACCTCTTGGCTCTCGTTTGTGTTGTCTTCTGTGAGTTTGTCACTTTCCCATTGGTATCCTGGGTCAGGTGTGGTACTTGATTGTATCGATTCCTGATCTTTGCAACCTTACTTACTTAAATTGAGCACAAAACATCCGTCTGAGACCAATAACAATTTTGAAAAATCTAACTTAAAAACAATCAGTATTTTGGTAAAAAATGAAACTTTTTACAATATTCCAATTAAGATTAAGATATTTTGTAATAAAAATAATATTGGTCTTAGATAATTTGCCGATATTAGGTTCGGCATGATTTTAGTCACAAGTGATAGACAAAAATAGAAAATTCTCCGAAATGAAAATTCTGCATTGTTTTCAAAGTGACGTAGTTTTCAATTTCAATGACGTCATAATAATTGCGCATTGTGCTTTAAATATTGAATCGACACAATATGTCGCCATTCTTAAATTTGAATGGATATTTTAAGTAACAAAATGTAAAAATACAATGCAATTTTGTTTTGTGGTTTTAAAGATGCGGGGCTTGAAAGATACAGATTCAAATATTATTATAATTCTATAACATGAAAACAGGCCAGTGGTATGGAGTGAGCCATATATAACGTGTTGTAACTTTTAAACAAAACAGTACAGCGAAAGAATATTAGCATCATTTTAAAGGTAAAATCTTGTTCTTTTTGATGGTGCAAAGTAAGCCCCTCAAAAATGTCTCTGGACAAAGCTACAAGGTAAAGATCATAACTTTTGGATCATCCCTCGTATATGACGACCTGCAGGAGTCCAGTCGGACAAATTAGGGAAGAAGACTAAGATCAGCAGTTGATACACGATGCTGCACGGCATTGCCCAGTTTAATGTTTAGGCTTGAATGTCGCGGATCGGCCACTATAAATTTCGACTGCAAGGAGCTCGATAGACTTGCTGTTGGCGATAAGATGGTATCGTTTAGGAGTGTAAGGTTTTTCTGTAGTTTTTGTTCCGCTCTGAATTGTATGCATTCATATTTGAGTTTTAAGTGCACCATCCACCCAGGTATATAACCATTTCAGAGGAGATTGTTTTCAAGTTTCCTTAGCTGGAATAAGCAACGCCCGTGGTCACACACTAAGTTAATATCAAAAGAGGTGGCAGCTGAATTGCAATTCCTTTTGGTGTAAACTTACACTTAATTTCCTTCTAAACAACTTAAGTCCAACATTTCTACCTGTTATTATGTAGTTATTCTCCGGATCAATGCAATCGATCAGAAGATAGTTTTAAAGCCATTGAAGGGAACATCAATATCGGTGGCCATTAAGCTACCACCAAATTGGTGTAAGGTTACACTTAATTTTTGCAGTGTATGTTATAATTTGTCTGAAATATTTTCTTTTCTTTCTCTGAATATGGATTTTGTCAGAGCAAACAGTGCAGACCCGGATGTAATGACACATCGTGTGGCATTTCATCTTGGTCTTCCCTGTTCGATAAAGTACCCAATTAGGGGTTTCTGGTATACAAAGAATATACAAAGGCTTAACATCTTTTATATTCGGGTACAAAAGTTGCCATGTTTTACAACGGATCAAATTCTTTATAGCTTTTATTGTGGAAGGTTGTCACCATTTCTGTCAAATGATGAGCAGTTTTAGAGAAGATTCCAACAGTTTCCTTAACTGCCAAAGGTCACGCCCCTGGCTGCTATGTTTTTTAGGGACCAAGTTTGTTTTATCAGTTTTGTAGTGGGTTACCGAGGGAATATGCCTGCCAAATTTTATTCAGTTTTGACGATTGGTTCCAGGGGGTATGTTAAAAGTTTCCTATAAATGTTTACAAGATAAGCCAGCCACGCCTCGTACATGTATCATATTTTGACGGATTACATGTAAGTTTACTTTTGTAGAGGGAATATTCCTGTGAAAATTAGCCCAGTGGTATACTGAGGAGTTGTGATTTCAAGCTGTTGACGACACACTCGATGAACTACAGACATTGACTGATCCTGGTAGCTCACTTTGAGCACTATGCTCAGATGAGCTATAACAGATTTAAAATCCAACTTGCAGAACATATTATCTATATATACGGTGGTACCTTCAGGACATTCATTACTTTCATTTTAGAAAATATATTCCGTGGTCACGATTAAATAAGCTGTTCAAACGGAATAATAATCTGTGCATACGAAATAGCACTCCATGCTAACGAGTTATTAAACCATTCGCATGATTGGCTGTTTGTCGGGCCCACCGGGGTTTACCTGTTGGATTTCTTTTGCTCCGGTATTCAGTTTAATTTACTGTTGAGTCCTTATCCTTGCTTTATCTCCTTGTTAAATCTTGATTTATATGTTTTAGGAGATGATGCATTGATAAGTTAGGGGTCTTTCATGCAAACCAAATATCTATGTGTCTTGATCCACATCTGAATTAAGGGTGAGGTTGGCGCCGTTAAACCGGTTTAAGCCCTCCAGTAAAATATTTTACTGACCGTTCCAAGGCGGTACTTCTTTTGTGGATCTTTTATGTTTTTGTTCTGACTTGTGTTTGCTATGTCTGTGCGCGTCTGTTTATATGTGCTTTGTGGTCACCTGCTGGGAAAGGGCTGACCTCTTGGCTCTCGTTTGTGGTGTCTTCTGTGAGTTTGTCACTTTCCCATTGGTATCCTGGGTCAGATGTGGTACTTAATTGTATCGATTCCTGATCTTTGCACCTTTACTTACTTTACTTATCTGTGCATACAATTTGATATTCCGAACAAACGATTAAATAAAGCGTGCACACGAAATCTTTATCCCTGCAAATGATTTAATAATCTGATGGCATGGGTTATGAATCTGTGTGTACAATATACCAGTTCGTATGCACGAAATGACAAGCCAAGAGAACGATTTATTAATTTGTGCGCTCGATATTATAATCCGTTATCACGAAATAATAATCCGTTTGCACGATATAATATTCCGTGCGCACAAAATAATAAACTGAGCGCTCAATCTAATAATTCGTGCAACCGGAATAAGAATCCACGCGCTCGATATAATAAACCGTATGCACGAGATATCAATCCGTTTTCACGATAGGGTGCCCCCAGGGGTTTTGGGGATCTGGGGAGAATGGCGTTTTATTTTCAGGGATCTAGGGAGCACTGGTTATTATTTTAGGGGAGCTGGGGAGCAAGGTCACACGGAGTATCTATTTCTAAATGAATGTCCTAAACATACCACCGTATATATATATATATATGTATTCGTGCACATAAAATAATAACCCTTATTCACAGATTATTATTTCGAGCTCATAGATTATTAAATAGAGCTCTTAGATTTCTATTTCGTTTTAACGGATTAATAATTCATGCGCACGAATTATTATTGCGTGAGTTCGGAATCTTATTTTGAGTGCACGGAATACACTACATGTAATATTCCGTTCGCATGAATTATTATTCCGTTTGCATGGGTTATTATTCCGTTTGCATGGAATATTATTCCGTTTGCACAAATTATTCTTCCGTTTGCATGGATTATTATTCCGTTTGCACGGATTATTATTTCGTCTGCACAGGTTATTAAATTGTGCACACGGAATATCTATTTCTAAATGAATGTCCTAAACATACCACCGTACTATATGATATTTATATCGGAATTGCAAAACAATAAATAACATGAGTCAGCACGTCCGATTTGGGGATTAAAGCATTTATCACATTGTACCTTGAAGTGAGAAACCCTGACTGTATGCACAAACAAAGCTGCAGACCAGCCTGTGCATCCACATACATGTAGTCCGGTCAGTGCCTTTGATTTAAGGAAATTAAATATTTATTCAATTTGTTGGGGTCAATGAGGCATTCTCTTTTTGTTACTTATGTTTCATGTTTGCCTTTGTTACGCTGCTGTGTCTGTTCCTTGCAACCTTGTGATCACTGGCTCAGAACGGCTGGCTGACCTCTTGGTCCTCTTGTGCTTTGTGTTTTTTTGTGTTTTGTCATTTTCACACTAAATGGTGTTCTGGGTCAGGTATTATACTTGATTGAATGAATTCCTGATATTTGCCTTCCTTTCTACTTCAAACTCAAGGTTAACTTTAAACTTTCGTTTTGCAATCGGTCGTTGCTCACACTGTGTTAGGGTTCATAGTCATCAAAGCGTTTGATGAAGCTCTTGTAATGGTGGTTAAAAAGTCGCTTCGGTATAGTATATTTCATGTTATATATACACTCGTAATGGCAATACTTTAATATTTCATAACGAATCAATAGAACAGACAGCATGACACACATTTATAAGCTTGTAGTTCCATTTGATCAGTTAACGAGTCCTTAAGCAAACACTTTTTATAAACGAGAGCTTACATCTTTTTACATCAAAGATGCAACTTGAATAAAATCGCTTCTCACAGAATATCAAATCAATTTATATATAAGAAGGCAGTAAGCTAATTAACCAATTTAAGCCTAGCGTCCTTTTTGTTGGACATTGACAAACAGTGCAGACCCAGATCAGACGCCGCAGAACGCGGCGTCTGATCAGGGTTTTCACTGTTTGCTTAGAGAAGGTTCTATCAAAATTTGAATAAAACTGAAACATGCCACCTAACTACCCTTAAATAGAAATTGACTGGTCCAATTGATAAGGTTGCGAAATTCCATAAAGAGGTGATGCTAGTATAGCCTGGGTCCAGTCGTCAATATGTTTTGCAAATATTTTCTTATTCTAATAATCAAACAAAAATTAAGAAAATAAAAAGACAACACATCAAAGGTATGTCCGTCATTAACTTCATTTGTTAACTTGGTAGCACTGAAATAAAATGCTAAAAAGATTCAAAGCGCGGACCGCCTTGCCCACCAAAATTTCTAGTTGTTTTACAATAATATATCAATGCACAAAATTGCCTAACCGCGATAATTCTTTGCACGGATGATTTGCCCTTCCACTCTTTACCAATACTTTCAATAATGAGCTGCCAACATTATGTACAGTTATGTTTTGAGATTAATGTATTTTTAAAAATATATATATTAGACACGCAGGGAATGTACTAAATAAAGTGTCTTGTTATGTCAACTTTGTTGTATCCCTTTAATATTTGCTAGTCTGATGATTTCTTCTATTTGGTTTAATGTAATAACCTTAGTATGGTTTATACTTTAATCCAATGAAGAATTCTTCATTAAATTTAATACTTAAGGATAATAAACTGCACAAAGTCAATTTAGGAGAAATTGTGTTATCATAGCTAAGGTAGATGTAATTATATTATCCACGGATTATTTCTCAAGTTTTCATAAGAATTATAATGTATAATTCACCTGTCAAACATTATAATCAGACCTCCAGATAGGACATTTTCGAATCTATCATGTGGGTGCTCGAAAGAAAGGTCTCGATGAGACAGATGGCTTGAGCACCCAAAACACATGTTTAAATTGATGGCTAATGAATGATCACGATTATACACTAAAACGACAGCAAAATTATTGAAAACAAGTATAAATCTAAAATACCTTATTGAACCAAAGTGTACGTCGCAAACCTGATCAAATTCTGATGTACAAGAAGAAAGTTATACATGTAGCAATATGAAAATCAAAATTCTGACTTCAAAGAGCCAATAGAGGCCACCATTTTGAATATTTAATTAAATTCTTGTTAACTTGAATAGCCAATAAAATACCCAATTTTATTGCAAACTACATGTTTACATATTTTTTTCCAAAATCCACTACTTTTAACAGAAAAACCAATAAAAATGCAAACCAAGTTATGATTAATAGTAGAATACTATTTATTCTGTTTATGCATATTTGGTTAGGGCTGTGTGACGTCACAAGGCCTAAAATGGCTGCCCTCTATAGCTTTCATTTTTTTTTATTTTACGAAGACCTGTAACTTTTTTATTTTTCATTTCGATTTTTATCACGTTTGCGGAATAGTTACGTGGTTTAGTTAGGGCTTGCATTAAGGACTATTTGCTTCCATTGTTTCCCTTTCAACTAGACCTTAATGTAAACATAGATTGAAACCGCGTATATCATAGAATGCTTGGACAAAATTATGCTGTTTGTTTGTGTTCTCTCTCTTCCTTTGTATGCTGAAACGCAATGTATGTTTCTTGTTCTTTTTTACAGTTGGACCGCATTGCTTTAAAGCTTAGTACATAAATGATTATTCGCTACTTTCAGGTCCAAATATGTTTGTTTGTATGCATGGGCGGACCCAGGATTTCTAGAAAGGGGGTTCATATGTATAAAGGCGTGGGATCGCTTTGCTGATTTTAACTATTTTTTTTAAATATCCCATGAAAATGAAATAGTTTCATTTTCATAGGATATTTAAAAACCGGGGTGGGGGGGGGGGGGCAGGGAGGGGTTCAAGCGACCCCAATGAACCCCATCTAAAACCGCCACTGATGTGACTGTTGAAGGACAATCCTCACGGTTCGTTAAACATGCTAAGTTTATCGATTAACCGAAGTTTTCATTATAATAGTTCACAAAGGTCGTTTTTTAGAAGTGGCGGCTGTTTAAATGTTTTGGTGAGAAAGAATATTTGATGACAACAGAGAGGACTGTATATGCTAATTAACTTATTGATGGGTTATATTTATTATTCATAGAAAAAATATATCGGTGTAAACAAATATCAAACATAGTGATAGTCCGCGATTTATGTGGTATAATCATAGAAACAGCACCTTAAGCAAACATAATAATTGAAATATTTGTTTCATATGAATAAAATGGATAAGATGGCTTAGCAATCAACATGTTGAGGAAAATTATAGCCGTGACATTGTACAACGACAGTCATATTGTTGGTTTGGAATACATGTAGGTATTCGACTTACAGGACGAATTTACAAATAATTTGGAAGTGATTTTAATTCTGCAAAGTTTAAAGGTAATATGTTTATGTACCGAATCGTTGTTGCCGATGCCAAAGCCTGATCAAATTTACAATTTATTGGCATTTCGAAACTGTTTGCGCGAGGCTTTATTACTAGTAATAATAGGAATATTTCAGAAGAAAACTTTGTCCCCAACCGTAAATGTGAGTCGGCAAACATGCTTACCAGAATTCTTATCAGCTCGTTATTTTGTCACAGAGGTACAGTCCGTTTGTGTTCGCCGCATCCGCGGTGTGTTTAGCAAGTAATTGTGATGTATTTCAGGAAGTTATCTTTGAATTCAAAAACTTTCAAATCTGGTGAATAAAGTTCATCCCCTTGAAAAGGAGCGGTCTAATCGAAATTAATGAATAACACAGATCAAAGAAAAGACGGCAAAGTCATGATAAAAGTCTGAATCTTACTGCAAACAGACAAAACCCTTATTTATTCAAAATACACGATTCAAGAGCTTTTTTTTTCTTATAATTATCTGTCGTGCGATACAATGTTCAAAAAGATTGGACCTGTGAACAATGACTGAAATTTTCATAACGCTCCGTGATATATTCAAGAATATATACATAAAACGAAAATCTCAGTATCTCGAATTTAATTTATCTCAATTAGGTTCTTGGATATAAATGTATCAGGAGTGATTCAAGAGTTTATAGCATAGGTCTAGATAAACAACACTTTTGAGCGTAAAATTGGGATATTTTACCTGTACATCAAATTTAACAATATTTCGGGTGTTCAAAAGATCTGTCTTATTGCTTATAATTAGAATCGCCTTTTGAGGCGATTCCAATGATCACCCACAGCATACAAAAGGTATGTTGTTTTGTTATATTTAGAATCGCCTCTTGATGTGAGATAATGGTGCTATAATCTATAATCTATTCTCAGTCCCATTTACTAATTTCCAAGCCATTGAAGTTCAGTTGTATCTCGAATTAACTTTAACTCTAGAACGTACTTTTAAAAATTAGGCATTGAGCCAATACGATTCAACTGTTTAAGAGTAGTAGCACATGTATCACACGACGGTGCTTGTGGGTGTGATGCAACGCCATGCAATACAATCGATACACCACAAGTGGTTTACATATTTCGTTTTGTTGTGTAATGACGCCCATTATAACGATGCGTAAAAGATGGCAAACTCTTGACGTTTTCACGCCAAAATGCGATCAGTAATTACTTTTCACATCATGTTGTATTATCTAACATTCCTGCTCCTGTATTATTGAACAAACTCGTCGCGAAAAGGTGATAAAATGCTTGACATACTTCGCATTTGATCCCTTTTCCCCAAGTCGTTTAATAAAATTAACTACACATTAGAATCACTTTCTCCACTCATATTCTATGTTACAAATTTATAGTTTCTGTTTCAGGCTAATACGCCTTTCAAGCGAATCCATGGTGCAGCGAAGTTAATGCTACTAATGGCACAGTTGAAACATTCGTATGAAGAGGAACAAAACTCCCAGCAATCTTTTCTACAAGAAGTTGGTGAGACTAGGAGAAAATTGAAGGACACTTATGTTGAACTACAAAGCAAAGTAGAGCCTTCTCCTGCTAAACACGACAATAAAACAGACGTTGATAGTAGTGTGAGGGCTAGCGAGAGTGAAATGTCCATTCCTCTTCCAGTGGCAGATACTAATGAAAAGAAAATGGACCAACTCTTAAAAAGTCAAACGACTAGTAGTAAATCAAATAACATATCAGAAAAGTCTAATCCTGATAATGAGGAGTCAAGAGAAGATAACTCAGTCACAAATAACATACATGACGTAGACGAAGTAAGTGATGACGCTAATGGGGAAACTAAAGAAAATGAGGATACCTTTGAAACTGACCACACAACGTCATCGAGCAGTCACAGCTCCCAGCGAAAGACTACAAAACCAAAGGTAGACACGCACTGGGACCATAATGACCCTGTTTATAAGCAAGTTAAGAGTGGTTTTAAGAGTGAGTACAAAATACCAGACAGTTCACGAGTCATGATAGAATTGAAGAAGTTGAGGCAATTAAAGTTTGCAACAGGCAATATTCCAGCAAGCAATGTATACATTGAGGATGCAACACAGCGTTACAATCAAAGTCAGTATAATCACAAACATGGGAACGAATCAATCAAATCATATACAAAAACAGTTTCAAACCCTAGTTTAGACAAGGAAAGATCTGTGATATATGATGAAAAGATGGCAGCTTTGCACCCTTATTCTGATGGCAAGAATTTACCAGTGGAAAGCAATGAAAGAGGCAAACGCCGCATTCAAGTGAAAATGACACACTCAAAACATACTGTTTCAGATCCTGATACAGATCGATTAAATAATGATAAACGAGCTCTAGACAGCTATAAACAGTTTATGAACACCAATGATGGTCTTCCAAAGACATTCGAGACTAAATCTAGAAAGCGTGAAAGGAATAGTTATAACACACAGACAGCTAGGTGTAAGCTTTGCAAAGTGAAACCTCGGTCACATTTGAGCGGTTCATCACGTAATAAAGTATACCCAATTAAATTTTTGGAAGAACATCATGGAGAACACAGTGAAACAATGAAAGATGTAAATGACAACGATTGCAATGAGGCTGATTGTCATTGCCACACAGACACTGTCGAACTTCAGCATAATAGTAGTCACATGTCTAGTCCAACATCAAGAAGATCAGAAGTTTCTATTGGAAAAGCTGTGGAAATTGTTCAGTCCAGAAATAAGTTTTACAAGAGTAACTTAAACAGCAAGGTAATTATGTGCATCTCACTTTTTTGTAATACAATTGTTCTGTTATTATCAACCCATCTTGCGAAAGTGTATATATATTACATGTCGCAAGTACAATTTACTAGAAACATCATCCAATACAAGGCAACCTTACTTTTATCATATTAAGGCCTTCGCTAGAGAATTGTGTATGTATTGTGTATGCGTAAAGTTATTATTCAAATAAGAATTAACACATATCTAGTGATTTGTAAGACCTAAGTTCACACTATATTGTACATTGTAGGCAGTGAAAGCTCTGACAGACATGGCCTGTGTGCTATCTTGTCTGAGCCTTTGATATTCACCGATCCCATTCGTTTCAAAATAATATATTACACTGGTTTGTTTTGTATCTTCTTTTATTGTCTTAAAAAATGTGTAGGATAGGTTGGTATATTATTAAATATCCAAAAATACGCAATAATGATAAAATTTTGTCAGAGTTTTATTAGCTTATTTGGGCACGACGTGCTCAAGGTAAGGTTTAACGAGAAAAATTCTAATTCATCTGACATTAATTTCTCTTTCCTCATTTGTCGTATGTCGTTGGAGTTTTAACGATCACTTCAATTGACGCTTCCTACTAAACCAACAGGTGAAATTTTACAAGCTTAAAGAGGCTAAGTCTGCAACTATGAACATTTGTCGATTTTTTTTTATTTTGTTTTTAAATCATTTGTAAAAGTAGAATTAAGTTAATATGTTTTCACAATAAATCTGTTCACTATAGCTGAAAACTGCACGGAAAAATGAATTATCTTATGAAACAGGTGTGTTTTTCTCTTGTTGGTAATTATTTGCGTCCCTCCAATAATTACAGACAGTTGATATAACATAAATGTTGTTGTTTTGATACTGATAAATTGTTAAGATTTACGAAACTGGTAGAATGTATACCTGAATTTTTGTTTTTTACTGTGTTCTTGAAATATAGAAACATTAGTTCTAAAATTAAAAGATCAAAAATCACAGACTATGCGGCTTTAACGGTTACAGTAACTACAATGGAGTCAATGGATGGGTTGACCAAAATATCTGTGATTACACTAAAGACCACATCATAAGTATGAAATGGTTTACCTAGACATTTGCCTGCATGGTCAAACCAACAATCCATAGCTTTTGCTGCAATATAAACAAAGACTTATCAGTGTGCTGAATATGGACTACTAACATCTAAATAATTGGCGTGAAAAGCCATATACAGAGATTTTAATTATTTTTGACCATGGCTTTGATCAGAGATAATATTCGCAGTTAGAGATCATAGTTGACATTTAAAAAAATATACAATCAGTGTGCAAAACAATAGTCACCGTAATAAAATTATGTTAGAGATAACCCATACAACCATAACGTAAAGTTTGACCTTATCATTGACTCAATTCCATACCTGCAATCCAAAGAATTCCCTGTCGTCTATACACCTCATGCAAGCATAATAACCAAGTGTCGAATATGAATGTGGGAGCCCAGTGGCTCAGTGGTAGAGTGCTTGACTCGAGACCGAAGGGCCGCGGGTTCGAGTCTCACCGGCGTCACTGCGTTGTGGTCCTTGAGCAAGAAACATAAATCCTAGCTTAGTACTTGTTCCACCCAGGAAGATCCGTCCCTGTTTAACTGAAAGATTGTTAATGGGACGTAAAAAATCAAATCAAACAAACAAAATGTCGAATATGAATAATTTTCATCAAAATGTATGGGGAGATTGCATTTCATGTACAACTACACAGCCTAATTTAATGTATATTTAACCTTGACAATTGACTCTGATGTCATATAGACTATTCAAAAACTTTGATTGTCATCTAAAAACGATAAAACACTATAGTGCTAAACATCAACATCCTCCATCAAATGATGCAATATGCGTTTGTGTTAGGGGCCATAAAATATATTTAAAATTATTTTACCCCGACCTTTGATTTCACTTTTTGCAGCCATTTATCTACACACAATAAGCAACAATTGTGCCGAGTATTAACTGGATTCAAGGCGACTTGGCGTGACGAGCCATAATAAAGATTCTAAGTAAATTTGAATTTAATCTTAGATACCAGAGACATATATATAATCCTAATATATCGTTGCAATCTACACACTATAAGCCTCCGTAGTGATACATATCAATAGTCGACATCAAACTATATCAGATTAGTTGGTGTCGCTATACATAAAACTGATTTTAAGTTTGCTTTACCTAGGTCATATTAGCAATTAAAATGTTGTATTTGTTCTACACCATTAGTATATTTGTGCTAAACATTAAATCGCTTTACCAGAAAGTGTAAGAAGAGCGTGTAAGAAGAGCTTGCGTTATAAGCCATAAGACAGAGTTTAAGTATATTTGAGTTTGACTCCAATGTTACAATAAAATAATGATCCTGGACCTTCTGTGCCATATACACACCATGTGGAATCATTGTACAAAATACAAGAAAAAATATTCATTTTTTAAAATGTAAGAGCAGTGTGCAATACGATCCATAAATCAAAATTAGATACATTTGGCCTTGACGTTTGACTCCAATTTCATATTGGCAATTAAAAAAAAACCTTGTCATTTTCACACTATTAACAGCCAGTGTGCTGAATAGAAAAAAAACCTCCCTCAAAAACGTAAGGCTAAGAGGAATTCGCATTACGAACCATAAGGGAGATATCAGGTGTATTAGACGTATGATTTGGACTCCAAGGTTATTTCAGCCATCCTGACCTTTAGTGTCAACACACCATACGTGTAGGTAAATCGTGTGAGAAATATGAACACCTTCCATCAAAACTTTTGAGAGTACAAGTTATAAGCCATAGCAATTGGTGTGTTAAATATGAACACTCTCTACTCTATCAAAATAGAATAATGAGGAGTTTGAGTGTTTAGCCATAAGACAGATTTTAAGGATAATTTACCTTAACTTTAGACTACAAGGTCATGTCAGATTCGATTACCTGAAACCTTCACTGTCATTCACAATCAAAAAGCAACCACTGGGTCAAATATAAACACGTATGCACGTAACGAGCCTGACCCCCGTAATAAACTGCTGAAACAGTGTCAATAAAAGCAAAGTTTGAATCAACCATCGGTTTATTGTTTTAAAAAGTCTTGGCATAGATTGCGGATCAAGGAAATGATCCAATGGCGACGTTTCTGTAGGATTCTGAAACGGTTTAACGTCATTTAAGTCAACTCTGAATACTGCGTGAAACGAGTAAACTGTCTTTTCTGCTTGAGATTTATTCATTACAAGGACGTTTTGTTCAAGAATTATGACTTGAGATCTTCAGACGTCAACAAACCTCAATTCTGACGTCAAAATTCGATATCGTTCGTTTTAATGGTTTCCATGATGTTTATGTGTTTTTCTAAGGATAAAATGGTCCAGTGACAAAGTTAAGGTTACAGTTAACAAGTTTGGTGTTCACTCTCGGCATGTAATCTGGTTTTTCTCTTGCATTATGCCATGTTTTGTTTGGCGTACGTCAATATAAACACCTTACCAGCGCATTTCTAAGGTATCTGAAAAGTCAGTTTTTCCCAAGAAAGCATGTTCTGATGTCTCTAGGTCGTCGCTTTAGTGCTATAGTGTTCTAAGTGACATTTTGGTCAAAAATGAGTTATGCATACCGTTGGAAAGGGGATCAAAATGTTCTTTCTACTGGTAAAGGTTTCATTTGCCTATCCCCTCCCAGTAAGCTATAATCGCTGTGCGTTTCTGTTCTATCTACAAAAGGTCATTTTCGTTCAGTGCTATAGTGTTCTAAGTGAATTTAATCCAATGGCCAATGGTGATTATGTCACGTGACCGTGTGAGTTCAGTGCCATACTGTTTTATCTACAGAGAGTCACTTCCCTTGGAGAAATTTGTAAAATTTGCAGTTACCTCCCTTACTTAAATTTAAATTTCTAAATTGTAGCGGTTTGTTGGTTTGATGACGAACTAATGGCTATATCTGCTACCTTTAGTTCCAAATAATCCTCTTAGTCAAAAAAAATATGTAAATTGATCAATGGACACAATATTAAGCTGTAGAAACATATTACCTTCCTTACACATATTCAAACTGATTTAATTGAAGTAATTTGTCAGTGTATTTACAAATTAATGGTCAAATCTGCTATTTTTAGGTCCAAATAATCAGTTCAGTCTAAAATATTATACAAATTGACCCCATTGACAGAAAAATTAACTGTAGAAACAGATTACCTCCCTTACATAAATTTTAATGGCATAATCCCAGTGGTTTGTTACTGTTATGCCAAACAAGTGACTGAATCTTCTACTTTAGGTACAAATAATCATTTCTGTTCAGAATAGTATGTGAATTGGCTCCATAAACGGAATAATAAGCTGTAGGAACATATAGAACACTATAGCACTGAACGCAGGTGGCGATTTTTAGGGCATAATGTTCTATCTGCAAACTGTAAATTGCCAATAAATTCCATATTACTGTGAAAACTTCTTCAAACCAAGTTCATTTACACTGTATATATATATTTTAACCCTCTGGTATGATTCAAAGGTCTGTGATAAATGAGGCATCAAAAACAAGGATGCTAAAAGTTTTGAACTCATTTTTCTCAAAACTTGTGCAATGGTAGATATAACACTATAGCACTGAAGCTACGAGGTTTATCTTATCCCGTATATTCACAAGCGACCGACCAAACCCGACGGCTTTAAGTGCCGTTTATTGTTTATTCACTACCATTGTGCATCTTGCCATTCAAGTAGCGTGTTTTGACGCAACCTTTGACTACATTACGAATATGATTGGATTTTTGTTTAAATTGTACATTGTCAAGTCGACGCCAAATAACCAAACATGGAAAAGACGGGGTTTCTTGATCTTTATTCTGGCGTTAACGTCAAATTTTACATTTTTATATGTTTTCATCTTGCAGCATAAAATGTAGCGTTAAAAGGGCGTTTGGTATTTCATCACATGCAATAAATACTCAATAAGAAATTATCAAAAGAGATTTCACCAAGCCGTCATTTAAACACGCAAAAATTATATTTTTGTCTGTTGCGTTTCTTTATTCCTTAAGCATATGTTAGTGATGAGTTCACGTTAATAGCTGTAAGACAGATTTCTAGTATACTTGACCTTGCGATTTCGCCAATGAAATTATTCAAAGCTCGCAGTGACGTAGGCTGCAGTTTGCTCTAACGCGTCGATTATTTAATGTTCATTCCCTGTTTATTGTTGCTCCCATTGTTTGTGTTTTTGTGCTCGATTTATGATTTGTTGCAGTATTAGGCGATCATCTCGCCAGGGAAGAGAGAACTAGTTGCTTTACTTTTATTGATTTTTTATTTAGTTATTGTCCTTTGCTTCTTCGACAAGTGCTATGGGTTGGACTGCAGTGTGCTTTTGTGGCATTGTCTGGTCATACTCACTTACATTTGATCTATAACTCTAAGGTTAATATAGGTTAGCCAAATTCTTTGGTGCCATCTACACATAATAAGCTACCGTTACGCTAAATATTAACACATCCAATCAAAAACTGAAAGAGGAGTTCCTATCTCGATTTTAAGCATTGTACTTTGACCTGTGACTCTAAGGTCCAGGTCATTTGGCAATCTGACATCCTGCTGTCATCTACCTACCATAGGCGATAAGTGTGCTTAAATGAACGCCCCCCATTAAGAGTTTAAGGATGAGTTTGCTTAGCAACCTATAAGAAACTCAACCAATAATACAACTCTATAGTATACCTTAACTTGACCTTTAACTTGATCTTTGCACCCTTACTTACTTGTACAAAGGTTTCGTATTCTTGTTATGATAGCCAGTAACACAATAAACCGTACACTATATAGTGTATATAACTCTAAAGGTTTCAGCTAACTGATAAGATATTAAAGCAAAAGACAAATATACTTTACATCTGTCTTTACGCTCGATTCAAAAAATCATGTTTTATTCTTTGTTCAAGGGTGTCCATATTTTGCACAATGATTGTCTATGGTAAGTGCATTACAACAACAGGTTTCAGATTTATAAAATATAACCTTGTAGTCAAAAGTCAAGTCATGGATCTTATAGTATTTCTTTCTTCTACTTGTCATTGATGAACATTTTGGAGTCGATATATAACAAAACAAATACACAGTAGGACTAAATGTATATATTTTTGGTTTATTGGCTTGCTTAAAGGAGTCGGTTATAATGAACAATTGAATTGTTGGCCCAGTCAATACATCACATCACAACTTTTATCATTTTTTTATTTTTTGAAATTTTCAATATTTGCGTTTTTTTTTAAAATTAACAATATAACAGTAAATATGTAGTTTAAAAACAATCGCGTTCCACATTACTTTTAATTTGCTTTAAAAGAGTTTCGTAGATATTAATAGGATTATGAAAGGTTTACATATGTTCATAATGTCCATCAAAATAAGTAGTATGTACATAATGTGCAGCAAAACAAAAAATATTTTTTTCGTCAAAGCCGTGGTCAAATTATTTTATTTTCAGTCTCTGTGTTAGATATACCTATGGATTAATAAGCTAGCACAGCTTCCTGAATATCCCAACAATACTTTTCTAGTATATCCTAAGACCTTAGGGGATAATTAGACTGTCACAGCTGACAGGAGACATAATCAAAAGTTTTCTTGCATTTTTTCGTGTATACATTTGATTTTGATGTATATTTGAATGTATATGTTTGTATTTATATTGATTTACAGAGTCAGGAGCACGGGATAGAAAATATTCGCAGTACATCGTATAAGGGTATGACTTGCACATAATATTATAGTCAGCATGTTATGTTGTTAGTAAGCATTTGTGAGTAATACAACAAGCCAGATCCGTACTTCTTAAATATTTTGAGGTAATGAATATGCCAGGTAACATTCTCCTTAGCATGTTATGTTGTATGTACATTTTATGAATACAAATATCTGAAGGCAACCCTAGAAGCTTTGTTTAAGATATTCAGGTTTCAGGAGAGGCTCTGAGATGTGAAGATGAAGCAGGGACAACAGCATTTATCACTGTTTCAGGCATTCAAAATTTTGATAAAGTAATTAGAAAAGTACTATACATATACATTTATCTGATTTATGTAAACTAAAAAAATGTGTTTTAATGAGAATTTCGCGACTTGAAGGGATATAGTGCGATGAATTAAAATCGATAAACCACTAGCGGTTAACATGCTAAGTAACGGTATGTAATGACATCCATATCAACGTTGCGTACAAAATAACACAATTTAACTCTTGCACCCAAAATGCGATTTTAAAGTGCTTTTAATGTCATAAATTAAATAGAATCTGACACAACTGCTTCTGTACATGTATTATTGAATTTGTTCAGCTCATTGCAAAACAATGATAAACTATTCAGCAAACACCGCTACGTGTTTAACAAATTTGATAAAACATGGGCATTCAAGTAAAACACTCTGCGTGGCTTCCCTTATATCATATTTTATTGAAAACTTTCAATATGAATTCACATGTGCGGATACAGAAAGTTTTGCCAGAGGGAGTCAACTCTGAATTTTTTTTATTTATTGTTCTTTTAGTTGATGAAAGGAGGATGGATCCAAAATACCACTAAAATAGGCCATCATCGGGATACCAGCGTAACACCATTAAAAGGCGTTTGGCTGGCGTGCCGATGATGGCCCGACATTGAATACTGGCTTGGTAGCTTAGTGATTGTTAAGGGGATCTGGACCAGTATTTCTCAGAAACCTGTATTATTGTGGTTTTCCAGGGGGTCCGGCCGCCCTGTCCCCCCTTCTGGATCCGCGCATGAATTCAGTTCATTGATATTTATATTCCTAATGATGCAGTCTTCCATTTACACAAAATACAGCATTTAACGTTCGAAATAACTTATTAAGTCAAGGGAGAAATGGTAAAAAATAATTTAAACGTAAAAAGCGCATGCTAGCTCTAATCTAAGAGAGTTATAAATGCTCGAAGGATGGGTTTAAACTGCATTTTACATGCAGATAAAACACATAAAAGTGAAACGGATACAACACTTATTTGTTTAAACAAGACCAATGAAAGTTATTAATACTGTCGAATTTCGTAAATTTTATATTAGACATGTGTTCTCAGAGACATTTTTTTTCGAAGTGTGGGCACTTTTGGGGCATAAGGTGCCACTAGGCCTATCAATATAAGCAAACACTCCTAAACTGATTTTGCCCTGTTGCCCAAATGGGAAACCCCAAATAAGGTCACAATAGGGGGTCAAAGGTCACCAAGTGCATTATATTATATTGAGTTTAATTTGCAAATTTTGTATTTATATTTAATTCGCAAAATAAAAGGCAAATTGGTTTATGGAACTCAGCCAACATCTTTAAATATATGCGTCCAATATACAGAGCATACTGACCATACACAAGGTCACAAAGGGGTCAAAAGGTCACTAAGTGTATATAAAGTTCGTAATTTTTTACATATAAAATAATGATTTGGACTGACATTGATGGTATTTAATCATTTGTTTCAATTCTTATGACCTCATAAAAGGTCAAAATAAGGGTTAAGGGTCATCAAGTGCAATTTCAGAATCATCATCTATAATAAGTGTTATTACGAATTTATGTTTACATTTTAATTTGATAAAACCTACCTGGGCTTTTAAACAGCAACCAGTTTTAAAATAAACTTTTCTTATTTTAGAGGCTAATGCCCTCATTTGAAATATACATATTATCGGAGTCAAAGGTCACAAGGTGCATGTGTGACCAGGTTCCTATTTTTAAAGCACCCTATGCAACTTTCGCATAGTTTTAACCGGAAGTTGACCGTAAAATATCATGAATGTCATTTATAGATATACAATTGAAAACTGATATCTTTCATCTCTTATAATAGTAACTCATTAATAAGTGTCCTTCTTTCCAACTCATCCTCATTAGCTGACTCTTCCTCAACATTCAGTGGATTGCCACATGTGATAGAACCACAGCCGCAAGACGGAAGAAACTGATATTTCTAGGATAAAACATACATTTGCACTGTCTTGTTGCACACACTTTGCAGCTGTATTGCAACAACTGCGTACATACTGTAGGTTTAGTTCTTACAGCAACAGCTTTGGTTTCAATTGGTTGCTGTATGGGTCTCGCAACCATGCACAAGTTTCCGGATCAATGTGCTCTGGGGATGGAACTGTAACATTCAACCGTATAGTTGTCTGATAATGAGCTCGTCTTATGTGGAGTTAAATGCACCAGATGTAGAAGGAAGCCTACCTGGGTATTTTACCTTATTAAACAAAAACACCCGCATTTGGCCATATTTGTGATCCGATTGATGGGTCAAGTAATTTGCAGACTACTGTTTCATTTGTTAGCAGCCCATATCCTAAACCTGTCGGATACTGCTTCCTTGCGTAAATTCTTGGCTACATGATACATGTATATAACTCAGACTCTGAGATATGCGTGGTAGTTTTATTCAGAACCGACTTAGATTCTTGGCTTCATGATGGTTCATCAACACTTTTCTTTAGAAGTTGGACTATTTCTCTGGCTGATTTCAAGGGGAAAATTCAAAGCGGTTCACGTGGATTCAATTGTGGAACAAACTGTAATTCCCCTGGTATTTGAGGTTCGATTGTCTCGTAATGACACAGATGCTTCCCCATAGCAAGGAGAAAATCAGTGTAACGCTCCCATAATGCTTGCAATGTATAAATTTCGATATTTGCAAAGCCAAGCTTAAGTTCAAAAGCGATTTTTCGAAGACCTAATTTGAGGGGCGAAACATCTTCTGATTCCCTATGTTTTCCAAAATGACTATAAAAACGTTTTTTTTACATATAGGATGGTACAGGCAATCTTCTACTGCACATCATACATTGTTGCTTACCTTAATTTAAGTAAGGATGCAAAGATCAGGAAACGATACAATCAAGTACCACACATGATCCAGGATACCAATGGGAAAGTGACAAACTCACAGTTATACACCACAACGAGAGCCAAGAGGTCAGCCCTTTCCCAGCAGGTGACCACAAGGCACAAATAAACAGACGCGCATAAAGGCATAACAAATAGAAGACAGAAAAGACATAAAATATCCACAAAAGAAGCACCGCCTTGAACGTTCAGTAAAATATTTTACTTGAAGGCTTAACCAGCATCTGTTAATCAAATAATGACTATGACATAATCTATTTTGACTTAGGTAATGTCAGTATAGGGTTTAAGTCCTCCCTCAGAGTGTGAAGGCAAAGATGCAAAGTGATTTATCTAGCGGTTGTAATGATTGCCTAGACGGCCTAGAATCGCAAGAAGTGGACGCCTCTTCTGAAGTATCCGTATGCCTCTTAGTACTTAGCTTTTACCTAGCTATGTGGAATGCAGACATGAAAATTGAAAAACATGGCCTGTGATATTAAACCCTCTTTTCCTGCGCAATTAAGGTGTTTGAGGTCTACCAACCTTAATATGTCAATTGCATCTATGTTGCCTTAGTCACAGCACTCCCATCTGTCAGATGCTGCCTGTAGCAGCTTGTCACACCCATCCTCGTCAAGAGCAGACACCTTCTTGCTTTTAACCAATGTTGGTAAATGATGCACATCTGTTCATCAAACAAGCTGCAGGCACCTGCCTGTTGCAGGTCGTTTCAAATAATAAATAAATAATATTGCTTTTGTGGGCCCGACCTCAGATTATGAAGGTTCCGACTTAAAGACATGTCTATAGATGAGATGGTTGGGGTCTAATGCTGCGTCTGTTGTCTGTTCGTCCAGGGTTTAATTGTTGGATTTATTCTGCTCCAGTATTCAGGAGATGATTCATGGATAAGTATGGGGCCTTTCATGCAAACCAAACATCTATGTGTCCTAATCCACTACATAACTAATGGCGAGGTTGGTACCGTAAAACTAGTTTAAGCCATCAAGCAATTTTCTTACTGACCGATCCAAGGCGGTGTTTCTTTTGTGGATCTAATTCGTTATTTTTATTTGTCTTTGCCAATACTAGATGTCTGTTTGTTGCAACCTTGTGATCACCTGTTGGGGAAGAGCTGACCTCTTGGCTCTCTTGAATGTGATGGTGTCTTGTGTTTTTGTCACTTTCCTATTCGGTATCCTGGGTCAGGTGTGGTACTTGATTGTATCGATTCCTGATCTTTGTCTTCTTCCTTACTTTTAACAAAGATGATATTGACTGATTTTAATTGATCAAGCTGTATTTGTGATGTCACAGAAAGTCACACAAAAGGTGTAATTAGTTTCGTTTTCTGTGTGTAAAAGATGCATTTGGTGCTCGGTGTTAATCACATCAGATGCGCAGCCGATGTCAATAAATACAGGGCACCAAGTGCAGACTGATCAGTGCACAGCATTGCGTTTCCAAGACAGCTTTATATTTCATTAAAAATGTTAGATTGAATTACAAAGACTTTTATTACGTGCTTTTTGCGAAAAAGTGATAACTATCACAAATGTACATAACCAATCCAGGCACTATGCAGTACCTGTACATACATACGGACGAACAGACAGCTGTGTTTGTGATCGCAGATAATAAAATTTCAACGATTTATCTAACTAGACATCAATATTTCAGTTATTTGAAATTATTTGCAACAAAATGCCAGTGTCTTTGATGTTTAAGTACTGTGTTTAATGCGTTATATATCATTTTGCACCTATTGACCTTTGACCTTATATATTGACCTTAATAATGATCTTTGGTTTGGGCAACAGGCAAAAAAATGAAAGAGGACATGTCCCTTAGTAACTTAGGCACTGTTGCCCTTCATGCCGCAAAAGTGCCCACAAACGTGTTTTCTAGCACTCTTATTTGCATTTTAACGTTAGACTATATCGAATTATCAGTTTTTTCGAATTATAGGGAGGTAGGCATACAAAATACAGACCCCAAAAAGATTTTTTTCATTTTTTCGTAACATAAACGTCTCAAGGAAATGGTACACCTATTTCTCAAAAAACAAAATCTCTATTCTAGTTAAACTATTCTAAAAATGCAATAATCAAACATATAATTATATTCTTTGCTATATCTAATTTGATTAAAGACTAATGCCTATAATTTTAGCTGATACAAATGATGTACTGTTCATGCGAAGTATAAGAACTAAACAGGCCCTGTTATAGCCAGTTGTATAGACAAGTCTTTTAAAGCTATGAGCAATTGTTTATATGTCTATGCTAAATTTTCGCAGAAACATAAATAACATTTTTTTCGCATTCATGATATTCGAGATTATTATTTAAAGTACAGTTGTATTTGTTTTGTTAATAAAAACGTAGGGGTTAACATTGATATAAGGATGTTTTGGACCGAATTTCGTTAACTATACGAGTCAAATTGATTCAATGAGGTAGACATAAGGATTTATCTACCCGAAAAAGTGATAAGTATCACTTTCAAAGGAAGATAAATCCTTTTATTATATAATCTATAAATAAACATCTTCTGATTGGCCCAGAGGCATATCCACTCGAGTCAATAAAACTACATATTGCATGGTTTACCGGACGTGACGTTACATAGCACACGCCACGAGGATATATTGACTTGCTTTCAGGAAGTAACGTCAGAACGTCAAGTAATTTCGCATGATCCATCTGTAACGTCAGCGTTTTAGTGGTCTAAAATGGCAGGAAATGCAAAACATACATTTATTATATAATAAAACAATTGTTGACTTATGTTTCGGTAGACATGGAGCGTTATTGAACAGTAAACTTAATCATATTGACGACCGCTACGCGTCGGTCAATATGACGTTTACTGTTCCATAACGCTTCATGTCTACCTCAACATGAGTCAAGAATTGTATAATGTCTACCGAAATGAAGTCAATAACTGTTATGGACCGACCTTCGTTAACTATACGAGTCAAATTGATTCAATTGTATTATGCAATAATTATTATTGAAATAAATGAGGTAGACATAAGGATTTATCTACCTGAAAAAGCGATAAATATCATTTTAAGGGTAGATAAATCCTTATGTCTTCTGAAATTGAAGACAATTACTGTTTTGTTATATGACTTTTCATATAAGAATGAAAATTGTAGTATTTTGCATTTTCAAATGTATATTAATTCTCTTAATGGGTAATATAGATGTTATCATAGAACTGTTTTTAAAGTTTGTTTATAAGCAAACAAAACAAAACAAAACAAAACTTTTGCAAAATTCATGAAAGTCTTTAATTTACCTGTTGGGAGGTGAATCAGCGAATCATGTCAATTTCATACAGCACGTGCTACTTTCACACTCATCATGCTATTTTAGCTCTCTAGAGGGTACTATTGCAGACGTGTCAATAATATTAACTTCTTGAAACTAGTTCGAGCTGGTTTTCATGCAATATTAACTTGTGGACCGGTTAATTCCAGTTTCCAGGTAGACATAGAGATTTATGAAGACAAATTGGGCCAATCGCGAGATAGGGTTCGCTCCCGTCATATAACAAATATATTTATCATCAACTAAAACGTATTGAATAAATAACATCATTGCAAATGTATTGTTGAATTTATTCAACGAGAACAGCGTTGAAGTGCAAATTTCGCTGAGCATTTAATTTGCTTTTTACAAAGAGTTAATTAATTCAATAATACAGGAGCACAACTGATAGATTCCATTTATCATATGCAATTCAGGGTACTTTTAAAAACGCTAGTATATTGCCATTTTGCCATTTTATATACGCGACGTTTATATGACTGGCATTACGTAAAGTTACAGTAAATCTTGTCTAAAGAGGCCACTTAAAAACACCAAAATGTTTTAAAGACCTACTATTGCATAACACAGGTCACATGTAATGCATAATGCTCCAAGAGAGCATTCTGCAATACTTTCGACCTGCATTAAGCTACCATCTGTCTTTAAGATCTTTATTTTGTATTTTTTGAGTGGGTGTTTTAGACATGTTTTACTGTACTTAATATGTTAACCACTAGTGGTCTACGGCGTTATATCACTCCCAGACCCGACATCATGGGATAAATCTGCATTGTTTTGTATGATTGTTGAATGTACTAAACGACGTAAACTTGCGAATCACACCTGGTAAATGATTTGAATCTTGATCATTCGACAATTCCCAACATGTCAGCATAAATGGATTTAATATTTACTAGCTTTTTTCTGTTTTAAAATCGGTGACGGGTTACATGTATAGTTAGATTGTTAAATAGTGTATGCATGATCGTTTATTCTCAATATTCAGGTAACCTCTCAGTAAATAGAAAAAGTGTTCAAAAATACGCGGACATATGCTGCCATTCCCTCCGTTTTGACTGAATGGCGCGAAACTTGCACATAGTGATGCCCAAATAAGTATGTACTCCTAGAATGTTATAAGTTGTGTTCAGGTGTTAATATATTTCAGGCATTTCCATTCAGTTTAACAAAATTTGCTATAATTTCAAATTGAAAACGCTGGTCCCATATATATACTGAGGGAAAAAAGTTTAGCAATATACTTTGAGGATTCACAGTTTAGAAGAAATAGGACTTTTAATTTCATATTGTCAAATATATTTATTGACAAACGTTCACGAGTACGATGACATTAACAGGTTGACATTTCACATAATGTATAGTCTGATTTTATGCCCCCTTGCTAAAACAGCTTATTTGGCAATAGTGCGAATAGTTTTCGACTAAAAGTTTCATTTTTCTGTCCCATGTTTAGATACAAAAGCAAGAAATTGAAAAACGGTTTAAAACTGAATGTTTAGGTCACACTTTTCGTACAGTTTTTAGTTGAAAATCGTTTTCTCCAAATTACCTCCCTTTCAATTGAATAACGTTTGAAATTAAAATGCTCAGCAGATCAAATCCTCAAAATGAAGTCGGATTTTGTTTCCTTTGACCACTTGCGGGTAGCCATTAGGTCATTTTCAAACAACTGACATGTTTGCGAACCTGCCAATTAAAAAGATCTAATGCTTCAAAGATCACCTATGGAAAACCCCATTATAAATAAATGCTAAACTTTTTTCCCTCAGTATATATTTAATAAGAGTCCAATTTGATGAAGCAAATCAAATACATGTACGACATAGATTACAATTCAAAACTGAATATCAGATTATTACATGCCAATGTCCATCTTAGGCGAAGCCCTTTCACATTAATTTTTAAAACGTATTGATTATGAATACTTTCAAAATTTAGCAAGCACCTGCAGCATTCTACTGAATAAACTCTATGCATGCTGGGTACAACAAATGTAATTCGCAAGTTGTTTTGGCAAAAATAACCTGTTCAAAGATTGTTTCAGAAATCCCACCAGAAAGTCAATTAGTTTAGATTCAGGCCTGAAGGGTGTTTGTCAGTGCCAATCTGGGTCACAGTTGTTCGCAAAGGAACCTAGCAGGCAAATAGTGAAGTCAGTAATTTGCAATACATAATTCTTCTTTTATTCTTAATCGTAAACCCACCTTTTTACAAACCCAATTATAAGGACAACACTTTTTGAGTTAGAGTACCATACATTTAGTTTAGGTAGAATTACGAGAATTACCACTGCAATACGTGAGCCAGGGCCCAGAATTACAGTCGTTCTTAAGGGATAAGGAATTTCTAAGTTAGGCATTGGTATTTCAGCATGATACTTTTACCTATATATACATTCTGCCTTACGCACTCACGGACATTTTAGGCAGTTGTGCGCTGACGAGCAATGTTAGTTGAAAAAATAGATAAAAGCAGGGTAGTGAAGGAGACTAATTATATTGCCAAGTTAGGTGCAGTACACATGCACAGAATGATGTCACTGTGATTTGCAAAATGGATCAGCGATTTTGAGTTTGATAAGTTTTAATTTCATGTTTTATGTCATTTATTAACAAAGCATAACTACAGAAGGAAACATTGCAATTCTGGGCCCAGGTCAAGTAATGTAGATAAATGCACTTATCGCATATGTAGCCAGCGAAGGTCCAGATAAACCTGCGCATATGCTATATATACCATACACTTCCCTGTTTGCATATATATCATACGACGAATGTTATACTTAAATTACGACCTACAGTCCCATCTGATTCCTGTACAGGCAGCTATATGATACATTTGTAAAGTACACGCTCTTACAAATGGCACATTTACTAGCTGTACAATGGCATTTACTGCTGAAAGAAGGTACGCTAATCATCTGGCTTGACAAAAAAAAAACTTTAAAATAGCCACACTTTTGTAGACTTGTTATTATACCAGCTTTTACAGAACCCAGCTTACGCACATTGCATTATTTACACAATTTTTGTAGATTATACATTAAACAGTCCTGATTTAGTTATTTCCACACATTATTATGTTATCATTTACATAGTTTAGATTTTTTAGTGAAAAGTATACCAGTTAGGAGCTCACATTTCTTTAGTTTTTCTATTTTTTTTCCAGATATAGGTCAGTTTATAGTCCATCAAAACTGACATTTTATTTTGTTTACTTAATAAATGCGCCTCATCTGAGAGCCAAACATGCAAACTGCAACCTGCTTTCAGGTTACATCACTGATACTATTATTTATGTAGGGTATGAATTGTAAATCAAATCGAACACTTGTCCAGCATGCTTGATAAGAAATGTTTCCTAGAACTGTGTTTCTTTAATCACTTGTCCCGCTTTCTGACTGACCTAATTATTGTGATCAATTCAAGTTATTTATAAAGGTTGGATATAACTTGGATGTCATGCGAAGTCTGCATGCCTGGTTAAAAACCCAATCACGGTTTATAGCTATGGTTTCCTCTTTAGTTGCACGACGGTGGGTCAGGCCTCAGTCTCTATGACGGCTCTAACGTAAATCTGTAATTGGTGGGTCGGTGCTTAATGCTTATCTGTAGCTGAACCCACCGTGGCTCAACTTGAGGTTTTCTTTAACTCTGGCTATCTGTGAGGCCTGAGCCATTTTCTTTATTTCATCATAGTGTGTTAATTTGATTAGTGTGTTTCTCCTTGATGATACATTGTAATAGTTAGAAGGCTTCCATGCGAGCTGAACATTTGTTGTACTTCACCAGCAGCAGATTCTAGGGCAAAGATTTGGTACCAGTAAAATGCATTTAAGCCCTTCATTGGCTTAGGCTGCTGTCCGTTCTAAGGCGGTGGTTCTGTTGTTGTTGACTTATTGTTTATTGTTACTCCCATTGTGGGATGTTCTATGTTTTGTTGTACGTTACTGTATGTCCCTTCTAGTTTTGCAATCAACTTGATAGGAAGAGAGAACTGGTTGCTTTGCTTAGTTTGTCTTCCTGGCGTCTCGTGATTGTTGTGTGGCTCTTCCTCGCGGTGCCATGGGTTGTCTGCAGTTTGTGATTGTGGTATTTTCTGATCATTCTTACTTACTTTTTTGGTCAGCCTGAACTTCAGCGCTACCCGCCAGCGATTGAATATGTTTCCTCAAAACTATTCACTGCTTGATAACACGCTGTACGCTTTTTTTTCACTGGGTACTTTTCTGGTGTGACTGGTGACTAGGTCGAATAGTAATGCTTAATGATCTCAGAAGGTCTTATCTGCGCCAACGCCAAATTCGAAAATAACATGCTTAAAATGACGTCACATTTGACGCTATGACTTCAACATATTTCCCAGACATTTTACAATTAACTGGTAACTATTTGCCTGTTTACATGATGTAGGACGATAGACATTGTAAGCTGGTGTTTATTTTGTATTTGCCAATGAAATGAGAGCAGATATCATTGTACACCCTATATTGTGACTAGAATTTAGAATATATCCGCCTCATGTACTTGGTTCAGTCTAGTAAATATATATATTAGCTTATATTTACAATGCAATGAGGCTACATGTGTCTACAGAGTAAAACATATATAATGATGGTTAGTGTAAAGTCATGGTTTATAGAAATAATTACAGCTATCATATGTATGGAATGAATGAACTGTGGACATATTTGTAAGTCCTATCTAAACGTTTTCAAATCCTTGTTTATGTTAAAGAATATTTATTTCCTGCAAAACAAACCCAGGACAGTTCTTAACGCAAGTATTTGAAAGATGCAAATATAAAATTACTATATGTTTTATAAGGGTACATGTAATGTATTTAGTTGCATTCTGTTTAACACTGTACTTACAGAAAATAACGGATGTGAATATGACCGGGATATGAACATTCGGAAAAGTTCGCCACACTTCGAGAATCGAATCATGGCTCGGGTGTATGTAAGGATCATTAGCGTAGTTTTATGTACCAAAAAGATCCATTTTGTTAGCCGGAACTTGTGTATGGAAAATTAGTTCTGTAGCATGTGGGTTCAGCTCTATGAAAATCGATTATTCTGATCATCCAAAAAGTTTAATCAGGCAGAATAAAATATCGCTATAGCTGCAGACCAACCCACGGCACCGTGAGGAACAGCCACAGAACATTTACAGTAACAAGACATCCGTGAGACAATAAAAGCAAATCAACCAGCTCTCTCTCTTCCTTTTCAAGATGATTGCAAAACTAGAAAGGACACAACTTAATGCATACCAAAACAAAGACAAGCACGGAACCCCCACAAACAATGGGAAGTACATTCAACAATATACCAACAACTACAGAAACACCGCCTAAAACGGACAGCATCCAAAGCTACCATGTGGGGAGTGGGGCTTAAATGCATTTTTACTGGCGCAAAATTTTCGCCCTATATGTTATTGGTGTTAAAACATAAAATTATATAGCTCGCATGTTGGTGGATCGTTTGTTGTTGTTTTTTGTGTACGAGGGTTAGTCAAAAATAACTGAGCCCTCCCTCATTATAACTTAGCCTCAAATTGTAGACAAGAAATGTTATTATCTTTTACAAGTATAACATGTCATAGACGTTTTGACCCAAAATAATTACCCCGGTGAAGCTTCTGTTATGGTTGCTAGGCAACTAAAGATCGCCAGTCAGAGCGATGCGTTCATGATCTCCGCAACCAGGAATATACAGTGTGTCTTAAAAAAGCTTGTGGGCTGGATAGTTTTTGAGAAAGACATATTTGACATTTATTTGAATAACATATGTTCTATTGTCTTTTTATTATACTTGGTTCGTAAATGTTTAGTTGTACACTGATTGGATACGTTGCCTAGCAACAAAATAGGTCAAAATTTCACTAATTTTCAAATACATGAGGAGTGTGTTGCCATGGAAACAGAGCCATTTATTCCAAACAAGGAATTTAATATGTCTGAGGGTTTGTTTGTGTATATAGTACTGCAAAAGCATTATTAGGCTATCATTTTATGTTTGCTATTAAAATTGTGTTAATATGAATGAGGGTGGGGTAAATTATAGGACTTGAGGCACGTACAAATTTGCTAAACTCTGAAATCAAACTACCACAGCATCTATAATTTGGGATCAGTTGTTTTCTTTTCTGTGGCACTGAGTGGGTACATGTAATAGGTATCAAAGGACAGTGGATGCAGCATTACATTGGCATTATCGTTTCCATGGCAACACTTAGATATTGATGTATTATAGCGTGAACGCACCCGTTCGACAGGTCATGTTCGGTTGCCTAGCAACCAGTATATAAAGCCTACCAACAGATATAAATTAGGTTATTGAATAGATGACATATAACCGCGATGAAATATCATTTAAATATGTGCCCTTTTTAATTGAATTAAATGTTATAAGGTAGGGCTCAGTTATTTTTGACTAACCCTCGTATTGTTAATTCCATTGTGGGAGTTTGAAATTGTTCTATGTTTTCTTGTACGTTACTTTATGCCCATTCTAGTTTTGCAATCATCTTGATGGGGAAGAGAGAGCTGATTGCTTTGCTTAGTTTGTCTTCCTGGTGTCTCGTAATGGTTGTGTGGCTCTTCTTTGTGGTGTCATGGGTTTTTCTGCGGTTTGTGATTGTGGTATTTCCTGATCATACATCTTACTATTCCTAACTAATTCAATGCGTCATCACAGAGAAACAATCGAGTCAAATCAGCACACAGTAAAATTTAACTATACATGATAAAACAGCCCTAACTCCACATGGAAAGGGGAGGTAGGATTTTGCTATACTCTGACCAGCAGGTGTGTTCACGAACTGGAATTTCAAACCAACAGAAAAGTTCCCTGAAAGTTCCCTGAGCATTTCAAAAACTTTATGATAAGCTTTAAATTTCTGAAAATGGGTCATGAACCGCAATTGATATATTTGCAATTTACTGGTCCACTGAGAGATTTGACGAGCAAAGGAAAAATATATAGACCTTGTGCAGTTTTGTCTCTGAAGCGAAACGTCGACTGACATCAACACTGCTGAATTTCTTTATATAGCATGCTCTCTGAAACAGACTTACATGTAACTATTGAAAACATGGCTTATTAGAAACATACTTCCAAATAAACGTTTAGAACCAAAATCCCATGAAAAATGCTTTAGCCTGAACAATATTATAGTCCCAAAAATAAATGAATTTCATATGTACGTATAATTGATATGCAAAAGATAGTAGAATTATAATTTTTAATAATCCATAGGTTGTTATATTATATGATACATGTAAGTGGTTTGAGGTATACGAGTAATTCAACTATACAACCTGCTAGAGTAAAGTTAACTATTTGTTAACCCATACCATACCCAAATATTCTAATTTATTTTGAATTATTTCAACAGCATTCTTGTTAAACGTATTTATTATATATAATAATTTGCTAATGCTAAGCCTGACAAAATGCTCTGTGAAAAAACTTGTAAATTTCAGAAAAAAATATAAGAACGGGTGCCGACATATATCAACATGTACTCTACCTCATAATTTTTCTGAAAAGTCACCAAACCACTCACAATAAGGTATAAGCCAAAGAAGGTCTTGTTTAATCTGGTAATTCTAGTGCCAAGTTCCATATATTTATTGTCGTTAATGTAAATTGCTCTGTGCAAATATTTAAAGTATTATTTAATTTGTTTAACGACAAAACGATACAGACAAATTGAATCACTACAGTATTGCTAAATATTGACATGTATCCCTGCAGACATACAGTAATGCTAAATATTGACATGTATCCCTGCTTACAATCTCATGTTTAAAGATGTTTTTTGTCTTAGAAAATAAATGATGCTGATGATTCAACTAATGCATTATGCCGTGAGAAATCCTGATTTTGTTACATGTGAACAACCATGCGCGGATCCAGAGGGGGGACCGAGGATCCTGACCCCACCCCCGCCGACACTCCCCTCCCCTGGAAAATCACAAAGCTATAGGGTGTAGATCAGCCTGTGTGTCTAATCAGCGCCTTTATTATTCGCTCTTTGGAAAGTGTTATAACTATAAAAAAAAGTTCTGCCAAGATATATTGACTATGCTTACATTTGCTTGTTTGTAAACATTTATTCAGTAACCAAAATGATTAGGAATCGATTATGAACTATATTCAAACAATTGCATAAACAAATAAATAAAAATATAATTAACGACGACGGGGTTCGAACTCGCAACCCCCATAACAGTGTACAAACGATTCATCCATTATGCTACTAGAGTCCTGCAGTGTTATTTTGACTATGTTTACATTCTGTCTTTACAATAATATTAACCAATGATAAAGTTATTTTTAAATCAATATTTTGAGAATAATACATGTATTTTATTACATTCAAAATGTCATATGCACATACCAATCACAAGGAGAATGTGTAGCATAGTGGATGAATCGCTTGTCCACTGTCATAGAGGTTGCAAGTTCAACCCCTAATCGCACCTTTTTATTATTTTATATTTATAGCAATTTATTTATAGATAAAATTCATAATCATTTCCAAACCATTTGGGTTGCTAGTTATCGCTTTAATGACAGCAAACAATGCATATTCTATTGAGTTGATGCATTCAGTGGTATCTCGCATGTGCGTTTTCGTGTTTGATAATGTCTAATTTGGCGGATACTTTGTATTTATTAAAACTGCTTTCTTATAATGTTTAACGGATACATGTAGAACTATGATACAATATAAATGAAGAAAAAGAAATGAAACCATTGATTGTGCATGTAATCGAACCTGCGCATAATGGAAAATAAATGTGTTTTCTGCTGCCAGCTACTTTACCTACTGAGCTATACAAGCTGATATAAAAACTGTTTTAATGGCTACACTTAACTGCTGAATATACCAGCCTAATGGTTTGATTTCAATGTTTACAAACAAGCAACTGTAAACATGTTCATTAGATCTTGGCAGCACTATAATATCTCCTTGTGATTGGTATGTGAGTATAACATTTTAGAAATAATAAAACACATGTATTGTTCTAAAATAGTGAGTTAAAAATAACTTTGTTATTGGTAAATATTATTGTAAATACAGAATGTCAATATAGCCAGCATAACGCTATACAAACTATATGCACATCCAAAATTGATCTCGCTGGAAGACGCGGTATTTTTAAAAACATTTTTGAATGAAATTGCTTGCAATTGACGTCCGAGTGAAAGGAAAATATTACTGCGACGCCATCAAACACGCTTTATACATGTTGCACAAAGTTTGTTGATGAGTTGAATTATTGATAATTTGGTCAACGTTGTTCTTCCTTCATTTGTATATGTTCAATAGGTTTCAAGACAGTGTCGTATTCGAAGTGTTAATAATAAACGTCGTCGACGAAACGTGACTACTGTACATGCATGCTGCATATAATGTTATACATGTAAGACAGCGATCGGTCTTTATTAGACGAAGTCTTATAATTTCACCGTTTAGCGAAAAGATGACATGTTCTCTGTACATTTCATGAAATGGTAATTGATCAATTAAAGAGATTCAATTGCATGAAATGTTTATAACTGGTTTATGCTTTTCACATTGACGCTGAAAGAGTCATTAGCTAGAGCGCGAGAAATGTCAAGACATATCTGCGTCGATGGTTTTAAATGTTATATTCTGCGGAACGAAAGTTATTCCATATCATGGCTCTCACTATTAAGGCAGCACGCTACTGGTGTTTTCATTTCGAAAAATGTGTCACGCTATTAATGGGCGCAGGGATATGGTAGTTCTGCGTTCTGCTTGAATTTTAACGCAATTGCCTGGAGCATCACTGACAGATAACGAAGTTCTAAATTTTGGAATAACTCCCTTACCTGCATAGATTCCCTATTAAAACCACGTAAGCCAAAAGCTTTACTGAACTTAACTGCAGACTGCAAACAAACCAATGTACAATGTATCTCCAGCAACCTCGAACAACCAAACAAATAAATGTTGTTGTTTTTTTTTCTCATTTTTACGTTAGTCACATCAAACATGTCTTCTTTAACTTCATCGTATATTTTTCAAAGATTTTTCTTGTATGTATTGACATTATATTGGGCAGGTACAAGTTCACATGGACGCTTTATTATAAAAAATCAATGCAATATTATATTATCTGTCTCATCGAGTTTTGCTTGAATGTTACCCTAAGGAAGGGACTATAGGTAAATTACTTCCTCTAGAAAGAAATCGACGATAGGATAATTTAGTTTTGATGCCCAGATAGATATTTACTCCATGGAACAAACGTTTCTGTTTGAGTCGATATCCAGTGAAAGGTACAAATTGACATGACATTGTGTGTCCATCGAACAATCAGATCTGCCTGCGCATTCGTGCAGCCTGATCACAATTTTGATGGGTGCTCTATGTGTAGCAAATTGTTCAACTTTCTTCAGACGGAAAACATAAGACTACACAGGAGTACAGACTGGATTTAAACTTTCGCTGTATGCACATGCCAACTTGTACCAAGGCAATCTGGAAAGTCTGGCACAATTCGAGAATCGAATCAGGCCTCGGGTGTACGTAAGATGCATTACGCGTAGTACTATGTAGGAAAAAGCTCCATATTGGTATTTTGTTAGCCGGACCTGGCGTAAGGAAAATTTGTTCTGTAGCATGTGGTTTCAGCCCTATTAAAATCCATTTTTTCTGATTAACCGAAAAATTTAATCAGCAGAATAAATGAAGTTTATGTATTTTTCAATAGAAGATCATTTTAGCGATATTGTATTGAAAAAAAACCCCCGTAAACTTCATTTCTAACCATTTAATTTGCTGCAATCACACTTGTAATTGTTGTTGCATTGTTTCTGTGACGTCAGCGTTACGTTAAGTTACGTCAGCATCACGTTATCAAAGAAGATACTCGATGTACATCCGGGGTCTGATTCTACGGAAATTCACGGAATTGGCCAAGACAGTTCCGATTGTGTACGCACACGCCAATTTGTACCGTAGCTGAATACTGGCTTATTTCTGCTATTTTAATGTCATAGGAGGCAAGATTTATCAGGCTATACGAAGACTTGCAAGTTTCATTCAACAGTCATCATCTATTATACCCAAATCTATGCTATATATCACATTGCATATTAACCTAAAAGAGGGATTTGGGGTAAAGGACTTCGCCTAGAGCGACATCCATGGGATAGTTAAGTGTCAATGACCAGACGGAAGCTCCAAAATGACTCTTTTTAGACCAGAAACCCCAAAGGGGTACTTTGGCAAACTTTGAAGACCCAGATGAATTGCCGCAATCTCATCAGGATCTGCGTTGTTTGTTTAAATAGTTGATCTTCAAAGAAAGAAATGCAGTATATTTTTTGGGGGGAATATTATAACCTGTGACCCTTCAAGAACCCTCCCGATTGTACTGTATGCATTTCATTTTTAATGCCTTAGATATATTATGTTAGGGCTACATATTTCAGGGAAAAAAAGTGTCATCTGATGTGTCTGAAAACGGTGAAGATTTTCCTGGGGTAAACTTTTCAATTTCTGCTATCTATTTTGCAGACAATGACAAAAGAGGCAAGGGTTCTCAGGCTGTACGACGAGCTGCGAAGACTTAAATATCATAGGCAAATGGCTGTACAACACTCATCATCCGATATACCACAGTCACTGAAGTCGGAATTAGACCAAAAGAGGGAGCTGAAAATGCGCAAGTTTCTCCTTATGGACTATGGGCTATCGAACAATGTCCAGAGCTACAGAAGTAACATTGAGCTTGACAAGTTTCTGCACGAGGCTATCGAGTATGATATATGTACTAGGGTGAAAACACTATATAGACATCCCAGTCGCAGAGAAAAGGCGCTGGAAAACCTGCGACAAAAGTTTTATAATAGCGCATCTAATGTGTCTTATCATTTCAGATAATTTCAAAATACTCACAAACATGGGTGTGGAAATACCATGTCAGACCTATATTCACAAGCAGAATGAAACTTGTTGATAATAAACAACTGGTTTCTGAAAAGCCAATTAGATCTATAATGTGTTAAAATAGGATACAACGTGGTTCAGGATGGTACATGTAAGGTTACCCTAACCATCCTGAACCACGTTGTATCTAGGTAAGGCTGGCTGTTGTCAGTAATATAAAACTGTTAGTAATGAGACGGTTCGATTAAGATTTATGCTTGTATTGACAGTGATCTACAGTTGTGCACATGGTAGAATGCCCCTTATTCGAGTCTAGGATGCACCGACAAAAATTAAACTGTGACTACCAGATTCGTCTGGTTATAACCTTTGAAAACAGTTTGGACCCAGATCAAGCCCGACAAAATGTCGCGCCTGATCTCGATCCAAACTGTTTGACATTCTGATGGCATTAATGTTTTTTTCCCAAAAAATGATTTTGATAAACCTCAGCAAACGAAAAAAACACTTGAAAAATTACCGAAAATACAAAGAGTTAATGTACTCTCAATAACAGAGCCAGTCCCTTATATTTTGTTACCTGATGAAACTACTAGTAAACTATTATAAGGCTATTGGGTCAATGTAAAGGCGGTGTATCATGAATTCGTAATTCGGACTGATCTACCTTAGAGGAAGATATAAAATAAAAATCAGACATGTTTTATTCGAAAGTAAATGTATCATCACCATAACATCTCAGCTAAGACAATAAAGACACAAAACATATGATTTAACCCGTATAACGCCAGCCAAATAACTACTTCCGAAAGTGTCTGGTTATTGCTTAACATAAGTATAGAGGCAAGCAGTGTGGACCAAGATCCGACTGGTCATACAGGATCTACACTGAACGTCGAAGACGTTTAAATATTTCAGCAGACGACAAAAGCATACGACTTTTTTTGCCATATGCGCTTTAAGGGTTAATAAATGTAAGACTCAGTTCATAAAAAACTGTACGTATATGCAAAATGTACCAAGATTTCATGAGCTGGCTGTAGAATCGAAGGGTACTCAGTGCCGGTGGAGTCAGTGCTGTGTCCTTGAACAATGCTTAGCACTGGCTCAACGCAGGAAGTCAAGATATCGTCCCGACATGACTGAAAATTGTTAATTGGGATATAAGTCATCAAAACAAAATAAAGCTGCACTGTCTAAGGTTACACAAATCCATGCATTTTCTATCTCTTGCGTATTGTGTTCATCTCCCTTTCAATCGCACATTAAAACATGCATCTGAAAATGTATCCTGCTTAAATAGTCTGCTGCATATACGTGCCAACATTTTTGACGTATTTAAGTATACTCAACGTCAATGAAAAGTTACAAGTAAATCACATACACTTTACATAGGACAATATTAAGTCCATTCTAAACGAAGAGCGGCGGATACTTCAATGTTCAATTTTATGGCATAGAGTCACATGCATCACTTCTGTGGAAAACGGTATCCATCACACCAGAATGCATTATAATCATTCTTTGATTGGCCGCTGTAGTTTCCATTGCATTGTATAGGAAAATGCAAAGTTTTGGTGCTACCTTAAAGTTTAGTCCTCATTTTTCGCGTTTAATGGGATGACCCAAACCATTTTGTTGGCGTTTTCAATGAAAATGTCTAGGGCATGTCCTTGCATGTTGTATTCTGACCATGATGATTTCAAATTCTTAAAAGCTGTGAAAAACATAAAATGCACGTGCATCACGTGCACCATAGTTCCAGTGCTCGTGAAACTGTTTCTCCAAACCATTGTGTCGTTGACCAGAAACATGAACGTAACAGTAGCCGAAGAGCTGTATAATATATTTTCAGAAATATCGAAATTTCGATACTGGTAACTTTTCATTGACGCTGAGTATATATACTTATACTGTTTGTACCCCCCCCCCCCCCCCCCCCCAGATCAGACTGCTCCTACAGGAGCAATCTGGTGAGAATTTACACTCGTTGTCGCACGGTCTTCTTAAGCATTTCAGCAGACGACGACGAAACAGACGTTTTTGTTGCTATGTTTGCTTAAAGGGATACTGTAAGTATAATTAATAATTGAACACCGCATAATTGTGACGATGCAGATAAAAAGAATAAGTGGCATCCATCAAGTCAAAGAGAAGCAGTCATCATTGTGATTTTAAACCAAGTTTTGAACTTTATTGTGAGACAGGAAAGTACACAATGCTATGCTATTGCAACTATATAATATGTACTGTATTTCTTGTCAGCATTTCGATCTTTTTTTCGCAGATAGGAAGTGTGTATAGGTGCCATTGTAATGTTTTCACGACATTTTGAACCTGATCGCGAGGTTATTAAATTAAAACTCTTTTCATGCTCGACTCAATTCAGTTCGAAATTCATCCTGCTCATAATGTTAAAATGCCAACAATTTTTGGCATTTTAACATTTATGAGCTGGATACCTATAATATCTGAGTCCTTAGCAGGAACAATCATAATGATTTATTTGTCTTTATTGTAAATTTTACATTGTGTGAGCTGTTAAAAGTTCATACTTGATTGGAATGAATATAAAAACTGATTTTATAAGCTCTGGTCCTGTCATTTCTATCGATCTGTGGATTATTAATGTAAGTTTTATGTCAAACTTAGCTCACACAATAATAAATTATGTCTATTTTATTTAATTGTATTGCTTGACCTGTTCCTACAATTTCATTTGCCGACTAAAAACCACAGATTGCAGCTTTTTAATATTGTCTATACACTATTTTCCTAGTAAAAAATTTGTATCGCATAATATAAAGAGAGTATGATCAATAAATATTGCAATCACACACTGCAGACCAACCCACGACACCGCGAGGAAGTTCCACAGACAAATAACAGTTGCAATACACAATAGACTTAAACATAGACGATTTATTTTGAGTCGAATGTTGTCCAACATGTAACATAAGCCCAGTAGGGCTTTTACTTCGACACACAAGAATAAACAAACGTTTTTAAAACACCGAGTAACACAGCATACACATTATATAAAACAGTAACATAAGAGACAAAGCACAATGTACAAAAATATATGACAACATGCAAAAAGCATTTAAGAAGGTAAAATGTATACACCAATAGAGAACATCAGCAGTGGGATTGATATACCATCGAACCCACTGCTGACGAGAACTATTGGACACTGCACTATAGCTAGGGAAAAATTTGGTTGATGTGATTCAGAGTTTTTGACATATAGATTGCAGTGACCAGACATCGAAAGACACACAGCCTTGCAACAAAGCGAAAAAAAGCGAAAAAGCAGGGGTCGAAAAGCTAAAGCATGTAAGCAAAAGGAGTGCAAGGGAGTAAAACTGAACTGCAGAAGCAAACCAAAGCCTAAATTTTAACATGAAGGACATCCGCAAATGTCAACGTCCCATGCATGGAGCAGTCTCTTGAACTGAGGGAAGGACTCAGCCAGCTTCAGGTCATTTGGGAGCCAGTTCCAGATTCGGGCAGCTTCATAGCGGAATGACCTTAGACCATACCTTTTGCTCTTGACAGCCGGAATAATTGCCTGATTTTCTCTCCTGAAATTGTAATTTGACTTTTTGATGTTGATTAAGTCTTAATATAGTCAGGAGTAATGTCATTAACGATTTTGTAGACCTCTGAGGCCATTTGCTTCATCCTCCTTACAGGTAAGGGGGTGGTGTTCGTCGAGGTCAACAGAGCTTGTAGGGATGACGTGAAATCATTGTTGATGAAACGTAAAGCCCTCTCTTGATTTTTTTTCTAATTTGTTAGTGCTAGAAGTACTACAAAAATGCCAAGCTAGCGGGCATTAATTAAAATTGAAAACAAAAAAAGGAATTTTAAATAGTCATATTGCCTTGTTCAGTTAAAAAACGATCAATGCGCTTCAAAACTTCGAGTTGTTTTGAAACTCTTTTACAAATTTGGGAACATGGTCATCAAATCGCAAAATAAAATCTATATTTGTACCTAAAACAGTGACATTATCTTCACACTTATTTTCAGCTGAGTCAATATTAAAAGAAGTAATATCATCATGTGCCCTTTTTCTAATACAAAATAGCCTGAAATTGTGTTGGGTTTGCTTTCATAAAATTAATAAAAAAAATTAATTAGGTTTCTTCTTCTAAAACCTTTTTTCAACACATCAGTGTTGGCATGAATAAAAGACGGTTTGTTGTCATCTGCATAGTTCTTGGTTAATAAAAAGAATATATCATTTAAAAATACATTAAAAAGAAGGGGTCCTAGGATTGAACCCTTGTGGACACCCTTTAAAATATTTCCCTTTGTGCTGGCGTGTGATCCCAGACTAATCTGCTGCACACTGTCACTTTAGTAGCTGCTAAGAAAATCAATAGCTTCTGGGACCAGCCCATAAGCCCGCATTTTTTTTTTTCAATTTAGAGACCATGGAGCAAGCAGTCAAAGGCCTTAGACAAGTCCATGAGCACCGCAGCTGCAGACTTTTGGTCGTGCAAAGCCTTTCTCCATTCTTCGATTGGGCGCAGCAGAGTAGACTCGTACCCAAACCCTTTTCGAAATGCTGCCAAGAATGGATTAAAAATATCATTAAAATAATCAGACAGCTTATTATGCATTACCCTCTCATAAGCCTTTGAGAATATTGGTAATACACTTAACGGTCGGTAATTGTCCTTATTCAGAGGATCATTCTTTTTGTGAATAGGGACGACTTGGGGCCCTTTTAGACTTGCAGGGAACTAACCATAATAAGACCAGGAAGACAATTAAAGTAAAGAAACCAGCTCTCTCTTCCCCACCAAGATCATTATAAAACTAGAAAGGACACTATATATGCTTAACAAAACAAGGACCAAACACTGAATCCAGCAACAACAAAAAATGAATCTTCAACAACAGAACCACCGCATTTAGACTAGGAATTAACCGCAGCCGAAGACACTGGGAGGGATAGACATGCACGGATCCAGAAATGTCCAAATTTGATAAAAAAAAACATATTGATGAGGGGATAGATCATCCAAATATCACCATAGGCCCGCCATTTAAATGGCGTTTCGCTGGTAGGCCGCTGATGGCCCAACATTGAATGCTTGCTTTTTAGCTTTGTGATTTTCCAGGGGATCCGGACCAGTATTATTTTTGTGATTTTTTTAGTTGGGGAGCTCCGGACCCCCTGCCCCCCCTCTCTGGATCCGCCCATGCTAGACTGCATTTAAATACACATATGCAGAACTTTATAGTTTAATGGGCCAGGAAAATGTTTGATTATTCATATATCTGCACAAATTCCAAAGGAAATAAAAGTTGCAATGAATTATAACAAATAGTATAACGTTTCGAAAAGGATAGTTTTAATCAAACCTTCACAAAACCAAACACAAAAGTTGAATCAACAACATAGTATGTTTTATCATTCTCTACACAACAAACTTTGGAAAACGTTAAGCCAGCTAAATAACCTTTGCAGATAACATGCGTTTGCAGATAGCATGCGTTGGGTTCAGCACATCTCTGGTATATTTTCTAATGCAACTAACTTAAAGGCATTTGGTTTCCTTCGTAAGAAGTTGGTTTTAGCACCCAAGACTACAAAATGTAGTAAGTTGCATACAAACGGCTACGAACTATACACTGAAGGACTTTAAAAACGCAAAAAAATGAAACAAGTTAAATCGGCTTGAAACGTCACTCTGCCTCTTTCTAGACCTAAAACCGGTGTTTTACTAGACAATGGCCACCACCAGCTACGCATCCGTGATTTACTTTTTTTGCACGTGGCGTCGCCACGAATCAATGAAGCAAAATAGTTTATCATTTCACATATAGCTAGTAGGTACTGATCTACCAAAAGCTTTAAAGCGTGACTCTATTTACAATATCGATGTGTTGTTCTAGAAAAAAGGGTTTCAGGCATTTATTTGCATTTATTTTAAAAGCTTTGACATACACATATGTTTTCCATCCAGACAGGCTCATTTTACGCATTCGGCATCGATCATTTGAAATAGAAACACCCAAAGGTCATTGGTCAGAGGTCGTGGTACATCTATATACATGTATAAAAACGCAGTAGCTTTAATTTTATAGCTTTATCATTCGTGCCGCGTTTGTCGGAACATGAACGACCTGGCGCAATTGGAATGTTAAAAGCTGGGGTGCGTGTTTCTGGCGTCGCCAGATATTATAATTGCCTTTCGCCAGCTAAACAGCACCTCAGAGATTGTTACCAGGCTACTAGGACAGTTAAGGTTGACACAGGTCTGGCCAACTAAGAATGGCGACCGACATTAAGACGGCAACTAACGTCGATTGTATCGACGATTTTTACATCGACAATATCCGTTCCGGCTGGCTACCAACACTGCCAGACGAATAGCAGAGCTCCAAGGGTAATTTGTTTCTGATTTTTGATAAAAAATATTTTATTACAATAACTTAAAATCATGCACAATTTCAAGACAAATTTCAAATTGCAGCTTTAGAATCTAAGGGTATTGTCCTTTGACAGGCTGATTCTCTAAAATTATTAATCATTTTGATATGAATTTTAAATCATTTTTTCTTGACATATAGATGTTTATTTTAACCAAATCTCAATAAAAAGTTTACATTAAAAGGTTGTTAATTTTATGAATTTCGATTTTGGCGTTTTTAAAGTCCTTCAGTGTACAGTGAGATACTTTAGTTATGCACCACTTATAAAATGTAAAATTACTCGGGAAAATATGCTGTTTTTATTCTGAGATTACCAGCGTAAAGCGCATCAATATTTGCATTAGCTATTGAAATTGTATTGTGATCAGATGGGAAACAAGTGAGAAAATGGATCTTGAAGGGCACTACCTTCAAAACACCATTTCACATTGCATTATTTCGAATGAAACTCAGATCACTTTGTACTTTTTCAGGGTCGAATGTATGCAATGCCAGAGATAAGAGCCAATTTATTCTTGGCAATATCTAAGACTAGAATGGGTTTTTTTTAACTTAAACAGTCTTTTTAAACGTTTTACTCTTTTGGTTCCCAGCTGACCAGGGTTTGAAAAAAGTTGAAGTTGAAAAGATAGTTAAAATTTCGTATGATTCTGAGTAAACTAGTTATCAAAACACATTTTTTATAATTTCATTTTAAACAATCATGCATCCGCCGTTTATTTTCGTAAAAAAAATAAATGGATATATTGGCATCATGGTGTTGACGTTAGTGATGACGTCACTACTACCAAGGCTATAAGACGTGTCAATGATAAGATGTTTTAGTGTTTTGATACTTCTATGTAAACAAGTGACTCATAACAAAACAATTTGCGAAGAAAAACCTGTTTGAATCTTGTAACTAACGTTAATATGACGTCAAACGAGCATTTCTTCAAAGAGTGACAGTGTTACTAACTTCAACGTCCAAAAGGGGGGTTTTACTTGAAAAAAAAACCAATTGTTTTGGGGGGGTTTCTGTCACAACGATCACCATGGATAATCCCTAGCGCAAAACGCAAATAGAACATATAGACGTCCAGGTTGCACGAGCATTTTTATCAAAATTGCCTTTGACGTTGCAGAATGATTCGCATGAGTGATTTTGATATTTTATCGATGTCATCAAACAGATAAAATTGTCAATACGTAATTATCCTAGAGAATGTTTGCTTCCAGCATTTCGTCAAAAATGTGGGCCCTGAAAAGGTGGTGCGTGACTAAAGTGGTTCACTGTACTGGAACATGCAGCATCGATTTGTAGGTCTTACTCTAAAACTCAGACTAACCAAAAATAGAAAGTTCAGTGGACTGCAGCCCGTTGCACCTCCACGAGATGGCGAAGCTTGAGTAGTGTCAACGATATGCTTGCTAGGCTCGAGTGGCCATCTCTTGAGGCCCAGAGGGATCGGTCCCCTTTGCTTCTTTTTCCCCTTTGCTTCTTTTTTACAAGATTCAAAGTTGACAAAGAAAAGTAGTTGACCTCTGCTCACAGTTCGAAGTTTACTAGGTCATCACATAGTGCCCAATACCGTAGATACCAGACTTATAGTGATGCCTTGAATAACACGTTTTCTCCATAACTATTCGACGTTGAAATAGTATTTCTCCCTCAGAGGTCACTGCTGATACCTCGTGGGTGAATGCGAGGATCCTCACAGGGGATGACAACATTTAAAGCAAGTGAGCCTCTGAAATGCAAGCCCTTATTATTATTAAACCATGCAATATACCACAGACCAGATTAAAATCAGATATGAAAAAAAAGTTCAAGCAATTCGAAAATCAAAATTCTGACATCTATTAAATACCTTAATATCTACTCAAAAATAGTGGCACCACTATCAATTCCCTAGGACTCACACTTAGAAGATCAAAGGCCGGTCATAATGAGGTGATTGTTAAGATTTTAACGTCGGATTTCATAATATATAATTTAATCTAAAAATCGAAATGTTTTTTTGGGGGAATCAACAAAATATATCATGCAGTATCTTGACACGGCTTCTAGAAAACGTCAGGTCATTTAATTAGAATTAAAATAAAGAAGCAGGGTGGCGATTACAAATATTTTAGCTTAATATTAAGGACATGTTTTTTTTTTTTTTGAAAATTTGTAAAATGCTGAAAACTTCCACGTTAGATTATAAAAAAATGAGCGTGATGGCGTATCATTTTTTATTTCATAATTTGGCAGTCCATATATAAAAGAAACTGTATGCAAAAAAAATAAAAATAGTTTAATGTGGGAAGTATTACTCGCAATTGCCCTTAAGCGAATGGAGGCCGCCATTTTGAAGATTCAAACAACTTTAAGTAAGTTTAAGAAAGCCAATAAAATTAAAGCTGTACATATTTATTTTTCAAAATCAACTATTTTCAACAGAAGAATCAATAAAAATGCAAAGGAAGTTAAAATGAAGAGCAGGGATATAGTTAATATTAATGTATATGCATATCTTTTTAGGGCTGTTTGACCGTCTCACAGCCTCCGCGATTGCTTCCAATTGTCTACTATACAAACAACAGTTAACGTCTTACTTTTCTTTCCTTTGATTGTACTTAGGTTTGCGGCGTATTGCATGGTTCAATACGGGCTTGTACTTGAGAGTTTCTATTTTGTCGTCCCCTTTAAATGTTTTGTTGTCGAATGATTTGGACACAACATTTGCATAAACGTATAGTGAACGTTTAGTGTCTTACATTGTAAGTACGACTTTCTGTTTATTGATTGTAATGCCAGTCTAGAATTATTTTCACTGAATAGGCAAAATGTCATTATCGCACATTCTTTTAAGTTTCATGTTGATTACATGTACCTGATAAGAGTATCATGTAACATAATTAAAGCAACAACAAAACAATGGAATATGCCACGCCCATATAGCGTATTGCGATTTCTGAAAGCAAAGATTGTTGTCTTCGAAGACTTTTCCATCTGCAGATCAACCTTATACAGGACTAATGATATAGGGCGGTTAGTCATTTGTGGCCCTTTTGGATGTGAACACGGGTGAGCTTGTATTACTGCTTATTTTACTACCACTCACTGTTACTACTACTACTACTACTACTACTACTTCTGCTACTACTGATGTTGCTTTTGTTTTTGGCTAGCCTTTGGTCTGTTGTTGGGGTGTAACAATACCTGGTGAAGAGGAGAGAGAGCTCGATGCTTTATTTTAATCTAATTGCGACTGTCTGTCTAGTGAGCACAGAATAGTGGACCATGAACGGCCCACCAGCGATACGCCATTGAATGGCGTATCGCTGGGGGGGGGGGGCCGTCAGTTGTCCAGCGATGTATTTTATCTGGGCGTGTTATGTCTTTCGTCATGGCGCTGTTGGTTGGTCTGCAGTCTGTGGTTGTAACATTTCCGGGTAATACTCTTGCCACGTCCGTTATTTAATCTAAATTACCTTTTGAAAATGGTAATAAAAATATTTTGTGGCTTTTCCATGGGTGGAAACTAGTACTGGGCCGGGAGGGTTTATGATTTGTGTGTTTATTATATGAAAGGAACTCCTGAAGGCTCAACCGAAAGTGGTTTTATGGAGAAGCCGGGAATCGAACCTGTGACTCCTGGTTTACAAGACAAAGGTTTATCCCTACTCCACGGCGGCTTCACTTGAAAATGGTAATTTTGACTCACATAATTTGATTTTACAATTGGTACAGGTATATGGCATGTCAAACGTTGCAATATTGTATATGATTATATATATGTTCTACGTTAGATTATTCATGGTATAAAAATATTTATGGCCTAAAATATATCTATTTTGTAAAAAAATATTTATTGTCTATAAAAATATTTGTTGTGTTAAAAATTTTATGATCTAAAAATATATGTACTGTGTATAAAATATTTGCTGTCTAAACTTTTTATTTATTGTCTTTAAAATATTAATGTTATAAAAATAAATTGTCTATGAAAAATATTCATTCGATAAAAGAATATGTGTTGGGTAAAATTAGCATTGTGTGATACTTGCTATGTTGAAGCGCAAATTTCACATTTTGCAAATTTCACAATTCTTCACAGCGCGTGAAGAATTGGTACCAATACGTCACATATTTTATACCAATATTTCACATAAAACAAAATCTGCTGCATTTTGCAATCGATTCCAATTCTTCACATTTATAACGTGGTTTAAACAGATTAAACTTTTAAAGGGTCATAATGAAATTTTGTTATCAGGATATTTCATAAACTATAACAGCTATGAGCTTCAATCTTGGTCAGCTTATAGAAAATAATGAGAAAATTACCTGGTGAAATTTTAAAAAAAATCATTTTATTTTTTTGAGTTATTGCCCTTTGCAACTTTGGACATAGAAAACTTGATATCTCAAAAACCGTTACAGCTAGGTGCTTCAAACTCCGCCAGTTTATACAAGATAATGAGTAGACTACTTGGTGAAAATTAAAAAAAAAAAACATTTTATTTTTTCAGTTATTGCCCTTTGCAAATTTTTGACATAGAAAACTTAATATTTAAAATACCGTTACAGCTAGGCGCTCGAAATTTGGAGAGCTGATAGAGGGTAATAAGTAGATTAACTGGTGAAATTAATGTAAATATATTTCTTTTTTAGTTTTCGCCTTTGCATTTTTTATATTGATGCCCTTTGCAAATTTGGACATCAAAATCTTGCAATAAAGATATCTTAAAAACTATAACAGCTAGTAGCCTCAGATTTGGTCAGCTGAAGGAGGATGGTAAATAGATCATCAGATGAACAGGATGGTGGACAAGCTAATGGTTGGGGGCATAGCGTTTCATAAACACAATTTCTAGTTTTAGATTGAGAACCTTTGGAGATTTTTCGATTAGTGCAGGAAAATTTTCAATCAGTATAGCAAAGAAATATTGGCCCTGATCCAGCTATGTATTTAAAGAGCTTATCTGCGCCTTTTGGCATATGCAAAAATAATATTTTCTCAGGGTGAGGCTTGTATATAGCTAAAGGAGAGCTTGATTCAGCTTTTCAACAATTTCATATATCTTTGAATGGTGGATCCCTTATTTGACTCAGGTTTTGGTCATAGGATGTCCGTCCTGCCAGCTACCCATCCGTCCTTCCTTTGTCCGTCAATAATAGCTTCCTCCTTAATCATTGGTGGATTCTCACAAATATTCACTGGGTTGATCGATCCCCTTTCAAACTTGTTCAAAGATTTCAACTTTATGTAGAAATATGGTTGCCTTGTCAATCAAAAGGAAACACTCTAAAATCTTGTCAAAAACTTCTGGTCAGATTTCAAAAGAATGAGGCACAAATGGTCCGTGGGACACCCTCTACCAATGTTGTTAAAATTATTTTACTATTTTTAGAAAAAATATGACCTCCAGGTGGCGTAACCAGTTTTTCTATGTCAATATTGGTGAAACAGTATATTTTTTTTATCTGAAATAGCAAGGCCTGGTTAGAAAGACAACACTTCTTGTCTGAAATCACTTGTTCCAGGGCCTTGATATTTGGTATGTAACATCAGCTAGTAGACCTTTACCATCTTTTTTTACAATGTTTAGACTTTTAAATGGTGAAATAATTTCAAACATGCCCGTATGAAAATTTACTTTTATATATACACTTTAGGAAAGCTCTGGAATAATCAGGAAAGAACTATGATATCATATGTTATATTTATTTATTCTGGAAAATTTCCTTAAACTTTTCAATGATTCTACTTACTTCCAGAACTTATTCACAGCTTCTTTTGGCATGAAAAAGAAAATTCTATGTAATTCTGGATTTTTCTGGAAACTTCCATGACAATACATTTTAATTTCTAGATGGTTAGTTATCCTTCTAGAAAAATCTTATGATCAAATAAACATCCTGTTTACAAAAAAACCGTTAAACATCAATATCTCCAATAAAAAAGTCAACAGAAACTTAGTAAACAGCATATTAAACAGACTGACCTCGTACATGTTATACTATACTGTGCAACATCAGAGCAATGACTTGACTAGCTCGGATGCAGAGGCAGTTGAAGTAAGGTTAGTGAAAGCTCTCGCCATGTCACAGGAAAAGAGATGCTAGAATTATATTCTACACATACAAAGAAAACTCAACTAAGTCCTTTTTAGCGCAAAATGATAATGAACACATGAAACGGTTTTTAAATTTTGTTATGTACATCATTACCAATTACCCTTTTTCAAAAGCTAGTTCTATTAGTGTAACGCATATAACACCAAATAGCATTGTTCTTTGTCATAGTGTGAAGGACAGGACCTTTTACATTGAAGTCTAATAACGGTTTACAATGTAAGAGTTGTTCTTACGTAGCCCCAGATAGTATACAGTACCACATGTCTTAAGCGGCCATTACTGTAACAATGATCAAAAAATGTGTTTCAAGACCGGTTATCGCAACTCCATTTTCCCATTTGAGGACTATGGACATTTCATCCAACTCTAATCTATACCGTCGACTCTCCTACACTGTTGTTCAGATTGCATGTAACTTATGCGCAAAATTTGAACATATATGAGCCACAACATGCTATTTCGATCAATGTGGTATATGCGACCAGCAAAGGCTCAGACCAGCCTGCGCATACGCGCAGTCTGATCAGAGCCTTTGCTAGTAGCTTGAATATCCTTTGACTGTTAAGCTACTGACTGAACAGCATTTGGAGCGTATAAGCTTAACAGAAGCCTGCACAGGCTCGTCTGATTCTACACTTGTCAAAATGCCACATTGTTGGAAACCACGTGTCATGGCTCAATTATGGCCTTTTTGCATGTTTTTTTGTAGAATCAGCGAGACTCATCAGGACAGTTGAGCATCAAGATGGAAAAAATTGTTGGGATTTTGATCTCTATGTCGCAACTCGTTGTCGTAAATGGAAGTAAGTACAACTTACATGTAAATAAACCCATTGTATGCTGAAATGTAAACTGGAATGTTATGTTAGGACTTGTCGTGTCCCCTTATTGACATTACAGTAAAACCTGTCTAAATCGGCCATTCTCAAAAAGACCAAAACTTGGTTTTCAAGATCAAATATCGCTTAATTTATGTCAAAAGTATTGTCACTGTCTGTCTGTATATGACAAGCGTAGAGCATATCAGTCCGTGTTTTGCATGGCCTGGTAGGCGGCTACGACGTTCACGATCAAGGCAATTTGTGTAGTACACTTGTAATAGCAAATATCAATGAACCAAAATTGGAATTTTTCTCGTAATCCAATCAAAATTGGTAAATTTTCAAGATGGCTGCGCTAAAACCTAAGATGGCCGCCACAATTAACATAAAATCATGAAATGAAGATTTTACATTATAAAAAGAAATAATATAACATCTAAAATGGTATTATTGGATGAAATACATCATAAAAGGGTAAAGGTTTTCTTGAAATTAGCAAATATTATTTGAGAATAAGGGTTAAATTGGGCCAAAATGGGGAAAATTCAGCAAAATTGACTAAAAATGCGGTGTTGCCATCAAACATTGGTAGAAATGCAACTAGATATCAATTTGCTTGTCTGAGCTACACTCCTATTATAAACTATGAATTAGTATTACCTATGATAATTATTGTCGGTAAGATATAATGGTCAGATAGTATAAATGGAGGTCATTATGGTAAAAGGCAAATAAATTGAATAAAATTCTCTCCTTTTTGAACTACCATATCTTCCAAGTAAAACATGATTGTAATACTGGGCCATGCATACTGTTTGATACAATGTATTTTGTATAAAATATAAGGCTTAGAGGCATATAATGTGGTTCCTGTTCTGGGTGTTCCCCTACCTACCCTATCATAAACATTAAAATGGCCTTTGGGAGAAAATCTGTAACAGGCATAATGAAAACTTTGAAGCGGCTTTCTGTGTTAAATGTTACTCAATAAATAATTTCCTGAGCTTACTGCCATATAAAGGTTTTCCGCTTAAAATAGTGCAGTTACTTCATTTAGGCTTTTTATAATGCATCAAAATTTGTTCACTCAGACTCCATATGCACTAGTATAATTACATAGTCAGTAGAATTATATAGGCTGTCATCATGTTTTAATGTTGTGTCTTAATGTAATGTTAGAGCCTACCTACCCTATTTTTGTGGCATGAAAAAGGAAACCCAGATGTTTTCATTTAGGCCTATCATTAATTGAGATAATCAAGAGAAATGATCATAATAACGATACAAGTTATATTATATGATGGCGATAAGAATAGCAAAGGACGTTAAAGCATAATTATAAGAAGCTCATAAGTCAATATTTGACTCAAAAACATACTCAATGGATGGATTTGCTACTTCTTTGCTTGTCCACTATAGTCCGTGCTCAATACAAGGAGGGTGGCGAAATAGATTTACAGTTAATTGTATGAAAGAAAAAAACATATATTTGTCCAATGAGGTGAATAAAGTATCATAATGCGACCAAGTATGTAACTCTACTCTTATCGAGCATGAACTCTACCTGTTTCTATGTCAACAGTTATATCTTGCTGATATTGCATACATGTACATTGCAAATTTTGATAAACATACCAGGAAAGGCTGTTGCCACTTTGTGTGCAAGCCATGTTTTTGGTGACACTAGAGGCAATACTACATGACTATTCAGTCTCAGTGGTGCTATACCTGCGTTCGCTCAATTTGGAGGCTGCAAAGCAGCTATGCCAGGCTATAATTGCAGTACTCAATGTTATGAGGAATGGTATGCAGCCCATCTTACTACATGTATAACACACTTTTATCATATGACGTCGCGTCTGGGAGTGAAATAACGCCATGCAATAAAATCTGTAAACCACTAGTGGTTTATCGATTTACGGGAAACGTTATGACGTCCATAACAACGTTGCGTACATAACGACAAACTTATAATGTTTTTACGCCTGAAATGAGATATCAAAGTATTTGTCATATGATAAATAGAATCTAACATTCGTGCTCTTGTGTTATTAAATTTATTAAACTCGTTGCGAAAAAACAGATAAAATGCTCGGCAAGCCTCGCATTTTATCTCTTTTCCCCAACTCGTTTAATAAATTCAATAAAACATGAGCACTCATGTAAGATCCTCTATGTCTAGATTATAAGTTACAATGACATATTCAAGGTACTGAAAATTTCTAGTTTTGACAGAGACAGGGGAAGAATACCTTGATTATCAGTGCAGTGGATCCTTTAAAAGTATGCTTGAAGTATGCTGGCTTTACATTCACACACTCCTCTTGTGGTGATGGAACATTCTCCATGACGGAAGTACCTACTATAAATAGCACTTCCCATAATTAGACCCCCTTGTTGACTTGTCTCGCATCTGTTTCCTAAACTGAAGGTCTTAGGTTGAAAAACCAGGTAGGTAGGTAGGTGGTTGGGTAAGTGGTTGGGTGGCTGGGTGGGTGGGTAGGTTGGGCTGCTGCCGTTTGCCAGAAAACTTCAATACACGTCCTTCACCAGTACGGAATATGCATTTTAAGGGTCCTGATGAGATCACCTTTTATGGAAAAGGGAGAAGTTTGGACATCCTTTCTTCGAAAGGAGTTAAACACTATAGTATAATCTTGATAATATTGATCATAATCATAGCGCCACGACAGCTAGTTAACCACCCTATGCAACTGGAGCTTCATAGTTCAGCATTCAAACACTCAAATCTTTATCTCTTTTGATACACCTCAACCGCCGAGGGAGCCACCAGATGGGATTCGGTGAAGCACATTTTTGATGTTGTTTTTAGTTAAGTAGTAGTTGTGTTAGTAGTGAGTTGTGTTAGTAGTGAGTGAGATAAAAAAAATCCTTTGCATGCCTTATTGTTCTCAGAACCAAGCAATGTAGCAATGTGTTCCTTTTTGAACCATTTAGTGTGACATGGCTGTTTTTTTCAACCTGAAACCTCCAGCTCTAGAAACGGACGCTCTACCATTTAAGCTATTGTGACCAGTCAACAAGGGGGTACTAATTGGAAGTGCTACTTATAGCAGGGCCTTGTGGTCACCTGTTGGGAAAGGGCTGACAATTTGGCTCTCGTTTGTGATGTTAAATTGTGTATTTGTCACTTTTCCATATGGTATCATGTGTCCGATGTGGTACCTGATTGTATCGATTCCTGATATTTGCCCCTTTTATAACATTGTTCCAAGCAATAAGCGTTGTCCAGTATTATTTTTATGATTTTACTTGAAAATATAGTAGTTCGACAAAGATCTGATTTTATTCAATTTATTCACATTTCCTTTAAAGATCCCGATTTATTTCATCTGACCATTAAATCGTACCTACATTAAAGCTGCATAGTCTGTAAATTTTTATCTTTTAATTTCTTGAAATAATGTTTCTATTTTTCAAGAACACAGCAAAAAACTAAAATTCAGGTATACATTTTACCAATTTCGTAAATCTTTACAAATTATCAATATCAAAACAACAGTATTTATGTTAAAACTTGACTGTCTATAATTATTAGAGGGACGCAAATAATTACCAACAAGAGAAAAAAACACCTGTTTTTATAAGATAATTCACTTCTCCATGCAGTTTTCAGCTATAGTGAACAGATTCATTGTGAAGACTTAACTTAATTCTGCTTTTACAAATGATTTAAAAAGATTATTTTTTTTTTTGAAAAATTTTCATAGTTGCAGACTTAGTCTCTTTAATTATAATAGGTATTTGTTTTGGTGTCAGAGTTTTGGTGATGATTCGCCTTATGTTTGTTCATTATATTTTAAGTTCTGTTTGGGTTGCTGAGTGGCCACCTTTTGGGAAATAGCTGCCCACTAGATTGGCAATTTGTTCTCATTGTATTTTGATCTATTTGTATTTTTTTTTAATTATCATTTTGGTTTTAAGAGCAAGGTGTGGCTTTTGATTGCTCCAGTTCCTGTTTCTTGCTTTTCTAGTACTTACATAATTCAAAGCTTATAATGTGATTGTAGTGCAAACAAGCAATTGACATCTATTTGCATTTTTACCATTGTTTGACAACAACACTGCATTTAGTCAGTTTTACTTACCCCCGCATCATTTCCGTCCCTTTTAAAACTAATTATTTAATAATCAGATAGCGTTGATTCAAGGTAACCAATAATATTTCATGATCTATTTCATTCAATTATACCATTTTAGATGTTTTAATTACTTTGTATTATGTTAAATTTTCATTTCCTGATCTAACGTGTTTTTTTGTGGCGGCCATCTTGGATTTAGTACCGTCATCTTGAAAATAGGTCAAATTTGGTTGGCAATGATAAATATTCACATTACTCATGCTAATGATTTTTTTGACCAAGTTTCATGCTTATATCTGCATGTGCCTTCCTTCTGTCACTTTCCATTCTGCTTTACATATGAATTTTTGCAGCCATCTTGAAATTTACGTAAGCCATCTTAAACATGGAAAAAATTGCGATGGCTAACGAGAAAATATTTATAAGAAAGGTTTGAAGAACATAATCTGAAAGTCTCATGCTTGTATCCGGAAGTGCATGATCGTCTAAAAAAACAGACATTTCCAGCTCGACTAGTATCTCTGCATACAGGAAGGCAATATTGCTAAGATACGTTTTCTCAAACCATGGCTCTTTTATCTCAGTACACGACAAATAACCAGTCAGCATGCAATATCGGGCAACAAACGGTCAACCAGCGAAACGCAGGCCGATAGTGGTCCGCTTTTACGTTATTACTGGGTTAAGACCCAACGGGGGTAACCTCATTTTTATCTTTATACGTAGGCTCGGGCCCAGCATCTGCCGTTCACCCCCTAAAATATCAGCACATCAAAAAAATATTTGAAATTTGAGCAACCACAAAAAATATCCCCCATTTTGTACCTTGACCTTAAGAAAAGACTCTAAAATGCATAGAAATGAACACATAATATAGTCCTATTTTGTAATGACCCCCCAAAATATCAACAAAATCCTCATACATGTACCCCAAAAATATTCATTTTTCTGAAATCCCCTAAAATATTGAAATTCAAAATTTTGAACCCCAAAAATATGTCCCGAGCCTACGCATGTTTGCTTGGTATTCAGGCCATCTGCTCCGGCGAAGGTTTCGTTGGTAGTTTCCTTATACATGACAAGACGGGTTAAGGAATGCGACATCGGGTCAGTATCAGACTACCAACGAAACGCCATTTAAATTGCCTTTCTCTGGTGGGCCGATAATGACCCGCTTTACGCATTTGAGGATCCAGAAAGTTTTGTCAGAGGAGGTCCAACTTTGACAACTTTTGTTTTTCTTTTTTTCTAGTTGATGAGGGGATAAGCGGGGCCATCGTCGGTCCACCAGTGAAACGCCATTTAAATGGCGTTTCGCTGGCGTGCCGATGATGGCCCAACATTGAATGCTGGCTTGGTAGCTTTGTGATTTTTTTCAGGGGATCCAGACCTGTATTGCTAGATAACCTTATAGTTTTGAGATTTTTCAGGGGGGGGGGGTCCAGACCCCCTGTCCCCCCCTCTGGATCCGCACATGTTTACGTATTATATTTTCAGATCTACCGCCAGATTACGAGTACGAGTACATGTATGATTGGCCGCCACATACGATTTCACCTGCACCCATTGCGTGGACCAACGTGGGCGAGTCTCTTACACTCATTTATAATAGTTCATATTATTCAGAATGGGTTACATTCGCCCATCACAGTGCATCTGGCGTTAAATATTATGAAATTGGGGTCGACTACTACGATGAATATCTCGCAGCTTGCGTCGAAGAAACTTTTCCAGTACTGTATCAGGTTTTTTGCGTCGATCTGACTAATCACATGATATTTACCATTCCGAATATCACCGAAGATAATCATAACGACGTTTGGTCCGTCAAGTCAACGGAGGAACCGGAAGCAGTGAACACCACAGTCTTTATACGAGGTAAGGTTGAACAAAATCATAAACTAGAAATTGAATTTATGAAACACTGTGCCCACAGGCATATTCTTGTCCATAAGGATGATTTCACCAGGTAATCTACTAACCATACTCTTTCAGCTGACCAAACCTGAGGCTACTACTAGCTTTAACGGTTTTCTAGATTTTTCTTCGTTTCAAGTTTTCTATGTGCAAACTTGCGAAGGGCAATAACCCGTAAAATGCAAAAGGCAATTATTCCAACAAAATACAATAACTTTTTCTTATTTTTTTACTGGGTTATTTACTCAGTCTCCTCCATCAGTTGTCCAAGTTTGAAGCTCCTACATGTAGCTGTAATGGTTTTTGAGATACCAAACTTTCTATGTCCAAATTTAAAAAGGGCAATAACTCATAAAAATAGAAGAACTGATTTTTTTAATTTTAGCCAGGTTATCTACTGATTATCCTCTATCAGCTGACTAATTTCGAAGCACCGAGCTGTTATACTTTTTGATATATCTTGATTACAAAATTAAATTTGCAAAGGGCAATAATCCATAAATATGCAAATTGCCATGATTCGAAAAAAATACTTTTTCTCGAATTTTCACCAGGTAATCTACTCATTATCCTCTATCAGTTGTCCAAGTTTGAAGCTCCTAGCTTTAACAGTTTTTGAGATACCAAGCTTATTATGTGCAAATTTTCAGCGGGCACTAACTCAAAAAATACAATTTTTTTTTCAAAAAATCCAGGTAGTCTACCTGCTGACTCAGATTTAAGCTCCTAGCTGTTAAACGTTTTGAGATATTTTGATTAAAAAATTTAACTATGACCCTTTAAAAGGGGCATAACTCCACAAAGGGAGATAATTTGGACGAAAGAAAATACGACTCAACTTTTTTTGATGACAAATCTATTGATGAAATGTCAAATCTGTAGCTTCTTTTTTGAACGGACGCACGGGCACACACACACACACACACACGCACGCACGCACGCACGCACGCACGCACATGGACAAGCCCAAAGCAACTCTCCCCTTAAACTTTTTCAAAGTTGGGGGCATAAAAAGCTAGGATATGAGGTTTTGGTACTGCGGCCACGAAACACGAATTATACCAGGATCCAATGTAAGTGGAATGATGTCATGTACGTACAACATTTTTTTCAAATATTAGTGCTCATCCGCATACTGTTTGACATGTTTTTTTTGCCTGTGAAGTGAATATTAAATGTTAGATGCTTGGCTTCTTACTGTGCGCCTAATTACATGTTGCTCATCAATATGATTCAGCCCCAATATATTTTGATAAATTGCTACTAGGTTAACCATGACCGCCTATCTAGGGCAGACAACTTTGATCCTCATCGATTTTGCATATTGCGATACACTATGAGCATGGCAATCGCAGTGGCTCGGTTGATAGACTGTTGGACCTGCGATTCGAGGCTCAATCTAGGCAAACGTTATCCCCTGTTACATGTAAGTACTTGTTCAGCCTACTGCAGTGAAACAGGAAATCGTCCCGACATGAATAAACAATTGTTGACATGACATAAAGCACCAAGGCAAACAAACACACACACGAATATATGTAATTAATTTTGTTTTCAGAATCAAGATAAAGCTTAGCTTGTTGGTGTTGCTTAAATTATTGCTTTACAAAGGTATTCTTTGATTTTTCGCTTACTGTAAAGGCGGCGCCTCATGAATGCGCAATTAGGAATAGCCAACCTTTTGGCATAGGTAAAAGCTGAAAATGATGCGCGGTTTTATTCAAAAGTAACTGTATCATCTTGTGCCACCACCTTAGTCATTATTCAGTCCTTAAAACGCCAGCAAAATAACTGCATCTGAAAATGTCTATTTAACATAAGCAGGGAGGCAAGCATTGTGGACCCAGATCAGGAGCAGTTTGATCTTGGTCCACACTGTTTATCTATGAGGCTTCAAATAGTTTTAGTGGACGACAAACACATATATTATGTGATTGTGCGCTTTAAGTGTTAATAAATGTGAGTTCAGTGTGTATACGGTTAGGATTTTCATGAAATACACGCACGTTTGCGCGGCCCAAAAAGCTTATTAAGTCTTTACCAAATTATAAATAAAACCTGATTTCCGTTCCTTAGCAGATGAAATAGCCGAACCACGCCCAGATATGAATATTAATGTTGCCGCCTTTACAGTAAGCGAAAAGTCAAGTCATATTTGTACTTTATTTCAGGTAACGTCGTCTCAACGAATGTTTCTGTCGATGACGACAATCGACTACTCGTAAAGACTTTCACTGACAAAAAATATCCTGAAGTTGATGAATCGTTCATTGATGTCCAAGTTTCTCTAATCGTAAGTTGCATGTACCCCAAAACCAGGAAACATGTACCTTGTATGTGATCAACTTTACAAATGAGCTGCGACATGAGATATCCAACAATTTGGTATGTGCGACTAACAAAAGCTCAGACCAGCCTGCGCATACACGCAGTTTGACTAAAGCCTTTGTTAGTCGCTTTAAATAATCGCTGACTTTTTTGCAAATGACCAAACATCATTTGGAGTGTCTAAGAATAAAAGGAGGCTGCACAGGTTGTCTGAGTCTATTCGTGTCAAAATGCCACATTGTTGGAAATCTCATGTCGCAGCTCGAATGTTTAATTTACTTTCGCCAGAGGTGTCCAGGTTTAACTGATACAAATGGAAAGTTTTGACAACGTTTCTATACCGAAAGGTAGACACGTGGTAATTCACTACTGCACACAAAACCCATTAAATTCCATCAAAATGCCATCAAAATGACATTAATACTCAAATTCCTGTTAAAAGTATCCATTACTTTTAGTTTCTTAAAATTTATGGTTTTGTATGTTAGGTCACTATTACGTATTATAATGGCTATTAATTCAGTGGTAATGGTCATTAAAAAGCAAATAAAATCACTAATTTTCAATTCATTGCACCTCTGTTTTATATATTACGATTAAAAGAAATAATGGTACATTATTATTTTTTTTTCTGATGTTTTAATGACCATGAAGTTACCTTTTGTGTCTATTAATGACATTAAAAACTAGTAAATGTGCGTGTTTGATATATTTATGGCCATAAATAAAATGCAATTCATTGCAGTTAAATGTTAGGAATCAATATATTTATACCAACAAAGTGCCATTATTTTAGTGGTAATGGCCATAAATGTAATTTAAGTTCAAGTGCAAGTATGATCATTAAAATTCCAATTATTTACAGCCTTGGCAAGAAATAATGACCATTAAAATTTAAAGTGCCATTTATTTCTGTTTTATGATGTTTTAATGTCCATGAATTTAAAGTATTAATGACCATTATAAAATCTAATCGCCATCAAAACCTCATCATTAATTTTCAATACATTGCACCTCTGTTTATTAATCACGATTAAAAGAAATAATGGTACATTATTTTTTTTTTGTTTTCTGATGTTATAATGACCATGAAGTTGCCACCTTTTGTGTCTATTAATGACATTAAAACTAGTAAATATGCGTGTTTGATATATTTATGGCCATAAATAAAATGCAATTCATTGCAGTTAAATGTCAGGAATTAATATATTTATACCAACAAAGTGCCATTATTTTAGTGGTAATGGCCATAAATGTAATTCAAGTTCAAGTGCAAGTATGATCATTAAAATTCCAATTATTTACAGCCTTGGCAAGAAATAATGACCATTAAAATTTAAAGTGCCATTTATTTCTGTTTTATGATGTTTTAATGTCCATGAATTTACAGTATTAATGACCATTATAAAATCTAATCGCCATCAAAACCTCATCACATGTATGTTAATGGCCCAGAAAGATACGAGACATGTTTCATGTTTATTTGAACATATTTGAATTTCACTTTTTGCGTTTGCATATAATTAAAACAAACAATTTGTGCTTTTTCACGCAAAATGGGCGTGTCCCTGGTATTGCCGAATAGACAAGAAGGCTATTTTAAAGCATAGCCATAACACGATGGCCCTAAATACATCCCCACCCCCTTTTAACGGATTTTAAGAGCTAAAACGGGTGTATCTTCTAAGAAAACACGTATTTAAGTGTGAAATTTTCTTTTAAGTTTAGAGGCACACTCAAGTCTATTATTAAAATGAGAAACAGCCTATGTGTGCCTGTTATTGCTTGGAAATTGGGCTTAATAAGTTCTTCCATACAAGTGCCCAAATGGGTATCTCATGTATAAAATGTGCCTTGGGAGAAAATTGAAAAGCAAATTCTCAAAACTCACAGCCGACTCAATTTCTTATATATTTTAAAAATCTATTACCGATAAAACGGATCACCAAATATTGCATTTGAGTAATTTGCATACAATTTAGTGTTGCTATGCAAACTGTAAACCCTAAAATTTGATGTTCAAGTCGCTTCCAAAAAGTAAATATCCAACTGGAAAGCTTTATTTTATAACAGAACATGCTTTAATTATCTATGTACAATATATAAAAGGTTCCAAGAGAAAAACTTCATATCTTTTAGAGAAATTGTTCGAGAACAATTTAGTACATTTCGTTTCAAACAGCATTTTTAAACGCTTGAAATTTGACTACTCATCTTCAGAGACTGTTTCAAACCAGAAAATGAATATTGAGAACTATTTTCTTGCTGACTGCGTATTTCTGGAGATCAGACTTACCCATGGAAATCAAATATTACCCAATATAACATGAAACAAATGAGTATTGGCACTTTCAAATTTGTTCTAATAAACATGAAGCACCTCTTGTATATCCATGCATTTTAAAATTACTGAAGTTAGGGGACCAATGTTTTAATGGCCATTCATATTTAAACAAGAATTTCATTGAAAAAAAGACCATTGGACTACTAAAACCCATTAATTATGTTAATAATGACCATCATATTCATTAAAGAAAAGCTTCAGAGTATTTGAATTTGTCCATTTTGTACATTCATGTCAAGGTAAGTTTTTAATTATCATTTTACAGCCATTCAAACTTGCTGCACATTGCATCTATAGGCATGTTTATGTAATGAAGAACTCCACCTCTCAATGCTTGTAAATTAACCATAGCCGTGTTTCTTGTTTCATGACTAAATTGCATGAGTGTTAAAGCTGAAAATTCAGGTAGGCAAAGAAAATTACCTGGAAGAATTTCAGGGATATTGAGGAAAATGAGATTTAAAAGACAAACTATATTATTTTCATGAAAAATCATAAAATTTCCTGGAGAGATGCTGAAAAAATTCTTCCAGCATTTATCCAGGAAATTAAAAGCTTATCAAGGAGAAAAAAAGAAAGCGGTTTTCAAACCAATGGAAAAGGGGAGATAGATACGGCTTAATATACATTGTAACTACAGTAACTGCGAAAATTGTATTTTGACACTATATCCATTCGAAGGGCTAAAAAAGCATTATTTTGAATGTGTTTTACCATCAACGAATGTTGCATTTATTGATCTAACACTATCTGATCCGATCTGTCTGATCAGTAATCCTGTTAACTATTTAAGCGTGCAAAATGCAGTTAATACTTACGATTCTAAATAGAAGAAACGGGATGCTTCATTATTTTTCGTATAAAATTATGTTCCCCACCTTGACCCAACTTCCCACTAGAAACACGAGCCTGCTGATTCTACTGTATGCTGGTTCAAATTGCATTTGCGACCCAGCGAATCCTTCTAAAGGTAAACGTCTATATTGTATATACACAATACAAAACAGATAGTTTCTTATTTTCTGTAGTTCAGTTAATTTACCCTCAAATCCATATCAACGCATTTTGACTACTTTGAATAATAATGTACATGTATTTAAAAGAAATATCAAGGAAAATTAAGCATTTGCTCATTTGGAGCAAATGGTTCATTTGCCATAATATTTTCAAAAGTATTCAAAACTTTTACTTATTTTTTTTTCTGGAATTTTTTAAATGTTGTCTAAAAGTAGCCAAATTTTACGATATTTTGATCTAAAAATAGCCTGTGGAGTAAAGGGATAAAAAACTACACCATTAAAACACCTCTATTTTTAACTAGGATGATCCAATGAATACGACTGAGATGATACTGGTTGAGGGTACCATTCTACTTCAGAACAACACTCTGACAAAGAACAGCACTCTGGCAGATAACAACACTCTGGCAGATAACAACACTCCGACAAGTGATTCAGATGCGGAGGTGCAAAACCTGATAACATGGCGATCAATCTCCAAAATGACGGACGGAAAATACACTTACAATGTTAGCTATGCCGATATTGTGTTTGCTGGTCTCATGGAGGGAGAGTTTTGTGTTGGGCCAGGTACGTAACCCAGTAAGCATAGGTGAATCCAGAAAGTTATGTCAGAGGGGGTCCAACTCTAACATTTTTCTTCTTTTTTAGTTGATGAGGGGAGAAGGAATCCAAATACATACCACTAAAAGAGGGGCATCGTCGGCCCGCCAGCAAACGCCATTAAAATGGCGTTTTGCTGACGGGCCGATGATGGACCAACATTGGATGCTGACTTGGTAGCTTTGTGGTTTATCAGGGGATTTATTTGGACCTGTATTGCCAAGAAACACTCTTGCTTTTTGATTTTACAGGGAGGTCCTGACCCCTGTCCCTCCCCACCCCACCCATCTGGCTCTGTGCATGGCAAGCTACATATTAAAGTCTCACTTCTATTATTAACGCCCTTTCAAGCTCATTCCATTGATTGTTCATTTTGTCTAATGACCTTGTTTAGGGGTATGCAATGCTCTCTATGGATGTTTGATTCATTGTATGGAAATATCATTCAATGAAATATTCCTTTTACTGTTCCTTTGAGTGAAATGAAACGAAAACAACAAAGGAACAAAGGAAGGCAAACACCAAAACAAAGGAAGGCAAACACCAAGGTAGAATTTCTGCCACCGTCTACAGACACTCCTTGATTAGTTTGCCTGTAATTGAAAATCAACCGATTGCCATAAAGATTCGTTATGATAAGTTTATCATATGACGACGCGTCTGGGGTGATATGACGACATGAGCAACTAGTAATTTACTGACAAGTAGCGTATTGCACTGACGTTCATTATAACGTTGCGTAAAAACTGGCAAATTCCTGACGTTTTCACACCGAAAATGCAATTTTAAGTGATTTTAATGTCATGTGATAAAATAATCTTACATTCGTGCTCAAGTTTCATTAAATTTATCAAACTTGTATTTTATCACTTTAACCAAAATCGTTTAATAAATTCAATAAAACTTGAGCACTCGTGTAAGATGCTCCATATAAATGACTCTCAGATTAATCAATGACACCGCGTGGAAGAGACATTGGAACACAAAAAGCAAATGGGTATGGTCAAGAAACAACACCCACAGATTACAGACCTACCCACGTCACTGCGAGGAAGAGCCACTGAACCCTACAGTCACAAGACATCAGAAGGACAAATAAATTAAAGCAACCAGTTCTCTTTTCCTCATCAAGATGATAGCAAACCAAGGACACAACACAAAGTACTGAATACCAAAACAAGAATCGATCACATAACCCCAACAAAAATGGGAGCAACAATACACAGTGCAACAACAGCAACAGAGCACCGCTTTAGAACGGAAAGTAGTTTTAGCCAACGGTGGAGAAGGCTTAAATGCCTGTTACTGGTACCAAACCTTCACCCTAGATTGTTGTTTTTAAAACACACAATTGTTTAGCTTGCAAGGAGGTTATTTAACTATTTAAGAAATGAATTCAATTTTTGGAATGTTCGTAGAATCCTAAATACTTAGGGTCTCTTGCAGAGTAAGTGAAGTCCTCAGGGCTTCTCGTTAACTTTGCAAGAGACCCGAAGTATTTATGATTCCATGAACAGATAAAAATTGAAAATATTTTTGCATTTGCATTTTATTATAAATATCTAAAGTATAAAAAAAAATATTTTTGATTTACGAATTAAAACAGTTTTGTATATAAAATATAGGCGCACTTCGAATCGAACTAAAGTTCCTACTATAATTTTTACGTAATATATGCGCACGCACGTTTACACCCGAACGACTCAAGTTGGAACTTTTAGTTGGTTGGCAAGTAAACAAAAATAATAGCCCTGTATTCTCCACTTCAATTCTTTGTCGTAGCCAAAAGGGAAGTTATAAACTACACAGCGCTTTCTAATAATCAATTACGAATAAGTGGGACCAAAAATTATGCTCAGGTAGTTTTTTTTATTATACAAAAACATATCATTTCGAGGCTACTGACCGATCTTTAGCCCATCGTGCTAGATCTTGAACCATCGTGCTAGATAGGTCTAGAGTAGGGAACCAGCCAATCTACTAGGACCATCTCTAGTAGGTTCGTGACAACACCCTTGTAGCGACTATAGGTGTTCGAATCAATCTTTAGTTACTATAGTAGGGACTATAGTTCGATTCGAAGTACGCCATAATCGTTTTATCGGCTTTATCGGAGTGTAAAACGGAAAAGCGGAACGGCCAGCTTGAACACGGACAGCCAATGGAGCAAACATGAGGCTTGATAGTTAAGCAAAATAAATTTGCGTAGAATGGTGATTATTTTCTTATCCATCAGTTTAAACATGTGTTCTGGGTACTCAAAAGAATCGTCTCGATGAGACGGTTCTTTTGAGTACCCAAAACCTAGGTTTTGATTGAAAAATAAGAAAAAAAATTCAGTCACACACTCTTATCTGGGTGCTTAGCATTATACAGATTATATATTGCGCATGTTTGATAAGTACCAAAATGGCTCGTGTTGGTCACTCCACAGGAGCTTGAAGTTCGATCCTTAAATCACCCCTATAGCCTCAAAACCAAACGCTCACAGTGTCATTACGTAATTACACCTTGAGTTTTTGGTTTTGAGGCTATATAGGTGATATAAGGACCGAACTTCAAGCTCCTGTGGTCACTCTGATAAAGTGTGTGCACTTTAGCGGATACAATGCTTGTAAGCTGTTTCTTGTAGTACGAAATATTTTCAATGTTATGCATTTTATCAGCTTGTCAAATTATGCTCATAATAAGCATTCATATTTTCAGCATGTATGTCTCCGAGTAGTTCTGGTGTACCTGCTTGTAATACATGGATCTACACCCTGCTGGCTATGGTTGTAACGGTATCCTGTAGAATAGGTTCGTTTGGACAAGATTGGTTTTGGAAGATACCAACTTAGAGATGAAACATTACCACGAAAGCCAATTGAATGATGTCAGTTCGAAGATGGAGCGTGGACATAATATAACTTGTGAATGATGACTGTCATATCCTGATAGTTTATGATTTCACGTTTTTAAATCTTTGGTTTCATATTTTGAATGTGTATTTCTTAGTCTGTAATCTATAAATTGATATAGTGCAGTGGAAATAAAACATCATTTATTAGTTTGTTTTATTTACAATTTGTATGATTTTATTATATGCACTTTTTACCTTCCTTCCTGCAACACCTGATCCCACCTTCATATCTACATATGTGTTAGTGAGAATGCTACCCACCTACCGCTTGTGTAATTGAGAATGCTACCTACCTAACTACCTACCTAACAACCTGAATACATTCCTACCTAAACACATACCTATAAAATGTGTTAGTGGAAATGCCTATTTACAACCTACATACATACTTACCTACCCACCCACTTGAATACCTACCTACCTACCTACCTACCTACCTGCCTACCTATCAGATGTGTTAAGGTGAATTTTACCTACCTACCTACATGTCTACATACATACCACATCTCACCAACGACATATGCCACGCTTATCCTACACTCTAATATGCACATAATACTTTCCCTAAATCTGCTCTCCCTTTTATATGCACATATCATAGCATTTCAATTTAACTATCATATTTACTCTAACTGGTACTTTTGAATATGTCCTCTTTTTCGTAGATATTATGCTTACAAATGCTTACAAATCCTCTTCTGACAGAAGGTCGGATTCGACCTGTTGGATCAGCTCTAATTCTTTTTTCTTAGGTATTTTTGGGTCTTGTCCTGTGGGTATTATTGCCTCTCTGTAACTGTAGTATATAGGCTGGTGCTTCCAATGTCGGTCTAATCTCCGTTTAAATGCATTAACTGTCTCTGCTTCAACAACACTAGGTGGTAACTGATTCCAAGAATCCACTACTCTTATACAAAAAGAATATTTCCTGACATCTAACCTAGATATCTTTTTGAATATTTTATATTTATGCCCTCTTGTACATGAGTCCTCTCGTAGTTTTATAAAATTACTTACTTCAGAATCATAAAATTTTGTACGTCTCTATCATGTCACCACCAATTCTCCTGTACGCGAGTGTTGGAAGACCTATTTTTCTGAGTCGTTCTTCGTATGTTAGCTGTTAGTCCTGGTACTGACTTTGTGGTTCTACGTTGTACGTTTTCTAATAAATCAATGTGCTTTTTCAGGTGTGGGTTCCATACTTGATTGGCATATTCAACATGAGGTCTGACTAATGCTGTATATAAAATTTTGAAGGTTTTTATGTCTAGAAATTCAAACGTTCGTCTTATAACTCCCATTATTGAGTTTGCGTTGTTCACTTTCTCATTTATATGGTTTTCAAATGATAATTTACTGTCTATAACCACCCCTATGTCTTTCTCTGACTTCGTAAACTCCATACCTTTATCACTATCCTTGAATTTATAAGTAAACAAATCAGTATTGCCAATTCTCATGCATTTACATTTATCCGGGTGAAAGCAGAGTAGCCATTTTTCTGACCATACTTGCATAGCTTTAATGTCTTCTTGTAGGTCTTTAAAATCCTGTGTACACTTTATGCTGTGAAATATCTTTGTGTCGTCAGCTAATTATATTAATGAATTGGGATGAGAAAGTGGTTTATGTCATATAATATATGCACATATTATTTCTCTCATTGTTGTGGCCTGAAAAGGAAGCATGAACAAATCTGCATTTCAATTTAACTATAACTTGCTTTAACTAGTACTTTTATAAATATATTCTCTTTTTCGTAAATATTATAACTGGGATTAGAAAGTGGTTTATGTCATATAATATGTGCCAATATTATTTGCTCATTTGTGTGCCCTAAAAGGAAGCATGAACAAATCTGAACGTTTGTAACTCAAAATTTGATATAAGACTAGCCGAACTGTATTTTTCCCAGTTGATTTTCACTTCTAATGGAAATAACATTTGCGTTCCATTGGGATTCGGGCCAATTCACTGGTATTCTAGTGAAAACCTGCTTTATAGGAATATCAGTGGACTACCATTGGAACACCACTTGCAATCTAGCAGGTAAAGCATGTATAGTGGAAGATAGGAACTTTTTTTTTTGAAAAATAACAATGATCCCACAACGATTTTGTATTGTGTTAAAATAACAATAATTCTATACTTCCAGAAATCACTTTGAGGCGTTTCTGTAACGGTAAATGTGTAAAATGAATAATGGGTCATTATTTAGAGGTCTTCATAGAAGTATGGTTGATTGAACGCAAACCATGAACAACATTGAAAAACATTGTGGGAGATACAAACTGAACTAGCTAAAATAATTACTGATGACCTTTAAACCATTTAAGGGTGTGCGCTTTTCAGGAGTGCGCCTGAATTAGTTTAACGGCCATCAGTTAAAATTTCAGCGATTTTTCTATGATGGTACACTTGGGTCATTATTCAAATAAAAAGCTTTGCAATCTACAGAAAGTGTCTGAACAAAGAAGTCATTAAATTCTTGCTGTGTGCCCCAATTGCTATCCTGAAACAATTTCTATTGTATGATTCTTTTTATTAGTTGTTGCAATTTGCACTATTGAGCAAAGTTTGTGCAATTTGTGACTGATATCATTGCTCATTATGCAAACATATTGTGATAACAACATTAAAAGTCAGGGACATAACTTCTATAAGTTAAAATATATATCACTTGAGGAAGTTAAAATTGTGCCTTTTCAACAATAATTTTTAAGTGATGCTACAGAAAGTAACTTATCTACGTTATATCTGAAAATATTTAGGCCAAGGTCAAATTGCAAGCCGTCAACAATATAACTTATTCAGGTTAAAAAGTAGCTTATTTTCTGAACTTCAATGACCTCGCGTACTTATTTATAGACGATGCGTACACAATTTTATTGCATAATCGTAAAGTTATGTAATAGGTCTTTAAGATAAAATTACCCACATGGCCGTGAAAATTGCGGTAACTCGGAAATATGAAGATGAAAAAAGACACGTTCACTCAAACAGGTTACTTTTGTTTTTGTTGCAAAAAAGTTAACTGCTTTAAGTGATATATTTGTTAACTTTTGGAGGTTATGCACCTGACTGATTAATGCTCAAAACTTTTTAAAACTATGTGCGTTCAGCACCTTTAACATGATGTTTACTGAGCTTGAATCTACGCCTAACGTGCACTCTATAACATATTTCTTCAAGAAATGGCGCATGTGCATGTATTTTACATACAGGTTTTAGATTATAAAAACTTATAAATGTAACTCTTTCTGTCACTCACTGTAGTTGTAAATGTATACATGTGTTATAAATGTATTATATGTTTTACTGTATACGCTAAACGAAAATAAACGAAACTGACCAAAAATCATGTACTAGCCTTATTATTGATTCCCATGTGCACACAGTTGAGATAATAAGAACCTATTAAGAGTGTCAGAGAGGGATAGAAAAAATCTATCCTGAGGATCACTGATTGGCATCACAAGGCTTGCCTAGTGATGATAAACAATGATAGCGAGGGAAGGATTTCCTATCCCGACCTCACACAAATAATGATCACCACTAAGTATCGCGTTTTTATTGGAAAAACATGAAAGAGGCTTCCAGAAAATCCTGAGTTATTTGAGATGCAACCTTCTGACGGCATTTGAACATTACAGTGACGACACGGATTCACGTGTCGCCAGCGTGCGGCCAGCGTGTTTTTGGTTGTTTGTTAGCTTTCCCACGTGCTGGTAGGGGTATGTGAGATAAATAGAATCCATCAATGGTGTTCAGTTGGGACAGAAAAATCCCAACCCGAGTGTCCACCGTTCCAGTGGGAAACGAGGCTTGCCACTGAACACCAATGATCGATTCTGTTTCTCATATACCACGACCGTACGGTACTGTACTATATAATATATGTTGGTGACGTCACTGAGGTTGATGTTTACGGTCAATGACGCACGCTGTGCAAATCAACTTGAAACTGCGAATAAACAGTGTATTAAACAATGGACAAATAGTTATTTCATCAAAATGGATTTACAAGAACTAGCTTATGAGCCACAGTAACTCGAGTAAGAAATTTTGTTGAGGAAAATGTGTGTTTGTTTTTTATTTACATCGTCAAGGTCCCCCGGCAGGTGCATTCACTCACTAAATGTCCAACAGGTCAAATTGCAATGCACTCAGCATGTTCAAAGCATTGAATAAAGGTTTAAGTAAAATGCGCAGTTTTACTTTTAAACCAAGTTGAAGGCCGACTAAAATCGCTTAAAATTCAACATAATGTTTTTTCCTGATTGACAACAATTCAACTTTCGTTTTCGAAGGAATACAGTCATGCGCCAAAAATGTTACCTCGCATAAGCAACCGGCCGGGTGTAGCTTATCTCATATTAGTTACGCTTATCTCACATGGGTAGTGATGTGGGACAGATTTTTCCGACAGCCAGCTTATATAGGGATCACTCGATCTTGTATGCATTGGTATGTGAGAAAGAATTATCTCACAAGGGGGTGGGGGTAATAACAAAGGAAATTCTGATCTCTGGTGTGCGAGAAAAGTACACAAACAAAGTTGACTTAGCAAAGATAATTTAAATGCTTTGTAAAAAACATTTTAATAAATGTAGATATGTTTATGCATTATTGTAACAGACTGTCAACAGTCTATATTTCTTGTTATTAACCCTTTGCATACTGGACGCCCATAACTAATACTTTGGCAACCTATGTTATGCCGCAGAACTCTTCAGGATGGGCGCTGGTTGCTGAGATAAAATGAGCCATGACATGTGATTTCCAACAATGTGTCATTTTGACAAGTATAGACTCAGACGAGCATGTACAGCCTCCTTTTAAGCTTAGAAATTCCAAATCATGTCCAGTCAGTAGCTTCACACTCAAAGAATCTTCTAGCGACAAGCAAAGGTTCTGATTATACTGCGCGTATGCGCAGGCTGATCTGAGGCTTTGCCGGTAGCACATAACAAATTGTTGGGAATCTCGTGCACTGGCTCATTAATATCTTAATTTGGAAAATCAGAACTGTGTTCCCTCGTTCATCAAACTAAATTAAATGTCAGTAAAGGTTTGGGATTTATGGTATGACATTGCAGACAAAAGTCAAGGTCAATATATGCATACTATGCGGAACTATATGAAGGTTCGGATATCAGTGACGGGCCTTTCATCGTTTGACCCCATTTTTGTTGTAGCTAAGTAATTGTAAATAAATGTGCTATACGTTGTGTTACCAATTATCTAATTGATGACAAACTATTACAATCATGTATGCAATATTAATAATAAAAGCATGTTGTAATTTGAATGAAGTGACAAAGAGCATATAGAACTTGTGCTAATAGAGGCAAATTACGGGGTATGTAACAAAAGAGCTGAATCAGTTGTTTTTTAAAGTATGGAAAGAAAGTGTGCTAATGGTGCTTACAATCTATAATTTACCTTTCCGAAAACCACACCTACTTTAAAGCTTTGTTTATTAGTGTCGTCTGTTTGGACACAGGTACAAGGTGTTGGGCCTTAGCTCGATTCGAACTGGTTGACGCTCTGATGTTTTTTCTAAAATATTTATTTTCGAAAAAGATGATCTTGAAAACACACAGCAAACGACAAAGCACACAAAGATATAACCAGCATGGAAAGAGTTAAATATTCAAGTTGTAACCACACCGGGTAGGCGGCAATAGAAAACGCACTTAACAATCGACGAACGTGGATCAAAAATCGCCAGAAACAGTGTTTTCGAATGCCATTTGTCGCCAGTCAGGCGACAAATGGTAATCAAAAACTTTGTTTCAAACGAGTTTTGATCTACGTTCGTCGATAGAATTGACGTTTTCGATTGCCGCCTACCCGTGTGGTAAGGTAAACCTCGAAAGTTGTGGGAGATAGAACACGTTGGACTACTCATCTTGCTAAGTCGTTGTTGCATTGGTCAGTTATACACTATCGGGAGACCTTTGAGTGACATTTTTGGCGTTATTCGGAACGTCACTTTAGGATTCTGATGAGGTGGCTAGAATATATGTTAAACTTGTTCAGCAGCAAAACATTGTTTGTGGGCCTATTTCATGTGGTGATCGTTGTTTCATTGGTTGGTCAGTTTATCACTAACGGGAGACCTTTGAGTGATTCGGAACGTCTACTGGAACTCTGATGAGGTGAGTAGAATATATATTGAACTTGTTCAGCACATTTTGTGTGATCAAAATTTTGCTTACTAATTTATAATTTATTATCAATCTTCCATGGTGCTCGATTGAATTATTTTTCTTATTTCTCAACGAAAACATTATGTTGTGGGCACTAAAAAGATTTCCTATGGGACGGTTCTTTTGAGCTGCCTAAACACATGTTTGACCTAATGGATAAAAACATAATAATTATTACAACTTTACGCTCAAAACGATCGCTTGTCTTGAGCCACTGAACGTGTATAATTACATGGGTGTAGAGTTTGCATCAATATGAAGATTATATCTGTAGGTATAACGACGCTTCTCTCATCTCATATCTAGGTATCTGAGAACTTGTGATTTTGTGATAACTGATAAGCAATCAGAACTCTTACTTATATGGTGAAACATAATATTATTTTAGTTTAATTGGTAATTTAAGGTGCCATACATGTCAATTGTAAACATGAACTTGCTACCAGTTAAGAGTTTGCAATGCAGAATTATCAATTTCTTAATATCTTGTGGGCAAAGAGACCGCTCTTTCTAGCGCTAAAAACATTTGGGCGGCGACATGCGATTTCCAACAACGTGGAATGTGTGACCAGCAAAGCCTTAGATCAGCCTGCGCAATTGCGCAGTCTGATCAGAGCCTTTGTTTGTCGTTTGAATATTCTATGAGTGTAAAGCTACCGACTGAACGTCATTAGGCGTTTCTAAGCTTTATAGGAAGGTTCACAGACTCGTCTGAGTCTACACTTGTCAAAATGCCACATTGTTGGAAATGGCGGCCCATTGTTTTAGATAATTGGATATGACAAGAACACCTCAACTTGTAACACCTTTGATCATCTGGAATTAGGTATGTGAGCATTGCACTTATTTATAAATTGTGTCCTGATTTCTTTACAGGATTCTCATAGCCTACTTGTCATGGAACCATTTCGTGTGCATACCTTGATTAAAGTGTTTTTCGAGCAAAAATGCATTTACGAATTCGCAAATTATAAGTATAATGGGAACAAGACGTTCAATGCATACATGTACAAGTATGCATAAATCAAAAAAAACCTTCATTTATTTCAGTCAAGGTGTATTCACTTTTAAATATAGCATATCATTATAATGTCTGTGAATTACCATAAAATGCCTAGTGATTCTAAATAGTTATTTTTTGTTCTTTTTTAGGTCTTACGTTCGATGCGTATTTTAAGAGAGTTATTTTGTTTATTTCATTATTTCATTTTAATGTTTTTTTGTTCATATTCATCTTTTATGAAAAAAATGGTCATTTTTGTAGATAAACTGCCTTAAAATTACTCCTGGTCTCATTAACTATTAATAGCAATTATCATTTACTGGTCAGTTAACTTAGAATGAAGGTGTCGACGGAGTTGTCTCATAAAGTGTAGACAAGTTGTCTCAGGATCTGTCGACGAGTTGTCTCAAAAATGTGTCGACGAATTTTTCTGTCGACGAGTTGTCTTGATTCCAGTATAATGACTGCAGACAATAGCAATACTATTAGCAAAGAAAAGAAAATGCATTAATTCGTTTAATTTAGCTCAGTGGGTGCTTGACTAGACCGCGGGGTTGTGGGTTCGAGCCTCACTGCCGTCACTGCGTTGTATCCTTCAGCAAGACACATTATTCCTTGCTTCAACCCAGGAAGAACAGTCCCAACATAACAGAAAAATTGTTGACTGTGGCGTATAGAATCAAATTAAATAAATAAATATACAGTGGGCTCAGAAAGTGTACAAATCTTATGGGAAATCATATTGTGTAAATTAACTAGAAAGATTATAGGTTACAGTTTTTCATCAAGACAATTTCTATTACACTACCCAATTTCTATTACACTACCCTTAGGTCTACACTATAATCACTATGTCTGTCTGTCTGTCTGTCCCTTTGTTACCAGTTAGTGAAAATTGTCAAACTCTTGAACATCATGGGATATTTGGATCAAAGTTGCATAATTATTTATTTTAATACTGTCTTGCCAGTGGTATGCAAAATGTTGATAAGACTTTTTCTACTTACATTTTGCATACCTATGTCTCAATAATGTTAAAATGTATTAGAACCCACAATATGCCCAAATCAAGGTCTACACTATGCTAACTATGTGAGTCCATCCATTTGTCTATCAGTATGTCTGTCCCTTACCAGTTAGTGAAAATCCTCATATGAGATTTTTTAATTAGATCAAATTTTGCATACTTATTTTAATATTGTCCAGCCACTGGAATGCTAAACAGTGACTAAGCTTTGCCAAGAATTAATAGTTTAGCAATACGAAGTCAGTGTTTTGCATTACTTTTCTTGACAAAGTCTATTCACCGTTTTGCAAACCTGTGTCTCATTTAATAGAGTCCGCTTTTGTACGGATCCTTTTCCAGAATTGCTATCCGTCCACCTACGAGGGCTGTTCAAATATGAATGCATGTAGCTTCATTACTTTCTTAACATATGTGCTACAACAAAATATCATACCTTTTTGAAAAGAACTATTGGATGCCGTTAAAATGGCACCAACCATAAAGAAACACTCACTATTTTCCTCGAGTTACAACCCTTATATAAAGGCCATTCCTGTATACTGAAGTTTTTCTGAAGGAAATTGCAATGCACGTTTTGTTACATGTGCGGATATAGCGTCATATCTTTGTAAGTTTTAGACAAAATGGCACCAAATTTTAGATGCAAGTTTAAGTAACAATCCAAGAGTTGCCGGCAGGAAAAAGTTTATATAGCCCTGTTTCAATCTCGAGTAAACATGCATATTTGTGACTTCATTAATTTTATAATAAACGTCATTTTGATTTATCTACTGGTGATGTAATAACGGACATCGCTGTGTCGTTTTCTTTGCGTTTTGCTGAAAACATGCTAAATATGTCATTAGGGAGTTTTCAAAATGCCCCGTCCTCTATTTGCAGAGTAATCACATCTTATATAATTTTTCAAGCATTTTTCTGCTTCTTAATGACGTGTTTACATTATTTAAAATATGTTCAATATGTCTAGTCTTGAAGACCAGGTGAGTAATTGTATTATGAATAATGCCTATAGTGGTCAAACTTAAAGTTTACGTTCAAATTTAGAATAAAGCCGCAATGTTATGACATAAAAAATATGTATAAATTCTATAACCCCTTCACTAAGGCATTTTTGACTTAATAAAAATGCGCTTCAGCGTTTAAAAATTACCCACTATCCATCAATAATTTGTAACAGTAACTCAGTATGAGCGATAAGCATACTGTCTTTGAGTTAAAACTTATTTAAATGTTTTTTCGTGCATTTTGTTAGAGATAAGTTTAACTGAAAACTGAAAGGTGGTGTTTTGTTTACCATTTATTTGCAAACATTAGGAGACCTTAGTGAAAACGATTTGTTGTAATTTAACAAAAGCATATCGGATGTTCGCAACTTTCACATAATTAATATAAATAAGAATATGGGGATACTTCCTTAAAAATGTCAATAAATTTCACTTGTTTATCGACGAATTATATGCTCGTCTATATCAATAGTATATACTCGAAGCTGAGGGTTTGTTAGTATACTTACGTGGCCCTCGTTCAAAAGGTTATACCTCGATAAGTATACTGAATATTTCTTTAGGTGTGGTGCCAGTGTAAAGGTGACATATAGTCCTTTATAGAAATGTTTACCATTTTGTTGTAGCATATATGTGAAGAAAGTTATGAAGCCACTTGCATTCATATTTGAACAGCCCTCGTACAATATACATAAACATGCTGAACATTGTTTTCAATTTAAATACCTAGAATTTTACTCTTATTAGCAAACATCAAATGTTGGTCCTGTATATAACTGTCAGTTGATTTTTATATAAGTTCCATTTGTTATATTTGTTATTCTGCAGCCGACTTATTTCCAATCTTTGAGTATACGTCCTAGTAAAGATGGAATTTCATCGGAATCTGATAGTTTTAACCATTGTTTTCAAGAGTAAGTACATGTGTTTTCGTATTTTTGAGTAGCAATTACATGACTACATCATCAAACGTTAACATCGATAAATGTCAGTGAGTTTTACCAGGAAATGCCACAGTAACACACCGCAGACCAGCCCTTGGCATCGCGAGGAAGAGACACAGAACACTAAAAGCCACATGACACCAAGAAGACACTAAAAGTAAAGCAACCGGTTTCCTCTTTCCCCGCAGTGCGATTTCAAAACTAGAAAGGACACCTAATACTGCACAACAGAACAAGCACCGCTCACGAAACCCACACAAACTGTAGGAGCAACAATCAATCATGACTCAACAACATCAGAACCATCGTCTTTGAATGGACAAAAAACACCGGGGGCTTAAATTAATTTAAATTGCCAAAATGCTCGGCAGTTCGATAAAGCTTTTGGTTTTGAACAATCATCTGCCCAATTACTTTATTCGTGTGAATTGTGTATATCATATGACGTCGCGCGCGTCTAGGAGTGAAATATCACTAGTGGCTTACATGTACAGATTTTGATAACGTTATGACATGACGTTGCGAAATTAATAAAACCTTAACTTTTCACTCAAGAAATGAGATTTCAAAGTAATTGTAATGTCATACATGTATGATGAATAAAATCTAAAATCCGGGCTCATTTATAATTGAATTGATTAAACGCGTTGCAGAAAAGCGATAAAATGCTCGGCAAGCCTCGCATTTTCTCAACTCGTTTGGTAAATTCAAAAAATCATGAACTCTCGAATGTAATGTCCTCTATTATTCAGTCAGGTGCATAACCTCCAAAAGTTAAAAAATATATCACTTAAAGCAAATATCTTTTTTTGCAACAAAAACAAAAGTAACCTGTTTGAGTGAACGTGTCTTTTTTTATCTTCATATTCCAGAGTTACCGCAATTTTCACGGCCATGTGGGTAATTTTATCTGAAAGACCTATTACATAACTTTACGATTATGCAATAAAATTTTGTACGCATCGTCTATAAATAAGTACGCGAGGTCATTGAAGTTCAGAAAATAAGCTACGTTTTAACCTGAATAACCTTATATTAATAAGTCTATAAATAAGTACGCGAAGCTACTTTTTAACCTGAATAAGTTATATTGTTGACGGCTTGCAATTTGACCTTGGCCTAAATAGTTTCAGATTTAACTTAAATAAGTTACTTTCTGTAGCATCACTTAGAAATTATTGTTGAAAAGGCACAATTTTAACTTCCTCAAGTGATATATATTTTAACTTATAGAAGTTATGTCCCTGACTGGATTGTCTGAATGTTCGCTAGTCATTTATGCAATAAATAACAAACATCATTGGCTGTCTCAGTCAAGTTATTTACTGTAAAAAGCCCATCTAATTTTAGCTTGTGCCATGAATAAAATAATCTCGTTACATGTAGCTGGGTATCTGAGCCAGGCCATGTTGTTTCAGATGTACATATTCGTCTTGCATATGCTATCACTGAAAACTTGAGTCAGACGAGACTACATGTACATGTACTATGTACGCACACGCGCACACTCGCGGTTTGCGTACATTGACGTTATTGATCACAACTACATGTAAGAGCTCTACTCTAACCCAAATTGCTAACGTTAGATGGTTTCTTTACACTTTGCGATACATAGACTCGGAGGATCATGCACTCGTGATCATTCCATATGGAATTTATTAAACGGGTCTTTGGCGAGAATAGTATGAATTGATTACGTATGTGACCTTTAAATGCGATTTTATCACCTTTATGTTTTGGGGGTATTTTCGTTGTCGATGGAATTTTGCATTGTTGTAACGAACGTTGTAATGGCGTTACATTTTTCCCGCCGAAAGTTTTAGGTTTACTATTCAATAACATTCCATGTGCAACGAAACATAAGTTAACAATAGTTTTATTATATAATAAATCTATGTTATGTATTTCCAGCCATTTTGGATAGGTTACGGATAGATCATGCAAAATTACTTTACGTTCTGAAATCACTTCCCATAAGCCATTTAATATTACTTCGTGCCGTGTGCTTTGTAACGTCAGTTCCGGCAAACCATGCGAAATAGAGTTATATCAGTGGGCGTTGATAGGCGGCTGTGCCAGTGAGAAGATGTTTGTTTATAGATTATATAATAAATATCAATATATATTTTGACTTTATTATTACAGATCTCGCGATCGGAGGCAGGCTACGTGTTCCTCCTGCTGGTAACTGTGGTGAGGATGTTGTCATAACATGTGATGTTGGAACGACCCCTAAAGATCCATGGCACTGGATGAAGATAGGCAATCCTGATTTTGCCACTCTGTTTGCGAAGACATTAATGTACAACGGCGAACAGTGGTATGGTGAAGATGGCAAATATACAGAGACTGTTAGAGCAGACTCTTTCTCGCTGACCATTGCAAACATGTCCTATAAGGACCAGGGCGAATACATGTGTAACCATGGCGAGGAATATAATTGGTATACTAATATGTATGCTGACCTAATGTTTGAATGTAAGTTTGCTTGAGCTAGGGTCTAGAGAAAGATAAAGTTGATTTGTGCCCCCATCGGAATTTCAAATCAGAATACTCTAGGTCTCAGATCAGTGTTTGAGAGGACATTTGTTGGTGCCAATTGTACAATGCATCTTTAGGTGGTAAACTTAAAATTCAGATCAGTCTTCAATGAGCAATGTGTCGTAGCCAATTGTATAATGTACCTATAGATATTTGTATCACCGTTTGGCATCACGAGGCTTGCCGAGTAAACACGCAGGCGCTTATTTGAATATTTGAAACGATGCCGCCACTTGGCTAACAATGTGTGCTATTGTCACGGAAGATCCCACAGTTTTTCTTTTTTTGTCTTTCCAACGAGTGCATCTTTTGAGGTCGGTAAGGACAGGAAAACTCAACCCAAGGGCCCTCTGTTCCAGTAGAAAAAGTGTCTTGTCGAGTTTCCCACTGAATGGTGGACCCAAGGGTTAGTCTTTTTCTTGGAACAACTGAGCTGTAACAATTGATTTTTTTCTCGCATGGCAATTTCACATTTAGAGCCATACTGTAAATATTTGTTGGCAACGTGTACAATCAATGACGTACGCTGTACAAATGTCAACATTTGCCTGCCAAAATATTACAGTTTGGAACAGTGATTAAACAACACTCTAAACAATGAACAAATGGCTAGTTCATCAAAATGGTCCTACAAGAACCAGCTTATTAGCAACAGTACTAGTCTGTTGAAATAAGAAGAGTCTTTCTTTACCTTGGCAATACTCCTTGGCCCCCAGGCATTTAGTCACGTATTGCCTAACACGTTCAAATATGTAAATTGCAGTACATTAACCTTGTTCAAAACATTGGTTCTGTTGTTGATGATTCGTTGTTGATTGTTACTCCCATTGTTTGTAGGATTCTGTAATTGGTCTATGTTTTGTTGTACATTACTTTGTGTCCATTCTAGCTTTGCAACCATCTATATGGGGAAGAGAGAGCTGATTGCTTTGCTTTGTTTGTCTTTCCAGTGTCTCGTGATTTTTGTGTAGCTCATCCTCACCACACCACGGGTTTGTCTGCAGTTTGTGATTGTGGTATTTCCTGATCATACTCTGTCAGTCACTATTTTTGAATACATGTTTTAAGTTAAAACGCTAATTTTACTTTAAACCACGCGTAGGCCTACTTTAATCGTTAAATTTCCAATAATGAAAATGTTTCTGAATGTGTTGGTATAATCAAAAATTCAACATACTTTTTCCAAAATAATGCAGTCATGTATCAAAACTGTCTCGTGCAGGTTATCTGGCATTAGCAATCTGCTTGTCTCATGTGAGTTACCCTTGTCATTCATATGTGACAAACTGGGACAGATTTTGCAACCAGTGAGATTACATATGGACCACTTGATTGGTGTGTGAGAAAAAAAAGCTTACATTGATAAAAAAGTGGAAAGTCCTATCTGGTTTTCAAGAAAAATCAGACCCTCGCACTCACCGTTTTGTCATTGTGATGCCAAATGGTGATCCTCCTGACGGAGTGCTTCTATTCAAGCTGCAACATGTGTTTTCCAACAATGTGGCATTTTGACAAGCCTCTGCAGCCTCTTTTTGCTTAGAAACTCCATTTTATGTTATGTCAGTAGCTTAAGCGTCATAGCATATTCAAGTGACAAGCAATAGCTCTGACTAGACTGCGCATAAGCGCAGGCCTGTCTTAGCATTTGTTGGTCGCACATACCACATTGTTGGAAATCTCACGTCTCGGCTCATACGTGGCTCATGCATGGCGTCTTTCAGGTAAAGCAGAGGTGGCAGATGTTTCAGCTACTACAAGGGGAAACCTAGTGATTGAGATAGACCGTATCTACCCAGCAGATCCAGTGTTTGAAGTCCGACTAGAAACTTCGGTATTGATTGTTACTTTGTTTGTTTTTATGTTTGTTTTGTTGCTTTACGTCCCAGTCGACAGCTATGGTCATTGCTGGACGGTCTTTTCACCTAACCACACTTATTTACTGGGCAAGCTTGAACAAGCGGTTGACCAGCACTTCATGCACATACTTACGTTTGTACATATAACTGACAACAACCCTTCTTGACTGATTCAGCAGAAGGGAGGAGAATGACTGTAGAAATAATTTCATGATCAATCTCCACTTAAGTATGGGGCTGGGCCAGGCTCGAACTCGTGACCCCAGGATCTGCATCAGTAGCCAGACACGTTACCGACTGCGCTACGCAACCCACAGCCCGGAGAGAAGAAACTTCGGTAAGTATAGCCTCAATAAAAAAGTGTGTATTAAGAAAACATATTTTATTTTAAACATACAAATGAGTTGGCCAGCCGAGGATCTGCGACGTTCTCATTGCATGGCTGAGTGGCTTTAGATCGCACGAGTCCTAAATCCTGCGAATCGTTTTCAAATTGTTTGCTCTTGATATCTGGAAATGCATGATTGTTCAGAGTGTGTATCGCTGTATATGGACCTCGGCACGAGAGAACCTGAAATTGCACTCTCTTCACTTTCATACCGTTGGTGTATACATTGCATCGAAAGATGAACCTATTTAAGAACATATTTTCTGTGTGAAATGGCAAGAGCACATACTGTATTAACCAGCCTGTGTTTCCATACAGTTTGATCAGCACGCAAATCAAATATCTATCTGTCTTGATATCTTGATCCACATCAGAAATAAAGATGAGGTTGGTACCCTAAAACATGGTCAAACCCTCTAGTACTGTTTGTGCTGACCGTTCCAAGGCGGAGCTTCTTGTATTGATATTTTTTATATGTGTTTCGTGTGTGTCTGTCATATTGCCTTGTCTGTTCCTTGCAGCTGCCTCATGGTCACCTGCTGGGGAGGGGCTACTCAGACACTCTTGTATGTTATGTTTCCCTGTGTTTTTTTCAATGTCTAATATGGAGTCCTGGGTCAGGTGTGGTTTTTGGTTGTATCAATTCCTAATCTTTGCATTCTTCCATAATTGTATTCATTTCTTATGGCTCAGTGGTAAAGTGCTTGACTCGAGACCGAGGGGCCGTGACTTCGAACCACACCAGCGTCACTGCATTGTGTCCTTGAGCAAGACACATTAATCCTTGCTCAGTACTGGTTTTACCCAGGAAGACCCGTCCCTTTATAAATGAAAGACTGTTGATGGGACGTAAAGAATCAAATCAAACAAACAAACAAAACAAATTAATTTCTTAGCAGTAATATAATTCCACCTGCTATAAGCATAACTTCTATACTCTTGCTAATCGCTGTGGCCCCATCGAGTTACTGTATTCAATTTTTCGCTAGAATTTTGATTTTGTGAATATTGTCACATGAGCCATGATACGTGATTTCCAACAATGTGGCATTTTGACATGTGTAGACTCAGATAAGCCTGTACAGTCTTCTCTTAGGCTTAGAAACTCCAAATGATGTTCGGTCAGTGGCGTATCAGTCATAAAATATTCAACCGACAAGCAGGCTGATCTGAGGATTTGCTGGTCGCAAATACCACATTGTTGGAAATCACATGTCACAGCTAAAATGTGCCACGTTAAAAACTTCGCTTGGAACATGCGTTACCTACATCAGTTAACGGAAGAGTGATATTGTAATTTTGAAAAGCGTTTATAAAAATAGAAGATGAAGCTACTGCTAAATATTTGAACATACAGTATATAAAATGACACAATATGTATGAGCTTTCATATATTTTTTGATAATTTACCTATTTGACAACGTCTGAAGATAATATATTATATATTTATGTTAAAGTAGAGGCACATAGCATGTAAAGCTGAGTTAATAACGTGTCATGTATATATAACACCGTTCACTCGTCAAACAATCATAAGGCATAATCACTTGTTTTAATTAGAGAGGAGAACGTTTCCTTTTGAATGGCACAGTAACAAAAGCAGAACAGAGTAAGACGGACCCTAGCCTTCATACTGTTGTTTGGATATCATCTACAACACTATCTGACGGTAACTACCGCTACAACATCACTGTTACCACTATAACCAAGGCTGAGGCTATTATAGGCTTCGTATCCATAGGCAAGTAAGCGTTTCACTACTTTTAGCGAATAACTGTTACATGTGTATTACTATAGCAACAGCTAGGGCAATTGAAGGTTTCATATCCGTGCAAATCAAATATCTATGTGTCTTGATCCACATCTGAATTAAGGGTGAGGTTTGCGCCAATAAAATGGTTTAAGCCCTCCAGATAAATATTTTACTGACGGTACGGTTCCAAGGCGGTACTTCTTGTGTGGATTTTTAATGTTTATTTCTGTCTTGTGTTTGCTATGCCTTTGTAAGCGTCTGTTTATATGTGCCTTGTGGTCAACTGCAGGGAAAGGGCTGACCTCTTGACTCTCGTTTGTGGTGTCCAACTGTGAGTTTGTCACTTTCCCATTGGTATCCTAGGTAAGGTGTGGTACTTGATTGTATCGATTCCTGATCTTTGCACCCATATTTACTTTTAGTAAACATTTTACTATTTGTCAGTAGCTGCCAGTGAAGCATCACTGTAACTACTATAACCACAGCTAAGGCTATTATAGGCTTCGTAGGGTTTAACTACCTGACATTAACTGCCAATTGAGCATCGCCATCACCATTATTATAACCACAGCAATAACTTTGTGCTATGATACATACGTTAGTAGAGATTCACAACTTGACGATAACTACAAGTACAGCAGTAGTATCACCTTTTAAACTATTGTGAAATCAACATAGGATATTCAACCATGAGTAAGGCATACTCCACTAACTGACTGTAAATTGTACATTAATAACTGTCGCCTTGACAACCACCTCCCTAGTCTCTTCATCTATGTAACAGTGGCCTGTTTTTGCCTAAGAATTTGCATATAAATAGAGAATACTAGGTGAGTGTCTTTTAATATCAAGTTTACCAGGCAAGGCTTTGAGAACGCTTGTTGACATCGCGAGGCTTGCCGAGCGATTCAACATGCGTTCTCAAAGCCGAGCCTGGTAAACTTGATACAAAAAAGACGCAAACCTGGTATTCTATTTATCAGTTAACCAATTGTTAAACACTCTTCAAACTAGCGATTATGATTTTTTTTTTATTTCTGTGTTGATTCAGCGTCATTTGCAACGTCATTCAAAAAGTGCAACGTCATCATGACCTGATAAAGGTAACATGCCGTGAGAAAGGAAACGTTTATTAGGTTATGTTGAAACAATTCAGTTAATATTAGGGATGACTGATAAACTTATATATATACAATGGAAAAATATTCAAAATTTGGCAGTTATCTTTAAACTTACATGTAAGCTATTTCCTAAGTATAAAAAATTCGTCTTCTATTCGTGTGTGTGCGTTTTATGACAAAAATAAATGTTGTTTGTTTACGTATTGCCAATCAAATGGGTGATAATTAACTGGTATACCATGTTTTATATACGCTGTGTTTTTTTTTCTAGATTCGCCATCCCATCCAAAAGTTTCAATTGTGGCCAAGGATAACAAAACTGAATATGAAGCTGGTGAATCATTAGAACTGACGTGCAGTGCGTCAGGAGATCCAGCGTTTATGTCTTTCAGAAAATGGCTCCATATAGCTCCAGATCTGTGGACACATGTTCAAGAATACGAAAGCGACAATACTTCTGACACAATTGCCACACTAGTTCTACATGATTTGACGTACAGAGATTCTGGAGTTTATGTGTGTGTTGTGTGTAACGGAGTTGAGAACTTTGAAACTGGTGCAACAGCAGCCAGAGCTGAAATATACATTGTTGTAAAAGGTATATAGTGAAAATGGGCCGCGACGCGAGGAAACCTGTCTTTGGGGTTTCCGACAAAGTGAGATTCAAACCAGTCTGCTTATCTATAAAGACTTGCTAGAAGTTTGAAATTTTGCCCATAGCAAGCCTAGTTACGACACTTTTCGAAATGCAAATAACAAAGGCGCTGGTCAGACTGCGCAGATGCGCAGGCTGGTCTGCGCCTGTATTGTTCGAAAAAAAAACAAAGAGAGATTTCTCGCGTCGAGGCCCAAATCATAACATCCAACATAAGCAACAAGTTGCCATTCGCGTATAGCGAAGATTAAAATCTTCAAGTATCTTAGTTTTCTTCCTGAAGAAACGTTCCGCCCTTGGCTACCCAAAAAGCGCGAACTGAAGACTTAGATCAGCCTGTTCGGATACGCAGGTTGATCTGGGTTTTCGATGGGCGCTCATGCCAGCTTGTGCCTTTGATTGACACCAGCTTAAACTTGTTATTTTTTATTATAGCCATTTTAATTTGAAATGAATAGCATTTTTTGTTCTTGTTGCAAGAAACGCACCAGGCACCTAGCGTTTGGTCAATAATTTTACTGACGTATTAGACTTGCGCTTAGTATTGATAAATGCATCATGGGCCGCAATACAATGGGCCGATTTTTAAATTCTGAAAGAGTAGAATGGGGCTTAATGTAAAAGTATGAATAGGTTGAAAATTATATGTACATTCATAAGTTGTCCACACCTATTGAAAAGAATGAATTGCAGGTAAATGCAGAAGAAAATGAGCATGTCTGTTATTTCATTCGTGATGTTGTGTTAAATTATGGGATAATGTTACATGTTTAGACATTTAACCGTTGATTCCATACGGTAATCTGAAAGACTTGCATCTTCTAATCAGCACTGCAGACATAAGCATACACGTATGTAATGCTAATTGAACAATTACATGCATAGCTAGGGCTTAGTGTTATCATAGCATTTTTATTCATGTCTTATCAAATCTAAACTCAAAATGCGCTTATTGTACTCATATACTCATTTTACTTAGTCCAATTTTAGTTGCATAATATTACAGAGCAGAAATTTTAAACAATTTTATCTTTTTTTCTGCTTAAAATGCAGGTTAAATTCAGGATTAGCCCCATTGACTTCTAATAAAAATGCAAGCAGATTAGCCCCATTTATACTTTGTTCCTAGCCCTACCATATCCATATTTAGTCTAATCGTCTTGCCAATTAGCCCCATTGTGTATCGCCTGCATTTTGCATGGGATAGTAATGATATTTTAGAAGATTCATGTGTGCTGCATTTCTATCCCTTAAAGTTTCTTTAATTTATCAAACTGTTTTTATTCATCCTGCCCTTTGCAGTTAACCACACAACTAGTTTAACAAGGTCATAGATTACAGAAAATCATTTTTTCCAATTTTTACTAGTAAATTTTAGACACGGTATTTGGCAATCAGTGGTTTTGAATAAAGGAAAGGAATATAGCAAAGACCAAAAACATATACACCCACATACTCAACCAATTGCACTATGAGGAAGAGCTACAAAACACTGACAGTAAGATGGCATCAACATGATAACTACAGTATAGATTAAAGCTCTCTTGTTCTCAGAGAGATGAATGTACATAAAAAGAACATTTTAAAAGTACTGCATACCAAAAAAAGCACCAAACACAAAATCCACCCTAAAACAAACAAAAGAAAAACAAAAACAAAAAAAACACAAAAAATACACACAATAAGTTCAACAAAAAAGAATATTTACCAACAAAAGAACCACAGAGAACTCATGTTTATTTTCATAATTCGCTTTTGACCGTTTCGTTCTTTTGCGGAGCATTTGTATTATTTATGTTTTGTGTTTGTCATGCTTCTTGTATGCTCCATTGCTACCTTGTGGTCATCTGCTGCGAAAGGGCTCTCCTTTGTTTTGTTTATTGTTTTTGTCACTTTTCCATGTGGTATCCTGGGTCAGGTGTGGTACTTGATTGTATTGATTCCTGATCTGTGCCACCTTTCTTCCTATTACAGTAAAACATTTTCATAAATGGACATGGATTGTTATTATAATTTTCAATAAATGACTGGTTTGAACAGATTACTACTCAACTTAAATGATTGGTCAACTAAGTTAAAATGAACATGGAGCCTTGGTTTGTCTGGAGTGGTAAACTTCCTGTAGCGTGTGATGGTGGCATTTCCTGGTCATACCCACTTTTTATTTTCATCTTCCATGAGGCCCTCAGTATATACATATAAACATTATATATATATATATATATATATATATATATATATATATATATATATATATATATATATATATATATATATATATATATATATATATATATATATATATACAAATTCAACAATGAGTACATTTCAAAACAATCTGCTCTATATAGTCAGTATCTACCTGCCTGCTGGGTACCCTTGCATACCCCCTTGCTGCCCGCCGATTTTCCTTCAAAACCAACCTCTATCAAGAACACCATAATAGTGTCAAACAAATTGGATCCTGATCCGGATCCATCTTTTGTTGGGCCTAATCTGGGTCCATTTTGTTTTCAAAAGTTGTCAACAAACAACACCAACATGCAACGGTTAACATCAGCTAACAAGACATTATCCAGACATTATTAAATTGTGAACAGTCACAAAGTGCCTATGCATTTTTATGCATGCTTGCAGGCATACAAAACTGCAAAAATATTCTGAGAACATTGCAGAGATCAAACACCTGATAACATAAACATGTTGTGGTAAATAGTGAGTAAATGCAAATTTTGAACATTTATTGTATTATCTGTGCCTCGACGTGAGAAAACCTGTCTTCGGGGTTTTTCGAGCAACACAGGCGCAGACCAGCCTACGCATCCGTGCAGTCTGATCAGCGCATTTGTTGTTCGCATTTTTTTAAATTATTATATGTAAACTTGCTGCAAGTGAAATTATAAGTTTCTAGCTAATCTCTGTAGCTGAGGAGACTGGTTTGAAACTCGCTTTGTCAGAGACCCTGATGACAGCTTTTCTAGTAACGAGGTCCATCTAGAAAGGGTAAGTGAATTAATAAAACATTCTAATGTATTTGCTTTTGTAAGATGTATGAATAAATATCTTCAAAAAAAAATGAATTGTGACATTTATCTTTCAGACCACCCAATAATCAAAAGCCATACCAACCGGACCACTGGATTAATGCTCTCAAACGTAACACTTAGTATCTACTTTGTCAGCTTTGACTTTAATGAGCCAACGGTTGCATGGTATAGAATGATAGACAGCAACACAGAAGAAATGATAAATGACGACAAGAATGGTGTACGATTGTCACTGATGAAGCAGTATGTTTCTCTAACGTTCTACAATGCAACCGTGTTTTTGGTTGGCTTTCGTGCAGATTTAGAAGTGTTTATGGTTGATGAATCATGGTTTACATTATATTCCATTCACATTGAAAATAGTATAGGAAATGTCATAGATGAAATTGTATTATCTAGAAAGGGTAAGTGAATTAATAAAACATTCTAATTCTCCATTCACATTGAAAATAGTATAAGAAACGCCTTAGATGAAATTTTCTTGCACACCAGATTAGGATATCTGAGATTTTACCCTGGGATAGAAAGTCTTATCTTAACCATGCTATCTTACCAAGAACGTCAAGTAACTTCATCATATGAAATTGCATCTTGGCATATTCAGGGATTTCTGGAAGCTTATTCAAAAATAAATAAATAAATGAATGAATAACAATGGTGAGCAAGAAAAATAATCCATTATTCGTGTGAGGGTAGGATAGAAAAATCCGTCCATCAGGATCACCGTTTGTCATCACTCGGCAAGCCTCGTGATGCCAAACGGCGATCCTTGGAACAGATTTTTCTATCCTACCCTCACAGTCATGATAGATTCTTAAAGGGTTAGTGAATTAATAAAACGTTCTCATTTTTCATTCACGTTGAAAATAGTACAGTCAAGAAATTCTGACCATTACCAGATCTCCACATAATTATCATTTGGTAAAAGAAAATATTATACAAATGAATTAAAATGTTATTATTCCAACAGTATACATCAGCTCAATTTCATATTGCATCAAAATGCACAAAGCTTCCCACTTATCAAGTGAGACAGAAACCTGTTCATGCAAAAAGGCCTTGTTCTGATCACAAAATTATATGAACCATGGTACGAGGGTCATCCAATAAAGAATGAGACTTTTCTATAGCGCAGCGAATTTACATGCTAGGCTTTTGAAATCGGGTTCACAGCTAGCAAGACTTTATGACATTTCACAGGTACCATATTCGACGCGTTTCACAGTTCCAACATTTGTTGCTAGGCAACAATAGAAGCCTTGGTAAACATGCGTGGACGGCTCAGTATATGTGGTTACCATGGCAACAGACTAAAATGTATAGTTTAATTTTCTACTACTACTTATATATGTTCATGCAATCTGTCTAAAGCCAATCGGTGAAAGTAATTTTCCAATGTCTTGGGCTGTTACCATGGAAACAAAGGTTAAAAAATCAAGTTTTCAGGAAATGTATGCTATTTTTCGCTGACCTCTTCACTTTAAAAGTAAATATCAAATAGTTGAATGCCATTAAAAAAACAGGGTTCTGTTCGTGTATACTTAATTATAATCAGCTGCACATAACCATACATTTTGTATGATATCTGTCACTTACGTAGTTGCCATAGCAACGCAAAGTATTGAGTTTATAAAAAATCGAGTAAATTGGTTGCTAGGCAACCAAATTAAAGGACATGGTTATTTGCTTCTTCTTTTATAGCATTTTAAGTAACACTAAGATTGTTCAGTAGAAGAAATGATATTAAGAGGTTAAATTATATCTATAATTAAAAATAAAAAGGCTTTGAATGAATGTGGGTATGTAAAAATTAATATAAACGCGGCCACGCATCTTCAAGTCCTTCCACGAAACGTCCAGTTACTATGGTAACTGATCAATCACAAACATATTGTTTATATTCCTGAATTGCTAAGATGTCATACTATTATTATGGTGAATTTTAATTAAATGCACACACAGGTTTTAAGACTATGAAGAAAGTCTCATTCTTTATTGGATGACCCTCGTATCAATTCTGTTATAAAGAATTTATTTTCAATAGAAATTGTATATCTGTTCCCAGAAGTTACTGTCGGTGTCATTAAGTGAATATTCTGTTATAAAGAGGGAATTTTAATGGAAACAATTCCGTTCCAAGCAATTTTAGATCGGATGTTGAATATTCTGTTATAACAAGTGACGTTATAAAGAGTTTTGACCGTATAGGAAATGCAATAGATGAAATTTTATTATCTAGAAGAGGGAAGTGATTTGATAAAACACTCTAATGCATTTGCTTTTATAAGATGTACTCAGACTTCCGTTAACAGAAATTCAGTCTAGTTTCACTTGGACATTAACATTGATTAACCAACCTCTGGTCAAGTGTGTTTTGTTCCACTGTGTTCTAAATATTACCTCCAAAACTAATTATTTGAGTTATAAATTAAACAAATAACCATTCCATGTTTTATGTTCTGCTTTGGCTTACTTGTATGTGACTTTTTCTTGTGTTTTTGGTGTCCTGGTCAGATGTGCTACTTGATTGTATCGATTCCTAACATCATGGTCTTGATGACGTTGTATTTTTTGAATGACGTCGCTTATGACGCTAAACCAAAACAAAATATAAAATTACGTCATAATCGCTAGTTTGAAGACAGAAACAATAGGTAAACTGATAAATATAATACCAGGCTCCCGTCTTTTGATATCAAGTTTACCAGGCTTGGCTTTGAGAGTGCATGTTGAATCGCTTGGCAAGCCTCGAGATGTCAACAAACATTCTCAAAGCATTGCCTGTAAACTTGATTTAAAAGACATTCACCAAGTATTCTCTATTGATCTGGCCCATAATATGTATCTCAAGCCATTTGTATCTTTATCTTCCTCTAAGCTTCTTCATTTTTCTTTACGTTTTATAGTTATACTCAATCTAAGATTTTGTACCTTCCTTAACCCAATTAAGTCGAATGAACGATCCCATCTATATCGATAGGACGAGTCTATTTCAAATTTTAGGGGTGTTGTGTTTATTTTTATTCTTCAAAGTAATAATAAAATAATCTGTTAGCAAACAGTGGAGATCCTGATCAGACACCGTGTTCGTTCTGCGGCGTCTGAACTGGATCTCTGCTGTTTGCCTATGTCCCACAAAAAAGACGCTAGGCATATAAGGGTTTATCAAACAAACCTGTTTTGTGAGAGAATAGGTTGTGTCCTTTCTTATTTGACATTCAATTTGTTCCGTGGGAGAGAAAATGTCTTTATTTCTTGACTTAATTTAGCCACTACATGGGATTTTGCTACCTCTCGCATTGTAGAGCATGGTAGCCAAGATGGCAAACCTGCTCAAATGCGAGAACTGGCCTTGTTTAACTGTTTACCTGCATGAAAACATTAATACAGAAAAATGCTCAGCCTAGAACTTATACTACAGGCTCCGCTGAATACCTAGGCTATGTAGTGGAGTGACTATGGCCAAAAAAGTGGCCTATTTCATAGAGTAGGTGGTGACCAAAGTACTACATTGAATGTTATATACCAAAATGTTTGTCATTCCCTGAAGTTTATGAATCTGCCATGATACAGTGGCCATTGTTGGTGCGATCTGAGAAATCTAAGATGGCGTCCAAGATGGCCGCCAGAAATAAATACAAGAGGTTGTGGTATATGAATCGTTGTACTGATTTCGTGTATCATAATTCATCAAATATGATATTTATTTTTGTAGTGTATGTTTGAGCTTTTTAATGATAAATTTAAATATGGTTTCAATTTCAAGGTCAAGGTCAAATTCAAGGTCAAATTCGAACAACAGTGAAAAAAGTGCTTATTTCATAACTTTCTTTTGCTATTGTATCAAAGTTAACTTAAATGGGAAGAAATTTTTAAAGCAAAGTAAACTAGAATGTATAGGCTTTAAATAAATTAAAAGAAAATTAAATGTTGCTGCATGTCCATGGAGATATTCAAGATGGCGTCTTTAGACCCCTTATCAAAATAATAGAAAAAACAGATCTATATTTTTTTTAATTTGATTTTTTCCCATTTTCATTTTAAATGTAGCCATTATAGTATTACTTAATCTTGATTCATCGAATTAATGATTTTTGTAGTGTATGTTTGATTTTTTTCGCGATACATTTACATATGGTTACAGTTTCAAGGTCGATGTCAAATTCAAGGTTAAATACAAAAACATAGTGAAAAATGCTAATTAAACATTTCTTTTTGGTTTTGTAACAAAGTTCACTTAAATGGGAAGAAGTGTTATATAGCAAAGTAAACTACAATGTTTATAATGCGTTTGCCAAAATAATTAGAAAATACTATTTGTCAACATTTTTTTTTCAATTTTATTTTTAATGTGGTCATTAAATATTTACTTGCTGAATTATATGTCAGCATATTTTTATAGCAACATTTCTGCAACAGGGCATATTGGAGCTGGTACTTTATGGTGATTTAGTTATAAAATCAAAACAATTGTTGGGTGACCCATTTAAAAAGACAATCAATTGTTATTAGTAAGTGTTGGTGGATATCATGCGACAGTCTGCATACCTGGTTGTAAAATTCAATCACAGTTTCTAGCTATGAATTCTTTTTTAATTGCATGATTGTTGGTCAGGCCTCAGAGACAGTGACGGAGCTTTCATGCCTAATGGTTGTCTTTGGCTGGGACCACCTTGGCTCAGATTTTCTTTAGTTCTGACTATCTGTGAGAGGTGAGCCAGTTTCTTTATTCTGTCATTGTCTATTAATTTGATTAGATTGTTTACCTGTGATAATTGCGTAAGTTAGGAAGCTAACAAATGTTGTGTTTTAATAATAACAGAATAAAAGGGCGAAGAGTTGACGCCAGTTAAATGCATTTTAGCCTCTCATTGTCTTAGATTGCTGTCCGTTTTAAGGTGTTTGTTCTGTTGTTTATAACTTTTGTGGCTCCCAATATTTGTGTGGATTCTGTATTTAGTCTTTGCTTTGTTATGCACTACTTAGTGTCCTTTCTAAATACTCAATCATCTTGATTAAGAAAAGACACCTAGTTGCTTAACTTCAATTGTCGTGCTGATGTCTTGTTACTGTTAGTGTTATGTGGTTTTCCTCACAATGCCATGGGTTGGACTGCAGTGTGGTGTGTCATTGTGTAAAACTATCAATTAGTAGTAAATATTGTTACCTAGTAAATCCAAAATGACGTCGCAAATTTATGAAAATGAAGACCTAGGTAGAAAGTTGTAAATGAAGCTGTAAAATCTAAATATGTGACTGTAGGAAACCAAAAGTACAAAATAATTGTATTTAATGAAGTGAAGCATTTAAATTCTGAAAATTAAGCCTCAAATTCAATTTTTAGGTTAATGTCAGAATTCTGTCATATGTGTGACAAAACCAGCAAGCTGAATGGCAAAGGGTCATCAAGCATGAAGAAGAACAATAACCTTTAGCCATGGGCACATCATTTATAATATTACGCAAATAATTATTTTATGATAATAAAATGAAATCAGTCAAATATGTTCTTAAAAGAGTTTCCTTTGGAAGCAAAGACTGCACTAATGAACTGAAACTAGAGTGTGCATATTTCCTAGGCCAGACTAGCTAGTTTCTGCCATTTAGGCTTCATCAGTGATTTGCCTAAACGTCGCCCTTAAATCATGTAAGTATCAAGTGTCTGTCTCAAATTTAATTACAAAATCAAATAGTTCATCACTTAATCTTAACATAAGGCCATTGTCAAGGTAAGTAAGTCAAACCAATCACACTATAATGCTATAAACAATGACAAACTCCATTGTTCTATTGAATTTGACCTGTAAAACGCTGCGACTTCTTTAAGTCTTGAATGAGCATGGTATGCATTTTATGATGTTTTGATGCATGCAATTAGTCATATATGAATCATGAGTTGTCATTTACTCTTTACAAATGTTGACTAAGTATTCTGATAACTAAATATCAACGGGTACATGTGCTGTTGTAGTGAATATATTGATGCTTATATCATGATCCCCCGCCACTGCTTCCCAATGCATTCAGAAATAGTAAATGAGTATGACCAGGAAATACCACTATCGCAAACTGCAGACACACCCATGACACTGGGAGGAAGAGCCACACAACAATCAAGAAACACTAGGAAGACAAACTAAGAAAAACAACCAGCTCTCTTCCACATCAAGATGATTGCAGAAGCGTGTGTGCACATCTATGCATTCAACAAACATATACAGATTTCACATATATCTGTGCAGTCGTAAACGAGGTCATTGTGAAACTCAGGCCGCATAACTAATTGGCTCCTGAGCTGGGGACCAGCAGATGAGAGTCACTTTCAAAGACATACACATGCTCAAATGGGTCTGCATAAAAAACAGCAACTGGTAAGTGCACCAAAACTTGTGTGCTTTTTACAAATTCAGTTACCTTTAATATGAACTTGGTATTATTGTTATGAAACGATAATGTGATGATCCTTTTGATTTTGTGAGGAAGTTTGAGACAGGCAGGTGGTACTAACATGTAAGTGCAAATCAGCTTTCGACTGCTGTGTATATCTATTTTCTTATAGATGGATATGTCCAAGGCTAAAGATCGTTTTTTAGCTTCGTATTGTATGACCCATTGGTACATTTCAGCTACATTTGACCATCTCAGTGCTTGCATTAGTGGAAGTCTGGGTGTCAGAGACTCTAAAATTTGGTCTGTGACTTCCAAAACTGGATGCTAGGAAGTCCGTGACTTCAATTTCGAAGGAAACCAAATTTATGATTTAGCTTGACTTCCAGATTGTGAACCTTGGAAGCTGCATGACTTCCTGATTTTGACAGTTAGTGCAAGCACTGTAATCAATGACTCAGTTCTATGACCTAGATAAATCCAGATATTTGTTCAGTATAATCAGTTTAGGATGTTCATCCATTGCATGGCAAAAGTACTTAATAGTCAAATGATTGGTCACACATTCATCTCACAATGAAAACCCATGACCCACTTCAAGAGGATACCCACTATCTTACAGGGGACACGAACCTGCCTCACATGGAGTTATGATTGGCCTCACTAGGGAGATGACAAGCATCATAAGTGAGCGTCTGGATAGGGCATAATGACTAGTGAATAATGGCCTTATTTTAATAATGAATAGTGAATAATGAGCCAAAAATTAATGAATATTGAATCATGAGGGCCTAAAAAATAATGAATAATCCTATTTTTTTAATGAATTGAAAGAAAAATTAATGAATAGTGAATTATCAGATTTCTTTGCCACTTCTTTACTTTTAATGAATAATTGGTCTTATTTTAATGAATAAACTCAGATTTTAATAAGATGAATAATTGGCTAAATTTTTAATGAATAGTGAATACCAGACCCCCCCCCCCCATCCAGACCCTGATAAGTCTATGGTCTTTGTCACAAATGAATGACCATCTTTACAAAGGGGGCATCTACCCTACTCGCAGAGGTCCACCACCCACTTAATTTGGGTCACAACTTACATTTGGACGTTATCAACCAAACTAGGAGGGAACACTTATAAGTGAAACACCACCCACCCATCAGGGAAGAGGCACAGTCTGTCTAAACTAGGACCACTATTGGCCTCACGGGATGTCTACTGCCAACCTCATAGGATTTTCACGACCCTATACCAGCCTCATTGGGACAATGACCTGATTCACCAGCGACTAAGACCTGGTTCATGGGGAACCTCCATTGACCAACATCACGAATGAGCATGTTCACTAACAGGGGTGCACGAGTCGCTTTGCATAAAGCTAGTTTAAGCCCTCCAGTCATTTCGTTCCGTGACCATTCCAAGGCAGTGCTTCTTTTGTTGATATATTTTTTTTTGTCTTTTCTGTCTGTGATGTCTGTTTCTTGCAGCCTTGTGGTCACCTGTTAGGAAAGGGCTGACCTCTTGGCTCTCTGTATGTGATGTTTCATTGTGCTTTCGTCACTTTCCAATATGGTGTCCTAGGTCAGGTGTGGAACTTGATTGTATCGATTCCTGGTTCCAGGTATCTTACTTTGCTAGAATTCATGACTCAACACACAGGAGTGGGCTTGAGCGCGAGCACAATCCATACAATAATCTGCTCAAAGAGGATGACCACAACATATCTCACAAATGAACAGCTGGCCTCACAGGTGGACTACAACACATCTCACAGGGAGACCATCATCCACCTCAAAAGTTGACTATGACATGACCCCAAAGAGGATGGTCACAACATATCTTAATGGGGATACAGCACACCGTATTTTAGGAAACGACTGATCACATATGTTTAGACAGGACTTGTCTTAAATGGGATGAGACCAGCTTTACTAAGGGCACATAGGTCTCCAGGACTACGCCCAACCTCACATGGGATCTGGGTCCGACACACATAGGATGAGCATGTACTAGCTCACAGAGGAGTCATAACTTTGTTTACAAGGAGCATGCTTCTTAGGGGTCATAACTTTGTTTACAAGGAGCATGGTTCTTCTAAAGGGGTTCACGACCAACCTTGCGAAAGCACTGGCCTTACAGAGAGACATGCTAGGATGACAAAAACTCAACAAATAGGGCACTTAAAAGGAAAATAACGACAAACACATCTGATTTTATCCCTGATAATTTATGTGCCATACAAGAAACCTGCCTTTATTGTCATAGTTGAACTTGACCCAAAGCAGAATGGAAAGGAAAAAAGAAACATGGATTTCATGTGCATGTATGCAAACGTCCCACTTTAGTTAAGTGCCAAAAGATGTCAGACTTTTTAAAAGCTAATACTTGTATGACATAATATTTGACAAATATCATAGAATTTGAGGCTCAATTTACAGGATTTAAATGCTGAAATATATAAAATACAGTTATTTATTTTCTACATTCATATATTTAGATTTTTCAGGATCATTTTCATTTTTCTTCATGGATCTACTTTTCTATCTATTTTGGACGCCATCTTGGATTTTCCAGGTAACAATAAAAAAGCATCATTTCTTGTTAGTTGTATAAACTTCATGGTGTCAGAAATATGCTGCTAAAATAATTTAGCAACTAATACTATAATGGCTACATTTGAAATGAAAATGAAAAAAATCATCTTTTTAATGGTAGATCTAATTTTCAATTATTTTGATAAGGGGTCTCAAGACGCCATCTTGAAAATCTCCATGGAAATGCAACAGAGTTTGAATTTTATTTATTTTGTTTAAAGCCTATACATTCTAGTTTACTTTGTTATATAACACTTCTTCCCATTTAAGTAAACTTTGGTACAATAGCAAAAGATAATAATGAAATTAGCCATTTTTTCGCTATTTTGCGTATTTGACCTTGAATTTGACCTTGACCTTGACATTGAAACCATATTTAAATGTATTATAAAAAATTAAAACATACACTACAAAAATAGATATCATTAATTTGATGAAATAATATACATCAAATCAGTACACCAATTCTTACACAACAACTCCTTGCATTCATTTCTGGCGGCCATCTTGGACGCCATCTTCGATTTCTCAGCCCGCACCAACAATGGCCACTGTATCTTGGCAGATTCATTAAATTCAGGGCATGACAAACATTTTGGTATATAACATTTAATGTAGTACTTTAGTCACCACCCCGCCTTCAACTGAGCTTTGAAAGTCACCCTACTAATGATTATAAGCTGGGTATCTGCGCATTTGAAAACAAAAATTTAAACGTAAAGAACTATCCAATTGAATCTATTTAGACTCTATCATGAGTGTGAAGATGGGATAGATTTGTTTCTATATTATTATCTTGCTCACCATTTCATATTGAACTTCTATATTAAAAACAAAACGTTTCCAGAACTACATACATACGATGTGACGTTACATTAAATGATGACGTCACTTTAACATCACCTCATTTAACTTCCTATGTCTTCAAAGTGCAGTTGTTTAATTATATTTGTCTTTCCCATGGGTTGGTACAGCTATCGCAAGGCATATGCGTCCAACAAAATCGTTAATACTATAGACAAACGTAGGTCGATAATCGCTAGAAACAGAGTTGGGTGACAAATGGCTATCGAAAACACTGTTTCTAGCGATGTTTGATCCACATTCGTCCATTGTTAAGAGCGTTCTTTATTGCAGCCTACCCAGTGTGGTTATGTGAAATTATTTCGCATGTGGGTAGAAAAAGCAGATATGGGTAGACACCGAGGAACCCCCGATCTTATATGCAAGAATAAATGTACCTTAAATGATTAGTTTAACCGAGTATTCTGGGTACAAGACTTTCAACATGTAAATTCCTGACCCTGAAGAAACTGTCTATTGTAGAGCGATGGTTCTGTTGTTGGCGATTCATTGTTGATTGTTACTTCTGTTGTGGGATTCCGTAATTTTCTATGTTTTGGTTTGTTTTGTTCTGCGTTGCATTACACCATTCCAGTTTTTCAATCGCCTTGATGTGGGAGAGAGAGCTGGTTGCTTTGCTTTATTGTCTTCCTGGTGTCTTGTGATTGTTGTGTGGCTCTTCCAAATGGTGCCATGGGTTTGTCTACTGTTTGTGATTGTAGTATGTCCTAATCATACTCACTCACTATTTTTACATTGACATTTTAAACGATCAGGATAAATATATATAGTGTTTAAGAATATTCTTAATAATGCAGGATTTTAGCTTTTTGATCAGACAGTTTATATTTTATGCATAGTTAAGTTTGGGGCCTGGTCATAATATCGTTCAAGCATTTCAGTATAAAGTTGTTGTTTGTTTACACTTTCACCACCAGAGAAATTGTCAGGTAAAAATGTTGAATAAATGTGTGCTATATAAGTCAGCTTTCACTACATATGGAACTGCAGAAACGCATTCAGTTATATCCTAATTAGAAAGCCATATGCACGGGAATTTTAAAAAAATATCATAAGCGTACGTGGAGGAAAAACAACTCGTCCTTAGGATCACGTTTTGGCATCATGAGTCTTGACAAGTGGTCATAAATAGTCATCATAAAGGAAGGAGTTTTCTATCCCATCTGCAAACAAAAAATGAATTCGGATTTGTGAAAGCAGCAAATACCTTATTCCAGAATGAAACAATAGTTAAATCTGCACATTTGTGGCAATGTTATTACAGTCAATACACTTGACTCGACTATTATTTTGAAAAGGCTAATGTCAAGATTTATCAACATGTGTTGCATGAATTGACTTATTATCATCAGTCGTGTGAGTTTATTTCAAATGTGAGTGGGGGCTAGTACATTTATATTTGTATTCACTTATAGTACATTTTGGATTAAAATTTCGATAAGCATACTTGTACATTGGGGTTCCTGATCAATACTGTGTTCTACTTCATCATGTCTGGGTGGGTATTTACTTTTGGTAGAGCAAAAACTAGCGAAAATTGACCGATAACCCCTCCCCATCAGTAAAATGGAAAATGATTGTGTGAATGATGTGACATGACGTTGAAGTTTCTTGGATCGCCGGAATTACTTTTGCAAAGAGGGGCAGTGATGTTAAAATTTGGCTAAAACTTCATTTTTAGAAGTGAAATCGCGAATTTCTGAAATCCATTTGCAGCAACAGATACATGACATCAGTAAAAAGTGACTGAAAATGATTATTGAGTCTTATATAAGTCCACTTTGGTTTTATAATGGTGTCAAAACCGGAATTTTAATGTCTTGGCTTTTGGGTGAAAATCGGTGTTTTCTGTAAATTTAAACACGATTCTTTCTAATCTGGCTGATAAAGTTTTAAAATTTAGGGCTGCTATTTAACTTGTTTCAAATTTGATGCTGAATTATTCAACTTACATATATCTCTGTCGTGTATACTTAAAAACCTCACCACAATACTTTCGTTTTGACCTCAAAATCCGGCATTTTGATATTCAAGTATATTGCATGTATTGCTGTTACTTGTATATCTGGACATTGCCATATTCAAAAAATGACGTACATCTAGTAAACATAATAAATGGAAACAGCATTTATGATGTTCTATAATATCATATCAAGTAATGACATAATAAAAAAGGACCAAGTGACCCTGGATTGCTCACCTGAGTTTTGTTTTAAACGTCTTATCTATACGCATCTATTGGAAACTGGCCACGCTCTTGATGACCTGCGTTGTGGTCCATGTTCGGTCCCAGAGTCATAATTGGAACATATTTAAATTTTGTCTACCAGCTGATGCTACATACTAAATACCAGGGCTCTAGGCCTGGTGGTTTCAGACAAAAATATGTTTTTATGTTTTCACCATATATAAGTCAATGTAAGAAAGAATGTATGACCAGGGAATTGCACTGTCACAAACTGCATACAAACCCACGGCACCGAGAGGAAGAGTGAAAGGACAAAAACAGCCTCACAAACTCTGTGATCTCCAGGACGATGTCATTTTGACCACAGTACCATAATTTTATAACAAACTTGGTAGAGTACCACTTGGTGATGCTACATATCAAATATCAAGCCTTTTAGTATCTGAAAAGAATGTGGTTTAATATGTTCTCTATATAAGCTAAATATAAAACCTTGATCCCCGAGGCGGCCTCATTTTCCGCCACAGGTCCATAATTTTCAACAAACTTAGCAAGTCTACTAGATGTTGCTACATGCCAAATATAGACTCTAGGTTCTGTGGTTTCAGACTAGACTATTTTAAGTGTTCCATATATAGCCTATGTAAAACACGTGACCCCAGGGTGGGGCCAGTTTTGGCACAAGGGCCATTATGTGAACAAACTTAGTAGAGGTATACTAGGTGATACTACATAGCAAATAGCAATGTTCCATGCCTTGTGGTGTCAGACAAGAAGATGTACCTAATTGATTCCTATAGTAAATGTGTGAGCTCGCAGACGGGTCCACTTAATAGTCCCTGTGCCCCTAATTGAATAAAACGGATAGAGGCGTACAAGGTGATGTTGCATACCAAATATCAAGGTACTAGGCATTGTCGTTTCAGACAAGAAAATTTAGTTTGTTTCCCCAATGTAAAATTTAAAGCAGAGGACAAAAACAAGAAATCGATACAGTCAAGTACCACAACTGACCCGAGACACCATATGGGAAAGTGACAAAAACAAGAAAACACCAAACACAAGAGAGCCAAGAGATCAGCCCTTTCCCAGCAGGTGATCACATGCCTATGTAAAAATATGCCACCTCCAGGAATGTGACATTTAAACCACGTGGCTATAATTTGAACAAACTCTGTGGAGGTCTACTAGGCACTGCTACATACCAACTATTAAGACCCTAGGCATTATGGTTCCAAACAAGAAGATTTTCATTTTGAAAACCTATTTTAGCCCATGTGACCTAGAAATGCAATGGACTTAACTATTTGAACAATTATTTAAGAGGGTCATATAAGAATCATTTCTGCAAAGTTTAGTTAAAATCTAGCTAGTAATTTAAGAGGAGACTGTGCCATCATAAACCATAGACAGCCAGTGTCCCAAACATGATCATCTATACATCTCTTCCAAAACAGAATGCATTACATGCCGTATATGCAGAGTTTAAAGGTCTACATTTTGGTTTATGAGTGGTCATCAGCAGATTAAATGCTAAGGGAAAGATTATTTCATGTCTAAGTGTATTTCAATATCTCACCGGACTAAGGTGGCTCCAAAAGGGGACTTACCGCCTATATAGGTTTACTACGATTAATGTAAATGTTTCATCAGAAAATAGCACCCTTTAAGAACCTCTTTATTACCCCATGCAGGGAATTTATAATCCACTATTTGGTCTGCCTCGCATAGAACCTAGGAGAGTCATAAACACATTTATGATTAGTACCACTTTGAGGGTGCAAAATGTAGGTTTTTAAGCAGTTTGACCTGGAACTTTGATATAAAGGTCATATCAGCAGTCAGAAGCTAATATTGACAAAAGAACACCTAAGAAAATCAGTGTGCAAAATATGAACAATCTACAACAAAACATGTTAGAGATATTGCTTTACAATCCATACAACTGGCTTCAAATCATTTTGAGAATTAAGGCTCAAATGTCATATTGGCAATTATTCTACAAAATATGAAGCATCTCTGTCAAAAACATGCCACTGTAAGACAGATTCTAATTAACCTTTGTTTTCAGGGCCATAGCGGTGATATGTAAAGTACTTTGTAATTTACACACCATAAGCAATAATTGTCCTAAGTATGAACACCCTTGGTCAAACAATGGAGGAGGAGTTGGCGTAACAAGCCATAAATGATTGTAATTATGTGACCTTGTCTTTTGACACCAATGGCAAAGCGGTGATAAGAAACCTATGTTGTATTCTACACCCTATAGACAATAATTGTGCCATATATGAACACCCTCGGTCGTAGAAATGAAAGAGAAGTTCATGTTATGAGTCGTATAACAGTTTTTGTCTTAATTTGACCTTGACATTGAACTCCAAGATTAAATTTATGGTTTGAAATACACACCAAATATGAACATCGAGGCATAAAGATAAATGTCAAGTTCTAATATAACACTTACATAGTTACTCTTCAAAACAGATTTAGGAGGACAATTGGGGTGAGGCACAAACTCCATGCTGCTACTAATACCCAAAGGCAAAACCTATATTTTTATTTATATGACGTACAAAAGACCATACTTGATTTAGAATGCGTTAAAATCGTATGCACTGACAATGTGTGTAAAATGAAGACAATGGATTAAAATAAATTAAATCATGGTACTAAATAATGATGTCAAAGTGATAAATCAGGTACTTCCATTCTGCATATATATGGGCCAGGATAAAGGGAAGGGTGCCCTATGATCGCGATAATCAAAATCAGGCTAATGCATTACATGTTTAGAGCATTTCCCGAAAATTTCTTCGAAACTGATAATTTTCGGATGTTAGAAACAACAAATGTTATCAGGTTTGGAATGTGACGTCAATAATTGCGTTAACCGTATGATGACGTCAGAGTGTTGGTCTATACTCGTTTTTTGATTATTGTATGCTCAGCATAAGAATCTGGGCCCGGCATTACAATGCCTCCTTAGAGTTAAGGAAGACTCAAGTTAAGTATTGATTTTTCAGGATGCGAAAAATAACGTTTAAAACTGATTAAAATCAAAATAGTTTTGATTTTTCTGAAGATTTCAATGATATCTTTGACCACAAATACCACATCGATCCAGGCAATTTATTTGGCATTTAATATAGCATGTTGAAATATCAAAACATAACTTAAGTCTTGCTTAACTTTAAGGAGGCATTGTAATTCCGGGTCCTGGCAAATATAAAGTTTTCTCATGTCTTATACATGTGATAATGGAAATGCAGATGAAGTTACATGAATTTATATCTTCTAGATCGTATTATAGGCATTCAAAATGACCCACTTGTAGGTGTTGTGATCTGAGAGTTCACATGGCAACAATCCTTATAGAAAGCTTTTAAAAAAAGTATAATCAGAAACTTTTATTATATTGATGGTATCAAAGTTTAAAAAGCATTTTCATGGAAATATAAAGGTATGTAATCTTATGTTATTTTAGGTAGTTTTCAAATGTCTCTTACGTAATAATTACTTGGATTCCTTAAGGTCCCTTTTGTCAGATCCGCGTTCTATGTATTACATTAAAATAGGCCTAACTGTTTTAATGCATAGCTAACATGGTTGAATAATACACCCATAATACTCTAAAAGTTTTAAAACTATTTGCATTTTTGCATTTCTTTACACCAAGCCCACTTTTGCTTATTTCAGATGCTAAATGAGGGTGCTCTTCTTCGAAGCCTAATAAAGAGCCACTGCCCCTGTTTTGAAAAGTAATTCTAGTGGTTTCATAATGTACAGTTATAAAACTTTCCATTGATATATCACAATCCTATTTTACAAGTAGGGAGAGGTTCCACTTCAACTGAGCGACTTATAATGTGCCAGATTTTATCTCGATGAATAGGAAATTTAGAGAAAACATTAAAAAAATATTCTTGCCAGAAAACAAAATGCCCCAAAGTTTTGATATTTGGTATGTGACATCACCTAGTGGTACTCTTCCGAGTTTGCTAAAATTGTAGTTATTTGGTCAAAATGGCCTCATCCTGGATGTCACAGAGTTTACATTGACTTATAAACTGAAAAATACAAAATCTCCTTGTTTAAAAACAATAGGTCTAGATCCCTGATATCACCCAGTGGATAGACCATATTTGAATTTGCTCCAAATAGAGCTCTGGGGACAAAAATGGCCCCACCAAGGGTTCACCAGAGCATGTCAGTTTTTAATAGATACATATAGATTAAAGGTTTTAAACAAAAACTCGGGTGAGCGATACAGGGTCACTTGGCCCTCTTTTAGTGCGTATTAATACTTGATATGATATCGCAGAACATGATAAATGCTGTTTCCATTTGATGCTTTTACTAAATGTACGCCATTTTTATAATTTGACAATGCCCTGATAGCTTTGAAACAGCAAAACATGCATTTCCCAAAATATACCTAAATATAAAAATGTCAGTTTTCGAGGCAAAAAAAGAAAATATTTTAGCAGGTTTTATAAGTAAACACGACAAGATATATGTAAATTGAATAAGGCAGCATCAGATTTAAAACAAGATAAATAAAAACTATAAATTTTAAAAACTTTACCTGTCCGGTTACAAAAAATTAGATTATTTTTTATAAAAATACTGATTTTCACCCAAAAATAAAGACATTTCATTTATGACTTTGACTTCATAATAAAGTCAGGTCAGGATTATATAAAACTCAATGATCATTTTTCAGTCTTTCTTCGCCGGTGTCGTGTATCTGTTGCTGCAAATGGATTTCAGAAATTCGCAATTTCACTTCTGAAAATGAAGTTTTTGCCAAATTTTAACATCATTGCCCCTCTTTGAAAAAGTAATTCCGGCGATCCAAGAAACTTCAACATCTTGCCATATCATTCATGCGATCGTTTTCCATTTTACAGATGGGGAGGGGTTCCGCCTTAAATAAGCGACTTTTTGCCAGTTTTTTGCTCTACCATTTCTTTTATATGGTTCACATATCCTAGTTATAGAGAATACTAGGTGAGTGTCTTTTGATATCAAGTTTACCTGGCAAGGCTTTGAGAACGCTTGTTGACATCGCGAGGCTTGCCGAGTGATTCAACATGCGTTCTGAAAGCTAAGCCGAGTAAACTTGATATCAAAAGCCACAAACCTGGTAATCTATTTATCAGTTTACCCATTTTTTAACTCTTCAAACTAGCGATAATGACGTAATTTTGAAATTGTGTGTTGATTCAGCGTCCATAGCGACGTCATTACAAAAGTGCAACGTCATCATGACCTGATAAAAGCACATGCCGTGAGATAAACAACGTTTATCAGACAACGTGCGACAATGCAGTTGATATGAGAGGTAACTGATAAAAAGAAATAATAGGATAATGGAAGTATACTGTTTGAATATTTATAGGTCCGCCAAACAGACCAGATGCTGTACAAGTCACAGAAGTGACAGATATGAGTATTTCACTAGTATGGGTGCCGGGATTTGATGGAGGAAGTGTTCAGACATTTGTTTTAGAACATGGATTTGAAGACGAATGGGTAGCTCAAGATGTAGAGAGTAGTGTTCTTCAGACAGCTACTATCCATACAACTATCACTGACCTGGTGCCTGAAACAAACTACTCTCTACGGGTCTATGCAAAAAACTTCTATGGAGTTTCAGAGTACTCTGATGTCTACAATGTAACGACACTTCAAAGTATGTATACTCTCTGATCAACACACGAGAGTGTGGTTCTAATTGCATTGGTGAGCAACGAAGGCTCAGACAAGTGTGCGCGCCAGAGACTTCGCAGCTCACATACGCAAATTATACATCATTTTTGCATAGATACAAAATGTATCTATTCGTATAGCTTTTTAAACCCATTGTCAAATGAACAAAAATCCATGTTCAATCAGGAGATTCACGAACTGTTTGAACATGGTTTTGAACTTGAAAATACTAAAAATGAGCCCTGCATTGTTTGCATGATGTAATATACGGAAAGCGATGCGGACCAAACTGATTAAATTTGATGCATACCAAAAATCGTTTTTATTATACTGACCCATAATTCAAGTGCATAGTGGGTTAGCTTTAAAGTTCCTTTGATATTTTTCTTTTGACCTCTCATCACAAAAAGCATAATTATTTGAAAAAACAGTGTTAGGGTTTTTCATGCAAACCAAACATCTATGTGTCTTGATCCAAATCTGAACTAAGGGTGAGGGTGGCGCGCCTTGAAACCTGTTGAAGCCCTCCAGTAAATTATATTTTTACTGACCTTTACAATGCGGTACTTCTTTTGTGGATCATTTGTGTTATTTAAGTCTTGTGTTTGTAATGCTTTTGTATCTGTTCATTGCTGCCTTGTGGTCACTTGAAGGGAAATGGCTGACCTCTTTGCTCCTGCTGGTGTGTTTATTGTATTTTTATTACTTTCCCATGTGGTATTCTGGGTCAGGTGCTGTACTTGATTGTAGTGTTTTCTGATCTTTGCTGTCTTTCTTATTTTGCTCCCAATTATCCTACAAGACCCAAAAGCTAATGATTGGAACCTTCATTTTACATGTTTGCCAGGAAAATACCATGATTTATTAAGCAAATAAAATCGGTTATTTTTTGCCTAGAAAGATTTATTACCTCTAGGGAAATAAATCCCTTTAGCTGGAACTCCTTTTTCCTGACCACAAGTGACCCAAGGCACCAATGAGATGAAACGCATGTCATATTCATTTTCGTTTGATTATTTACAATTTTTAAACAACCATGACACTTCCTGCACTTTTGACGTCACAAACAATAACAAATGACGTCAGTTACACATGCGATGACGCTGCATAACGTTCTTGTCTTCCAACACTAAAACTGGAGGATCGAGGGACAAAAACAAATTATTCTTAAAAAAACACAATAAATTTAGTACCAAAATGTTCGTTATGATCTAACTTAGAAAATCACTACCCACACTTTATGTTTTTGTTCACTTATAAAGAAGTTACAGACGTTTGAAGTTCTGAGGTGGAATCGAAGAAGAATATTTCCAAATGTCATCATCTCGCTAGGTTTGCCACATCGCATACCGTATTATTTCTGGATTTAAGCAAGAAGAGCAAGCAGAATACATGTAATATACAATTTATTGAATCATTCTATTTAAAATATGGGATTTATGAACTACGGGACCTGAAAAATTTATAAAAAGAAACTTTTGCTTGCGCACTCGTTTCTTTATCAGATTTTTCACCTCCCTCGGTTTATAAATCCCATATTTTAAATGGAAGGATTAATAAACTATATATATCCTGTATTTAAGGGTAGTAGAAAAATACAAAAGTGATTTTCAAGACCAATTGTAGCTTAATGCAATTCAAAAGTAATTCAATTGGAGCATTCTGCATTACTTTCGACCTCCATCAAGCTATTAATTGCCATCATATTTTAGGTGGCAGCTTAAGTAGGTTGGGTTTTACTGTATTTTGATTCAATTTACATAATTTTTAATGCAGATAGTTCTTCAAGTGGATGTCAGCGGCAAAGGCAACAAGCCGATTCACCTGCCTCGTCTGCTGTTTCCCTAGAAATAATCGTAGGTGGATCAATAGGAGCTTTCTTCATTGGACTGATTTTAGGTGTGACTGTCATAGTTGTATGTCATCAAAGGGGAGACAAACCTGAACATTTGAAAAGGTATTCTCTATTAATGTTCGAAAATGACGATTTGTATGGCTGTGTTTGTTATGGCCAGAGTCTTTCTGTATGATCTATTTTATATTCATACTCTTTTATTTCACACAGTTTCTTACATCTTCTGAATCCAAGTGTACTTAGTCCACGCTGTTACTTACTCACTGTGCAAAGTGTGACTAGTATTGTCGGTTCAAAGATAATTATATGAGAGTTGTTGCAACAAACAATATAAACTAATCAAAGTAATAGGTATTTTATACAGGTATATATCCTGCGCTCCTACCTGCATTATTGATGTATTCAGGAGATGATTAGTATAAGCATAAATGCTTGTTTCAAATCAAGTTGAATTTTTCTCTGTGTATCATGCTATTGTATACTTGTAATTGGATTTGAGTTAATAAAATATTGTTTACACTTATGATATATACCATTATTTACTTGTTTCCATTAAATATAGTTTAATCTTTTTACCGTGAATCCTTGAACGGACAAAACCTGTCAAACTGGTTTATAGTATTCCATTTAGTTGTATCTTAAAAACAAAGCCACGTGACGACATCCTTAAAATAAAATGTTGCTTAATTGTAAAACATGAATCATATTTTCTTTTCATATATTTTATATTGGCTCGAAACGAATCATGAGAATGATACGCCAGCCAAAATGGACCGCGTGCTTAGCTGGTTCCATCAGAATATTAAAGCCTTTGGACAAATGCAGTAAATACCACAATACTGTGTACTTGTTAATTTATATTGTTTTAATTTTAATGTAGTTCTCCAATTTATCCATTATTATTTCAGAACAGAGAATCAAAATAACCATTCAACTTACATGGATATTGAGAGACCAAGTACACGTGTAGACAGCCGAATGACAAATAATGTAACAAACTGAAAGAGCTGGATACTATTTTCGTTGTTTCCCTGCTGAGCCTGTTTATAAGCAAGCTAGTCAGGACACACACTGATTTGTTGTCTGTTTGTAAGCGCATACCAATAACTGGAACCATGCATATCCATTTTATAAACAATTTGGAGGAGATATATATGAAGATATGGGGACTCTAGACCAACAACTGTGGTTATGAATTATCAGGTCCTCTTGCAGGATTTTGTTCCTGGACTTAATCCCTGCCATAGGGCATGCTAATTCTGTACCATGTTTTTTGTCTAGGACCATAAAACGCAACTAGAGTGCATGAGGACTTTAATGACACATGAAGGCTGTGGATTTTGGACCACACGTTCTGTTTTAGAACCCCTAATTTTCATATTAATTAGGCATGTTGTAACATCGAGCTTATATGCATATGCGCACCAGTTCTGTGTCTGATAACTTATATTTTTATCAAGTGCTAGTATTGCTAGTCCCTAATGACTTGGTCTCCTAGCTTAGTGGTTATTATATCTTACTATGGAACCAGAGAACCAGGATCAATTTCTGGGTGGGCACAAATTTTACAATGTTTTTCAGCTCATTTATCATTTTAATGCTAAATTACTTCAAACTAGTAAAATAGAATTTTAACAGTGGCAAAAATCACTGTTTAACGTTTTATATTGTATAATGCTCCAACTCTGTGGGAGTTTGGTTATATTTGGTCCTCCTGAAAGATAATTAGTTAGATGTACCCTGATTTCTTTTTATTTTTTCCTCAAAGTAAAATGATAGTCCATGTCATAAAAGTAAGTAGTATTAAATATTTAAATAAGAATTTGGGTGAAGATAATATATATTTAGCTTAATATTTAGGACATGGGTTATTCTTTCATTGGTTCAGAAAATAGGTCAAATGTAGAAAGCTTCCATATAAGATTATGAAAAATTGAGCATGGTGACATATCCTTTTTATTTCATAAATAGTCAGTCAATGTATAAAACGAAATGTATCCAAAGTAAGTAAGGGTGCAAAGATCAGGAATCGATACAATCAAGTACCACACCTGACCCAGGATACCAATGGGAAAGTGACACACTCACAGCAGACACCACAAACGAGAGCCAAGAGGTCAGCCCTTTCCCAGCAGGTGACCACAAAGCACATATAAACAGACGCGCACAAGGACATAGCAAACACAAGACAGAACAAAAACATAAAAGATTCACAAAAGAAGTACCGCCTTGGAACGGTCAGTAAAATATTTTACTGGAGGGCTTAAACCGGTTAAACGGCGCCAACCTCACCCTTAATTCAGATGTGGATCAAGACACATAGATATTCGGTTTGCATGAAAGACCCCTAACTTATCAATGCATCATCTCCTAAAACAAATAAATCAATATATAACAAGGAGATAAAGCAAAGATAAGGACTCAACAGTAAATAAAACTGAATACAGGAGCAGAAGAAATCTAACAGGTAAACCCCGGTGGGCCCGACAAACAGCCAAAGTATCAGGCCCCTATCATCTCATCAATAGATAAGTCTTTAAGTCAGAACCATCATAGAGTCTGAAGTCAGACCCATCGGCATGCAATTAAAGAGGAAAGCAAAGTTGCCAACCGTGATTGGGTTGACTACCAAGCATGCAGTCTGTTGCAATACATTAATGTTATAGCCAATCCTTTTATAATGGGAAATTATTTTAATGAACTGCGCTAAAAAATTATTAGAACCAACAATCTTCTTCAATTTATACACCAAGTCACCATAGAAATCAGGTTCCGAAAGTCCTTGGCGCAAGAGAGGTTTAAGTCCAACTTGGAATTTAGAAATCAAATCATAGTATCGCCTATAAAATTTTGAAAAAGTTTTGCGAAGTTTATGATACCGATAGCCTTGATTAAGAAGTTTCTGAACTAACAATTTATTGTGAGTGTTGAAGTCAGCAACATAGCTAGATGCTCTAGCAAAACGAATGAGTTGAGAGATATAGACTCCATAGGATGTAGAACGAGGAACATCACCATCTAAAAATGGGAAATTGACAGTTTCAAAATCAAAGTCGTCACGTTTATCATAAATTTTGGTAGAAAAAATACCATTAGAAATTGACAAATGCAAGTCTAAAAATGCGGCTTCTGTACCAGAGGCATTGGCTTTATTCAGTTTCAGCTCTGAAGGGTATATTCGACTTACTATATTGTCAAAATAAACATTATTAATATTTAAAATATCGTCCAAATATCTGGAAGTAGTGTTAAACGCATCAATAACATCAGCCTGCTTATCATCAGAAAGAGACATCATAAAGTACCTCTCATAACAAAACAGGAATAAATCTGCAATGAGGGGAGCACAATTAGTGCCCATAGGAATCCCAATTACTTGTCTATAGAGCTTGGTGCCAAATCGAATAAAAATGTTGTCCAACAAAAAGGTCAACGCATCACATACATTTTGACACGACCATGCATGATACTTTTTAGTTTTTTCTGAAGTAAAAAACGCACTTCTGTCATTACATGCAAGGTAAGGAGAGCCTTCTCTCTTGAAGATTCTTTCGATAAGATCAATAAGTTTATCTTTAATTAAATTATGAGGTAAAGTAGTATAAAGAGTAAAAAAATCATAAGTAGACAAACTGGTCACATCAAAATCTCTAGCTATAAGTTTAGCTAAAATTTCACCTGAATTTTTAAAAGACCAAAATAAGTTTTTACTGAATCTCTCATATACCTTTTCACAATATTTGATTACATGTTTTTAACAGCTGTAAGACACAAGGTTAACAATCTAGAAAGTTCTGTTGTCGCACAAGAACTAGAATTAGCAATAAATTTTGCTTTATAGGATTTTTATAGAGTTTAGGTAACCAGTACAACATAGGAACTTTGTCTTGATTTTCTTTAGCTTTGACACCGAAATGTAGGGCTGTATGACAACAATGCCCATCGACAATAACCCTCTAACTTAAAGAAGGCTGCAGTTTATAGGCATTAGTGTCAACAAGCTCACGCTTAAGAGTATTAATATAATACAATCGTCATACAACTACAACATTGTTAGCAGCTTTATCTGCATGAACCAAAACATAGTTCATATGAAAATCCTGGATACCTCATTTAAGATGACGAAAAGAAGATTTAGGTTTAGGGGGCAAAAGATGTGTATTACGAGAGTAAAATGAAATACGAGTATCAATAATTTTAAAAATGTTATCTTCCATTCCTTCAAGGCATCAGGTTCAACATTTTCCCGTTTGCACCAACGATTACTAAAGTCATTTAAAGAAGCAGCGATCTCTCTACGACATTTAGAGAAATCAATATTAGAGGGAAATCTATATTTAGGACCTTAAGAAATGATATTGCTAACTCTAGCGTCAGGAATGACATTTAGATTACCTGTAATAACATGCCCTGCAGAGGGATATAAATAATTAGAATTTTTACAATCTCAGGAGGCAGGAGTATCGGAATCTATATCTAAATAATTTACAATTTTATTAAAGTTAAATATAGTAGACCTAATTGGTTTGTTATATTTATAACAAATGATAGGAGTTTCAGAATAATTAGGGTAATTTGGAATAGATGAAATTACTGAATTATCCTTGAAGATACGATGTAAATCAATAAACTCAATACCTTTGTTAATGAATGGAATTTTGATAAAATGTCGTTTATGGTTGACCTCAAAATCGATATAAGGACTAGGGAAATGTTGAACATAACACCTTGTAAGGAGTGCTGTTTTATATAATTTGTTTGCTCTATCGTAAAGTTTATTAGCCTCTAACTCTAAATTGCGTAAAACTGAGATAGGCAAGGGACTTAAAAATGAAAATAAGCCATGCAGACCATGATTAGTTAAAGCCAAAGAAAGATCCTTTAGAGAAGTATTTAAGCGTTTTTCAGTACAAATTTTGCGCTTAATGTTGCCATTTTTACGTTTACCATAAGATCTACTATTACGATTTTTTTACATTCCAAAACAGAAAAACAGAAATGTTGCCTTCATGGTATATATTATCATCAAAGCCTAAAGGGAGAGGTGATTGCAAAAGTTTAATCCATTTAAGCTCAGTTTCATGTCTCTTTATAATTTTAATCTAGTTGATGAATTTGGATCATATATATTTTTCTTCAACTGGCTGAATTACAATTTTACTAGGTGAATGACCATTACTTTTGAAATGGCGATTAAGAAATGTGTCAAATTTTTTAGGCTTTTTCATTTTACGAAAGTGCTCACGAAACCTAGTCTTGAGTGATCGGCCAGTTTGTCCAACTTATTGCATTCCACAGTTAGTTTCAGTTCAAGTTATAACATAAATGAGATCAGATGAAGTTCAGTCCAAATCATTATTATTAATTATGGAAAATTGCCTACCATTTACAGATGATGTAATGGTAGTTTTAGTACATAAATGTATGCAACAGACACACCTCTTGGCATTGCACTTAGAAACATTAGGATACATTCCGCGTCTTTTGAATGCATTAAATGGTTTAGTACACTTTCTGATAATAGGTGACCCAAGAGGAGATAACCTAATGGTAGGAAGCATATCCCGAAAATTGTTAACTGAACTAGAAATACGAACAGAGGACGCCGAATGTAAACTAATGGGAGATAAATGTAATTTTGTAATTTTTGTTCATGAACATTTTTCAAAGTGGAAAGTATTTAGTAGCATACAAGTATGTCCTTAATTAGGTTAAATACACTCAATGTAAGCCCTTGAGTACTGTGGTAATAGAAGTCCAGCCACATTTAATTTGTCAGCTTGTCTATGTGTGTGGTCATGGAGCCATTACTACATGTTGTGGACTAGGTCTTCAAAAGTTGTAGTGTATTCTACCAACCCAGCTATGATGCCCTCTTTAAAACTTACTTTTTGTAAAAGTATAAATAAAGATCAACCTAGCTCAGATGAATCCAGTTATTCAGGGTTACACAAACAAATTGCATATTAAAATTGAAGCGGAATTTACACTTGTATTAAGTATCTATATGTTGATCAGAAGAAGTTAAATTATAATTCTTAGGCATTGAATGCATTATTCAAGATTCATAGAGTTATGTCTTTGGATAGCAATTCTTGTTGATTAAACTTGACGTGTGCATAAGTTAATCTGCGCTTTTGGGTTTCGCATTCAACAAAATAGGTATTCATTCAATATATGACGTGGATCATTTGATAGAATACAATATGACGATTTAATCCTTCTCGTTATGGATACAGGTAAAACAATAATTTGTGCACAATGAAGACCCAGATGAAATGTCACATAGGTTGACATTTCATCGGTGTCTGCCCTTTTAGCTTGGATAAACAAACACCTGTTGTCAGCGACAGAAATATATCGTTTCATATAAACTTGATTGACAACCTCTTACAATAAGAAATGGATAATTCTATACTTATTTCATAAATATACTGTATACGGGATAATACACAAAAATTAACAGAGTTTAAGAAAAATTAGTAAGCGTATAAAATTGTCCAATGTAATACATGGCAAATGAAAGTAAACAAATACATGAGCCGCAACATGGAATATCCAACAATGTGGTATGTGCGATCAGCAAAGCCTCAGATCAGCATGCGCATAAGCGCAGTCTGATCAGAGCCTTTGCTTGTCGCTTGAATATTCTATGAACGTTAGGCTACTAACCATACAGGATTTGAAGTTTCTAAGTTTAACAGCAGGCTGCACAGTCTCGTCTGAGTTTATTTATGTCAAAATGCCACATTGTACGAAATCACATGTCGTGGCTCACATGTTAATGCAGAAACTGAAACGACTGAAACAAAAGACATGTTCATATTTCAAGTCTCATCTTTCTGATACTTAATACTTTGGTGACGAGTGACAAGGTAAGTTAATATGTTTTGATATACGTTATTTATCATTTGAGCCGCGGCATGTGATTTCCAACAATGTGGCACTTTGACAAGTGTAGACTCAGACGAGCCTGTGCAGCCTCAATTTGAGCTTAGAAACTCCATATGCTGTTCTGTCAGTAGCTTAACTTTCATGGAATATTCTAGCGACTAGCAAAGGCTCTGATCAGCCAGCTTTTGCTGGTCGCATATACCACATTGTTGGAAATCTCATGTCGCGGCTCATTTGTAAATTGACTTCATTAAATATTATCTGATAAAATGACCTATGCATTTGACGTCGCGTCAGGGAGTGATATAACACCATGCAGTTAACTCGATAAACGACTAGTGGTTAACAATTTGTGGTAAGGTCATGTACTGATGACCATACTAACATGTATGTTGAATACCTAACATGTTCCAGTGAGATAGATTTTGTATCTTGATGAGTGAAAAAGCACTAGTCAGATATGATTGTCGCAAAAACTACTTGAGTATCTTGATCAGTGACATATTTCACTTGACTTAGTTATGCTTTCCTGTCTGCCTTTATATAAACGCGAATTTTCGTTTGAATCACTTTAAAAACGTATATTATAGAGAATAATATTGTGATTCTATGATACGAAGATTCGGCTGAATGCGCACAAAGAACTCGCATTCAGACAAGCCATTGAGTCATATTTGTCCATATCATGCAAATATAATTCTCTATATCAAGTACAATATATGTATCAACTATGGTTACTGTGTCGGCTCCAATTAGCAGGATTCTGACTAGTTCATACTCCACAGACCATATTTGAGCCGTGACATGTAATTTCCAACAATGTGGTATTTTGACACGAATCGACTCAGACGAGCCTGTGCAGCCCCCTGTTAAGCTTAGAAACTCCAAATACTGCTCGGTCAGTAGCTTAACAGTCATAGAATATTCAGGCGACTAGCAAAGGCTCTGATCAGACTGCGCGTATGCACAGGCTGTTCTGAGCATTTGCTGGTCGCACATACCATATTGTTGGAAATCTCATATCGCGGCTCATTTGTCTTATCTCAAAAGTGGCCAGCATGTGCGATTTTGATAATTTATATTCTAGTAACGAAAGATGTGGCGAGCTTGTGAAAATGTGCTGCCTCACATAAACATCCACTGCACACTTAAACAAATCGTAGGCTTCTAGCACACCTAAATTACTATGCATGCGTGTTTTAAGAATGCAGTTTGTAATTTTCATCTGAAATAGGTACAAGTATTCAATGAGCAAACATAAAGCGTCTATGTTTTCTATTCTGAATCAAAAAGGAGTAACATGCAGATGATCACAGTTAATACTAAACTCTGAACTTAATATAATATTCAGCAATTGTGTAATGAGCCATCATACATTGAGGTCGTATATCAACTTGAACATTTCTTAAAGTACTTCAGAATGTGTTTCAAAAGCAGTGTTTTATTCAGTAAATCATTCCAAACAGAAGCCTCCACTTTCTTCTAATTTGCATTAAGGTTTATCAGACCCCCAGATAAGATTGCGTAACTGAAAATTATTTCCACATTTCTCAACCGAAACATATGTTGTGGGTACTCAAAAGAACCGTCTCAATGAGACGGTTCTTTTGAGCACCTAATACATATGTTTAAACTGATGGATAAGAAAATAATAGCAATTTTACGCTGAAATATTTTGCTTAACTGGCCCTATGGTTTATACATCAAACTCCTGTCCTTCCTCTTTCTTTTGGTCATCCTTATCATTTCCTTTATCCTGTAATTCTACCTCCGTATGCCAACTTCCCTCCCTGTGGATCTCCATTTCAACTAATTCTTCTATTTCCTCTTGGTCCTCGTTGACCAGTTTCGCGTATTCTGGTGAAATAAATTTGGCCTTACTCGCTTGATCTTTCTTATAAATAGCTGTAAAGTTGGCACCATGGTACTTCCTTGAAAGTTTAAGTTGACGGTATCTACGAATTTGCCATTTAATTGTCAGATACACGGAAGTCAGGAAAGCTAGAAGCACAACCAGTCCTAATATTGAAAGGAACACGATTTCAAATAAAGGAATTCTGCAGTAAAGTTCGTTTCCAGGAATTGTCAGTAAGTTCTTTCCTGTATGCGCACGTGGAGAATAACAGCTGAAAGAAAACAAATATATTGGTTTATTATTATCTGTGTCATTCTTGAGCTCATATCAGAGCAATTCAGGCTTCGTCGAGCCTGCGCTTCCGTGCAGTCCCACCAGAACCTCCATTGACCATACGCATAATAAAGAGACGTAAGTAAATGCTCACCATAGGCATCAGCTTAATATTATCAGCCAACTTTATCTGGTTGAAGAAAGCCTTTGATCTATTGTTAAATGTACTTCCTATTGTGTGTTGGGGTTTTGTGCATATCTTTGTTTTGTTATGCATTACTCTGTGTCGTGTCTAGTTTTGCAATCATCTTGAAGAGGAATAGAGGATAGTTGTTATGCTTTTATTGTCTTACGGATGTCTTGTTACTGTATATGTTCTGTGGCTCTTTCTCACGGTGCCTTGTGTTGGACTGCAGTGTTTGATTGTGGTATTTCCTGATCATACTCACTAACTTTTTCTAGTCATAAGCACAGCAAGGTCATTTCATTGCTCAATTATCACTTTATTATAACTACAAGATGGCATTAGGTGTCAGCATACTGTCAAATTTATCGTAAGCAAATCTTCATAACAAGTCGATCAAAAAGTCGTTATATGAAAATCCTGCTTTTCGGAGATTATAATTTACCTGGTCATATTTACGTTAAGTTATTGATGATTTAACAGGACTATGACTGTATGGCAAATATATTACCAAGACGATATTAGGCAATATCAAATGTGCCGATTCCCTTTGAATTGACGGACTAGCCTGAGAAATCTAATGGATTGAATTTATTGTTTTCCAAAAAGACCAGAAAAGATAGTTTTAACAATGACCTGCAATAACTGTTACACAATTAAAAATCATAGACTATTCTGTGGAATAACACGCACTATAAACTCTTGTTTTATAAAATAAAGCGTACTAGTATAAAGTTAGTATGTATATTTATCAGTATCCTCTAAAATTAACTGCATTGGTGCACGTTGCCTGACAAACGTTGTCTATCTCATGGCACGTGCCTTTATCAGGTCATGATGACGTTGCGCTTTTTGAAAGGCGTCGTTAATGACGATGAATCAATACAAAATCGAAAATAACGCCATAATTGCTAATTTGAAGAGTGAGACAATGGGTAAACTGATAAATAGAATAACAGGTTCACGTCTTTTTATATCAAGTTTACCTGGCTTGGCTTTGAGACTGCATAATGAATAGCTCGGCAAGCCTCGCAATGTCAACACGAGTTCTCAAAGCCGTGCCTGGTAAACTGAATATCAAAAGACACTCACCTAGTATTTTCAATATAAGGGTCATTATAGACGCACCATCATAACGACATACATGGCGTTTCGTTGAAGGTCCGATAGTGGCTTATCTTGTATGCTGGCTGTACATAAATGCAACAATTAAAACGTAAGTAGAGAAGAAGAGATGACCCACTTACGGGATAACAAAGTTCTTTTCTTTGAACTCCTCATAGTCTACAACCCATTTCATATGGCAGTCACAGTGGATTGGATTACGTTCTAGGTGGACTTCTTCAAGAGTATCCAGGCTCCAAAGAAAACTTTCATTAGTTAACCCTTTGATTTCATTGCTTCTAATAAAGAAACGCTCCAGAACATCTGTTCCCAACATATCCTCTCTTAACGACACTTGTCTTATTTGGTTGTCATCAAAGTAAACCTCCTTCAGCGAATTAAAAAATGGCATTTCATCTAGCACCTTGAGTTTATTGTGGCTTATAACAAGAGTTACCAGCGAGTGCAGCCCATTCAAAGAGGTACTGGTAAATGTTTCCAGTTCATTCCAGCTGAGATCGAGGTATACCAGTTCTCGCAACTGACTGATAGCCCCATCTTCCAGTCTATGTATACGACAGTGTGACAGCTCAAGGCGGCCCAGTCCAGGAACATCATAAAAAGAAAATGTGTATTTTTTCACCACTCGCAGAGGGTTCCAGTTTAGTTTTAAAGTCCTTAATTCATTTAATCCATAGAATATGCTTTCACCTATCCTTTTACCATCCAATTTATTGCCTGACATATACAGTGTGCGTAAATAAGGTAATATTTTAAACGCTTTTGGTTCAATTTTACTTATCTTGTTATTATCCATCAACAATGTTGATATATTGTTTTCAGCATTAAAGGCATTTTTGGGGAATGTTTTGATATGATTTCCAGAGAGCTCAACTACGAGGAAATTAGTTTTATTAGCTTGAAGGGTGATCTCCAGCGGTAAATGCGCAAGACCAATACTACTGCAATTGCATACGACTTCATTCGACGTGTCACACTTCTTAAGACTGTAGCCTACTGTTTCCCTTAATGTAAACATTGCAATGGCCATCATAGATACATGTAAATACGATAGAATGTGTAGTTTATCCATCTTAGCAGGATCTGAAAGAATAAAATATTTGGGCCAGCGCACGAGATTTGGTACGTATCGCCTATGCGCAAATGCTTTTCAAAATGCCAATGCTGACGTATCAAACACACCCATAAGTATTTCTTTTTACAAACCCATACTTAGTATATGCGAACAGCAAAAGCTCTGACGAGTCTGTGCGGATATTCAGTCTGAGCCTTTGCTGTTCGCTGATGAGATAAGTACCAACATCTCATGCGCTAGCCCTTCCGATTTTATTAACTGTATTTAAGAAGCCTTAGGTCGTCTCAAAAACGCATTCGGGAACGTCCGTGGCAATTCGAGAATCAGATCATGCCTCGGGTGTATATAAGGAACACTATGCGTAGTACTGAGTAACAAAAAAGCTCCATTTTGTTAGCCGGTACTGACGTATGGAAGATTAGTTCTTCAGCTAATATTAAAATCGATTATTCTGATTATCCTAAAAGTTTAATCAGTAGAATAAATGTCGTTATGTATTTTTCAATAAAATATCGCTATAGCTGCAATCATACTTGTAATTGCGTTAACATGGCTTCTGTGACGTCAGCGTCACATTAAATAACGTCAGCGTCACGTTATCAACCGCGTTATAAAATATGATCCTCGATGTACATCACTGGTCTGATTCTACTACATTTCGCGGAATTGGCCGAGACAGTTCCGATTGCTTAAAACGATGTGATTAGCTGGAGTTCCTTCGATTTATAATGGCATATGTTGTAACGCTGTAATACTAGCAAACGATAAACAAATTTTATATTCATGTATAAGTTTGTCAATTTGCTATCTAATACATTGCGTTTCGAATTAACATTCTACATTATTTACATTCTCTGTGCATTTACGGATGGGAAAACTTGGTATAACATTAACACAACAACACAGATTGATTCGAAATCGCATTCCATTGTCTCCTGCCCAATTGATTGCAGGTTGTCACCTTTTGACGTGACGTTGGTGATATTCAGAAGATCAAATGGTTTCTAGAATAGCCCTCAGGAAAGCCACCTTCCGCCATTCCGTTGATTGATAACTCTTTTAGGTCCAATGGAACTTTCGATAAAGCTATTGTACAATAAGACAATTGTGTACATGTATATGGGTTATAATTTCAAAAAAAATCTTTCTCTGAAGATCGATTTTCTCTTTGCATACAGTGCAGGCCCTGATGAAATACAGCATTATGCGGCATTTTATCTGGGTATTCAATGTTTGTCAAAGTATACTAACCGTTTAGGAGTACATGCGTCTGGTCGAAAAGGGTTTCGTATTTCTCGAAAACATGTAACTGAATACATTTTTGAAATCAAAACAAGTCGTAAATATTTATAAAATAACGTGTATCCAAGAGATTAGTTTTTTTTTTACATTACATGAAATTATTTCAATTTGTATTATTTTAACGACATAGGGTTCTTAAAGTATGTTTTGGCTGTTCATTTACTTTGCCTTCGATTTGATTCGATGCTCTACATTCCAGTTCATACTTTCTTCGCTAGTCTAGATGGGACATTTCCTGGGTTGAACCAGTACCGACACAGCACAGAGACTCCGCAATCGGAACTGCCTCGGCCAATTCCGCGAAATTCCGTGGAATCAGACCACGGATGTACATCGAGGATTACTTTGATAACGCGGGTGATAACGGGACGCAGACGTTATATAACGTGACGCTGACGTCACAGAAACCATATTAACACAAAAACAAGTGTGATTGCAGCAAAACAAAGGGCTTAAATGAAGTTTATGCTTTTTAAATAAAATATCGCTATAGCGATATTTTATTGAAAAATACATATTCGGATTATCAGAATAATCGATTTAACGAGCTGGTGACACATGATGCAGAACTTATTTTCCATACACCAGTTCCGGCTAACAAAATGGAGCTAAAGTTTTTGGTACATAGTACTACTCTTTTTCGATTTGTGGCGGACTTTCCCGAATGAGCACAGTACCTCAAGTGAGGAACCTCTCTTTTCTTACTCTGTGTCACTGCATTCCTCACATTTATTTTAATAATAAAATGAGCCATGACATGTGATTTCCAACAATTTGACATTTTGACAAGTGTAGACTCAGACGAGCCTGTGCAGCCTTCTTTTAAGGTAAGAAACTCCAAAGGGTGTTTAGTCAGTCGCTTAACAGTCATTGAATATTCAAGCGACTAGCAAAGGCTCTGATCAGACTACGCGTATGCACAGGCTGATCTGAGGCTTTGCTGGTCGCACATACCACATTGTTGGAAATCTCATGCCGCGGCTCATATGTAAATACATAGTAAACATACAAATGCATATCGTAATGATCAATTATTTTAGTATATACTGACGGACTTTAATTACGCAACACTAACTTCATCTTATATCTTCAAAAAGACTGTTGAATGAAAACTTTCTTTGCTTCGATAATGTCATCATGAGTTGGCTCCTTCAGCAAACAGTTTAGTTTTAGTTGTACAACTAAACTGGACGACGTTATTTGCTCCGTATGAATTTAGCCATTTAAACATTTCTTAAGTAGAGGAGATTTTAAGCTATTGAATGAAAGGGTACAACCAGATAAAGGGCATATACGCAAAAAGCTGTATACCAGACCTGTCAGTCAATATGAGACTGATTCCTCGATGACTAATGATACAAATTTGATGCTCCTAGTGTTTCTTGATTTAAAGAAGTAGGGAATCTTTCATTCATAGCATTTGGTCACATGAAACAGTTGATCCCTATCTCAAAAAGTTTACATTTTAAAGCATTAAGTTAATCTAAGCTGGACAAGTTTTCCATGCTTTACTTACAAATGAATGCTCTTTAACATACACTCAAAATTATTGTTCTGCCTTCTTTTTCGAGACATAAATTAAAGCTGTTATCCAATTATTGCGTTTTTAAAGTCCGCCAGTATAGTTACAACTTTGGAACAAAACAGTTCTTTTGTAAAGGGCTTTAAAGTTATGATAAATTTGTGAGTAAATCGCCACAGTTTACACATCGATGAAAACTAGAAATTTAAATTCCATTCCTCATAATTCCAACTTAAGAGCAAAACAGTACGGGCCGCGGTTTCGAGCCTCACCGGCGTCACTGTGTTGTCGTCCTTGAACAAGACGCATTGGACTGGTTCAACCCAGAAAGACCCGTCCCTGTTTAACTGAAAGATTGTTGATGGGACGTAAAGAATCAAATCAATCAAACAAACAAAACAAAATAGTACATTTGTAATGGGTTGTTGACAAAATTTCAAATTCAAAAGCCTACTTAAAGAAAATAGTTCGTAGCAGCTGTCCATGAAAGATAGGGCAGCACTCTTGAAAATTCTATCTGTTCAAAGCTTTGTTTTGCTAAATAATGATTAAAATGGTATTCTATTGGGATGGAATATGTGAGTATGAGCTCACAAACAACTCCATTTAGTTTGGTTTTATTGACCGTGTTTCACAGTTTTCTACTGGGGTTGAGGATGATTTTGCGCGTTCTAGCCCTACTACGTAATCGACGTAGTGGCTAAACCTTCTGTAATGTGACGGATACAGGGCATGCTGCTTTTATGAAATAACAGCATCTACACAACCGACTTGCATTATATTTAATGTTTACCATAAATTGAAGTGATTGTTGCGTTTCTTTATTTCTTAAGTTTAAAAGGGTATGTAAATGGCGTTTCGCTGGTCGGTCGATAGTAAGCCTAAGAACAGAAACAAAACATAATATTCTTATTCATATACGTTAGTAAAGAATCACAAAATTGAAATAATTGTACTTACCATATAAAGGTAGATTACAGGTATAAATGAAGCTTCGTCTTCATGTATCAAGTTTCGGTAAAAATGGGTTTACTAAAGTACGAAATACGATACATGCATCCATGTCACGCGACAAATTACTGTGTGTATGAATACGATCCCTTCGATGATGTGTGGATTATATACATGTAGATGAACGTTTCCTAAACGTTAAACAAATTTAACTTTTCATTATATTTGGTGGTAGCAATCGAACTGCATCGAATGTACATCGAGTATCTATTTTGACAACGCGCGAGATAACGTACATGTAACGCTGACAATATATAACGTGACGCTGACGTCACAGAAACCGTGTTACCACAATAACAACTGCGATTGCAACAAAACAAACGACTTAAATGAATTTTATGTTGTATTTTTTTCAATAAAATATCACTATAGCGATATTCTATTGAAAAAAAACATGACTTCAATTATTCCGTTTGATTAAACTTAACTGATAATCGATTTTAATAGAGCTGAACCCACACGTTACAGGACTAATTTTCCATACGCCAGTTCCGGCTAACAAAATGGAGCTTTTTGGTACATATTACTACGCGTAATGCTCCTTACATATAATATACCCGAGCCATGATTCGATTCTCGAACTGTGGCGGACTTTCCCGAATTTTGGTGGTAGTTGAAATGCCACTGGTCTTCGTGTATTATATCAACTGATTTTAAAGCTATGCTCTACTATAATGTATTGGCCCAGAAAATGACTCCAACAATAACAGGTAGAAAAGTTTACGATTATCATTCGAGAAATGTATGCCTCACATTGTTTTCGTTGGAATGTAAGTGCTAGTTTACACCACAAGGGATAGCAGCTCAGCTGTCACTTTTTATGGTGTAAACGTACACATATTTTACACTGCATGGTATTTAGGGTAAGTGGCGGATCCAGAGGATCCCTTTTTTTTAAACATCCTATGAAAATGAAATAACTTGGTCTCAGTGAGACCAAATTATTTCATTTTCATGGGATATTTAAGAAAAATGAATACAAATCAGCAAAACGAACCCCCACACACACACCTTTATAAAAAAGGAACACCTTTCCCAGAAATCCTTGCTCCGCTCCTGAGGGTGTATACCTGCATTGTTACAACACGATTTAAAATAATGTAATGATTATTTCATTTTGATCTTTTAATTTCATTTGGCGTTGTCAGTGTCGACGCAAAATGAAATAATCTGGAGTTTTTATTTCATTTAGCTTCAATTTCATACGATCGGGCAAATTATTATTTCATTTTGCGTTGATAGTAGGCATACTTTCGCTTTATTTCATTTTGCATAAATGGCATGAGGTCTGTTCTAAATGATACACATTGTTTGTGCTATGATATATGACGCCATTATATTTTCAATTGCTTTGATTTTTGATAAACATGGTTGAATTTAGAAATTTCGGATTTTTTTTCAAAATCAATCCTGGTGTTCGATTTCACATGTTTATCAATTCTTTAGCCAGTATTTTTGTGATTACAACGAAAACAAATTAGGAAATAAGGAAAAATGCTGGTAAGGACCAGATTATGAGAAACCCTGTATGAGTACATGTATATACGTACATGTAGTCAATATAAAGGTCTGGATCATTCTGCGCATTGTCTCCCTTTTTGCCCTAGGGACTATTTTTACTCAGGCCTTAAAGGGAATAAGGCCCTCTGGCAAATACAGAGATATTAGGCCGATATACCTGGTATTATGGCAGTGGTCATGTATAAACTCCAAAATTTGCTCTTAGACGTTCATAGACTTACATTAGAGCATTAGAACAAAATGCCAATAAAGGGCTATAACTTTCCACCTCCAAGAAAAGAAGAAAAAAATATGTCATGTCAATTTTCTATTTTATTCTATGAAATTTAAGATTCTAACCTTATTTTGTATGCTAATTTTGGTACTCAAATGCACTACGATAGTTTGAAAACTTTTCAATTCTGTGTAATATAGCAAAAGGCTCCACGGGTATGGAACATTTCATTTTCTAACGTTTAAACAGATTATGAATGTAAAAAAAATATGGGATATTAGGAGTTGGTAGGAATCGAACTCACAGCTTAGACATTCTAGAGGCTTTTGCAGGCTTTTAAAGAAAGTATATTTAACCCCTGAGCTATCTGGGCCTATTAATGTAAAGGATTAACATGCCTTTTAGTAAGTCATTTGTGTAGATTTATTGTTTACAGGGACTTCAGTCTTGATGATTTATTCATAATTTAGCAAAAGCAAAGCAATATAGCCATTTGGCCTAAAGAAATTTCACAATATTGAAGTTTCATGCTGCAGTTCATTTCTGTCTACAAATTAATAAAGCAAATATAGAAAAACTCTATATTCATTATGGCAATTAAAAACGCTATCGCCACTTATTAATTATTTCTGGCATACATAAATTTCACTTAATTCGAAAATCTCATTAAGTATTGTTGCTGTAGGCCACGCCTTACGAGCCTTTTCCCTATGGACGCTCGTCAACAAGCGGGTCCTTCGAGGGAGGATTCGCAAAACTATCGCCCTCTTTTTTTTCTTTTTTTTTCTCTGGGTAGTGACATATGCTACTTCAGAATTACTACTAGATAATACTGATAGTCAATGGGAGATGAGTAATTTGGGGGAGGGGACAAACCATCATTTCTCTTTTCTACATGTATAAACCAAAAGTGAAGCCACAATGTGGCTTTCGAACTATGATGTTTGCCCCTATCAATTTATTAGTATGCTTGATTGCTTGATAGAAACAGCAATGATAGAAAAACGTCGATGTATCGTTATTTCAGCGTCATTTCGCTGCATCGATGTCAATTTTGACTGGAATGAATATTGCTACTGCTGGGGAGTTTGGCACATACATTTTGTGAAAGGAAATTCCTATTTTAGTACCCACGAAAATAGTACCTTTCAACATTTCGAAATTAACCGTTTCTGTGCCCTCTATTCGGTAAATGAAAGCTCTATTGGATTTTAAACTTGCATAGGAATACGCATTGATGTATGTTTGTCACGTTGTTGATAGCAGCTTCTTCTTTGCGTGGACTATTTTGTCACAGTAAAAAGCGCCGACTATAGTCCGACCAGTTAAGAGAGACTGGGCGGTTCTTAGCAAAGACACACCCGTGGACATTTTCATTTAAGGACATATGCTACTAAATACTTCCCATATTGAAATATTTTCAATACTTTGCATACAGTTTATTTTATGCATGGGCTATCCATTTATGAAATAAAAAGGATATGTCACCGTGCTTATTTTTTCAGAATCACATATTGAAGTTTACAGCATTTGACAAATTTTCTAGAAATATAAAATAATAACACTAGTCCTAATTATCGAGCTAAAACGATTGTACTCTTCAGTCAGCTTCTTTCTTTTAACTTAAATGACTGCCCATGACCTCAAACTTTTAAGAAAATGTGCATGTTTACTTGTTATCCCATGCTGTGACAAGATACTGCATGATATATTTTGGCAATTCGTCGAAAAAATGGAATTTGTTTTTAGAATAAATCATGTATTAAAAAATCTGATATTGAAAATCTTGAAAAGTTATTTTTAATTCATGGATTATTATAATACCTTTTAGAAAAAAGAATAAAAATCTGGGGTCACCGAACTAATTCTCTTTCTAGAGGGCCAAATTTAACCCCACCCCCATAGGTTTCATGCGTAATTCAATATAAAAAGTTCGGGGATGACCATTTTGGTCGTTTTGATGATGCCATTTTACTAGTATAGGAAGTAATTTAGCATTAAAATGTTAAAAAAGGAAGAAAAAACACACTGAAAATATGGGCGTATCCGGGAATCGATCCTGGTCCTCTGGCTTTGTAGCCAGACACGCTAACCACTAGGCCACGAAGTCAGGTCGTGCGCCGCTCGAAAGAACCATACAAATAGTATAGACTCGGCCACTATCGTATTCGTAACCAGGGTTATTGTGTACGTCGTTTGATTTCGACTGAGCTACATTTATCTGTCTTTAGCGCTGAGACGATCAGTTCTGAAAAGATGTCAATAGATATTTCCAACACACATTAATTAGTTATTTTGTGAAGAAAATGTCGGAACACCGATATGACATAAGAATATCGGAAGCTGTGTTGATCCGAAACCGTTAAGGGTCGAAAGACAGGACCCAGACAACTTTCCCCGTTTGCAGACGCGGAAAAGGTGCGCATTGGAAATAGCCGCATATGTCTTTAAAAGTCGGTAAGAAAGAGTGTATTTATTCACCTGTGAAACGCTTTACAGCTGTATACCTGTATTGTACTTTTAAAGATAGATGAGAATCGATGTAAACAAACACAGGCAAGTTTACCTTGACTTTATGCGTGCAGGTAGTCTTAGTTTACAGTTATAGTTAACCTACCACAGACTATGGCATTAGTGTGTAGCAGTGAAAAATCATGCTTTACCTGTTTTTATGAAAAATAGAATAGCCTTATTACTATGCATCTTTGAAACAATAATATACCTGATGTAGTTTTGAGCCCATTGTGAGAAAAAGGCATCTCGAATTAATTTGGACAACAAGGGGACTGACTAGTCTAGATATATGCACTCTTACAATGTTTCGAAATTTTAACTATTCAAATTATAATGCTGAATAAGAAAATAAATAATGGTCCGCAATGAAAAATTAATACTATAAATTGGTAAGCACACAAGATGATGGTTCTTACTACATCTGCGTTCGGCGAAGGCTCCGACGAGCCTGCATGTATGCATGACCTCGCTAGGGCTTTGGCTTCTCTCATAAACAAAGTATGCAAATTGAAGAAGACTCCTTACAACTTTTAGACACACCAGAGCGAGTGATTACAATGTATAAGAGGCTTTTTCGGATATGCGATCAGACCAAATCTCATGTTTGTATGACCTTTTCTCATGATCCAGATACTTAACCCTTGTCCCGCTTAATTCTATTTGGTGATTTATTATTATTGTATCAGGCTTAAAAATCAAATCAGTTTTGCCATACAGACAGAATTTGAAGAAAATGGAAACCTACCCTCCCCAAAAACTTTCACAAGATATCCATCCCGGAAAATGAAATGCAGAATGTCCGCAGCAGCATACTAAAGATACACGTTTATCAGGCATGCTAACGTATAAAGTGCGTCACCCTTGTCGTCTGCGCTTCAGTTGGTTGCACGACTAAAAGGTACATAAGCTATTACACCCGATTTACTGTAGACTAGTCTTATTTGACAGTGTTTGACAGCGATTTGTCTGACACGCCCAGTCTCTATTAGCTGGACGCACTATACCATGGTAACGTACGACGCTGGTCAGATTCCCTTTTACTTTTGTGCATGTGAAGAAACCAAGGTCGTCCAGGCAGGTTTTTCCCCCTTTTCTCGAAGGTGGATAACAAATCTTCTCACTCACAGGAAGATAGAAATTCTAACATTATCTGGCAAGTCTGCGCGAATGTGCATGCTTGCTTGGTCTTTTGCTGCTCGGTTATGCGATAAGTACCTAAATCACATAACTGGTATAAAAATTTTGGCCTGAGCCTTCATCTATATATCTCATCTTTTTAGTACAATCAGCGAAGGTTCTGACAAGACTGCGCAGATGTGCAGCCTCGCCAGATCATTTGCTGCTCGCATATATATGTTTTTATGAACTGGTCTTAAAATTATAAAATTATAGCCTTTGCCTTCATCCTCATCCCTCAATTTTAGGGATTCACTGTTCTTATATGCGTTTAGTACCAAACGTTCTTGAACTGGCGTATTAAATTTGGCATCAGCCTTCATCTTCGTCCCTTCTTTTTAGGGATTGGCTGTACACATGATTGCGATTAGTACCAAACTGTCTTGAACTAATCTATAAAATTTGGCCCGTGTCTTCATCTACATCTCATCTTTTTATGGATTCGCTGCTAAAAACGTGATTAGTACCAAACTGTCTTGAACTAGCCTATAAAAAATGTCATCAGCCTTCATCTACACCCCTTTATTTAATAGATTCGTTGTTAGCCTATGTGATTGGTCCCAAACTTTCATGAACTAGTGTGTAAATTTTGGCACATCCCATAATTTAAAAGCAATAAGCGAAGGCTCTGGCGACACTGCGATAAAGTGCAGCCTCGCAAGACCATTCACTGCTCCCTTTTATGATATGTTTCATAAAATTGCCCTAAAAACTGGACATGAGCCTTCATTTAAATCACTTCTTTTTAGGGATTCTCTGTTCGCATTTGTGATTAGTACCAAACGTTCTTAAACTGGCCTATGAAATTTGGCCTAAGCCTTCATCTACATCTTTTTTTATAGTGTTATTTGCAAAGGCTCTGGTGAGACTGTGCAAATGTATTGTCTCGCCTGATCCTTCGCTGCTCCCATAAGCCACTTACACCAAACTCTCTTGAATTGACCTATAAATATGACCGATCCTTCATCTACATCGCATCTTTTTAGTGCGATTTTCAAAAGCTCTGGCGAGACTGTGCAAATGTGCGGTCTTGTCTGATCCTTTTCAGCTCGATTAAGTGTTAAGTATCTAACTTTGATGAACTGATCCATTAAATCGTAAGCGAGTATGATCAGGAAGTATCACAATTACATACAACAGACCAATCCATGGCACCGTGAGGAACAGCCACAGAACACTAATAGTAGAAAGAGAGTAAAGTTAGGCACTATGCTTTCTCTTTCTCGTCGTTATGATTGCAAAACGAGAAAGAACACTAAGTAATGTATAGCAAAACGAGGACCAAACACTGAGCCCCTACAAACCAATGGGAGGAAGATTAAAGAATGAATCAACAATAACAGAACCACTGCCTTAGAAGGAACAAAGTTGGGCCTTAAACTTTATCTCCTTCGCTTCTTTATTTTTTAGTTCAGACAACAAAGGCTGTGATTATACACTGCGAATGTGTAGGCTTATCTGGGCACTCTCTGCTTGCATATGCGATAATACAAAACTCTCATGAACTGGCCCTTAAAGTTTGGCCTGAGCCATTAACTACATATCTTTTGGGGGCGTGTGATAAGTTTAGCGACTACTGACAACAGATGCAATCAGCTTGGACCCAGATCAGGAACATCAGAAAAAATGATTTTGAAAAAAGCCAGCAGACGCAAAAAAAAACATAAAAAGGGGTTACAAATGTAAAGTAGGGTTTAACGCACAAGTGATAAGTGCGATTTTACGGCGAGCAATCAAGTGCTCTGGCGTGATGGCTAACCTGCTCAGGATCACATTGGCCTTATTTGGTCACTCATGCAATAAGTACTAAATTCTCATGTGCGGGTGTGTTACTGTTGTGTAACATGTGAAAACTGAAATGTGTTTAGCCATCTGCGCATTTTCACAAGCGCTTAGTAGACATGATTTTGCAATTCCAAAGGTTATTAAAAATAGAATATAATTGTTTCCATATGTAATATATCGAAATAAAAATGTAAAAAATGTAAAAAAAAAATATGTGATATCAGGAGTTGGTGGGATTCGAACTCACAGCTTAGACATTCTAGAGCTGCAGTTCTTTGCAGGCTTTGGAGAAAGTCTATTTAACCCCTGAGCTATCTGGGCTTATTAATGAAAAGGATTAACATGCCTTTTAGTAAGTCATTTGTGTAGATTTATTGTTTACAGGGACATCACTCTTGATGTTTAATCCATAATTTAGCAAAAACAAAGAAATTACCATTTGGCCCAAATAAATTTTACAATATTGAAGTTTCATGCTGTATTTCATTTCTGTCCACAAATTAATAAAGCAAATATAATAGAACGCTATATTCATTATGCCAATTACAAACACTATCGACACTTATTTAATATTTCTGGCATATATTAATTTCACTAAATTCGAAAATCTCATTAAGTATTGTTGCTGTAGGCCACGCCTTACGAGCCTTTTCCCTATGAAGGCTCGTCAACAAGGCTCGTCAACAAGCGGGTCCTCCGAGGGAGGATTCGCAAAGATAGCGCCCTTGTTTTTTTTATTACGTTTTTTTTCTTTTTTTTTCTCTGGGTCCTTATTTTTCATCTTTTTTGGGGGGGATGGAGCGTCCTTTTTTATGGGGGGACTGGGGGGATAGTGGTCTTTCCTAGGTGGTTAAATGTGCCACTTCAGAATTACTACTAGATAATACTGGTAGTCAATGGGAGATGAGTAACTTAGGGGAGGGGACAAACCATCATTACTCTTTTCTACATGAATATACCAAAAGTAAAGCCACAATGTGGCTTTCAAAGTATGATGTTTGCCCCTATCAGATTATTAGTTTTGCTTGATTGCTTGATAGAAACAGCAATGATGGAAGAACGTGGATGTATCGTTATTTCCGCGTCATTTCGCTGCATCGATGTCAATTTTGACTAGAATGAATATTGCTACTGCTGGGGAGTTCGGCACATACATTTTGTGAAAAGACATTCCTGTTTTAGTAGCCCACGAAAATAGTACCTTTCAACATTTTGAAATTCACCGTTTCTGTGCCCTCTATTCGGTAAATGAGCGCTCTATTGGATTTTAAACTTGCATAGCACTATGCATTGATGCATGTTTGTCATGTTGTTGAAAGCAGCTTCTTCTTTGTGTGGACTATTTTGTCACAGTAAATAGCGCCGACTACCATGGTAATGTATGATGCTGGTCTGATTTCCTTTTACTTTTGTGCATGTGAAGTAACCAAAATCGTCAAGGCAGGTTTTTCCTACTTTTCTCGAAGGTGGATAACAAATCTTCTCACTCACAGGAAGATAGAAATTCAAACATTATCTGGCAAGACTGCGCGAATGTGCATGCTTGCCTGGTCTTTTGTTGCTCGATTATGCGATAAGTACCTTAATCACATAACTCGTATAAACCATTTGGTCTGAGCCTTCATCTATATCCCATCTTTTTAGTGCAATCAGCGAAGGTTCTGGCGAGACCGCGCAAAAGTGCTTCCTTGCCAGATGATTCGCTGCTCGCATATATGATATTTGTTATGAACTAGTCTTAAAATTTTAGCCTGATCCTTCATCCTCATCCCTCCATTTTAGGGATTCACTGTTTGCATGAGCGTTTAGTACCAAACGTTCTTGAACTGGCGTATTGAATTTGGCATCAGCCTTCATCTACATCCCTTCTTTTGAGGGATTGGCTGTACGCATGATTGCGATTAGTACCAAACTGTCTTGAACTAGTCTATAAAATTTGGCCTGTGTCTTCATCTACATCTCTTATTTTTAGGAATTCGCAGCTCTCAAATGCGATTAGTAGCAAACTGTCCTGAACTAGCCTATAAAAATTGGCATAAGCCTTCATCTACATCCCTTTATTGAAGAGATTCGTTGTTAGCCGATGCAATTAGTAACAAACTTTCTTGAACTAGTGTGTAAAATTTGGCACATCACATCATTTAAGTGCAATAAGCGAAGGCTCTGGCGACACTGCGCTAAAGTGCAGCCCCGCGGGATCATTCACTGCTCCCTTTTATGACATGTTTATGAAATTGCCCTGAAATTGGGCATGAACCTTCATCTTAATCTCTTCTTTTTATAGATTCTCTGTTCGCATATGCGATTAGCACCAAACGTTCTTGAACTGGCCTATGCAATTTGGCCTAAGCCTTCATCTACTTCGTTTTTTTATAGTGTGATTGGCAAAGGCTCTGGCGAGACTGTGAATGTACTGTCTCGCCTTCTCCCTCGCTGCTCGCATCAGCCACTAATACCAAACTTTCTTGAACTGGCCTATGGAATTTGGCCGAGCCTTCATCTACATCCCATCTTTTAGTGCGATTTTCAAAGGTTCTGGCGAGACTGCGCAAATGTGGGGTCTTTTCTGATCCTTTTCAGCTCGATTAAATGATAAGTATCAAACTCTGATGAATTGACCCATTGAAACGTAAGCGAGTATGATCAGGAAGTATCACAATTTTATACTTGAGACCAATCAATGGCACCGTGAGGAACAGCCACAGAAAACTAATCGTAGAAAGACAGTAAAGTTAGGCAATATGCTTTCTCTTCCTTGTCGAGGTGATTGCAAAACGAGAAAGAACACTAAGTAATACATAGAAAAACGAGGACCAAACACTGACCCCCAACAAAACCAATGGGAGGAAGATTAAAGAATGAATCAACAATAACAGAACCGCCGCCTTAGAAGGAACAAAGTTGGGCCTGAAACTTCATCTACATCGCTTCTTTATTTTTTTAGTTCGGACAACAAACGCTGTGATTATACTCTGCGAATGTGTAGGCTCATCTGGGCATTCGCTGCTTGCATATGCGATAATACAAAACTCTCATAAATTGGCCCTTAAAGTTTGGCCTGAGCCATTAACTACATAATTTTTGGGGGCATGTGACAAGTTTAGCGACTACTTATAACAGATGCAACCAGTTTTGAAACAGATCAGGATCATCAGAAAAAATAACTTTGAAAAAAGCCAGCAGACGCCAAAAACGTAAAAAAGGGGTTACAAATGTAAGTTAGGGATTAACCCGCAAGCGATAAGTGCGATTTTACGGCGAGCAATCAAATGCTCTGGCATGATGGCAAACCTGCTCAGGATCACATTGGCCTAATTTGGTCACTCATGCAATAATTATTTAATTATCATGTGCAGATGTGTTACTGATGTGTAACATGTAAAAACTCAAAGAGTTTAGTCATCCGCGCATTTTCACAAGCCCTTAGTAGACCTGATTTGCAATTCCAAAGGTTATTCAAAAAATAGGATATAATTGTTTCCATAAGCTATCTATTGAAATAATAATGTAAAAATGTAAAAAAAATATGGGATATCAGGAGTTGGTCGGATTTGAACTCACAGCTTAGACATTCTTGAGATGCAGTTCTTTGCAGGCTTTGGAGAAAGTCTATTTAACCCCTGAGCTGTCTGGGCCTATTATAGTAAATGATTAACATGCCTTTTAGTAAGTCATTTGTGTAGATTTATTGTTTAGAGGGACATCACTCTTGAAGTTTAATTCATAATTTAGCAAAAACTAAGCAATATAGCCATTTGGCCCAAAGAAATTTCACAATATTGAAGTTTCATGCTGTATTTCATTTCTGTCTACAAATTCATAAAGCAAATATAATAGAACGCTATATTCATTATGCCAATTACAAACACTATCGCCACTTATTTAATATTTCTGGCATACATAAATTTCACTAAATTCGAAAATCTCAATAAGTATTGTTGCTGTTGGCCACGCCTTACGAGCCTTTTCACTATGAAGGCTCGTCAACAAGCGGGTCCTTCGAGGGAGGATTCGCAAAGATAGCACCCTCTTTTTTTTTTTTTTCCTTTTTTTTTCTTTTTTTTTTCTCTTGGTCCCTATTTTTTTTAGGGGGGGGGGGGGTGGGGTGTCATTTTTTGTTGGGGGTGGAAGGGGAATAGTGGTACGTCCTGGGTGATTCTATGTGCCTCTTCAGAATTACTACTAGATAATACTGGTAGTCAATGGGAGATGATAAATCTGGAGGAGGGGACAAACCATCAATACTCTTTTCTACATGTATATACCAAAAGTGAAGCCACAATGTGGCTTTCAATTTTTGATGTTTGGCTCTATCAAACTATTAGTATTGCTTGATTGCTTGATAGAAACAGCAATGATGAAAGAACGTCGATGTATCGTTATTTCAGCATCATTTCGCTGCATCGATGTCAACTTTGACTGGAATGAATATTGCTACTGCTGGGGAGTTTGGCACATATATTTTGTCAAAGGAAATTCCTATTTTAGTAGCCCACGAAAATAATACCTTTCAACATTTTGAAATTCACCGTTTCTGTGCTCTCTATTGGGTAAATGAGCGCTCTATTGGATTTTAAACTTGCATAGGACTATGCATTGATGCATGTTTGTCATGTTGTTGAAAGTAGCTTCTTCTTTGTGTGGACTATTTTGTCACAGTAAATAGCGCCGACTACCATGGTAACGTATGACGCTGGTCTGATTTCCTTTTACTTTTGTGCATGTGAAGAAACCAAGGACGTCAAGGCAGGGTTTTCCCACTTTTCTCGAAGGTGGGTAACAAATCTTCTCACTCACAGGAAGATAGAAATTCAAACATTATCTGGCAAGACTGTGCGAATGTGCATGCTTGCCTGGTCTTTTGTTGCTCGATTATGCGATAAGTACCTAAATCACATAACTGCTTTAATCAATTGAGCCTTCATCTATATTCCATCTTTTAAGTGCAATCAGCGAAGATTCTGGCGAGACCACACAAATGTGCAGCCTCGCCAGATCATTCGCTGCTACCATATGTGATATTTTTCATGAACAGACCCTAAAATTATAGCCTGAGCCTTCATCCACATCCCTTCTGTTTTAGGGATTCGCTGTTCGCATATGCGATACGTATCAAACGTCCTTGAACTGGCCTATAAAATTTGGCCTAAGCCTTCATCTACATCCCTTCTTTTTAGTGTGATTTCCAAAGGCTCTGTTGAGGCTTCGCGGATTGCGGGCTTGCCTAATCATTCCCTGCTTGAATATGCGAAAAGTACCTGAATCACATAACTGGTATAAAAAAAATTGGCCTGAACCTTCATCTATATACCTCTTTTCTAATGCAATCAGCTAAGGCTCTGACGAGACTGCGAATATGCATACTTGACTGGTCTTTCGCAGCTCCTATATGTTATAAGTACCTATATCATATGAAATTATATAAAAAAAAGTTGGCCTGATCCTTATTTACATCCTTTCTTTTTAGTGCAATCAGCGAAGGTTCTGGCGAGACTGGGCAAATGTGCAGCCTCGCCAGATCATTCGCTGCTTGCATATATGATATATTTTATGAACTGGTATTAAATTTTTAGCCTGAGCTTTCATCCTCATCCCTCCATTTTTAGGGATTCACTGTTCGCATGTGCGTTCAGTACCAAACGTACTTTCTTTTCTCTGGGTCCTTTTTTAATTTTTTTTTTTTGGGGGGGGGGGCGTCCTTTCTTTTGTTGGGGGACTGGGGGGATTGTGATACTTCCTGTGTGGTTAAATGTGCCACTTCAGAATTACTACTAGATAATACGGGTAGTCAATGGGAGATGAGTAATTTGGGGGAGGGGACAAACCATCATTACTCTTTTCCACATGTATATACCAAAAGTGAAGCCACAATGTGGCTTTCGAACTTTGATGTTTGCCCATTTCAAATTACTAGTATTGCTTGATTGCGTGATAGAAACATCAATGATTGAAGAATTCGATGCGTAGTTGTCAATTTTGACTGGAATGAATATTGCTACTACTGGGGAGTTCGGCACATATATTTTGTGAAAGGAAATTCGTTTTAGTATCCACGAAAATAGTATCTTTCAACATTTTTATGTTCACCGTTTCTGTGCCTTCTATTCTGTAAATGAGCGCTCCATTGGATTTTAAACTTCCATAGGACTAGGCATTGATGCATGTTTGCCATGTTGTTGAAAGCAGCGTCTTCTTTGTGTGGACTTCACTACCGCCCGCTTATTTGTCCTGCGAATTCGCGTTTTATGTGCGTTTCCAACGCGTTGTACGTGCGTTGAGTTTAAATTGCGTATGAAACGCAAATCAACGTATTTCGAAACTCATGAATATTCATTAGCAGCCCTCCAACGCTTTTCAACGATCAAATATACGTTTCTTCCTTTAGCCAATCAAAGCGTTTTGTTACAACGCAGTGATGCGTAAACCAATCAAAATTTAGTTGACCTTGCTCAATGTTTACATTGTTATTGCTTAACTTCGCTTTGATTTTTTCTGATAAGACTTGTCTTGCAAATCTCAGTTCCCGTTTCCTTTGAGCTTTTAAAGCCCAGATTGAATTAAATATCTCACTCCATTCTTTTATCAATATTTTGAGCCGACTATCACAACTTTTCAGCGGAGAAATGAATGGAGTTATAAATGGAGGCCAAAAAATGATTATATAACAGTAAAATCACATCGATCATCATCATCAGATATAGACCTATAATTAGTCTCTTTTAGTGCCCAATGTAAAATATTTTTCTTAAAACAACGACATGAAGCGAATGAATTATAAACATGTTGCACTGCATTCAACTTTGTTCCTGGAGATTCGCATCCAACAATTTCAAACTTTGAGATAGGGTCGACTGAGATAATTAGATGCCAACTCTCCTTGTTGAGTAAAATAATCGAACTCACTTGTTGACATTCTAACTATATAGATCTCTCTAAAAAGGAAATAAGAAGGCACTCCTAAGCAAAAGCAATTGCATGTGCCAAGGCTTCACCTTATCAGTCATAAAATAAAAGTAGAACAGTATTACCAGTTCCGCCCCTCTGACCTGCTGATGAAGTAGAAACTGACACCCCTTAAACAGCTTGCACCCTGCCCAGTAGTTCCCAGGAGGTAGGTTCTGTGCCCGACTAAACAGCCTGCACCCCTGGCCCAACAGTGCCCTGGAGTTAGGTTCTGACACCGCTTAAACAGCCTGCACCACTGCCCAACAGTGCTGGGGAGGTAGGATCTGACTTCGCTTAAACAGCCTGCATCCATGGCCTACAGTGCTCACGAGGTAGTTTCTGACACCACTTAAACAGCCTGCACCCCAGTCCCACAGTGCCCTGGAGATAATTTCCGATACCACTTAATCAGCCTGCACCCCTGCAACACAGTGCCTGGCAGGTAGGTTCCGACACAGCTTAAACAGCTAGCCTGCATCCCTGCAACACTGTGCCAGCAAGTAACTTCCAACACCGCTTAAACAGCCTGTACCCCTGCAACACAGTGCCAGGCAGGTTGGTTCTGACACAACTTAAACAGCCTGCACCAATGCAACACAGTGCCCACCAGGTAGGTTCCGACACAACTTAAACAGCCTGCACCCCTGCAACACAGTGCCGACACGGTAGGATCTGACACTGCTTAAACAGCCTGAACCCCTGCAATACAGTGCCAGGCAGGTGGGTTCAGACACCGCTTTAACAGCCTGCAACCCTGCAATACAGTGCCTGGCAGGTAGGTTCCAACTCCCCTTAAACAACCTGCACCCCTGCAACACAGTGCCCAGCAGGTAGGTTCCGACACCGCTTAAACAGCCTGCACCCCTGCAACACAGTGCCCAGCAGGTAGGTTCGGACACCCCTTAAACAGCCTGTAACCCTGCAACACAAGGCCCAGCAGGTAGGTTATCACACCCCTTAAACAGCATGCAACCCTGTAACACAATGTCCATCAGGTAGGTTCCGACATCACTTAAACAGACTGCACACATGCAACAAAGTGCCCAGCAGGTGGATACCGACACCCCTTAAACAGCTAGCCTGCACTCCTGCAACACAGTGCCTGGCAGGTAGGTTCCTACGTCGCTCGAACAGCCTGCACCCCTGCAGCATAGTGCCCAGCAGGTAGGTTCCAACACTGCTTTAACAGCCTGCACCCCTGCAACACAGGTAGATTCAAACACCACTTAAGTAGCCTGTACCCCTGCAACATAGTGCCCAGCAGGTAGGTTCCGACACCACTTAAACTACCTGCACGCCTTCAACACCATGCGAGACAGGTAGATTCAAACACCATTTAAGCAGCCTGCACCCCTGCAACAAAGTGCCTGGCAGGTAGGTTCTGACACCGCTTAAACAGTCTGCACCCCCTTCAACACTGTGCCCGGCAGGTAGGTTCTGACACCCCTTAAAAAGCCTGCATCCCTGCAACACAGTGCCTGGTAGGTAGGCTCAGACACCACTTAAACAGCCTGCTACCCTGCAACACAGTGCCCAGCAGGTAGGTCCAACACCCCTTTAACAGCCTGCACCCCTGCAACACAGTGCACTGCAGGTAGTTTCTGACACCGCTTAAACAGTCTGTACCTTTGCAACAAAGTGCCCGGCAGGTAGGTTCCAACACAGCTTCAGCAGCCTGCACCGCTGCAACACCATTGCCAGCAGGTAGGTTTGGACATTGCCTAAACAGCCTGCACACCTGCAACACAGTGCAAGGCAGGTAGGTACCGACACCGCTTAAACAGCTACCCTGTACCCCTGCAACACAGTGCCTGGCAGGTAGGTTCCAACAAAGCTCGAACAGCCTGCACCCCTGCAACACAGTGCCTGGCAGGTATGTTCGGACACTGCTTACACAGCCTGCATCCCTGCAACACAGTGCCAGACAGGTAGATTTAAACACCATTTAAGCAGCCTGCACCCCTGTAACACAGTGCCCAGCAGGTAGGTTCCGACACCGCTTAAACATCTGGCACCCCTGCAACACAGTGCCCGGCAGGTAGGCTCACACACCACTTAAGCAGCTTGCTACCCTGCAGCCCTGCAATAAAGTGCCTGGAAGGTAGGTTCTGACATGGCTTAAACAGCCTGCATCCCTGCAACACAGTGCCAGGCAGGTAGATTCAAACACCACTTAAGCAGCCTGTACCCCTGAAACATAGTGCCCAGCATTTAGGTTCCGACACCACTTAAACAGCCTGCATCCATTCAACAATGTGCCAGACAGGTAGATTCAAACACCACTTAAGAAACCTGCACCCCTGCAACACAGTGCCTGGCAGGTAAGCTCCGAAACCACTTAAACAGTCTGCACCCCTTCAACGCCTTGCCCAGCAGGTAGGTTCTGACACTGCTTAAACAGCCTGCACCCCTGCAACACAGTGCCCAGTAGGTAGGCTCAGACACCACTTAAACAGCCTGCTACCCCGCAACACAGTGCCCAGCAGGTAGGTTCCAACACCGCTTAAACAGCCTGCACCCCTGCAACACTGTGTCTGACAGGTAGGTTTGGTCACGTCTTAAATAGCCTGCACCCCTGCCCCACAGTGCCCAGCAGGTAACTTCTGACATGGCTTAAACAGCCTGCACTTCTGCAACACAGTGCCAGGCAGGTTGGTTCAAACATCACTTAAGCAGACTGCACCCCTGCAACACAGCGCCCTACAGGTAGGTTCCAACACCGCTTAAACTGTCTGAACCTTTGCAACTCAGTGCCAAGCAGGTAGGTTCCAACACAGCTTCAGCAGCCTGCATCACTGCAAAACCGTGCCCAGCAGGTAGGTTTGGACATCTCTTAAACAGCCAGCACCCCTGCAACACAGTGCAAGGTAGGTAGGTTACAACACCGCTTAAACAGCTATCCTGCACCCCTGCAACACAGTGCCCAGCAGGTAGGTTCTGACACCTCTTAAACAGCCTGCATCCCTGCAACACAGTGCATGGCAGGTAGGCTCAGACACCGCTTAAGCAGCCTGCTACCCTGCAACACAGTGCCCATCAGGTAGGTTCAGACATCGCTTTAACAGCCTGCACCCCCGCAATACAGTGCAGGCAGGTGGGTCCAACGCCCATATTAACAGCCTGCACCACTGGCCCACAATGCATTGAAGGTAGGTTCCGACACCACTTAAACAGCCTGCTGCTCTGCCCAACAGTGCCCAGCAGGTAACTTCTGACACAGCTTAAACAGCCTGCACCTCTGCAACACAGTGCCAGCAAGGTAGGTTCAAACATCACTTAAGCAGCCTGCATCCCTGCAACATAGTGCCCTGCAGGTAGGTTCCGACACCGCTAAAACAGTCTGCAACTTTACAACTCAGTGCCCGGTAGGTAGGTTCCAACACAGCTTAAGCAGCTTGCACCACTGCAACACCATGCCCTGCAGGTAGGTTCCAACATCACTTTAACAGCCTGCACCCCTGCAACACAGTGCCCGGCAGGTAGATTCCGACACCGCTTAAACAGCCTGCACCACTGCAACACAGTGCCTGGCAGATAGGTTTTGATACCTATTAAACAGCCTGCACCGCTGCAATACAGTGCCCCGCAAGTAGGTTCCGACACCTCTAAAACAGCCTGCACTCCTGCCTCACAGTAATCTGCCGGTAGGTTCCAACAACCCTTAAACATCCTGCAACCCTGCAACACAAGGCCCGGCAGATAGGTTTTGATACCGCTTTAACAGCCTGCACCCCTGGAATACAGTGCCCCCCAGGTAGGTTCCGACACCTCTAAAACAGCTTGCACTCCTGCCTCACAGTAGCCTGCAGGTAGGTTCCAACAACCCTTAAACAGCCTGCAACCCTGCAACACAAGGCCTGGCAGGTAGTTTCCCACAACGCTAAAACAGTTTGCAACCCTGTAACACAGTGCCAGACAGGTAGGTTCTGACACAGCTTTAACAGCCTGCACCCCTGCAACACAGTGCCCCTCAGGTAGGTTCCTACACCACTTAAACAGCCAGCACCTCTGGAACACAGTGCCAGGCAGGTAGGTTCAAAAACCACTTAAGCAGCCTGCACCCCTGCAACACAAAGCCCAGCAGGTAGGTTCAGACACCGCTTAAACAGCCTGCAATCCTGAAACATAGTGCCCGGTAGGTAGGTTCTGATACTGCTAAAACAGCCTGCACCCCTGCAACACAGTGCCAGGCAGGTAGGTTCCAACACCGCTTAAACAGCCTGCACCCTTGCAACACAAAGCCCAGCAGGTAGGTTCAGACACTGCTAAAACAGCCTGCAAACCTGCAACACAGTGCACCGCAGATAGGTTCCGACACTGCTTTAACAGCCTGCACCTCTGAACACAGTGCCGTGCAAATAGGTTCTGACACCGCTTAAGCAGTCTGTACCCCTGCAACACAGTGCCCGGCAGGTAGGTTCGGACAATGTTTAAACAGCCTGCAACACAAAGCCCAGCAGGTAGGTTCAGACACTGCTAAAACAGCCTGCAAACCTGCAACACAGTGCCCCGCAGGTAGGTCCCGACACCACTTTGACAGCCTGCACCCCTGCAACACAGTGCCAGTATGTAGGTTCCGACACCACTTAAACAGCCTGCATCCTTGCATCACTTTGCCCGGCAGGTAGGTTCCTACACCGCGTAAACAGCCTGCATCCCTGCAACACAGTGGCCGGCAGGTAGGTTCCAACACAGTTTAAACAGCCTTCTTTCTCTCTCCCTTTCTCTCTCTCTCTCTCTCTCTCCCTCTCTCTCCGAACACAGTGCCTCTTGTGAGGCTTGGACTGGGAGCCTATCCATCTGAAGACCCAAATTTAATCAAGCCAGTAAGAAGAGATAGATCGACAAAGACTCCAAGCAAATAATTTGATCAAAATGCAGCAGGTTCAGGTTCTTAAACCTGACCCCTATGCCTGATATCAAAGATCCACGGACCTGTTTGATATGGTTGGACCGAACACGATGAACTTGTCCACATATTGGAATTGTTACCGATGTTAAACAAAAGCAATGGGATGTGAAGTCAGCTGACATGAAATATCTCGCAACGATGGCCAAAAATGAGGGAGTGCCAAGGACACAAAACAGAAATAGAAACGATAATCAAAACGTTTTGTGGGATAATGTTTTCGCTGTTTTCTTGATTTCAATAATAAGATAATCATTGATTTACACGTAACAGATCTGGCATTTGATTGGCTGTTTAACAATATGTTTCAATGCGAAGTGTACATTGAACTGCGTTGCTATACTTGAGTTATTGATTGGTTACACAGGTAACTGCGTTGCACTGCAGTTCAACGCGTATCGATAGTGGGCTTTGATTTAATATTCGAAATTCACGTTAGAAAACTAATGCGTTTTACGTGCTATTTTAAATGCGTTTTCAACGCGAATTCGACACGGACAAATAGATTGTCGGTAGTGTAGTTTGTCACAGTAAATAGCGCCGACTACCATGGTAACGTATGACGCTGGTCTTATGACCTTTAACATTTGTGCATGTGAAGAAACCAAGGTCGTCCAGGCAGGTTTTTTCCTACTTTTCTAGAAGGTGGATAACAAATATTCTCACTCACAGGAAGATAGAAATTCAAACATTATCTGGCAAGACTGCGCGAATGTGCATGCTTGCCTGGTCTTTTGCTGTTCGATTATGCGATAAGTACCTAAATCACATAACTGGTATAAACAATTTGACCTGAGCCTTCATCTATATCCCATCTTTTCAGTGCAATCAGCGAAGGTCCTGGCGAGACCGCGCAAATGTGCAGCCTTGCCAGATCATTCCCTGCTAGCATATGTGATATTTTACATGAACAGACCCTAAAATTTTAGCCTGAGCCTTCATCCACATCCCTTCTCTTTTAGGTATTCGCTGTTTGCATATGAGATAAGTACCAAACGTTCTTGAACTGGCCTATACAATTTGGCCTAAGCCTTCATCTACATCCCTTCTTTTAAGTGTGATTTCCAAAGGCTCTGGTGAGAATGTGCAGATTGCGGGCTTGTCTAATCATTCAATGCTTGAATATGCGAAAAGTACCTGAATCACATAACTGGTATAACAAATTGGCCTGAACCTTTATCTATATCCCTCTTTTCTAATGCAATCAGCGAAGGCTCTGACGAGACTGTGCAATATGCATACTTGACTGGTCTTTCGCTGCTCGTATATGTTATAAGTACCTAAATGATATGAATTGGTATAAAAAAATTGGCCTGAGCCTTCATTTACATCCCTTCTTTTTAGTGCAATCAGCGAAGGTTCTGGCGAGACTGCGCAAATGTGCAGCCTCGCCAGATCACTAGATGCTCGCATATATGATATTTTTATGAACTGGTCTTAAAATTTCAGCCTGAGCCTTCATCCTCATCCCTCCATTTTTAGGGATTCACTGTTCGCATGTGCGTTTAGTACCAAACGTTCTTGAACTGACGTTGGCATCAGCCTTCATATACATCCCTTCTTTTGAGGGATTGGCTGTATGCATGATTGCGATTAGTACCAAACTGTCTTGAACTAGTCTATAAAATTTGGTCTTTGTTTTCATCTATATCTCTTATTTTTAGGAATTCGCTGCTCGCAAATGCGATTAGTAGCAAACTGTCCTGAACTAGCCTATAAAAATTGGCATCAGCCTTCATCTACATCCCTTTATTGAAGAGATTCGTTGCTAACCGATGCAATTAGTCACAAACTTTCTTGAACTAGTGTGTAAAATTTGGCACATCCCATCATTTAAGTGCAATAAGCGAAGGCTCTGGTGACACTGCGCTAAAGATCATTCACTGCTCCCTTTTATGACATGTGTATGAAATTGCCCTAAAATTGGGCATGAATCTTCATCTTAATCTCTTCTTTTTATAGATTTTCTGTTCGCATATGCGATTAGTACCAAACGTTCTTGAACTGGCCTATGAAATTTGGCATAAGCCTTCATCTACAACGTTTCTTTATAGTGTGATTTGCAAAGACTCTGCCCTCTCCCTCGCTGCTCGCATCAGCCACTTATACCAAACTTTCTTGAACTGGCCTTTAAAATTTGGCTGGGCCTTCATCTGCATCCCATCTTTTTAGTGCGATTTTCAAAGGCTCTGGCGAGACTGCGCAAATGTGGGGTCTTTTCTGATCCTTTTCAGCTCGATTAACTGATAAGTATCAAACTCTGATGAACTAAACCATTGAAACGTAAGCGAGTATGATCAGGAAGTATCACAATTTTATACTTGAGACCAATCCATGGCACCGTGAGGAACAGCCACAGAAAACTAATCGTAGAAAGACAGTAAAGTAAGGCACTATGCTTTCTCTTCCTTGTCGAGGTGACTGCAAAACGTGAAAGAACACTAAGTAATGCATAGCAAAACGAGGACCAAACACTGAGCCCCAACAAAACCAATGGGAGGAAGATTAAAGAATGAATCAACAATAACAGAACCGCTGCCTTAGAAGGAACAAAGTTAGGCCTGAAACTTCATCTGCATCGCTTCTTTATTTTTTAGCTCGAACAACAAACGCTGTGATTATACTCTGCGAATGTGTAGGCTCATCTGGGCATTCGCTGCTTGCATATGCGATAATACAAAACTCTCATAAATTGGCCCTTAAAATTTGGCCTGAGCCATTAACTACATATTTTTTGGGGGCGTGTGACAAGTTTTAGCGACTACTTATAACAGATGCAATCAGTTTGGAAACAGATCAGGATCATCAGAAAAAAATAACTTTGAAAAAAGCCAGCAGACGCCTAAAACATAAAAAAGGGGTTACAAATGTAAGGTACATGTAGGGATTAACGCGTAAGCGATAAGTGCGATTTTACGGCGAGCAATCAAGTGCTCTGGCGTGATTTCAAACCTGCTCAGGATCACATTGGCCTTATTTGGTCACTCATGCAATAATTATTTAATTATCATGTGCAGATGTGTTACTGATGAGTAACATGTGAAAACTCAAAGAGTTTAGTCATCCGCGCATTTTTACAAGCGCTTAGTAGACCTGATTTGCAATTCCAAAGGTTATTCAAAAAATAGGATATTATTGTTTCCATAACCTATCTATTGAAATAAAAATGTAAAAATGTAAAAAAAAATGGGATATCAGGAGTTGGTGGGATTCGAACTCACAGCTTAGACATTCTTGAGCTGCAGTTCTTTGCAGGCTTTGCAGAAAGTCTATTTAACCCCTGAGCTATCTGGGCCTATTATAGTAAAGGATTAACATGCCTTTTAGTAAGTCATTTGTGTAGATTTATTGTTTACAGGGACACCACTCTTGAAGTTTAATTCATAATTTAGCAAAAACAAAGCAATATAGCCATTTGGCCCAAAGAAATTTCACAATATTGAAGTTTCATGCTGTATTTCATTTCTGTCTACAAATTAATAAAGCAAATATAATAGAACGCTATATTCATTATGCCAATTACAAACACTATCGCCACTTATTTAATATTTCTGGCATACATAAATTTCACTAAATTCGAAAATCTCAATAAGTATTGTTGCTATAGGCCACGCCTTAAGAGCCTTTTCACTATGAAGGCTCGTCAACAAGCGGGTCCTCCGAGGGAGGATTCGCAAAGATAGCACCCTCTTTTTTTTATTTTACTTTTTTTTTCGTATCGTTATTTCAGCGTCATTTCGCAGCATCGATGTTAACTTTGACTGGAATGAATATTGCTATTGCTGGGGAGTTCGGCACATATATTTTGTGAAAGGAAATTCCTATTTTAGTAGCCCACGAAAATAGTACCTTTCAACATTTTGTAATTCACCGTTTCTGTGCTCTCTTTTGGGTAAATGAGCGCTCTAATGGATTTTAAACTTGCATGGGACTATGCATTGATGTATGTTTGTCATGTTGTTGAAAGCAGCTTCTTCTTTGTGTGGACTATTTTGTCACAGTAAATAGCGCCGACTACCATAGTAACTTTTGACGCTGGTCTGATTTCCTTTTACTTTTGTGCATGTGAAGAAACCAAGGTCGTCAAGGCAGGTTTTTTCCAACTTTTCTCAAAGGTGGATAACAAATCTTCTCACTCACAGGAAGATAGAAATTCAAACATTATCTGGCAAGACTGCGCGAATGTGCATGCTTGCCTGGTCTTTTGCTGTTCGATTATGCGATAAGTACCTTAATCACATAACTCGTATAAACCATTTGGTCTGAGCCTTTATCTATATCCCACCTATTGGTGCAATCAGCGAAGGTTCGCGCGAGACCGCGCAAAAGTGCTTCCTCGCCAGATCATTCGCTGCTCGCATATATGATATTTGTTATGAACTAGTCTTAAAATTTTAGCCTGATCCTTCATCCTCATCCCTCCATTTAAGGGATTCACTGTTTGCATGTGCGTTTAGTACCAAACGTTCTTGAACTGGCGTATTAAATTTGGCATCAGACTTCATCTACATCCCTTCTTTTTAAGGACTGGCTGTACGCATGATTGCGATTAGTACCAAACTGTCTTGAACTAGTCTATATAATTTGGCAAGTGTCTTCATCTACATCTCTTCTTTTTAGGAATTTGCTGCTCGCAAATGCGATTAGTACCAAACTGTCTTGATCTTGCCTTGAATTCACTGTTTAAGTGCCCTCTTTTCGGTAAATGAGCGCCCTATTGGATTTTAAACTTGCATAGGACTATGCATTGATGCATGTTTGTCATGTTGTTGAAAGCAGCTTCTTAGTTGTGTGGACTATTTTGTCACAGTAAATAGCGCCGACTACCATAGTAACTTTTGACGCTGGTCTGATTTCCTTTTACTTTTGTGCATGTGAAGAAACCAAGGTCGTCAAGGCAGGTTTTTCCAACTTTTCTCGAAGGTGGATAACAAATCTTCTCACTCACAGGAAGATAGAAATTCAAACATTATCTGGCAAGACTGCGCGAATGTGCATGCTTGCCTGGTCTTTTGCTGCTCGATTATGCGATAAGTACCTAAATCACATAACTGGTATAAACAATTTGGCCTGAGCCTTCATCTACATCCCATCTTTTAAGTGCAATCAGCGAGGTTCTGGCGAGATCGCGCAAATGTGCAGCCTCACCAGATCATACGCTGCTAGCATATATGATATTTTTCACGAACAGATCCTAAAATTTTAGCCTTAGCCTTCATCCACATCCCTTCTGTTTAGGGGATCGCTGTTCGCACATGCTATGAGTACCAAACGTTGCTGAACTGGCCTATACAATTTGGCCTAAGCCTTCATCTACATCCCTTCTTTCAAGTGTGATTTCCAAAGGCTCTGGTGAGGCTGTGCGGATTGCGGGCTTGCCTAATCATTCGCTGCTTAAATATGCGAAAAGTACCTGAATCACATAACTGGTATAAAAAAATGGCCTGAACCTTCATCTATATGCCTCTTTTCTAATGCAATCAGCGAAGGCTCTGACGAGACTATGCGAATATGCATACTTGACCGGTCTTTCGCTGCTCATATATATTATAAGTACCTAAATGATATGAATTGGTATAAAAAAGTTGGCCTGAGCCTTCATTTACATCCCTTCTTTTTAGTGCAATCAGCGAAGGTTCTGGCGAGACTGCGCAAATGTGCTGCCTCGCCAGATCATTCGCTGCTCGCATATATGATGTTTTTTTTACGAACTGGTCTTGATAGTTTAGCCTAAGCCTTCATCCTCATCCCTCCATTTTTAGGGATTCACGTTCGCATGTGCGTTTAGTACCAAACGTTCTTGAATTGGCCTGTTAAATTTGGCATATGCCTTCGTCTACATCCCTTCTTTTTAGGGATTGGCTGTACGCATGATTGCGATTAGAACCAAACTGTCTTGAACTAGTCTATAAAATTTGGCCTGTGTCTTCAAATACATCGCTTCTTTATAGGAATTCGCTGCTCGCAAATGTGATTAGTACCAAACTGTCTTGATCTAGCCTATAAAAGTTGGCACCAGCCTTCATCTACATTCCTTTATTGAAGAGATTCGTTGTTAGCCGATACGATAAGTCCCAAACTTTCTTGAACTAGTGTGTAAAACTTGGATCATCCCACCATTTAAGTGCAATAAGCGAAGGCTCTGACGACACTGCGCTAAAGTGCAGCCTCGCGGGATCATTCACTGCTCCCTTTTATGACGTTTATGAAAATGCCCTGAAATTGGGCATGAACCTTCATCTTAATCTCTTCTTTTTATAGATTCTCTGTTCGCATATGCGGTTAGTACCAAATATTCTTGAACTGGCCTATGAAAGTTGGCCTAAGCCTTCAATCTACATCCCATGTTTTTAGTGTGATTTGCAAATGCTCTGGCGAGACTGTGCTAATGTATTGTCTCACCCGATCCTTCACTGCTCGCATAAGCCACAAATACAAACTTTCTTGAACTGGCCTATAAAATTTGGCCGAGCCTTCATCTACATCCTATCTTTTTAGTGCGATTTGCAAAGGCTCTGGCGAGACTGCGCAAGTATGTCTTGTCTGATCCTTTTCAGCTCGATTAAGTGATAAGTATCAAACTCTGATGAACTAAACCATTGAAACGTAAGCGAGTGTGATCAGGAAGTATCACAATTACGTACTTCAGACCAATCCATGGCACCGTGAGGAACAGCCACAGAACACTAATAGTAGAAAGACAGTAAAGTAAGGCACTATGCTTTCTCTTCCTCGTCGAGGTGATTGCAAAACGAGAAAGAACACTAAGTAATGCATAGCAAAACGAGGACCAAACACTGAGCCCCTACAAACCAATGGGAGGAAGATTAAAGAATGAATCAACAATAACAGAGCCACTGCCTTAGAAGGAGCAAAGTTGGCATGAAACTTCATCTACATCACTTCTTTATATTTTAGTTCAGACAACAAAGGCTGTGATTATACACTGCGAATGTGTAGGCTCATCTGGGCATTCGCTGCTCGCATATGCGATAATACAAAACTCTCATGAACTGGCCCTAAAAGTTTGGCCTGAGCCATTAACTGCATATTTTTTGGGTGCGTGTGATAACTTAAGCGACTACTGATAACAGATGCAATCAGTTTGGACCCAGATCAGGATCATCAAAAAAATAATTTGAAAAAAGCCAGCAGCCGCCAAAAAAACATAAAAAAGGGGTTACAAATGTAAAGTAGGGTTTAACGCACAACCCATCAATGCGATTTTACGGCGAGCAATCAGGTGCACTGGCGTGATGGCAAACCTGCTCAGGATCACATTGACCTTATTTGGTCACTCATGCAATAAGTGCTTAATTCTCATATGCAGATGTGTTACTGATGTGTAACATGTGAAAACTCAAAGAGTTTAGCCATCCGCGCATTTTCACAAGCGCTTAGTAGACCTGATTTTGCAATTCCAAAGGTTATTAAAAAAAAAGGATATTATTGTTTCCATATGCTTTCTATTGAAATAAAAATGTAAAAATGTAAAAAAAAAAGGCAGGTACTTCATACTCCCTGTCCCGAATTCTGTCTCAGGCACATGCCTATGCAATATACTATGACACAAAGTATCTCAGCATAATTTTCACAATATTCATCTATTAAACGTAGACAGTAAATTTCGGGACACGGAGTATGAAGTACGTAGCCCACAGGAGTCCCCATGTATTTCTATAGACCAAATAATTTCGGGACAAAAATGACTGAAATGATTAGACTGTACATATATTCTATTGAGATATCACATACATATGGAAGGTCCCGATTTTAAGTTCTAAGTTAAGTAAGTTGCCATAGCTGTCCATTATAACAGATGAGTTCGGTAAGTTAGGCCTTTAAACAACGGCAATGTTACAAGAGAGCCCTGAGCTAAGTTCGATGAGTTACAATAGCTACATGTATATATTATGATACACTGTGTGTCTACCCTCCCTCCACCCCTTTTATTTCTTTCATATGACTTACAACTCAGCTCAGCTTACTCAACTCATCAAGCTGAGCAAAATAAGCAATTTTCGCCACTTTTTACGGACAAGATACCTATACCACTCAGCTCAGCTTACTCAACTCATCCAGCTCAGCTTACAACTTATGCTACTTAACTTACCTAAGTTGAGTTGGATAAGTTGAACTATAAGTCGGCGGTCAGTATATTTATAAAGTATATATATATACTACAACAAACATACATATGATAGGTCCCTATATTCTAAGTTCTAAGTTGAGTAAGTTGCTATAGCTGTCCATTATAGCCGATGAGTTCGGTAAGTTGGGCCTTTAAACAATGATATGTATCCAGATGCTTCGATGGCTGAGCTAAGTTCGGTAAGTTATAATAGCTGCGCATATGTTAGGATGAGTTGGTGATATGTGTCCAGTTGCTTCAATGGCTGAGCTAAGTTCGGTAAGTTATAATAGCTGCGCATATGTTAGGATGAGTTGGTCATGAGTACAAAATTGGACCATTATATGCAGCAAGATGCAAGCTAAGTTCGATGAGTTGAGTAAGCTAAGCAAGCTGAGTTCGATAAGTTAAAAGATAAGTTCGATAAGTTGGATGAGTTGGGTAAGTTCGATGAGTTGGATAAGTTGAGAATGAGTTCGATGAGTTGGATGAGTTGAGCTGTTTGATGAGTTGGGTAAGTTGGATGAGTTGGATAAGTTGAGGATGAGTTCGATGAGTTCGCTAAGTTGGACTGTAAGTTCGATAAGTTGGCTAAGTTGAAATGTAAGTTCGATGAGTTGGATAAGTTGAGAATGAGTTCGATGAGTTAGATAAGTTGAGCTGTAAGTTGGACTGTTAGTTCGATGAGTTGGATAAGTTGAGGATGAGTTCGATGAGTTGGATAAGTTGGACTGTAGGTTCGATGAGTTGGCTAAGTTGAGGATGAGCTGATGAGTTGGATAAGTTGTACTGTAAGTTCGATGAGTTAGCTAAGTTGGAATGTAAGTTGGATGAGTTGGATAAGTTGAGGATTAGTTCGATGAGTTGGATAAGTTGTACTGTAAGTTGGATGAGTTGGCTAAGTTGTACTGTAAGTTTGATGAGTTGGATAAGTTGTACTGTAAGTTCGATGAGTTGGCTAAGTTGAGGATGAGTTCGATGAGTTGGATAAGTTGGAGGGTAAGTTGGATGAGTTGGATAAGTTGAGGATGAGTTCTATGAGTTGGATAAGTTGTACTGTAAGTTGGATGAGTTGGATAAGTTGAGGATGAGTTCGATGAGTTGGCTAAGTTGTACTGTAAGTTTGATGAGTTGGCTAAGTTGAGGATGAGTTCGATGAGTTGGATAAGTTGTACTGTAAGTTGGATGAGTTGGCTAAGTTGGAATGTAAGTTCGATGAGTTGGCTAAGTTGAGGATGAGTTCGATGAGTTGGATAAGTTGTACTGTAAGTTGGATGAGTTCGATAAGTTGAGGATGAGTTCGATGAGTTGGCTAAGTTGTACTGTAAGTTTGATGAGTTGGCTAAGTTAAGGATGAGTTCGATGAGTTTGATAAGTTGTACTGTAAGTTGGATGAGTTGGCTAAGTTGGAATGTAAGTTCGATGAGTTGGCTAAGTTGAGGATGAGTTCGATGAGTTGGATAAGTTGTACTGTAAGTTTGATGAGTTGGCTAAGTTGTACTGTTAGTTCGATGAGTTGGCTAAGTTGAGGATGAGTTCGATAAGTTTGGTAAGTTGAACTGTAAGTTCGATGTGTTAGATAAGTTGGAATGTAAGTACGATGAGTTGGCTAAGTTGGAATGTAAGTTCGATGAGTTGGATAAGTTGAGGATGAGTTCGATGAGTTGGATAAGTTGGACGGTAAGTTGGATTGGTTGGATATGTTGCACTGTAAGTTCGATGAGTTGGATAAGTTGGACTGTAAGTTGGAAGAGTTGGAAGGTAAGTTGGATGAGTTGGATAAGTTTGACTGTAAGTTCGATGAGTTGGCTAAGTTGGACTGTAAGTTGGATGATTTGGATAAGTTGAGAATAAGTTCGATGAGTTGGATAAGTTGTACTGTAAGTTCGATGAGTTGGCTAAGTTGGTCTGTAAGTTGGATGAGTTGGTTCAGTTGAGGATGAGTTCGATGAGTTGGATAAGTACGACTGTAAGTTGGATGAGTTTGGATAAGTTGAGGATGAGTTCGATGAGTTGGATAAGTTCGACTGCAGGTTCGATGAGTTGGCTAAGTTGAGGATGAGTTCGATGAGTTGGATAAGTTGTACTGTAAGTTCGATGAGTTGGCTAAGTTGGAATGTAAGTTCGATGAGTTGGATAAGTTGAGGATGAGTTCGATGAGTTGGATAAGTTGTACTGTAAGTTGGATGAGTTGGCTAAGTTGTACTGTAAGTTCGATGAGTTGGCTAAGTTGAGGATAAGTTCGATGAGTTGGGTAAGTTGTACTGTAAGTTGGATGAGTTGGATAATTTGTACTGTAATTTCGATGAGTTGGCTGAGTTGAGGATGAGTTCGATGAATTGGGTAAGTTGTACTGTAAGTTGGATGAGTTGGCTAAGTTGAGGATGAGTTCGATGAGTTGGATAAGTTGGACTGTAAGTTTGATGAGTTAGATAAGTTTAGGATGAGTTCGATGAGTTAGATAAGTTGGAATGTAAGTTCGATGAGTTGGCTAAGTTGGAATGTAAGTTCGATGAGTTGGATAAGTTGAGGATGAGTTCGATGAGTTGGATAAGTTGGACGGTAAGTTGGATGAGTTGGATATGTTGCACTGTAAGTTCGATGAGTTGGATAAGTTGGACTGTAAGTTGGAAGAGTTGGAAGGTAAGTTGGATGAGTTGGATAAATTGGACTGTAAGTTCGATGAGTTGGCTAAGTTGGACTGTAAGTTGGATGATTTGGATAAGTTGAGAATAAGTTCGATGAGTTGGCTAAGTTGTACTATAAGTTCGATGAGTTGGCTAAGTTGGTCTGTAAGTTGGATGAGTTGGTTAAGTTGAGGATGAGTTCGATGAGTTGGATAAGTACGACTGTAAGTTGGATGAGTTTGGATAAGTTGAGGATGAGTTCGATGAGTTGGATAAGTTCGACTGCAGGTTCGATGAGTTGGCTAAGTTGAGGATGAGTTCGATGAGTTGGATAAGTTGTACTGTAAGTTCGATGAGTTGGCTAAGTTGGAATGTAAGTTCGATAAGTTGGATAAGTTGAGGATGAGTTCCATGAGTTGGATAAGTTGTACTGTAAGTTGGATGAGTTGGCTAAGTTGTACTGTAAGTTGGATGAGTTGGATAAGTTGAGGATGAGTTCGATGAGTTGGATAAGTTGTACTGTAAGTTGGATGAGTTGGATAAGTTGAGGATGAGTTCGATGAGTTGGCTAAGTTGTACTGTAAGTTTGATGAGTTGGCTAAGTTGAGGATGAGTTCGATGAGTTGGATAAGTTGTACTGTAAGTTGGATGAGTTGGCTAAGTTGGAATGTAAGTTCGATGAGTTGGCTAAGTTGAGGATGAGTTCGATGAGTTGGATAAGATGAGGATGAGTTCGATGAGTGGGATCAGTTTGAAGGTAAGTTGGATGAGTTGGATAAGTTGTACTGTAAGTTTGATGAGTTGGATAAGTTGAGGATGAGTTCGATGAGTTGGATAAGTTGAGGATGAGTTCGATGAGTTGGATAAGTTGGAAGGTAAGTTGGATGAGTTGGATAAGTTGGACTGTAAGTTCGATGAGTTGGCTAAGTTTGACTGTAAGTTGGATGAGTTGGATAAGTTGAGAATAAGTTCGATGAGTTGGCTAAGTTGTACTGTAAGTTCGATGAGTTGGCTAAGTTGGTATGTAAGTTGGATGAGTTGGCTAAGTTGAGGATGAGTTCGATGAGTTGGATAAGTTGGACTGTAAGTTTGATGAGTTAGATAAGTTTAGGATGAGTTCGATGAGTTGGATAAGTTGGAATGTAGGTTCGATGAGTTGGCTAAGTTGAGGATGAGTTCGATGAGTTGGATAAGTTGGAGGGTAAGTTGGATGAGTTGGATAAGTTGAGGATGAGTTCGATGAGTTGGATAAGTTGTACTGTAAATTGGATGAGTTGGCTAAGTTGGAATGTAAGTTCGATGAGTTGGCTAAGTTGAGGATGAGTTCGATGAGTTGGATAAGTTGTACTGTAAGTTGGATGAGTTTGCTAAGTTGTACTGTAAGTTCGATGAGTTGGCTAAGTTGAGGATGAGTTCAATAAGTTGGGTAAGTTGAACTGTTTGTTTGTTTGGTTCTTAACGACGCATCAACCCTTGTGGGTCATTAGCGTCAGACGATATTAAACAAAACATGATGAAGATGGAAAAAGTAAAAATTTATAAGATAAAATAAAAGGAATGATGTTGATGAGATTGTATAATGATAATTAGTTGAAATACGATTGTTGACAGGAGAGACCACGTACAATATCTGACAGTTTCAAAGAGCTATTCAGATAACTGTACATGTTCTCTAACTGAACAGAATACAACATTAAAAAATCTGTATTATGGTCTGACACAAATGTAAAACAAAACATGATTTTAAAAATAGCAATTAGATTTTGTTAAAAAGATTTATTTGTCTTAAAAATGTCATAATACTATCAACATGTATATCTTGAAATAATTCTTTCATGTTATCAACATGGAAGCAATTATTTCTTACTTGTGCAAAATCGCCACACTCCAAAAGGAAGTGACGTACAGTGAATGGTGCGTCGCAACCAACACATTGTGGCAGCTCTTCACCTTGTAGTAAGTATGAATGAGTGACTCTTGTATGACCTAAGCGGAGTCGAGCTAAAACTACTTCTTCTCTTCTAATGTTTCGAACAACTGATTGATATTCACCAATAGTTGGTTTGATGTCAAGAAGTTTATTACCAATGCTGTTATTCCATGAAGTTTGCCATTCTTCCAAGATATATTTATTGATAGATGGCTTAAAATTGGAAAATGGAATTTTAAAAGAAGTTGGTTCTAATGAAAGCGATGTTTTTGCTTGCTTATCTACCATCTCATTCCCTTGGATACCTATATGACTAGGAATCCAACAGAGAGCAATTTCTTTATAAGCTAAAAGCTCATGACATTTTTCTAAAAGTTTCTGAATCTGTGGATTCTTTGACCTGGTATGGTTCATTGCTTTCAATACAGAAAGCGAGTCAGAAAATATAATAAATTTATTGTTAGCATCACAAGTGCTAATGAAATCTAAAGCTAGATCAATTGCTTTGGCTTCAGCAGTGAAAATTGATGAATCGTCAGGTATACGTTGCATATTACTATGGTTGTCTGATATAACAGCACAACCAACCTTTGAGTCTTCCTTTGACCCATCAAAATAAATTTGTTGGTAATTCTTATAACGACTTTGCATTTTTCTGAAATCATCTTTTAATATGTGTGGATTTGATTCAGATTTTTTCCCGGAATGTAAATCAAAAAGTATTTCAGGTTGTTTCATACACCAAGCTGGAATATTTGGTGTAAAATGTTTTTCAATATTTTGTGGTTTGATATTGGCAGATTCTAAGAGAGGTGAAATTCTGATGCCAAATGATTTAATAGCTTTAGGTTTTTGTTCATATAAATTAACATGATTTGGTGGGAATGTAACTTCATGAGCAGGATTTGATGGGTTAGCAGCAAGTCTTATAGCATATTGCAAAGAGAGTTTCTCTCTTCGTGAGTATAGTGATGGTTCATCTGCTTCCACATAGAGACTAGCAACAGGAGAAGTTCTAAAAGCCCCTAAAGCTAATCTAAGTCCTTGGTTATGTATAGGATCAAGCATTTGAAGATATGATTTTCGTGCAGAGCCATATATAATACAGCCATAGTCTAGTTTTGACCGGACTAGAGACCGATACAGCTTGAGAAGTGTTGTTCGGTCTGCACCCCAAGAAGTATGGGAAAGCACTTTTAAAAGATTCAATGCTTTTAAACATTTAGCTTTGAGATATTTAATATGGGGTATAAAACTGAGTTTTCTATCAAATAAAATGCCAAGGAATTTAGATTCCTCAACAACTGGAATGGGTGATCCATATAAATGTAAAACCGGATCATCATGTTGCTTGCGCAGCTGACAGAAATGTACACACTGTGTTTTTGATTTGGAAAACTTAAAACCATTGCTTGTTGCCCAATTTTCAATCTTATTTAAATTTTGTTGCAGTTGGCGTTCAATCGTCGCCATGCTTTTTGAGCGATAACAGATACAGAAGTCATCAACATATAATGAGCAATCAGTAAGATTACCTAAACATTTCACAATATCATTAATTTTAATGCTAAAAAGTGTTGTTGATAGAACGCCTCCTTGAGGTACACCTTGCTCCTGGTCATAATAGTCAGACAGAGAGGAGCCAACTCGGACTTGCATGACGCAGTCTGCAAGGAAGTTTTCAATGAATGTAGGAAGTCTACCTCTTAATCCTAGTTTGTGGATATCTTTTAAAATGCCATATCTCCACGTGGTATCATAAGCTTTTTCCAAATCAAAAAACACAGCAACTACATGTTCCTTTTTAATAAAGGCATCACGTATGAAGGTTTCCAATCTAACTAAATTATCAGTTGTACTGCGGTCAGATCTGAAACCAGACTGGAACCGCGATATATGATTATTGGATTCTAAAAACCAAGTAAGTCTTTTATTTATCATTCTTTCAAGTGTTTTACATAGACAACTTGTTAAAGCTATAGGTCTATAATTATTAGGTTCCGCAGGATCTTTCCCAGGTTTGGGAATTGGGATTATGGTTGCTAAGGTCCAATCTTCTGGAAATTTACCAGTAGTCCAAATGTAATTAAATATATTCAAAAGAGTTTCAAGAGAAGTTTCTGGGAGATGTTTAAGCATTTGATAGTGGATCTCATCAGGACCCGTGGCTGAGTCATGTGATAGTTGAATAGCTTCAACTAATTCATCTATATTAAAATCTTTGTTATAAATTTCATTATTTTGTGATTTAAAATTCAATTTAACTTTCTCTTGTTCGGTTTTAATCTTTCTGAAGGATTCGGAGTATTTGAATGATGATGAATTGTGACAAAAAGTTTCTCCTAAAGTGTCAGCAATGTCTGTTTTTGAAGTTGCTTTGCTGTCAGTACCCACCATGTTTAAATGTGTGTAACTGGGGGATTTGTTTTTTCCAGAGATTTTTCTTATCATATCCCAAACCTTTTTAATAGGTGTTTTATGATTGATTTTCGAAACATAAGATCTCCACGACTTACGTTTCGAAAGTTTAATTGTTCTACGGGCTTTAGCTCTAAATACTTTAATGTCATTGAAATTGTTGGTATTTGGAGATCTTTTGAATTTAGATAGAGCTTGTTTGCGTTGTTTAATTGCTTCTTTACAGTCGTCATTGTACCATGGATTACTTTTAGTTGGATTTGTCGAAGTTTGAGGGATACATTATTTAGATATTTCGATAAGAGAAGAGGTAAAATCAGCTATAGGATCAGAAGATTCTTTGAAGTTTTCTGGCACCAATTTACCAGTGCACAGAGTATTAAATAGATCCCAGTTGGCTCTATTTAATTTCCACTTTGGATTGTGATCCTCAGTGGAATAAGTGTTCTGTTCAATGATGATAGGGAAGTGATCACAATTGTGTTGGTCTTCACATACAGACCAATTATAATCAAGAAACAGTGATGGATGACAGAAGGAAAGATCAATAGATGTAAAAGACTTTGTACTTGGAGAATGATAAGTATAAGACTTATCATTCATAATACAAATGTCATTCTTTGTAATGAAATTTTCGATAAGTTCACCTCTGGAATCATTGTTTTGACCACCCCAGAGGATATTGTGACCATTGAAGTCACCTAATAAAATATAAGGAGAAGGAAGTTGTTGCAGTAAATTGTCCAAGTGTTGGGAGTTAAGAGAAAACGATGGAGGAATATATACAGAACATATGGTTATTTCTCTGTCTAGAGTGACAGAAACAGCAGTTGCTCGTAGTTCTGTTTGTAAATCAATCTTTCTTTGTGGGAAAGATGATTTTACAAATATTGAGGCACCACCAGAGGGCCTCAGACAATCAGTATGAACATAGTTATATATATTAAAACCTCGTAATGAGATGTTATCATCTGGTTTAAGAAATGTCTCTTGAAAACAAAATACGGATGGATTATATTCAGAAATCAATAGAGATACTTCATTATAATTAGGTTTCAAACCTCGACAATTCCATTGAATAATTTTATGTTTAAAATCCATACTTGAAAATAATATTAAAAGAAGTACTAAAATAATGGTTAGATTGAAACCCTCCATTATTTGGTTACTGGTAATCTTGGCAGTGTGCCTTTAGGGAGATGGTCACTGGAAGAAGAGTCTGTAAATACCACAGACTCCTCTTCCATACGCACCTCTTCATCATCTTTTTCTACAAACACAGAATATGGATTCTTTTCAGCTTGTTTTGCTTTTTCTGTTTGTTCTTTTTCTTTCTGTGCTTGTTCTTTTTGCCATTGCTGTTTTCTTTCTTCTTTTTGTTGTTTTTTAAGTTTTTCTTTCTCTTCTTTTTTCTTCTTCTCATCATCTTTCTTTATCATTTCTAAGGTCGCCCCCTTAAGGGCTGGCCCAGAATGAGAGGAGTTACTTTTTCCTGGTTTAGGAGATGTGTTACGTTTTTCCTTTGTACCTTGTGTTTTCTCTGCTGTCTGTTTTAAGTATTCGTCAAAGCTGTCGTCTGTCTGTGTGGTTTTATTTTCAGTTTGTGTAGATTTGTTGCAAGTGCCTGGTTTAACAGCACTTGCATAAGTTTGACCTGTGTAAAATTGCTCGTATTGTTTACGAGCATCAGAAAATGATAAGTTGTTTTCACATTTGATTTTGAGAATTTTCTTCTCTTTCTCCCATTGTGGGCATTGCTTCGAGTTTGCAGGGTGATTACCTGAGCAGTTGACACATTTGGATGGTTTGTTACACACGCCAGATGGTCCACAACGTTCAGGCTCACCGCAGTTGCAGCATACAGGGTGTCTACCACCTTTATTTTCGTGGTGACCAAACACTTGACAACTGTAACATCTAAGTGGGTTTGGTATATAGACATCTACTTTCACTTGCATAAAGCCTATTTTAACAACTGTAGGTAAGGTAGGTGAATTAAATGTCAGAACATATGTGTTGGTTAATTTTGTTTCACCATCACGACGTACAGTGATTCTACGTACATCCGTAACTCCCTGTTCAACCATGCCTTCCTTGATATCATCGCTTGTCACTCTGTTCAAGGCTGGACAGCGAATAATACCCTTGGATGTGTTCAAGGATGAATGGGGTGCTACGGAGCACTTAAGACCACAAAATGTCTTCATCTGTAGTAGATTTTTTTCGTGTGCTTCTTTAGCACATTGTATTAAAAGATCACCAGACCTTAGGTTCTTTATGCTCTTTGGTTCTCCCGCAATGCTCATTATGGTTTTATGTACAACAAACGGAGAAAGAGAAGAAATAGTCTCTCCTTCTTTTTCTGAATGGATTATTAAAAATCTGGGTACATAAGGTTTTTTGGTTGAGGTTGACGAACTTGACGAACTTGATTTAGTTGGTTGAGAAGCTGGGTACGAGTTTTCAGAGTCAGTATCTGAATTTGCTATGTGACGTTTTTTTGCTTTTTGTTTAGCCATGTAGTTTAGTTGTTTGATTCATCCTCCATGCTCCCCACCCACCGTGGAGCCCAACAAGGGAGCACTTTAATGGAGTGGATTTCCGATCTCCAGTGCTAGAGATACATAGAAGGTATACTTGCACAAATAGAATCTGCACAATTGACCCGTTAAGCCACTGCCTTCCAGGATTATTTTATAAAAGAAAGAAAGTTTAAGATAATGGACACATGGTTGGCATCAGAACGATACTATAGAACGAAGATATAAGAAATTTTTTTTTTACTTTTTCAGAATCCTGGGGCTTAGCATGACAAAGCCGATTAGAAACACCGGGCCGTGTTTCCACCTCAGTCTACCCCGTCAAAGAGGCCAAAGAGACGTGTTGAGTCATACAGAATTTATAAACGTCCATATTCTGCATGCTCTCAGTCTTCCAGGCCATCCCCTTCGAGTTACGAGAAAGCCACCAACGGCAGACTGGTGGGTCCTACTCTTAGCACTCCCAGAGGAGACAATAATTACAATCAATATCGTCCTCTGTGTGAAGTGTGCCCCAGAGACCGCGACAAGGTGGTAGGGACTCTCCAGGGTAAGTTGAACTGTAAGTTCGATGAGTTAGATAAGTTGGAATGTAAGTTCGATGAGTTGGCTAAGTTGGAATGTAAGTTCGATGAAATGGATAAGTTGAGGATGAGTTCGATGAGTTTGATAAGTTGGACGGTAAGTTTGATGAGTTGGATAAGTTGTACTGTAAGTTGGATGAGTTGGATAAGTTGGACTGTAAGTTGGATGAGTTGGATAAGTTGTACTGTAAGTTGGATGAGTTGGATAAGTTCAGGATGAGTTCGATGTGTTGGATAAGTTGGACGGTAAGTTGGATGAGTTGGATAAGTTGTACTGTAAGTTGGATGAGTTGGATAAGTTGTACTGTAAGTTGGATGAGTTGGATAAGTTGTACTGTAAGTTGGATGAGTTGGATAAGTTGAGGATGAGTTCGATGAGTTGGATAAGTTGGGGATGAATTCGATGAGTTGGATAAGTTGGACTGTAAGTTGGATGAGTTGGATAAGTTTGACAGTAAGTTCGATGATTTGGATAAGTTGAGGATGAGTTTGATGAGTTGGATAAGTTGTACTGTAAGTTCGATGAGTTGGCTAAGTTGAGGATGAGTTCGATGAGTTGGGTAAATTGTACTGTAAGTTTGATGAGTTGGCTAAGTTGTACTGTAAGTTCGATGAGTTGGCTAAGTTGAGGATGATTTTGATGATTTGGGTAAATTGTACTGTAAGTTCGATGAGTTAGATAAGTTGGAATGCAAGTTCGATGAGTTGGCTAAGTTGTACTGTAAGTTCGATGAGTTGGCTAAGTTGAGGATGAGTTCGATGAGTTGGGTAAGTTGGACTGTAAGTTGGATGAGTTGGATAAGTTGAGGATGAGTTCGATGAGTTGGATAAGTTATACTGTAAGTTGGATGAGTTGACTAAGTTGTACTGTAAGTTCGATGAGTTGGATAAGTTGAGGATGAGTTCGATGAGTTGGATAAGTTTAGGATGAGTTCGATGAGTTGGATCAGTTTGAAGGTAAGTTGGATGAGTTGGATAAGTTGTACTGTAAGTTTGATGAGTTGGATAAGTTGAGGATGAGTTCGATGAGTTTGATAAGTTGAGGATGAGTTTGATAAGTTGAATAAGTTGGAAGGTAAGTTGGATGAGTTGGCTAAGTTGGACTGTAAGTTGGATGAGTTGGATAAGTTGAGAATAAGTTCGATGAGTTGGCTAAGTTGTACTTTAAGTTGGATGAGTTGGCTAAGTTGGTCTGTAAGTTGGATGAGTTGGCTAAGTTGAGGATGAGTTCGATGAGTTGGATAAGTTGGACTGTAAGTTGGATGAGTTGGATAAGTTAAGGATGTGTTCGATGAGTTGGATAAGTTGTACTGTAAGTTGGATGAGTTGACTAAGTTGTACTGTAAGTTCGATGAGTTGGATAAGTTGAGGATGAGTTCGATGAGTTGGATAAGTTGAGGATGAGTTCGATGAGTTGGATCAGTTTGAAGGTAAGTTGGATGAGTTGACTAAGTTGTACTGTAAGTTCGATGAGTTGGATAAGTTGAGGATGAGTTCGATCAGTTGGATAAGTTGAGGATGAGTTCGATGAGTTGGATCAGTTTGAAGGTAAGTTGGATGAGTTGGATAAGTTGTACTGTAAGTTTGATGAGTTGGATAAGTTAAGGATGAGTTCGATGAGTTGGATAAGTTGATGATGAGTTCGATAAGGTGAATAAGTTGGAAGGTAAGTGGGATGAGTTGGCTAAGTTGGACTGTAAGTTGGATGAGTGGGATAAGTTGAGAATAAGTTCGATGAGTTGGCTAAGTTGTACTTTAAGTTCGATGAGTTGGCTAAGTTGGTCTGTAAGTTGGATGAGTTGGCTAAGTTGAGGATGAGTTTGATGAGTTGGATAAGTTGGACTGTAAGTTGGATGAGTTGGATAAGTTAAGGATGAGTTCGATGAGTTGGATAAGTTGTACTGTATGTTGGATGAGTTGACTAAGTTGTACTGTAAGTTCGATGAGTTGGATAAGTTGAGGATGAGTTCGATTAGTTGGATAAGTTGAGGATGAGTTCGATAAGTTGGACTGTAAGTTGAATGAGTTGGATAAGTTGAGGATGAGTTCGATGAGTTGGATCAGTTGGACTGTATGTTGGATGAGTTGACTAAGTTGTACTGTAAGTTCGATGAGTTGGATAAGTTGAGGATGAGTTTGATGAGTTGGATAAGTTGGACTGTAAGTTGGATGAGTTGGATAAGTTAAGGATGAGTTCGATGAGTTGGAAAAGTTGTACTGTATGTTGGATGAGTTGACTAAGTTGTACTGTAAGTTCGATGAGTTGGATAAGTTGAGGATGAGTTCGATGAGTTGGATAAGTTGAGGATGAGTTCGATAAGTTGGACTGTAAGTTGAATGAGTTGGATAAGTTGAGGATGAGTTCGATGAGTTGGATCAGTTGGACTGTAAGTTCGATGAGTTGGCTAAGTTGAGGATGAGTTCGATGATTTGGATAAGTTATACTGTAAGTTCGATGAGTTGGCTAAGTTGGAATGTAAGTTCGATAAGTTGGATTAGTTGAGGATGAGTTCGATGAGTTGGATAAGTTGTACTGTAAGTTGGATGAGTTGGCTTAGTTGTACTGTAAGTTCGATGAGTTGGCTAAGTTGAGGATAAGTTCGATGAGTTGGGTAAGTTGTACTGTAAGTTGGATGAGTTGGCTTAGTTGTACTGTAAGTTTGATGAGTTGGATAAGTTGTACTGTAAGTTCGATGAGTTGGCTAAGTGGAGGATGAGTTCGATGAGTTGGATAATTTGGACGGTAAACTGGATGATTTGGATAAGTTGAGGATGAGTTGGATAAGTTGTACTGTAAGTTCGATGAGTTGGATAAGTTGAGGATGAGTTCGATGAGTTGGCTAAGTTGTACTGTAAGTTTGATGAGTTGGCTAAGTTGAGGATGAGTTCGATGAGATGGATAATTTGTACTGTAAGTTGGAGGAGTTGGCTAAGTTGTACTGTAAGTTCGATGAGTTGGCTAAGTTGAGGATGAGTTCGATAAGTTGGGTAAGTTGTACTGTAAGTTCGATAAGTTGGATAAGTTGAGGATGAGTTCGATGAGTTGGATAAGTTGGACGGTAAGTTGGATGAGTTGGATAAGTTGAAGATGAGTTCAATTAGTTGGATAAGTTGGACTGTAAGTTGGATGAGTTGGATAAGTTGAGGATGAGTTCGATGAGTTGGATAAGTTGGACTGTAAGTTGGATAAGTTGGGCTGTAAGTTCGATGAGTTGGATAAGTTGAGAATAAGTTCGATGAGTTGGTTAAGTTGGACTGTTAGTTGGATGAGTTGGCTAAGTTGAGGATGAGTTTGATGAGTTGGATAAGTTGGACTGTAAGTTGGATGAGTTGGATAAGTTAAGGATGAGTTCGATGAGTTGGATAAGTTGTACTGTATGTTGGATGAGTTGACTAAGTTGTACTGTAAGTTCGATGAGTTGGATAAGTTGAGGATGAGTTCGATTAGTTGGATAAGTTGAGGATGAGTTCGATAAGTTGGACTGTAAGTTGAATGAGTTGGATAAGTTGAGGATGAGTTCGATGAGTTGGATCAGTTGGACTGTAAGTTCGATGAGTTGGCTAAGTTGAGGATGAGTTCGATGATTTGGATAAGTTATACTGTAAGTTCGATGAGTTGGCTAAGTTGGAATGTAAGTTCGATAAGTTGGATTAGTTGAGGATGAGTTCGATGAGTTGGATAAGTTGTACTGTAAGTTGGATGAGTTGGCTTAGTTGTACTGTAAGTTCGATGAGTTGGCTAAGTTGAGGATAAGTTCGATGAGTTGGGTAAGTTGTACTGTAAGTTGGATGAGTTGGCTTAGTTGTACTGTAAGTTTGATAAGTTGGATAAGTTGTACTGTAAGTTCGATGAGTTGGCTAAGTGGAGGATGAGTTCGATGAGTTGGATAATTTGGACGATAAACTGGATGATTTGGATAAGTTGAGGATGAGTTGGATAAGTTGTACTGTAAGTTCGATGAGTTGGATAAGTTGAGGATGAGTTCGATGAGTTGGCTAAGTTGTACTGTAAGTTTGATGAGTTGGCTAAGTTGAGGATGAGTTCGATGAGATGGATAATTTGTACTGTAAGTTGGAGGAGTTGGCTAAGTTGTACTGTAAGTTCGATGAGTTGGCTAAGTTGAGGATGAGTTCGATAAGTTGGGTAAGTTGTACTGTAAGTTCGATAAGTTGGATAAGTTGAGGATGAGTTCGATGAGTTGGATAAGTTGGACGGTAAGTTGGATGAGTTGGATAAGTTGAAGATGAGTTCAATTAGTTGGATAAGTTGGACTGTAAGTTGGATGAGTTGGATAAGTTGAGGATGAGTTCGATGAGTTGGATAAGTTGGACTGTAAGTTGGATAAGTTGGGCTGTAAGTTCGATGAGTTGGATAAGTTGAGAATAAGTTCGATGAGTTGGTTAAGTTGGACTGTAAGTTGGATGAGTTGGCTAAGTTGGACTGTAAGTTGGATGAGTTGGATAAGTTGAGAATGAGTTCGATGAGTTGGATGAGTTGTACTGTAAGTTGGATGAGTTGGCTAAGTTGTAATGTAAGTTGGATGAGTTGGCTAAGTTGGAACGTAAGTTTGATGAGTTGGATAAAATGAGGATGAGTTCGATGAGTTGGATAAGTTGGACTGTAAGTTGGATAAGTTGGGCTGTAAGTTCGATGAGTTGGATAAGTTGAGAATAAGTTCGATGAGTTGGTTAAGTTGGACTGTAAGTTGGATGAGTTGGCTAAGTTGGACTGTAAGTTGGATGAGTTGGATAAGTTGAGAATGAGTTCGATGAGTTGGATGAGTTGTACTGTAAGTTGGGTGAGTTGGCTAAGTTGTACTGTAAGTTCGATGAGTTGGCTAAGTTGAGGATGAGTTCGATAAGTTGGGTAAGTTGTACTGTAAGTTGGAAGAGTTGGCTAAGTTAAGGATGAGTTCGATGAGTTGGATAAGTTGGACGGTAAGTTGGATGAGTTGGATAAGTAGAGGATGAGTTCAATGAGTTGGATAAGTTGGACTGTAAGTTGGATGAGTTGGATAAGTTGAGGATAAGTTCGATGAGTTGGATAAGTTGTACTGTAAGTTCTATGAGTTCGCTAAGTTGGAAGGTAAGTTCGATGAGTTGGATAAGTTGAGGATGAGTTCGATGAGTTGGATAAGTTGTACTGTAAGTTGGATGAGCTTGCTAAGTTGTACTGTAAGTTCGATGAGTTGGCTTAGTTGAGGATGAGTTCGATAAGTTGGGTAAGTTGTACTGTAAGTTCGATGAGTTAGATAAGTTGGAATGTAAGTTCGATGAGTTGGCTAAGTTGGAATGTAAGTTCGATGAGTTGGATAAGTTGAGGATGAGTTCAATGAGTTGGATAAGTTGGACGGTAAGTTGTATGAGTTGGATAAGTTGTACTGTAAGTTCGATGAGTTGGATAAGTTGGACTGTAAGTTGGATGTGTTGGATAAGTTGAGAAAGAGTTCGATGAGTTGGATAAATTGAGGATGAATTCGATGAGTTGGATAAGTTGGACTGTAAGTTGGATAACAACTTATCCAACTCATCGAACTCATCCTCAACTTAGCCAACTCATCAAACTTACAGTACAAATTAGCCAACTCATCGAAATCATCCTCAACTTATCAAACTCATCCAACTTACAGAACAACTTATCCAACTCATCTAACTTATCCTCAACTTATCCAACTCATCCAACTTACCCTCCAACTTATCCAACTCATCCTCAACTTAGCCAACTCATCGAACTTACATTCCAACTTAGCCAACTCATCGAACTTACAGTACAACTTATCCAACTCATTGAACTTACAGTACAACTTACCCCACTCATCGAACTCATCCTCAACTTAGCCAACTCATCGAACTTACAGTACAACTTAGCCAACTCATCCAACTTACTGTCTAACTTATCCAACTCATCGAACTCATCCTCAACTTATCCAACTCATCCAACTTACATTACAACTTAGCCAACTCATCCAACTTACAGTACAACTTATCCAACTCATCGAACTCATCCTCAACTTATCCAACTCATCGAACTTACAGTACAACTTATACAACTCATCGAACTCATCCTCAACTTATCCAACTCATCGAACTTACAGTACAACTTAGCCAACTCATCCTACTTACAGTACAACTTTCCAACTCATCGAACTCATCCTTGACTTATCCAACTCATCGAACTTACATTCCAACTTAGCCAACTCATCCAACTTACAGTACAACTTAGCCAACTCATCCAACTTACAGTACAACTTATCCAACTCATCGATCTCATCCTCAACTTAGCCAACTCATCAAACTTACAGTCCAACTTATCCAACTCATCGAACTCATCCTCAACTTATCCAACTCATCCAACTTACTGACCAACTTATCTAACTCATCGAACTCATCCTTAACTTATCCAACTCATCCAATTTACAGTCCAACTTAGCCAACTCATCGAACTTACAGTACAACTTATCTAACTCATCGAACTTACAGTACAACTTACCCAACTCATCGAAATTATCCTCAACTTAGCCAACTCATCGAACTTTCAGTCCAACTTATCCAACTCATCCAACTTACAGTCCAACTTATCCAACTCATCGAACTCATCCTCAACTTATCCAACTCATCAAACTTACGTTCCAACTTAGCCAACTCATCCAACTTACATTACAACTTAGCCAACTCATCCAACTTACAGTACAACTTATCCAACTCATCGTACTCATCCTCAACTAATCCAACTCATCAAACTTACAGTACAACATAGCCAACTCATCCAACTTACAGTACAACTTTCCAACACATCGAACTCATCCTCAACTTATCCAACTCATCGAACTTACATTCCAACATAGCCAACTCATCCAACTTACAGTACAACTTAGCCAACTCATCCAACTTACAGTACAACTTAGCCAACTCATCCAACTTACAGTACAACTTATCCAACTCATCGAACTTACAGTACAACTTATCCAACTCATTGAACTTACAGTACAACTTACCCAACTCATCGAACTCATCCTCAACTTATCCAACTCATCGAACTTACAGAACAACTTATCCAACTCATCGTACTCATCCTCAACTTATCCAACTCATCAAACTTACAGTACAACTTAGCCAACTCATCCATCTTACAGTACAACTTTCCAACTTATCCAACTCATCGAACTTACATTCCAACTTAGCCAACTCATCCAACTTACAGTACAACTTAGCCAACTCATCCAACTTACAGTACAACTTATCAAACTCATCGAACTTACAGTACAACTTATCCAACTCATTGAACTTACAGTAAAACTTACCCAACTCATCGAGACTCATCCTCAACTTAGCCAACTCATCGAACTTACAGTACAACTTAGCCAACTCATCCAACTTACTGTCTAACTTATCCAACTCATCGAACTCATCCTCAACTTATCCAACTCATCCAACTTACATTACAACTTAGCCAACTCATCCAACTTACAGTACAACTTATCCAACTCATCGAACTCATCCTCAACTTATCCAACTCATCGAACTTACAGTACAACTTAGCCAACTCATCCAACTTACAGTACAACTTATCCAACTCATCGAACTTACAGTACAACTTACCCAACTCATCGAACTCATCCTCAACTTAGCCAACTCATCGAACTTACAGTACAACTTATCCAACTCATCGTACTCATCCTAAACTTATCCAACTCATCAAACTTACAGTACAACTTAGCCAACTAATCCAACTTACAGTACAACTTACCAACTCATCGAACTCATCCTCATCTTATCCAACTCATCGAAATTACATTCCAACTTAGCCAACTCATCCAACTTACAGTACAACTTAGCCAACTCATCAAACTTACAGTACAACTTATCCAACTCATCGAACTTACAGTACAACTTATCCAACTCATTGGACTTACAGTACAACTTACCCAACTCATCGAACTCATCCTCAACTTAGCCAACTCATCGAACTTACAGTGCAACTTAGCCAACTCATCCAACTTACTGTCTAACTTATCCAACTCATCCTCAACTTATCCAACTCATCCAACTTACATTACAACTTAGCCAACTCATCCAACTTACAGTACAACTTATCCAACTCATCGAACTCATCCTCAACTTATCCAACTCATCGAACCTACAGTACAACTTATACAACTCATCGAACTCATCCTCAACTTATCCAACTCATCGAACTTACAGTACAACTTAGCCAACTCATCCAACTTACAGTACAAGTTTCCAACTCATCGAACTCATCCTTACCTTATCCAACTCATCGAACTTACATTCCAACTTAGCCAACTCATCCAACTTACAGTACAACTTAGCCAACTCATCGAACTTACAGTACAACTTATCTAACTCATCAAACTTACAGTACAACTTACCCAACTCATCGAACTCATCCTCAACTTAGCCAACTCATCGAACTTACAGTACAACTTAGCCAACTCATCCAACTTACTGTCCAACTTATCCAACTCATCGAACTCATCATCAACTTATCCAACTCATCGAACTTTCAGTCCAACTTATCCAACTCATCCAACTTACAGTCCAACTTATCCAACTCATCGAACTCATCCTCAACTTATCCAACTCATCAAACTTACGTTCCAACTTAGCCAACTCATCCAACTTACATTACACCTTAGCCAACTCATCCAACTTACAGTACAACTTATCCAACTCATCGAACTCATCCTCAACTTATCCAACTCATCGAACTTACAGTACAACTTATCCAACTCATCGAACCTACAGTACAACTAATACAACTCATCGAACTCATCCTCAACTTATCCAACTCATCGAACTTACAGTACAACTTAGCCAACTCATCCAACTTACAGTACAACTTTCCAACTCATCGAACTCATCCTTACCTTATCCAACTCATCGAACTTACATTCCAACTTAGCCAACTCATCCAACTTACAGTACAACTTATCCAACTCATCCAACTTACAGTACAACTTATCCAACTCATCGAACTCATCCTCAACTTAGCCAACTCATCGAACTTACAGTACAACTTTTCCAACTCATCGAACTTACATTCCAGTTTAGCCAACATATCGAACTTACAGTCCAACTTAGCCAACTCATCGAACTTACAGTACAATTTAGCCAACTCATCCAACTTACAGTACAACTTATCCAACTCATCGAACTCATCCTCAACTTAGCCAACTCTTCGAACTTACAGTACAACTTATCCAACTCATCCAACTTACAGTCAAACTTATCCAACTCATCAAACTCATCCTCAACTTATCCAACTCATCCAACTTACCGTCCAACGTATCCAACTCATCGAACTCGTCCTCAACTTACCCAACTCATCGAACTTACATTCCAACTTAGCCAACTCATCGAACTTACATTCCAACTTATTTAACTCATCGAACTTACAGTACAACTTACCCAACTTATCGAACTCATCCTCAACTTAGCCAACTCATCGAACTTACAGTACAACTTATCCAACTCATCGAACTTACATTCCAACTTATCCACCTCATCGAACTCATCCTCAACTTAGCCAACTCAACGAACTTACAGTCCAACTTATCCAACTCATCGAACTCATCCTCAACTTATCCAACTCATCGAACTTACAGTATAACTTACCCAACTCATCGAACTCATCCTCAACTTAGCCAACTCATCGAACTTACAGTACAACTTAGCCAACTCATGGAACTTACAGTACAACTTATCCAACTGATCGAACTCATTCTCAACTTATCCAACTCATCGAACTTACATTCCAACTTAGCCAACTCATCAAACTTAAAGTACAACTTATCCAACTCATCGAACTTTCAGTACAACTTACCCAACTTATCGAACTCATCCTCAACTTAGCCAACTCATCAACCTTACAGTACAACTTATCCAACTCATCGAACTTTCAGTACAACTTACCCAACTTATCGAACTCATCCTCAACTTATCCAACTCATCCAACTTACTGACCAACTTATATAACTCATCGAACTCATCCTGAACTTATCCAACTCATCCAATTTACAGTCCAACTTAGCCAACTCATCGAACTTACAGTACAACTTATCTAACTCATCGATCTTACAGTACAACTTACCCAACTCATCGAAATTATCCTCAACTTAGCCAACTCATCGAACTTACAGTACAACTAAGCGAACTCATCCAACTTACTGTCCAACTTATCCAACTCATCGAACTCATCCTCAACTTATCCAACTCATCGAACTTTCAGTCCAACTTATCCAACTCATCCAACTTACAGTCCAACTTATCTAACTCATCGAACTCATCCTCAACTTATCCAACTCAACAAACTTACGTTCCAACTTAGCCAACTCATCCAACTTACATTACAACTTAGCCAACTCATCCAACTTACAGTACAACTTATCCAACTCATTGAACTCATCCTCAACTTATCCAACTCATCAAACTTAAAGTACAACATAGCCAACTCATCCAACTTACAGTACAACTTTCCAACTCATCGAACTCATCCTCAACTTATCCAACTCATCGAACTTACATTCCAACTTAGCCAACTCATCCAACTTACAGTACAACTTAGCCAACTCATCCAACTTACAGTACAACTTATCCAACTCATCGAACTTACAGTACAACTTCTCCAACTCATTGAACTTACAGTACAACTTACCCAACTCATCGAACTCATCCTCAACTTATCCAACTCATCGAACTTACAGAACAACTTATCCAACTCATCGTACTCATCCTCAACTTATCCAACTCATCAAACTTACAGTACAACTTAGCCAACTCATCCAACTTACAGTACAACTTTCCAACTCATCGAACTCATCCTCAACTTATCCAACTCATCGAACTTACATTCGAACTTAGCCAACTCATCCAACTTACAGTACAACTTAGCCAACTCATCCAACTTACAGTACAACTTATCAAACTCATCGAACTTACAGTACAACTTATCCAACTCATTGAACTTACAGTACAACTTACCCAACTCATCGAACTCATCCTCAACATAGCCAACTCATCGAACTTACAGTACAACTTAGCCAACTCATCCAACTTACTGTCTAACTTATCCAACTCATCGAACTCATCCTCAACTTATCCAACTCATCCAACTTACATTACAACTTAGCCAACTCATCCAACTTACAGTACAACTTATCCAACTCATCGAACTCATCCTCAACTTATCCAACTCATCGAACTTACAGTACAACTTAGCCAACTCATCCAACTTACAGTACAACTTATCCAACTCATCGAACTTACAGTACAACTTACCCAACTCATCGAACTCATCCTCAACTTAGCCAACTCATCGAACTAACAGTACAACTTATCCAACTCATCGTACTCATCCTCAACTTATCCAACTCATCAAACTTACAGTACAACTTAGCCAACTCATCCAACTTACAGTACAACTTTCCAACTCATCGAACTCATCCTCAACTTATCCAACTCATCGAACTTACATTCCAACTTAGCAAACTCATCCAACTTACAGTACAACTTACCCAACTCATCCAACTTACAGTACAACTTATCCAACTCATCGAACTTACAGTACAACTTATCCAACTCATTGGACCAACAGTACAACTTACCCAACTCATCGAACTCATCCTCAACTTAGCCAACTCATCGAACTTACAGTACAACTTAGCCAACTCATCCAACTTACTGTCTAACTTATCCAACTCATCCTTAACTTATCCAACTCATCCAACTTACATTACAACTTAGCCAACTCATCCAACTTACAGTACAACTTATCCAACTCATCGAACTCATCCTCAACTTATCCAACTCATCGAACTTACAGTACAACTTATCCAACTCATCGAACCTACAGTACAACTTATACAACTCATCGAACTCATCCTCAACTTATCCAACTCATCCAACTTACAGTACAACTTAGCCAACTCATCCAACTTACAGTACAACTTTCCAACTCATCGAACTCATCCTTACCTTATCCAACTCATCGAACTTACATTCCAACTTAGCCAACTCATCCAACTTACAGTACAACTTAGCCAACTCATCCAACTTACAGTACAACTTATCCAACTCATCGAACTCATCCTCAACTTAGCCAACTCATCGAACTTACAGTCCAACTTATCCAACCCATCGAACTCATCCTCAACTTATCCAACTCATCCAACTTACTGACCAACTTATCCAACTCATCGAACTCATCCTTAACTTATCCAACTCATCCAATTTACAGTCCAACTTAGCCAACTCATCGAACTTACAGTACAACTTATCTAACTCATCGAACTTACAGTACAACTTACCCAACTCATCGAAATTATCCTCAACTTAGCCAACTCATCAAACTTACAGTACAACTAAGCCAACTCATCCAACTTACTGTCCAACTTATCCAACTCATCGAACTCATCCTCAACTTATCCAACTCATCGAACTTTCAGTCCAACTTATCCAACTCATCCAACTTACAGTCCAACTTATCCAACTCATCGAACTCATACTCAACTTATCCAACTCATCAAACTTACGTTCCAACTTAGCCAACTCATCCAACTTACAGTACAACTTATCCAACTCATCGTACTCATCCTCAACTTATCCAACTCATCAAACTTACAGTACAACATAGCCAACTCATCCAACTTACAGTACAACTTTCTAACTCATCGAACTCATCCTCAACTTATCCAACTCATCGAACTTACATTCCAACTTAGCCAACTCATCCAACTTACAGTACAACTTAGCCAACTCATCCAACTTACAGTACAACTTATCCACTCATCAAACTTACAGTACAACTTATCCAACTCATTGAACTTACAGTACAACTTACCCAACTCATCGAACTCATCCTCAACTTATCCAACTCATCGAACTTACAGAACAACTTATCCAACTCATCGTACTCATCCTCAACTTATCCAACTCATCAAACTTACAGTACAACTTAGCCAACTCATCCATCTTACAGTACAACTTTCCAACTCATCGAACTCATCCTCAACTTATCCAACTCATCGAACTTACATTCCAACTTAGCCAACTCATCCAACTTACAGTACAACTTAGCCAACTCATCCAACTTACAGTACAACTTATCAAACTCATCGAACTTACAGTACAACTTATCCAACTCATTGAACTTACAGTACAACTTACCCAACTCATCGAAATCATCCTCAACTTAGCCAACTCATCGAACTTACAGTACAACTTAGCCAACTCATCCAACTTACTGTCTAACTTATCCAACTCATCGAACTCATCCTCAACTTATCCAACTCATCCAACTTACATTACAACTTAGCCAACTCATCCAACTTACAGTACAACTTATCCAACTCATCGAACTCATCCTCAACTTATCCAACTCATCGAACTTACAGTACAACTTAGCCAACTCATCCAACTTACAGTACAACTTATCCAACTCATCGAACTTACAGAACAACTTACCCAACTCATCGAACTCATCCTCAACTTAGCCAACTCATCGAACTTACAGTACAACTTATCCAACTCATCGTACTCATCCTCAACTTATCCAACTCATCAAACTTACAGTACAACTTAGCCAACTCATCCAACTTACAGTACAACTTTCCAACTCATCGAACTCATCCTCAACTTATCCAACTCATCGAACTTACATTCCAACTTAGCCAACTCATCCAACTTACAGTACAACTTAGCCAACTCATCCAACTTACAGTACAACTTAGCCAACTCATCCAACTTACAGTACAACTTATCCAACTCATTGGACTTACAGTACAACTTACCCAACTCATCGAACTCATCCTCAACTTAGCCAACTCATCGAACTTACAGTACAACTTACCCAACTCATCCAACTTACTGACCAACTTATCCAACTCATCCGTAACTTATCCAACTCATCCAATTTACAGTCCAACTTAGCCAACTCATCCAACTTACAGTACAACTTATCTAACTCATCGAACTTACAGTACAACTTACCCAACTCATCGAACTCATCCTCAACTTAGCCAACTCATCGAACTTACAGTACAACTTAGCCAACTCATCCAACTTACTGTCCAACTTATCCAACTCATCGAACTCATCCTCAACTTATCCAACTCATTGAACTTTCAGTCCAACTTATCCAACTCATCCAACTTACAGTCCAACTTATCCAACTCATCGAACTCATCCTCAACTTATCCAACTCATCAAACTTACGTTCCAACTTAGCCAACTCATCGAACTTACATTACAACTTAGCCAACTCATCCAACTTACAGTACAACTTATCCAACCAATCGAACTCATCCTCAACTTATCCAACTCATTGAACTTACAGTACAACTTATCCAACTCATCATACTCATCCTTAAATTATCCAACTCATCAAACTTACAGTACAACTTAGCCAACTATTCCAACTTACAGTACAACTTTCCAACTCATCGAACTCATCCTCAACTTATCCAACTCATCGAACTTACATTCCAACTTAGCCAACTCATCCAACTTACAGTACAACTTAGCCAACTCATCCAACTTACAGTACATCTAATCCAACTCATCGAACTCATCCTCAACTTAGCCAACTCATCGAACTTACAGTACAACTTATCCAACTCATCGAACTCATCCTCAACTTATCCAACTCATCCAACTTACTGACCAACTTATCCAACTCATCGAACTCATCCTTAACTTATCCAACTCATCCAATTTACAGTCCAACTTAGCCAACTCATCGAACTTACAGTACAACTTATCTAACTCATCGAACTTACAGTACAACTTACCCAACTCATCGAACTCATCCTCAACTTAGCCAACTCATCGAACTTACAGTACAACTTAGCCAACTCATCCAACTTACTGTCCAACTTATCCAACTCATCGAACTCATCCTCAACTTATCCAACTCATTGAACTTTCAGTCCAACTTATCCAACTCATCCAACTTACAGTCCAACTTATCCAACTCATCGAACTCATCCTCAACTTATCCAATTATCAAACTGACGTTCCAACTAAGCCAACTTATCCAACTTACATTACAACATAGCCAACTCATCCAACTTACAGTGCAACTTATCCAACTCATCGAACTCATCCTCAACTTATCCAACTCATCGAACTTACAGTACAACTTATCCAACTCTTCGTACTCATCCTCAAATTATCCAACTCATCAAACTTACAGTACAACTTAGCCAACTCATCGAACTTACAGTACAACTTTCCAACTCATCGAACTCATCCTCAACTTATCCAACTCATCGAACTTACATTCCAACTTAGCCAACTCATCCAACTTACAGAACAACTTAGCCAACTCATCCAACTTACAGTACAACTTATCCAACTCATCGAACTCATCCTCAACTTAGCCAACTCATCGAACTTACAGTACAACTTATCCAACTCATCGAACTTACATTCCAACTTAGCCAACTCATCGAACTTACAGTCCAACTTAGCCAACTCATCGAACTTACAGTACAACTTAGCCAACTCATCCAACTTACAGTACAACTTATCCAAATCATCGAACTCATCCTCAACTTAGCCAACTCATCGAACTTACAGTACAACTTAGCCAACTCATCCAACTTACAGTACAACTTATCCAACTCATCAAACTCATCCTCAACTTATCCAACTCATCCAACTTACCGTCCAACTTATCCAACTCATCGAACTCGTCCTCAACTTACCCAACTCATCGAACTTACATTCCAACTTAGCTAACTCATCGAACTTACATTCCAACTTATTTAACTCATCGAACTTACAGTACAACTTACCCAACTTATCGAACTCATCCTCAACTTATCCAACTCATTGAACTTACATTCCAACTTAGCCAACTCATCGAACTTACAGTACAACTTATCCAACTCATCGAACTTACATTCCAACTTATCCAACTCATCGAACTCATCCTCAACTTATCCAACTCATCGAACTTACAGTACTACTTACCCAACTCATCGAACTCATCCTCAACTTAGCCAACTCATCGAACTTACAGTACAACTTAGCCAACTCATCGAACTTACAGTACAACTTATCCAACTTATCGAACTCATTCTCAACTTATCCAACTCATCGAACTTACATTCCAACTTAGCCAACTCATCAAACTTACAGTACAACTTATCCAACTCATCGAACTTTCAGTACAACTTACCCAACTTATCGAACTCATCCTCAACTTAGCGAACTCATCAAACTTACAGTACAACTTAGCCAACTCATCCAACTTACAGTCCAACTTATCCAACTCATCGAAATCATCCTCAACTTATCCAACTCATCGAACTTACATTCCAACTTAGCCAACTCATCGAACTTACAGTACAACTTATCCAACTTATATAACTTACAGTACAACTTATCCAACTCATCGAACTCATCCTCAACTTAGCCAACTCATCGAACTTACAGTCCAACTTATCCAACTCATCGAACTCATCCTCAACTTATCCAACTCATCCAACTTACTGACCAACTTATCTAACTCATCGAACTCATCCTTAACTTATCCAACTCATCCAATTTACAGTCCAACTTAGCCAACTCATCGAACTTACAGTACAACTTATCTAACTCATCGGACTTACAGTACAACTTACCCAACTCATCGAACTCATCCGCAACTAAGCCAACTCATCGCACGTACAGTAGAACTTAGCCAACTCATCCAAATTACTGTCCAACTTATCCAACTCATCGAACTCATCCTCAACTTATCCAACTCATCGAACTTTCAGTCCAACTTATCCAACTCATCAAACTTACAGTCCAACTTATCCAACTCATCGAGCTCATCCTCAACTTATCCAACTCATCCAACTTACAGTACAACTTATCCAACTCATCGTACTCATCCTTAACTTATCCAACTCATCAAACTTACAGTACAACTTAGCCAACTCATCCAACTTACAGTACAACTTTCCAACTCATCGAACTCATCCTCAACTTATCCAACTCATCGAACTTACATTCCAACTTAGCCAACTCATCCAACTTACAGTACAACTTAGCCAACTCATCCAACTTACAGTACAACTTATCCAACTCATCGAACTTACAGTACAACTTATCCAACTCATTGAACTTACAGTACAACTTACCCAACTCATCGAACTCATCCTCAACTTATCCAACTCATCGAACTTACAGTACAACTTATCCAACTCATCGTACTCATCCTCAACTTAGCCAACTCATCAAACTTACAGTACAACTTAGCCAACTCATCCAACTTACAGTACAACTTTCCAACTCATCGAACTCATCCTCAACTTATCCAACTCATCGAACTTACATTCCAACTTAACCAACTCATCCAACTTACAGTACAACTTATCCAACTCGTCGAACTTACAGTACAACTTATCCAACTCATTGAACTTACAGTACAACTTACCCAATTCATCGAACTCATCCTCAACTTAGCCAACTCATCGAACTTACAGTACAACATAGCCAACTCATCCAACTGACTGTCTAACTTATCCAACTCATCGAACTCATCCTCAACTTATCCAACTCATCCAACTTACATTACAACTTAGCCAACTCATCCAACTTACAGTACAACTTATCCAACTCATCGAACTCATCCTCAACTTATCCAACTCATCGAACTTACAGTACAACTTATACAACTCATCGAACTCATCCTCATCAAACTTACAGTACAACTTAGCCAACTCATCCAACTAACAGTACAACTCACCCAACTTATCGAACTCATCCTCAACTCAGCCAACTCATCGAACTTACAGTCCAACTTACCCAACTTATCGAACTCATCCTCAACTTAGCCAACACATCGAACTTACAGTATAACTTAGCGAACTCATCCAACAGACAGTACAACTTACCCAACTTATCGAACTCATCCTCAACTTAGCCAACTCATCGAACTTACAGTACAACTGAGACAACTCTTCCAACTTAAAGTACAACTTAGCCAACTCATCCAACTTATAGTACAACTTTTCCAACTCATCGAACTTATCCTCAACTTAGCCAACTTATCCAACTTACAGTACAACTTACCCAACTTATCGAACTCATCCTCAACTTAGCCAACTCATCGAACTTACAGTACAACTTAGCCAACTCATCCAACTTACAGTACAACTTACCCAACTCATCAAACTCATCCTCAACTTAGCCAACTCATCGAACTTACAGTACAACTTAGCCAACTCATCCAACCTACAGTACAACTTATCCAACTCATCGAACTCATCCTAAACTTAGCCAACTCATCCAACTTACAGTACAACTATTCCAACTCATCCAACTTAACGTCCAACTTATCCAACTCATCGAACTCATCATCAACTTATCCAACTCATCGAACTTACATTCCAACTTAGCCAACTCATCGAACTTACATTCCAACTTATCTAACTCATCGAACTTACAGTACAACTTACCCAACTTATCGAACTCATCCTCAACTTAGCCAACTCATCGAACTTACAGTACAACTTAGCAAACTCATCCAACTTACAGTACAACTTACCCAACTCATCAAACTCATCCTCAACTTAGCCAACTCATCGAACTTACAGTACAACTTAGCCAACTCATCCAACTTACAGTACAACTTATCCAACTCATCGAACTCATCCTTAACTTAGCCAACTCATCGAACTTACAGTACAACTTATCCAACTCATCCAACTTAACGTCCAAATTATCCAACTCATCGAACTCATCCTCAACTTATCCAACTCATCCAACTTACAGTACAACTTAGCAAACTCATCGAACTTACGTTCCAACTTATCTAACTCATCGAACTTACAGTACAACTTACCCAACTTATCGAACTCATCCTCAACTTAGCCAACTCATTGAACTTACAGTACAACTTAGCCAACTCATCCAACTTACAGTACAACTTATCCAACTCATCGAACTCATCCTCAACTTATCCAACTCATCGAACTTACATTCCAACTTAGCCAACTCATCCAACTTACAGTACAACTTATCCAACTCATCGAACTCATCCTCAACTTAGCCAACTCATCCAACTTACAGTACAACTTAGCCAACTCATCGAACTCATCCTCAACTTATCCAACTAATCCTACTTACAGTACAACTTAGGCAACTCATCCAACTCATTCTCAACTTAGCCAACTCATTAAACTTACAGTACAACTTAGCCAACTCATCGAACTCATCCTCAACTTATCCAACTCATCCAACTTACAGTACAACTTAGCCAACTCATCAAACTTACATTCCAACTTATCTAACTCATCGAACTTACAGTACAACTTACCCAACTTATCGAACTCATCCTCAACTTAGCCAACTCATCGAACTTACAGTACAACTTATCCAACACATCCAACTTACAGTCCAACTCATCCAACTCATCGAACTCATCCTCAACTTATCCAACTCATCCAACTTACCGTCCAACTTATCCAACTCATCGAACTCATCCTCAACTTAGCCAACTCATCGAACTTACAGTACAACTTATCCAACTCATCAAACTTACAGTACAACTTAGCCAACTCATCGAACTTACAGTACAACTTACCCAACTCATCGAACTTACAGTCCAACTTAGCCAACTCATCGAACTTACAGTACAACTTAGCCAACTCATCCAACTAACAGTACAACTTATCCAACTCATCGAACTCATCCTCAACTTAGCCAACTCATCGAACTTACATTCCAACTTAGCCAACTCATCGAACTTACAGTACAACTTATCCAACTCATCGAATTCATCCTCAACTTAGCCAACTCATCGAACCTACCGTCCAACTTATCCAACTCGTCGAACTCATCCTCAACTTATCCAACTCATCGAACTTACATTCCAACTTATCCAACTCATCGAACTTACAGTCCAACTTAGCGAACTCATCGAACTCATCCTCAACTTATCCAACTCATCCAACTTACCCAACTCATCGAACAGCTCAACTCATCCAACTCATCAAACTCATTCTCAACTTATCCAACTCATCGAACTTACCCAACTCATCCAACTTATCGAACTTATCTTTTAACTTATCGAACTCAGCTTGCTTAGCTTACTCAACTTATCGAACTTAGCTTGCATCTTGCTGCATATAATGGTCCAATGTTATACTCATGACCAACTCATCCTATCATATGTGCAGCTATTATAACTTACCGAACTTAGCTCAGCCATTGAAGTATCTGGACACATATCACCCACTCATCCTTACATATGCGCAGCTATTATAACTTACCGAACTTAGCTCAGCCATTGAAGCATCTGGATACATATCATTGTTTAAAGACCCAACTTACCGAACTCATCGGCTATAATAGACAGCTATGGCAACTTACTCAACTTAGAACTTAGAATATAGGGACCTATCACATGTATGTTTGTTATAGTTATATATATATATATATATATATATATATATATATATATATATATATATATATATATATATATATATATATATATATATATATATATATATATATATATATATATTATAAATATACTGACCGCTGACTTACAGTTCAACTTATCCAACTCAACTTAGGTAAGTTAAGTAGCATAAGTTGTAACCTGAGCTGGATGAGTTGAGTAACCTGAGCTCAGTGGCATGGTTAATTTCACTCCGAAAAAGGGCAAAAAATGCTTATTTTGCTCAGCTTGATGAGTTGAGTAAGCTGAGCTGAGTTGAAAGATCATGCACATCTTATAGAAGGGTAGGAGGGAGGATAGGCGCACGGAGTACCAATAAATATGTAGGCTACATGCTGGGGAATTTCGGGACCAGGAGTATGAAGTATAAGCCAAAAAAAAATATGGGATATCAGGAGTTGGTGGGATTCGAACTCACATCTTAGACATTCTAGAGCTGCAGTTCTTTGCAGGCTTTGCAGAAAGTCTATTTAACCCCTGAGCTATCTGGGCCTGTAAAAAATGTTAAGGATTAACATGCCTTCTAGTAAGTCATTCGTGTAGCTTTTATGTTTACAGGGACATCACTCTTGAAGTTTAATTCATAATTTAGCAAAAGCAAAGCAATATAGCCATTTGGCCAAAAGAAATTTCACAATATTGAAGTTTCATGCTGTATTTCATTTCTGTCTACAAATTAATAAAGCAAATATAATAGAACGCTATATTCATTATGCCAATAACAAACACTATCGCCACTTATTTAATATTTATGGCATACATAAATTTCACTAAATTCGAAAATCTCATTAAGTATTGTTGCTGTAGGCCACGCCTTACGAGCCTTTGAGAAACCGCCTTGGTGTAGGGGATAAACCTATGTCTTGTAAACCAGGAGTTGCAGGTTCCATTCCCGGCTTCTCCATAAAACCACTTTCGGTTGAGCCTTCGGGAGTTCCCGTCATATAATAAACACACAAATCATAAACCCTCCCATCCCAGTACTGGTTTCTACCCATGGAAAAGCCACAAAAAGTTTTTATGAAGGCTCGTCAACAAGCGGGTCCTCCGAGGGAGGATTCGCAAAGATAGCACCCTCTTTTTTCCTTTACTTTTTTCTCTTTTTTTCTCGGGGTCCTTATTTTTTTTATTTTTTTTGAGGGGGAGGCGTTCTGTTTGGTTGGGGAAAGGGGGATAGTGGTACATCCTGGGTGGTTAAATGTGCCACTTCAGAATTACTACTAGATAATACTGGTAGTCAACGGGAGATGAGTAATATGGGGGAGGGGACAAACCATCATTACTTTCTTCCACATGTATAACCAAAAGTGAAGCCACAATGTGGATTTCCAACTTTGATGTTTGCCCCTATCAAATTATTAGTATTGCTTGATTGCTTGATAGAAACAGCAATGATGGAAGAACGTCGATGGATAGAAACAGCAATGATGGAAGAACGTCGATGTATCGTTATTTCGGCGTCATTTCGCTGCATAGTTGTCAATTTTAAATGGAATGAATATTGCTACTACTGGGGAGTTCGGCACATACATTTTGTGAAAGGAAATTTCTATTTTAGTACCCACGAAAATAGTATCTTTCAACATTTTGAAATTCACCGTTTCTGTGCCCTCTATTCGGTAAATGAGCGCTCTATTGGATTTTAAACTTGCATAGGACTATGCATTGATGCCTGTTTGTAATGTTGTTGAAAGCAGCTTCTTCTTTGTGTGGACTATTTTGTCACAGTAAATAGCGCCGACTACCATAGTAACGTATGACGCAGGTCTGATTTCCTTTTACTTTAATTTGTGCATGTGAAGAAACCAAGGTCATCAAGACAGGTTTTTCCCACTTTTCTTGAAGGTGGATAACAAATATTCTCACTCACAGGAAGATAGAAATTCAAACATTATCTGGCAAGACTGCGCGAATGTGCATGCTTGCCTAGTCTTTTGCTGCTCGATTATGTTATAAGTACCTAAATCAGATAACTGGTATAAACAATTTGGCCTTAGCCTTCATCTATGTCCCATCTTTTCAGTGCAATCAGCGAAGGTTCAGGCAAGACCGCGCAAATGTGCAGCCTCGCCAGATCATTCGCTGCTAGCATATGTGATATTTTTTTATGAACTGGTCTTAAAATTTAAGCCTGAGCCTACATCCTCATCCCTCCATTTTTAGGGATTCACTGTTCGCATATGCGTTTAGTACCAAACGTTCTTGAACTGGCGTATTAAATTTGGCATCAGCCTTCATCTAAATTCCTTCTTTTTAAGAATTGGCTGTACGCATGATTGCGATTAGTACCAAACTGTCTTGAACTAGTCTATAAAATTTGGCCTGTGTCTTCATCTACATCGCTTCTTTATAGGAATTCGCTGCTCGCAAATGCGATAAGTACCAAACTGTCTTGAACTAGCCAACAAAAAATTTGCATCAGCCTTCATCTATATCCCTTTATTGAAGAGATGCGTTGTAAGCCGATGCGATTAGTCCCAAACTTTCTTGAACTAGTGTGTACAAGAATTTCTAGCGATAAGGCGAGCAATCTCCCTAAACGAGACGTTCGTTTTATTTTGTTGAAATGACGACTGGAGAAACTAGGCACATTACAAGTGTAAACAAATATATATAGACGGGCCGTCGATGCACCATTGCCCCCGAATTTGTATATTTAAAACGGGATTTCCTTAGTGCATGTAATAACTCTACTTCTTATTGAATGGGAATTTATTTCGATCATCAACTGTACTTGTTATTCAGTAACATATATGGGAACTAGACCGTTAAACAAGGGAACCAATCGTCCTATCACGCTATGTACAGTAAAACTATTTATACAGTTGATGTACAATAAAAACGACCATCTTGCAAAGTGGTCTATTTCTTGTCAGATATTTGATGTCTTCTTTCGCTTATACAATCCCTTTGCCCCCCTAGACCCAAGATGCCCTTTACATATGATATGTATTTATATAGCGACATTTTATTGTCCAAAGGGCATCTTGGGTCTAGGGGGGCAAAGCATCTAAAAACAAACTGAAAGACGCCAGTTTTATCTTTTCAATGACAAGCGTCACAATTTTAAGTATATTTCGTACGCATGCGCAGAGGAAAAACCGCAAAGTTTCGAAAATGAAGGGTACTTATATCCTTAATATTTTAGCACTTTACTTTTTGAAAACCTGCAAAGGAATTACTAAAACTCTCGTCTAAACGGCACTCAGTCTAAAGACGTAAAATGAGGGGTGGGAGTAGAAGGCGCAAGTTTTAACGGTTTTGTAAATGATGAATCGCTTTGAAACCTATTTTGATGCTTTCTATGTAAATTTTACTACCGGAACAGACCAATTTTAAAAACATTAGGGCAATTTCAAAATTTAGGTTTTGCAATCATGTCAACTAGGGAAAATATACGCCTTATCGCTAGAACTCCTTTGGCACATCCCATCATTCAAGTGCAATAAGCGAAGGCTCTGGCGACACTGCGCTAAAGTGCAGCCTCGCGGGATCATTCACTGCTCCCTTTTATGACATGTTTATGAAATTGCCCTGAAATTGGGCATGAGCCTTCATCTTAATCTCTTCTTTTTATAGAATCTCTGTTCGCATATGCGATTAATACCAAACGTTCTTGAACTGGCCTATGCAATTTGGCCTAAGCCTTCATCTACATCGTTTCTTTATAGTGTGATTTGCAATGGCCCTGGCGAGACTGTGCGAATGTCCTGTCTCGCCTGATCCCTCGCTGCTCGCATAAGCCACTAAGAGACATTTTTACCCACAAGCTGACACCTTTCGCGTACACCTAACACTGACTTTATGGGTGCAGTGTTTTGTGCATTTGCGGTCAACTTTTTAATTTTTACCAAGCAAACTTATACGCAGATATGTTGTCTTATATGCTTTAGTGCATTATGAAAAGACTGTATTTATAGAATGTTCTACTGTATATATCGTCACCGAACCTAATGTGAATTAAGAGTGATGACCACAAAACTGGAAATGACATGTTTCTGGGAATTAAAAATATTTCAGCCACTATTTCATGTGCTTTAAGCTATTAGAAAACATCATAATATAAGACCAACATTCTTCCCTGGGTTACATATAACAACCTCCGAGTAAACAAGACATCTTGGGGTAATAGGAATTATTGACCACAAAACACAATCGCTATATTTCATGCTCTGGTTAAGATATTTGGGGATTTTCTCAGAATACGCAGGATAACTTTACATACAACATGTACATGTACGTCGGTACGGTCTATGCGTCTGCTTTGATTTTGTTTGTTTGATTTGATTCTTTACGTCCCATCAACAATCTTTCAGTTATACAGGGATGAGTCTTCCTGTGTTGAACCAGTACTAAGCTAGGATAAATGCGTCTTGCTCAAGGACCACAACGCAGTGACGCCGGTGAGGCTCGAACCCGCGGCCCTTCGGTCTCGAGTCGAGCACTGAGCCACTGTGCCCTGCAGTTTAAAGTTGTCGGACACTAAATTGCAGAGTCCATCCGTTGTCTACGCTTGTTGATACAATAACATTTGCTCGTCATTTCACATGCTTTAGAGTATCCGATTTATGGCGGCAAAAAAAGTCGTACCCGTTGTCCTTATGAAATTTTACCCATACTGTCTAGGACACATTAAAATATGATATTCTTCCATTCTACCATTGACTGCTGCACCGATGATTTCTCTCTTATGTGGAATATCCTACATGTACATGTACCTCAGCGAATGTATATAGAATATATGGAGTATCCAACATGTACATGTACCGAGCAGCTGTACATAGTTTTGATGCTGAATTCACTGTTTTAGAAATGACGACCTCGAATGCCTTTTTTTCTCGTGAGCTCAAGATTTTGTACCATTTCATACATGCTTCTATCTTGCCAACGTATCAGACGAGATTAACTTTTTCCGCGCTGGTGGCGAGTTGTGTCTTCGGCCTCAGTTTAGAACCAGATCAGACCAACAACATGAGCTTTGTAACTATTTGACATTCTGGTGGTATTCTGGATTATGTTTTGAAATACTAATTTAGAGAAACTGAGCAGACTTCAAAAAAGCATGCAAAATTACCTAGCATGCCAAGACGCTAACTGAATTAGAAGTATCCCGTTTTTAAAGCTGCATACTCTGTAACTATGAACATTTTTCGAAAAATTTTATTTTCTTTTTAAATCATTTGCAAAAGTAGAATTAAGCTATGTTTTCACAATAAAAATGTTCAGTACAGCTGAAAACTGCATGGAAAAGTGAATTATCTCATCAAATAGGTGTGTTTTTCTCTTGTTGGTAATTATTTGCGTCCCTCCAATAATTCTAGACCGTTGAATTTTAACATAAATGCAGTTGTTTTGATAGTAATACCTTGTTAAGATTTACGAAAATGGTAAAATGTTTACCTGAATTTGAGTATTTTTACTGTGTTCTTGAAAAATAAAAAACATTATTTTTAAAATTAGAAGATCAAAAGTTACAGACTATGCAGCTTTAACATGGTGGACAATGTGGTTTGAGGTGTTTTTTGTGTCAATGGTCGGTTATGAAATTCAGCTACGGTCTTTTTGAAGTTATCAGACTTTTCCATGGCATGTAAAAAAAATTCACAGTCATATATGTGATTATTTGTGATCCTCATGAAATAGCATGCACATTATAATTGTTGTGGCGTCAACTACTTTTAGCATATAATATATTTGTAAGCGCAGTTTCAGTTTTAAAGTGATATATGGTCCATCTTTCTTTAATCTATCACGATATGTGAGGTATGTAATCGTGTAGGCGGCGATGCTGTGCGCAATTCTTAAAACTAAGAGTCCAGAAAATACCACAATCACATACTGCAGACCAACCAACCACACCGTGAGGAAGAGACACGGAACACTTACAGTCGCATGACAGCAAGGAGACAATTAAAATAAAGCAATCAGCTCTCTCTTCCCTAGCGGAATGTGTGCAAAACTAGAATTGATACTAAGTACTGTATATCAAAACAAGGAAAAAACACAAAACTCCCACACACAGTGAGAGCAACAATAAACTATAAAATCAACTGGTCGTAATGTGCACGACCCGTGGTGAACGTATATCTAATAATTTTAAAGTTAAATCAGTTTTTACTGATCTGACTGCGCCGAGACTGGAGAAAGCGAGAGCACCATTGGGGATATGTTGCAGTTGCGGTTCACATACATTTCGCCTGAGATTCGTATTAGTTTTCTTTCTTGCTTTGACTAGTTGAGAAAGGGATAGTTTGAATTTGGGAGTGAAAGAATTTTAAGATATTCTAGTATAGGGGTCCACAATATCATATTTGAGTTTAAAATCATGATATATGAGTAAATTTCAGCTAAAGAGACTTGTAGGGTGGGTATTTCTACAAAATGAAATGAAATGCGAAACAAAGGTTATATCAAACAGCACTGGTACAAATGCAAAATAATTTCGTAGAAATGTTCCCCATAATGCCCTCAAACAAATTGCCTAAATGATCTTGCTCGGCAAACAAGCTGGCTGCCAGAACTGCAGATAAGAAATATCTTAAAATGCCATATTCTCTCGAGCCATTGGTCCCAATTCAAAAACACATCACGCAAAGGTTTATTATAAAGTCATCTGGTAAGATTTCTCAATCGGTTCTGATCAGCTGACCACCAGAGTTAAAACAAGAACACCACTTTACACAGCATCAGATTCTCGGCTATTGTTCAAGATTCAAAATAATTATATTATACCAGTGTTAAGGATAAGTATGAAAACTTTGATCAAAATACATATACATGTATAACATGCCGTTCAAAGTTATGAGCATTTTCACTAGAATACCTCGACCGGCCTAAATGATGCTAGGCAAATTTGCATACATGTGTCTGAACAATATAAAAATCAATAGTAAGAAATAATTATGCAAACTTTGATCGAAATATATCATGTGGTTTAAGATTTATGAGCATTTATACTAACTGACCATTACCCGCCTGACTGATGCTCGGCATAACCTTGTTAGCCAAACGAAACGTTTACGCATACCAGTGTTTGGACAATGTTGAAATGTATACGTATGCAAAATTTGATCAAACTAGTTACATCTGGTTACAAAGTTACAAAGTTATGAGCATTCAACAACGACAGAATCACCGCCAAAGAATGGACAGCAGCGGAAGCTACTGGTTGCTTAAATGCGTTATGGTGCCAAATCTTTGCTCTGTATTCTGCTGGGTTTCTTTTAAAACACAAACGTGTTAAGCTCGTATAGAGGATTTCTAATTTATGCAAAACATTACCACAGAGGAACAAACTATCAATGATTTGGTGAAACAAACAAAATGGCTCACAGAGAGTTGGAACTAAAGAGCACCTCAAGTTGAGCCACGGTGGGCCCAGCTGTAAGCAAGCATAAGGGGCCAACATAAAGACGAAAGCTTCTGAGACTGAGATCTGCTCCATCGTGATGCAATTAAAGTAGAAACCATAGCTAAACCGTGATTTGGTTTTCTACCAGGCATACTGACTGTCGCAATGTATTAAATTGCTGACCTCCAATGCAGTGGCAATACAGTTTCAATAAATAGAATACCTTCCACTGTTTCTGGCGAACAAGCAAGGTCCTGGCCAGCCCAGCTTACCTTGATTGTGATTGACTTGTGATAAAGAAAGACGTACTCACCTAAACACATTTACCACATGGCACTCTGCCATCCAAAGATGCAACCACACATCAAATAAGGGATCCCTCGCTCAAATAATTTAGGTGATAAGCTCCGGACACAATTATTCTATAAACTAGGTCAGAGGTCAAGGTCACAATGACCCAAAAATGGTATGCGACATTCTGCCATCCCGAGGTGCATCGACTCATCTAATTTGGAATTCGTACCTCGAAAATTATAGAAGTTTTGCACAAGACTTGATGCCGATTTTAGAACCTAGGTCAGAGGTTAAGGTCACAGTTACCGGAAAATGGAACGTGACAATCCGCCATTTCAAGATGCATTCGCACACCAGATTGCCATCTAAGATGCATTTAAACACTTACTTTGGAATTCCCACCGTAAAGAATGTAAGAGATGTGCTCCAGACAAGAATTCTTAAAACTAGGTCAAAGGTCAACGTCACAGTGACTCGAATATGGTACGTGACACTCCGCCTTCCCAAGATGCATTTCCACACCAAATTTAAAATTCTTACCTCAAAGTATATAGGAGATATGCACCAGACTCAAAGCAGTTTCTAGAAACTAGGTCAGAGGTAAAGGTCAATGTCACAGGGACCCAAGGATGGTGCGCGACACTTTGTCATCCCAAGATGCATCAACATACCAAATTTGGGATCCCTACCTCAAATTATATAGGAGATATGCTCCGGACACGATTATTCTAAAAGCTAGGTCAGATGTCAAGGTCAAGGCCACAGTGACCTGCACATGTTACGAGACACTTTGCTATTTCAATATGCATCCACACACCAAATTTGGAATTCCCACCTCAAAGAATATAGGAGATATGCACTGGACAGGAAGTGGGACGGACGGACGAAGGAATGGACAAAGCAATTACTATATGCCTCCCACAGTTCCTTTGGGGGCATAAAACAGTTTTGTTAAAAAAGCTGAGCTCATCATTGCCGCAAACCCAGTGTGTATATACAGTACATCATTGTATAAAGCCTGAATCGCCGTCCGATGGTCAGCGTCTTGTAATTTTGACATCAAAATGAATGTTGAGATGTTCCCTAAAATTTAATCCGCAGTCAGTTATCCGCTATCAGCAGTTCGCTTTGTGGGTAAAGATGTCTAATACCAAATTTTCTTGAACTGGCCTATAAAATGTGGCCGAGCCTTCATCTACATCCCATCTTTTTTGTGCAATTTTCAAAGGCTCTGGCGGGACTGCGCAAATGTGCGGTCTTGTCTGATCCTTTTCAGCTCGATTAAGTGATAAGTATCAAACTCTGATGAACTGACCCATTGAAACGTAAGCGAGTATGATCAGGAAGTATCACAATTTCATACCTCAGACCAATCCATGGCACCGTGAGGAACAGCCACAGAACACTAATCATAGAAAGACAGTAAAGTAAGGCACTATGCTTTCTCTTCCTCGTCGAGGTGATTGCAAAACGAGAAAGCACACTAAGTAATGCATAACAAAAACGAGGACCAAATACTGAGCCCCTACAAACCAGTGGGAGGAAGATTAAAGAATGAATCAACAATAACAGAGCCGATCCCTTAGAAGGAACAAAGTTGGGCCTGAAACTTCATTTACATCGCTCCTTTATTTTTTAGTTCAGACAACAAAGGTTGTGATTATACTCTGCGAATGTGTAGGCTCATCTTGGCATTCGCTGCTCGCATATGCGATAATACAAAACTCCCAAGAACTGGCCATTAAATTTTGGCCTGAGCCATTAACTGCATATTTATTGGGGCGTGTGATAAGTTTAGCGACTACTGATAGCATATTTAATCAGTTTGGACCCATATCAGGATCATCAGAAAAAATAATTTTGAAAAAAAGCCAGCAGACGCCAAAAACATAAAAAAGGGGTTACAAATGAAAAGTAGGGTTTAAAGCACAACCGATAAGTGCGATTTTAGGGTGAGCAATCAAGTGCTCTGGCGTGATGGCAAACCTGCTCAGGATCACATTGGCCTTATTTGGTCACTCATGCAATAAGTACTTAATTCGCATGTGCAGGTTTGTTACTGATATGTAACATTAAAAACTCAAAGAGTTTAGCCATCCGCGCATTTTCACAAGCGCTTAGTAGACCTGATTTTGCAATTCTAAAGGTTATTAAAAAAATAGGATAGTATTGTTTCCATATGCTATCTATTGAAATAAAAATGTAAAAATGTAAAAAAAAATATGGGATATCAGGAGTTGGTGGGATTCGAACTCACAGCTAGGACATTCTAGAGGTGCAGTTCTTTGGAGGAAGTCTGGGCCTATTTATGTACAGGATTAACATGCCTTTTAGCAAGTCATTTGTGTAGATTTATTGTTTACAGAGACATCACTCTTGATGTTTAATTCATTATTTAGCAAAAACAAAGCAATATAGCCATTAGTTGGCCATCCAGAGCCTGAATAAAAAATCTGTTGGCATTTTTGAGTACATTTTGGCATCCATGCTCAAAGTGTATCTTGGTGTGTTTTAAGAAGGATAGGGGTGGATGCCAAGTCTGGAAATGCCCCAAAGTCCCAGAATTAGGTCAAAGGTCAACTGAGTGCAAATTCTTGTATATGCATCAGATTTTAGCGTTTTTATTTGCTATCCAAAATTACGATTTAAAGTAATGCAAAATATCTTTTGGATAATACAGCCATGCTATATAAACAAACAGCATCATCAAGGCATGATGTGTGTTTGGATCAAAGGTCATTTAAGTTCAAAATCGGTGAAAATTGTAGCAATATTTTATGTATATAGAGGCAAAAATCAAACTTTAAGTTCCCTTCTACCGTAATGGAAAGTTTTTTGGCCATCCTGCTAGGTGTACGTCTATCATGTCTGGAAAACAATGATTTACTAAGTTTCCCACGGTCAAATATTCATAATAGGCATGTAAAGTATGTTACTGTATAAAATCAATTAAAATGTATAACAACTAAGAATAACCATTTTATTTCAAAGAAATAATTTCTTTTGCTAAATGATTTGTATGAATACGTCATTTTATGCAATTATCTATCCTTTTAAACATAAGATGTGTTTAAGTTGTTACTTACGTTACATTTTACCATCTAAAATTGAGTCATTTCTCAAAGGTAAATGTTCTTAGCTACAGCTTTCATGAAGGACTTGGCCATGATCTCATGCGTATAGGACTAGAATATATTTCTTTTCTCAATTTACACATTTGTTGTGTTTGTTCCCATCTATGAGTAATTGTAAACCTCCTTTTATAAGGCCACTACCCGCTAATTGCATATACTAAGCATAGCTTCATGAGAACACAAAGACCAAGCCTCCTTTCAAAAAATATCAGGCGTGTTGAAACTATGATAGAATATGGTAAATACCATGTACTGGAAGGAATATTTCCTCACATTGGTCTTCACATCGGCCTGGTAGCAGATGGTAACATACATAACATAAGGCTAATATACAGGTACATTTCTAATAATGACGGTCCAGTGAAAACATTGTTAACTTTCTGTGGGGTATATTATGGAAATAGCCCTGACATTAAGGGTAATCCTCCATATAACTTTTAACATTTAATTGTAGGGTTGTCCTTTCATTTGCACATATTAATGAAATGATGTTGATTCAAAAGCAGCATTTCTTTGAAATCAGGCTGCTAGTGTAAACGTATTCATCCATATATAGAAGCAGTATAGATATGATATTAAAGGTTACCTCTAATTTTAAGATACCATAAAATATATATCTATGTCTTTCACAGCGCAACTTTTTATACATTGTAATTGTTTCAGTGTCGATAAATTCAATTCTAAGTATCAGTATTAAACATATTTTGCATAAAATTTTTGTAATGATGATATAGATCAAATGCTATGAGGTAATTGGCATGTGTTTCTTTATGTTATTATTTTTAATTGTAAAATGCCAATGCAAGTTTTATTCCAAGTTACATTTCCCCAAAACAGATGTCTTTGGAACACAGGCATTCACCAAATTGGAGCACCTGATGATTTGATTGTGTTCATATTTTTCCATCAGTTTGGGGTCATTTCTTAGTATTTAGAGTAAATGTGTTCTGAAATTATTATCTAATATGTACATTTACTAGCATAATCAATTGGTTTAACATCTCTGATTTGCTTGATGTATATAAAATCCTAAGGTAGTTAACTCGCCTGTTCTAGTATAGAATCTATCTGTTAACCATGACAATTTGCTAAGATTGATTGCATATAGGATAGGTGACTTACATGAATGTATACATCTACTGCTCGTAGATACAAGTGCAATATATCAGATTGGATAGCACTTGTAATAGGTAACATTCTCGAAATAAGTAGTTTTGGTATGGCATTACTCTTGAAATAAAACTTAACTACTTTCCTTTCACTATATACAAGACAGTCTTCAAACAGTGTTCGTCTTCACAAATATCTACAAGGATATAGGTAAAAGAGTGAGCAAGTCCATGCTTAAAATGCTTTCTGCAATCTGTTGTCAGCAATGTTGTTCACATTTTCGATGGTTTGCATATATTTAAGACTATCACAATAAGCCTAATTTAGTAACCCTTTTAAAACCACCAAACATACCATAACTCACTTTTCATAGGACATATATAAAACATGTACTAGGGTTACAAATAGCTCAACAAAATCAAATAGTGCATAAACAAAACTAAAAACAAGCTACCTTGTGAATATCAAAAGCAAAGTAATCAGCTGCGTGTGACACTACTTTTTCAACATTCAGTTTAATCTGTGAGTTTCAGAGATGCAAACCATACTAGTGATTTGGGAGTCATGTTTATTTATGCTTCAGAAAAAAACAGTCAACTGATTTTTTAAATAAAGTATCACTAACGTTCGAATAATTTGTTGTTTATGTTACCATGAAATATGTTCAGATGTTTTACAAGACTGCTACATGGCTCATGTAACCTAACCTCAACCTACCTTAGTCTAAGATAATTAACAAGCAGAATAGTTTCTATCAGAATTGCTGCAGAATATAAAGATAATCATCATTGCAATATGATATGAAATCTAGTTCATCATTACATAGAAGATTTTAATGGGGACAGATGATAAATTAATTTTATAATGTAATTGTCAACAGTGAAAAGTGAAAATTAAAAGAATTCAGCATACAAGGAAACTCTTTAATACTAGATCTATGTAACACCCTATATTTGGACGTAAACCATGCTGGTTCTGTACTACAAAAGCTTTGGGTGATGTTATATTTGCAATCTTCAACAACCTAGACCTGCACAAGAAGACACTCAGCACTACCCCTGCTTTAATTCCTGCCTTGCCACTAAATGTATGAATTATTGCTATGCTATTTTAAGTAAATTATTGATATTAAGTCAATATTTGATCAAGATATAGATTGCATGTTTATCACCATTGGTAGAAATCTGAAAACTGCAATATGAATTAGTATAAAATTTGGCCTGAGCCTTCATTTACATTCCTTCTTTTTAGTGCAATCAGCGAAGGTTCTGGCGAGACTGCGCAAATGTGCAGCCTCACCAGATCTTCCGCTGCTCGCATATATGATATTTTTTATGAACTGGTCTTACAATTTTAGCCTGAGCCTTCATCCTAATCCCTCCATTTTTAGGGATTCATTGTTCGCATATGCGTTTAGTACCAAACGTTCTTGAACAGGCGTATTAAATTTGTCATCAGCCTTCATCTGCATCCGTTCTTTTTAGGGATCGGCTGTACCCATGATTCCGATTAGTACCAAGCTGTCTTGAACTAGTCTATAAAATGTGGCCTGTGTCTTCATCTACATCTCTTCTCTTTGGGGATTCGCTGCTCGCAAATGCGATTAGTACCAAAATGTCTAGAGCAAGCCTGTAAAAATTGGCATCAGCCTTCACCTACATCCCTTTATTTTAGAGATTCGTCGTTAGCCGATGCGATAAGTCCCAAACTTTCTTGAACTAGCGTATAAGCTTTGGCACATCCCATCATTTAATTGCAATAAGTGAAGACTCTGGTGACACTGCGCTAAAGTGCAACCTCGCGGGATCATTCATTGCTCCCTTTTATGATATGTTTCATGAAATTGCCCTAACAATTGGGCATGAGCCTTCATCTTAATCCCTTCTTTTTTAGGAATTCTCTGTTCGCTTATGTATTTAGTACCAATCTTCTTAAACTAGTGTGTAAAATTTGACACATCCCATCATTTAAGTGCACATTAGCGAAGGCTCTGGTGACACTGCGCTAAAGTGCAAACCTCGCAGGATCATTCACTGCTCCCTTTACTGATATGTTTCATGAAATTGCCCTAAAAATTAGGCATGAACCTTCATCTAAATCCCTTCTTTTTTACGGATTCTCTGTTCGCATATGCGATTAGTACCAAACTTTCTTGGTCTGGCCTATGAAATTTGGCCTAAGTCTTCATGTACATCCCTTCTTTATAATGTGATTTGCAAAGGCTCTGGCGAGACTGTGCGACTGTACTGTCTCGCCTGATCCTTCGCTGCTCGCATAAGCCACTAATATCAACCTTTCTTAAACTGGCCTATAAAATTTGGCCGAGCCTTCTTCTACATCCCATCTTTAAAGTGTGATTTTCAAAAGCTCGTGATTGCAAAACGAGAAAGAACACTAAGTAATGCATAGCAAAACGAGGACCACTGAGCCCCTTCAAACCAATGGGAGGAACATTTAAGAATGCATCAACAATAACAGAACCACTGCCTTAGAAGGAACACATGTGGACCTGAAACTTCATCTACATAGCTTCTTTTAGTTCAGATAACAAAGGTTGTGATTATACTCTGCGAATGTGTAGGCTCATCTGGGCATTCGCTGCTCGCATATGCGATAATACAAAACTCTCATGAAATGGCCCTTAAAATTTGGCCTGTCAAACAGCCACCAGTTTTTTTTTGCCACACCAGAATTTGGCAAAATCACATCATCTTTCTAGTGGTGCAAAAGACTCAAAACCACTAAAATACAAAAATACAGACATAAGGGAGCAAAACATATATAATTATGACTAAAAAAATATATGCCATCATAATGAAAAAAATGGTCAAAGTAAAAAAACCCGCAGGGTTTTTAAAACCCTGCGGGGTTTTTAAAACCCTGCGCGGGGTTTTTCCCCCACATTTTCAAATGGGGGAAAAACCCCGCAGGGTTTTTTCAAAAAAAAAATATCAAAATAAGTTCAAGAAATAAGTTTGTTTGATTGTAATTATTTCAGAAAATGATTGGTAAGGCTTAATTCCAACCTTTAATTTCCCCCGCGGGGTTTTTCTCCCATTTCAGATTGTGGGGGAAAAACCCCGCAGGGTTTTTTGAAGAAATAAAAAGGTTTGTTTTTAATTGTATTGCTTTACAAAACAATATAGAAGCTGAATTGAAGTTTTTCTCATCATTTGAAGCCTTTCAAGCAAAATAAAAAAAAACCCGCGGGGGAAAACCCCTGCGGGGTTTTTCCCCCACAAAATGAAATGGGAGAAAAACCCTGCGGGGTTTTCACCAAAGAGTGATTATCAGTTTTATTAATGATTGAGATCAGTTATACATTTAGAGCTCATATTATTTAAGTTTTTACAGTAATTAAAGGCCATAAAACAATTCTCTCGATGACCCCTCTCCCCCCACCCTTGTCCGCCAGCCCCCCCCTCGTCTGCCATGCACTGCATCAGCGGTGATCACTACCAAGTTTGCACCACCGAACGGCCCAAAAAATATGTTCAGGTAGCACTGATATTATTTGTTTAGCACGATTCATTACATCCCAGTCAACCATTTATCAGTCATGTTAGGATGCGTCTTATGGGTTGAAACAGTTCTAACAGCAGATAAAAGCACTAATATTAATAACGGCCATTGCAGTACCTGTCATACATAACTGCAATCTTATAAACTGGTTAATATGTAGTACATTGACAGACAGTGCAGACCAGGATCAGATGCAGCAGAATGTAGCATCTGATCACGGTCTTCATTGATTGTTTAGGAATCATAGAATGGGTTGGGCATCAAGAAATTTGGGTCTTTTCTACAACCCTGTGTGTATCCTATAGAAAGATCCTGGTCTAAAGCAGACCAATTTCACATATCTTAATTGATGTACCAATTCCGGCTACACAGTGTCAAGGGTCCACGAAGAAGAAATGTCAATTTGAGGGAAATGAAACTGGCTCATAGAAATTGTCTGGGCCTCAATGCGAGAAGACCTGTCTTCGGGGTTTACGACCATGCAAGACTCAAACCAACCTGCTCAATCACAGAGAGTACATATAGCTAGAAAGCTGAAATTGTGCGTGTAGCAAGTTTATTAATAATACTTTCAAGAGGGCGAGCAACAAAGGCACTGATCAGACTGCGTGGATGTGTAGGTTGGTCTGCGCCTTTAATCTTCGAATGCAACTACGTCAGGTTTTCTGTCGACACAGCCCATAATTATGATAACTGTCATTATAATAATTGCATTGTTTTTCAATGTTTTCACACCCTGGCTAGGTCGATCTATGGATGGCACGCACAACAAGCGTTATTGATGATTGCATCAATAAATTGAAAATCAGAGGTAAGCACAAAGAAAAATGAGCCAAAACGAGAAAAAAGGGACACGGCGGAAAGCATACTCGTCCGAAAAAGTGGTGCGGCGCTCGCCGTCCTGCGGGACCGGCGACGACGGCCTTGTAATAACAATAACAGCTTACACAGGGCTCCAGATAAGAGGGGGTAAAGGGTATTTCAGCATTGATTTTTTGGAATTCAGCATTGAAAATTAAATTGAAGGGTAAAATACCCTTTGCAGTTTGAGTTTTTTGTGCTGATATTCAATTTATGTGGTGAAAACTTTTATTCTTTGTAAGAAAAAACCAATTAAAATACACCAATTGTATAAATCTTGGAAGTTTTCCTAAAAATGCAATATGTATTTGATGCAAGCAACTTTTCTTTAAAATATGTTCAGCTAAATATAGTGTCTTTTTACAAAGCTTTGCATTTTCTGCAATTTGATATTTTAATTACGGAGTAAAATACTCATTAAATTAAAAAGTAGGGGGTGAAATACCCATTGTTCCAAATCCTTATCTAGACCACTGTTACATAAACTTTTGCACTGTCACAATTTTAAACAACAATTTTTAAGCCGGTACAGACAAACCATTGGCAGAACAGATAGAACGGGCCCACTGGGGACCGAGCCTGTTGTGTTAAAGTCAATTGTGACAGTACAATGTATCGATGTAGATGTATATGTACAGTCGATAGTAGTGGTATGCCGATTTATCGAGCTCATCGATCATTGGTCATTTTCAGTGAACTGATTAATTGATTGGTAGTTTTTCAATAATCGATTACTCAGTATAGACCTTCTGCTTCATTGGCCTTCAATTTTTAGCTTGGTGTATTTATTTAATATGACCCTTTTCTGCATTTTCAGTTTCTGGTATGAACAGCATATGGTTCAAATAATGTACATAGGTTGAGATAAACAAAAGTTTTGAGTGTAAAATTGTAAATATATACTAATCCATCAGTTTGAACATATGTTTTGGGTGCTCAAAAGAACCGTCTTATTGAGATGGTTCTTTTGAGTACCCACAACATATGTTTTGGTTGAGAAAATTAATTTTTGGTACACACTCTGAACACTTAACATGTCTGGTCAATCAACTTGACCCCGTAAGGCATCTTAGACATACCTGGCATGATATGTACCATATATAATATGTATTTTATTTTAGTCGATTAATGATTGATCATTGGTCACTTGTTATTTTCAATGATCGATTATAAAAATCCAGCCGATTCCTACCACTAGTCGATAGAACCTCACAACCAGAAGAAATGATGCTGCATTCTCGGGACCGCCGTGACATCACAGCCTTAGCGGCACATAAACAAATGTTGGTTGGTTTTGTTGCTTTATGTCCCAAGTCAACAGCTATGGTCATTGTGGGACGGTCAGTTCACCTAATCACACTTTTTCCTGGGCAGACTTGAACAAGCCATTAACCAGTAATTTGTGCACATACTTTCGCTTGTAACTGACAACAACCCTTCTTGAATGAATCAGCGGAAGGGAGGAGAATGACCGTAGAAGTTATTTCATGATCAATCTCCACGAAAGTATGGAACCGGGCCGGGATCGAACTCGCGACCCCTGGATCTGCAGTCAGACACGCATCTGTAGCCAGATAAGTTACCGACTGCGCTACGCGGCCCGGTATAAACAGATGTACAGAGGTGAATTGGACAGTGAATTTTAACATTACGGGTAACAGGAAAATGATGAAAAACGTGCTGCATTCATTCAAATTCTCTGATTTTTTCACCAGTCTGCGCTTAATTCGAAGGAAAAACATTGTCTTTTGTCCCACCACGATTAATTTAATTATAATTTCACCGATTATTCACAAATTATTGAAAAACTTGGATGTGGGTGGGGTGAACGGCTATCGGTTTGCGATCATTTAGATGTGATCTCTAATGTCTTAGGAGCTTTAACAGCAGTAGAACACTCAATGCCTTTGGTACAATATGCAGCCTGTCATAAAAGCTATCCTTTTCAAGAAAAGTTCCCAGCTATTGTTATAAGGAATTCGAGCATAATCTCAAGATTTGTATCAATAGGCCTACATGCCGGGATCCAGGAATTTTCGTCAGGTGGGGCGTCCAGGTTTATCTGTCATAAAAAGATAAAAAAATCTTAGACAACGTTTTTCTTTTGGTTTTTTTATGCCCCCGGAGGAACTTTGGGAGGCATATAGTAATTGCACAGTCCGTCCGTGTGTCCGTCCGTCCGTCCCGCTTCATGTCCGGTGCATATCTCCTAGATTCTTTGAGGTAGGGATTCCAAATTTGGTATGTGGATACATCTTGGGATGGCAGAGTGTCGCATACCATTTTCGGGTCACTGTGACCTTGACCTCTGACCTAGTTTTTAGAATAATCATGTCCGGAGCATATCCCTTACATTATTTGAGGCAGGAATCTCAAATTTGGTGTGAGGATGCATCTTGGGATGACAAAGTGTCCCATACCATAATTGGGTCACTGTGACCTTGAACTTGACCTCTGACCTAGTTTCTAGAAACTGCAATGAGTCTGGTGCATATCTCCTATATTCTTAGAGATAGGAATTCCAGATTTGGTGTGTAAATGTATCTTGGGATGACAGAGTGTCACATATCATTTTCGGGTCACTGTGACCTTGACCTCTGACCTAGTTTTAAGAATTATTGCGGCGGGAGCCTAAATCCTAGGATGTGGATGCATCTTGGGATGGTGGAGTATTGTTTACCATTTTAGGGTCCTTGTGACCTTGACCTAACCTAGTTTTTAGAATAATCGTGTCTGGAACATATCTCTTATATTATTTGGGTAAGGAATCTCAAATTTGGTAAGTAGATGTATCTTGAGATGACGAAGTGCCGTGTACCATAATCGGGTCACTGTGACTTTGAACTTGACCTCTGACCTAGTTCTTAGAAACTGCAATGAGTCTGGTGCATATCTCCTATATTCTTAGAGATAGGAATTCCAGATTTGGTGTGTAAATGTATCTTGGGATGACAGAGTGTCACATGTCATTTTCGGGTCACTGTGACCTTGACCTCTGACCTAGTTTTAAGAATTATTGCGGCGGGAGCCTAAATCCTAGGATGTGGATGCATCTTGGGATGGTGGAGTATTGTTTACCATTTTAGGGTCATTGTGACCTTGACCTAACCTAGTTTTTAGAATAATCGTGTCTGGAACATATCTCTTATATTATTTGGGTAAGGAATCTCAAATTTGGTAAGTGGATGCATCTTGAGATGACGAAGTGCCGTGTACCATAATCGGGTCACTGTGACTTTGAACTTGACCTCTGACCTAGTTTTTAGAAACTGCATTGAGTCTGGTGCATATCTCCTATATTATTTGATGTAGGAATCCCAAATTTGGGGTGATGATTCCTCTTGGGATGGCAGAGTGGTGCATACCATTTTGGGTCGCTTTGACCTTGACATTGACTTCTGGCCTCATTTCTAGGTTTTTCCTGTTTGGAGCATATCTCCTATATTACAGCTTACTTTCCTCAAATGTGTCTTATGCTAGACCAATTCCTTTGGGGGCATTCGTCACGTGTTTGTGACATTTCTTGTTTAGTCCTCAACTTATTTTTACAGAATTCCAATGGTTTATTTTAAAGAAAATTGTAATTTTCCAAGGATCCAGAGGGGGTCTATCATTTTTTCCAAGGGGAGGTAGGGGCGTAGCTTGGCTTCAATTAATGTGTAGGCCTAATGGTAGGGGGGTCTGGGGGCATGCTTCCCCAGAAAAATTTTCGGTCCTAGACTGTCCAAATATGGATTTTGCGATTACTTCGCACTTATAAATGCGTTCATGCGATTGTTAAAAATTACAGGTAGTTATCACCATCATCGCCCATATGGCCTAATATGCTTATCAAGTTTGATCAACTTACGGTGCTGAAATGCAAAAACAAAATCATCGACCTGGGAGTCAGGGACAGGTATCATACTCTTTTAACCATTAAATGGCCAATCACTACAAAAGTAGTCCGCTTTCTCATCTGCTGAATTGTTTTACAAGCGTCTTCGACAAACAGTGAGAGATCCAGATCTGGGTCTACACTGTTTGCCTCAATACTGACATTAGTCAATAATATTAGCATATATATGCAACAGAGGACTTAGGCAGACGCGTCTTTCATTTGCAGTTTTTGGCTGGTGCTTTAAGGGTTAGAAGGCTTATAGGAGCCTACATGGTTATATAGCAAGAAGACATGTGACATTGTAATGATCATCCCAAATAAAAGATACAATGTACTGTACATGTATGTTGAAAAACAAGCGACATCAAGTTTCAATATCTAAATGCAGGTAGCAACAAAACTATTAATCACAAGCCAACTTAGAAAAAAAACTAATTTTCTGCATTAAATTTGTCTGACGCAAACATGTTTATCACCCTGTCAACATCAAGTGTCTGTAGATCATCGCTACGAAGGACAGCCTGGCAGACATCATTGTTGAGCGCAAGTAGTTTTTAATTCTTTTCATGCTACCTTTGGCATGTTGCGGACGTCGGTGGCATGGTCAAAAGGACTCCAATTATGGTGAAAATGCAATTATACAGGTTGCAAAGCTTCGTGCGATGGTTCATTTCCTATTGGGTAGGCTAGCAACATCACGTGACAGCTCGTCCTGGAACGCAAACAACCGTACTTCTACAGTGGGTAATGGGTGACGTCTGATATCAGGATAATTTGGAATATCTTTCCGATTTACTCACCCCCTACCCCCTCCCCCCTCCATTTTATTGCATTTTTGGCGTTTATATTTTTTTTACTTTCTGAAAAAGTGTAGGCCGCGGCCTACATGGCCTAAAGGGAGCTACGCCACTGGGAGGGGTCCAACTTTTTACAGGGGGGGGAGGGGCAATCGCTTATTCCATATACCCATATCAGCAGTGTTTCCCCGAGAGTGCGTTTCTTGCGTTTTTGACGATTTATATTTTGTCATTTATAAGTTTCTCTAAAGTAACCCTTCGCCCGGAATATAAATTCGACAAATTTGCCTTGATTGACTTCTGTTTGGCCAGGCGACACATCAGATTCTCGGAATTCTAGTGTTTTTTTTCCTTATCTTATTGTTTCAAGCTGTATATACCATACATGTACAAATTAATTTGAATAAAATATAATATTTGATCCAATTGAAACCGCTGATGGGTGATTTAAAAAAAAAATGCATCCGAAGTGTGACATTGGGGGTCAAATTTCTAAATTGCTCTATCATTATCTTTTTTACATCCTCTTAACCAGGGAACATCAAAATTTCAGAAACAAATACTGGTTTAAGAATAAAATTTAGGACAATGCTTTAAAGTTAATACTTTAATCATTTTTCCTTATTTTTTTACAATTCTATAAGCTACACTTAGCTTGATTATAAACAACACAGGTATGCAAAATTGTAAATATTCTTTCATGAACTGATGAAGTAGTTATTTATACACATTTTCAAAGTAAAATTTAATCTTTCGCTCAAAATTTGCACTTGTAATAAAATTTTATGTGAAAATACACCCCTGGATTTTCACTGTGTAGAGGAAAAAGTTTTTCTAATTTAAATAATAAGCATGATTTTTGTTAAAAATTGTTCTTAGATAACAAGTAGGGTATATGAAAAACAAAGAACAAATTTCATTTGAATATATAGGATATAAAACATATTAAACACAATAACATATGTTGGTAATGGAATGTGTTACACTTGTGACAAAATCAGAAGAGGGAGTTTCTCCTTTGATTTTTTTCATCTCTTATAGATTTTATATAGGATGAAGTGAATTGGCTTCATGGAAATTGATTAAAATGTATCAAAACATAAATCAATTCCCTTTTTTTAGCACAAGACTTTAAAAAATGAACTATTCAGATTTGTTTATTAAGCATAGTAAGAAGTTATAAAATGTAAATGATCAGAAAACAGTTGACAGCACTCATTGTGGGATAAATTATCAATTGAATGATTTGATTGATACCATTTTTGCAATTCTAAAGAATCTGTAACAAATTTAAGGCTTAAATAGAAAGAAATAATTGTGTTACACTTGTGACATTGCAAAGAAACTGATTATGACCCTTTTGTCTTTTCTTATCTCTTATACTTTATGGAACCTACTATAGTATGTACAACTTAGCATCTTTTTTGGTTTTCTTCAATAAATTCCTTTAAATATTTTTTGAATTGTGAAAAAATACCTTTCCCTCCTTGTGAGTGCATAATTTTATCCTTTTTGTTTACACCATTTTGTGTTTTCTTTGTATCGAAAGAGTGAATAACTACCCTAAATACCAAAATATATCAAATTAATTGTTGAATAGATCATCCTTTGACCAAACACAGGAAAAAGTGAGATGAATTCAATCCATAATATATGTTACACTTGTGACACAAATCACATTTTAAAGTCTACCTGTCTAAATCAAGTTATAGTCTGGTTTAAGATTGTCTGATTTCTTCAGTGTTGAATTCAGCATGATTCCTATCCCAGAATGTAGCTCAAGGATGGCCAGCTTCATAATGAAACTAGTATATGGGCTTGAGGAAGTATCATTCCTGCTGGACCGTAACTAGTATTGACTACACATTTGGTGAAGTTGTTGACTTTTTGTTGTGTTTAAATTATATTTATGCATTCAAGAATTATTAAAAAGGCCAAATAAGATATATTTCATTTAAGATTTGCCATGTATATGCATTTATCACATATTCCTAAAATGTGTTACACTTGTGACATCAGTTAAAATCATGCCACAAAGTCAGCAGCTTAAGGATTTTACCACAATTCCTCATAATGTTTTTTGGGGGCTCCCTTGACCAGAAAAACAGCAAAAAAGCTATGAAATGCAAAACAAATTGAAATGCTGATGGTTGAAACCTTAAATGTTACACTTGTGACATATCTGGGTGGTTTTATTCAGTACTGGCTACATAAAATCATACTTGTTGTTTTATAGGCAAGTTGGTTCCTTTAGAAAGCTTAAAGACAGCTAGTCATTAAAACAGCATTCCTTTTGAATAAAACTTTGTATATTTTATGAGGCAATTCACTTTACTCCAATCATATGAAATTCTGTATGATAAAATTTGAAAGGGTGTGTTTATAAAAGGTTACAAATTTCCGATTTATCTGGTTTAAAAAAGATGAAAAGATTGTTTTCCTACAGCTTTTATGCTATATTTCAACTGCAATTCACCATTTGACTATACATGAATAGTGTTTAATACAATTTACAGTTGAATTGAAGGTAAGGGAAAAAATGTCACAAAAAAGTGTTACCCTTGTGACAATTTGGATGACATTTTTCGATGTAATTTTTGAACGGAACATTCTAAAGCAATGAAACTTGGCATGATGCAAGAAAAACATTAATTACATATCTTAAAATTAATTTTAACAATAAATCTGCTTTAGATAGTCTATAAACATTGATTATAGAAATGGATGCATTATTTTTGAAATCACCCTGATCCATTTAAGATTTTCATAGCTGGATATTTGGCCTAATAATACTTTTCTATTGTTCAATCTTGGAAACCTGGGTGATATTCATTTGATTTCACGTGATAATATAACTAAATATTTCCCCATCCACATACAATGTAATAGATGGCCCACTCTAGCTTTTCAGCAAAGGGTCAAAGGCTTTAGATTGAACACTGATTTCCCTGACCTAATATAGGGCCTTGTATATTTTCAGACTGAAAAACAGTAAGGATTTTGCTCGGATAGCTCCACAGACACCAGCTGATCTTAATTGACAGTACATGTATTTGAAAAAAAGGATAAATCCAGACTCAGCAGGACTTTGTTTATATTTAAATGTTCTTCAGAGCATCAACATGCAACAGCTGCCATCCAGCAGTCCAAGTCATTCCAGAATTGCAGGATTAGTATGGCTATCAGTAGCCAGGAGGCTGTAGAGGCTTCTATGATGAACACATACTTCACTGACAAGAGGGACACCGCAGGCAGTTTGGTCCCTCAGCTGAACATGCTGAATGGTGATAAATGAGGTAAGATTTTGACCTTAGTATGAACAGTAAATATTTTTGCGCTGATGAGATTACTGCAATACATTGAGAGACTGACCCAGAATCTAGGTAGCTGTACAATTATCTAAATAAGTAAAACAGATGTGTTTAACACAAATCCCCCACCCACATTCTTCCAGAGCACTGAAAGTCACCAATTGTTATGTACTAAGTACTACTAGTCAATTGTATAGGCTCAAGGTGAGCTATTGTGATCATAGGATGTCCGTCGTCCGTCAACAATTTCCTTTAAATAATGTCTCCTTCTGTACCACTTGGTGGTATTTCACCAAACTGCACAGAAATCCTGCTTCAAGGCACTTGATGAGCTATTGTGATCGTTGGAAGTCAGTCGTCGTCTGTGGTCAACATTTGCATCAAAGGACATTTCCTAAACTACTAGCTGGATTTTGGCCAAACTTGGCAGGAATGATCTTTATATAGCCCTCTTTGATAATTGTTCAAATGATTTTGGTCAACACAGGCTAAAAATAGATTTTCAAGATGAAAAATTTAAAAATGTTCTTGTCTGAAACCACAAGCCATATAGATTTGATATTTAGTATGTGCATCATCTAAGTGACATCTACCAAGATTGTTCAAATTATGCCCATTATGCCCATGGGTCATAAATGGGCCTGTCCCTGGGGTTACATGTGATACATAGGCTTATATAAGGAAAACATAAAAAAATATTCTTGTCTAAAACCACAAGGCAGAGAGCTTTGATATTTGGTACGTAGCATCGACAAGACTAGTGGACCTCTACCAAGTTTGTTCAAATTATGATCCAGGTCCACCAAGTTTGTTCAAATTATGACCCTGGGGCCAAAAATGGTCCTGTCCCAAGGGGCCACATGTTTTACACAGGCTTATGGAAAACATGAAAAAATCTTCTTGTATGAAACCACAAATCATAGAGCCTTGATATTTGATATGAAGTATAACCTAGTAGACCTCTACAAGCTTTGTTCAAGTTATACTCCTGGGGCCAAAAATGTTCCCGCCTCAGTGGTCACATGATTTACTATTTTACATAGGCTTTAATAAGGAAAACTTGAAAAAAATCTTCTTGTCTGGAACTACAAGGCTTAGAGCCTTGATATTTGGTATGTAGCATCACCTCACATTATGTCATAGGCTTATAAATATAAAATCAATTTTTTTCAGAATATAGTCATGTTGCATATTAAATTTAAGGGAATGAAGCATACAATAACATGCTAGCTAATATTTTGCGCCAACACACCTCCTTGACCCCTGGGGTGTGGTCAAAAGATCATTTTTTTCTTTTCTGAAATTACACACTGGGTAGGCGCAACAAGAATACAACCGAGGAACTGTGATCAATATTTACATTTTACAGCCGCCGTTTTGGGTAAGTTTAATATTTTATTTTTTTCATTGGAATGCTCAGGTTTCAGTAAAAGTAAGCATGATATCAGTTTTAGGTAAGATCAAAGAAATGTGCTTGGTGTTATATTTGTCCAAAAAATGTGTGAGAGTTGGCTGAAAAATAACATTTTATTTCTGATCATTACTTATTTCAACTTAAAACTGAAAAATATGTATATTTTTTCGCATTCATTGTCGTATTTCGATCTTTCAGAAACAGAAGGGTAAAATTAAATTTTTGGTGGATATCCTGTGTGTATTCAATAATTTCTATCTGATAAGTGAAAAGCGCAGTATCTGTTTTAAAGGATGATGGTAATGATACTAAGGCAATCGAAAACTTCATTAATGGCAATCGATTATCGATAGCAATCAATGTTTTTGGCAATCAATGAGCAATTTTTTGTTTGCTTTTGTCCGATATATATATATCCGAGCTTTATAAGTATGTTTTCTGTTTTATATTGATCCATAAAAAATCGGACCTTGAAGGCTCAGGATCAAACCCTATGTCACATGCCTACTGTGTGGCCCGACAGTTCAGTGGTAAACATACACCCACATTCTGAGAGGGTCCTGGGTTCAAGTTCAGGACGGGTCATGGGGGTGTGTGTAGATAACACATGTGAAGAAAAAGCATATGACCAGATGGGGACTCGAACCCGGGACCTATCACAGACCGTGCAAATACTCTGACCACTTAGCTAACGGGCCACACGATGAGCCTGCCAGTTCTACAATATATACGGCAGGGTAGTTGTACTCCTTCCAAGGTCTGTTTGGACATCACCAGACACATCGAAAAAAAGGTTTTCTTGTGACGGAGCTCGTATGAAAGAAAGCTAAGAACCCATTGTCTGCGATCCGCCGACTGTAAGTTCATTTTACTTGTTTATCAGAAACAACACCTGCATAGAACAAATCACGATTCATTTCAGAATAGATGGGCGAAACCAATTTTATTAAAATACTGCTATAAATTATAAAAAACCCCAGATAAACTGACTTATTTATAACAGCGGCTGTACATACATGTATTGATCGCAGTTCCTCGATTGTGTTCAGCGTTCGATGTTGCCGCCTACCCGGTGTGAATTAGTTGTGTTGCATATCAAATTAAAGGGAATGAAACAGGGTAGATAATCCTTATGTCTACCGAAGTTGAAGTCAATAACTGTTTTGTTGTATGGCGTTTCAACTAAGAATGAAACTTTTCTACTTTTTGTTTTGTTGTTTAAGTTATGTTCAACCTTCAGCCTAAGGACTTTCTCATAAGTTTCATCAACTGTTATTAAAATATTTAAACATAGTATTTTGCATGTTGAAAAGGATACTAATTCTCTGAGTGTGGAACGTAAAATTTAATTAATATAAAACTTTTTTTTTATACTTTTTGTTTTTTCAAAACAAAGATAAATTAACAAACAAGATATTACAAAACTGTTTTTAAAAAGATCATGAAAGTCTTTAATTTACCTGTTGGGATGTGAAACAGCAAATCATGTCAATTTCATGCAGCACATGTTAGTTTTATATTAATCATGCTATTTTTAGCTCTACAGATGGTGATATTAGTGTCAAAATATCAACTTCTGGAAACTAGTTTGAGCTGGTTTTCATGCAATATTAACTTGTAGGCCAGTTTAGACCGGTTTCAGGTAGACAGAGATTTATGAAGACAAATTGAGCCAATCAGGAGGGTCCGATGATTAACCGAAATCGGCAGAAATCACCAAGAAATCACCAGATAAAAATAAGAAAAAACTACCATTTTATTGTTAGTTTAATGTCATAATATAATAAGAATTAGTATAATAAGCTTATTTCTACTTTGATTTTAAAAAGAAATGAAAAAAATGTTATGATTTCACTTTCAAATTCAGTGCACAGTGAATTCACCAAAATCACCAGATAAAAATAGGAAATCACAATTTTATTATTAATTTAATGCCATAATTGGATAGTAAGTAAGTAAGTAAGTAAGTAAGTAAGTAAGTAAGTAAGTAAGTAAATAAGTAAGTAAGTAAGTCTTTATTTAAAGAGGGTGACAACATTAAGTAGTACAACTAATCTTCCATGAGGCCCTCAAAATAAATAATATTTACACACATAAAAAAAAACAAAAACAAAAAAACAACAATTCTACACAAACTATCAAATTAAATTGTTTAACCCTGTACTGCTGAGCAAATATAGCTAAATTTTGGCAAGACCGTAAACTGAATGCAAAACTGTGGATCCCGATCAGCTGATCAGTTTCCACACTGTTAGTGTTTCCAAAAACAGGATATATCTAGGTTCAGCAGGACAAGGGTAAATTTGATATTTACACAAGTGCATTTATTATAATATAGTAACCCTATTTATCTTGACAAGCATCCGTTTCTATTTTACTCTGCTTGCTGGAAATTTTTTGATATTTTTGTCATCTGCTGTCTTTTTTAAAATTAATTTACTATATAGTTCTCAGAGAGTCAAACAGTTTGGATTTAGATCTGGCCCAATATTTTGTTGGTACTGATTTGGTTCCAAAACTGTTTGCAAAGGTTATCAGCAGACAACAATTGCAGGCAGAGTAACTTCAGCAGTGTTTATTTAACCAACTTGCAGGGTACCACTTATTTGTATGCCTTTGCAAGCAAAGTAGAAAACATTATACATCCTGATCAGCTGGCTTCAGGACCAGGAAAATGTTTAGGTATTTTGTAATCTGCTGTCTTTTCTAAATTAATTTACTATATAGATTACCATATAGATCACCATCAGAGAGTCAAACAGTTTGGATCCAGATCAGGTCTGACATTTTGTTGGTCCTGATCTGGCTTAAACTGTTTGCAAAGGTTATCAGCAGACAACAATTTCAGGCAAATAGTAACTTTAGCAGTGTATATCTAACCAACTTGCAGGGTACGGTAAGCGCAATGTTTTCCGCCGTCGCCCTGGGCCCGGTTATCTGTTAAACTAATGGTACCGGAGCAAACATTGAAGGCATTATACCACTTATTTGTATGCATTTACAAGCAGAGTAGAAAACAATATACATCCTGATCAGCTGACTTCAGGACCAGGCAAATGTTTAGGTATTTTGTCATCTGCTGTCTTTTCTAAATGAATTTACTATATAGTTCCTTAATGATCACCATCAGAGAGTCATACAGTTTGGACCCAGATCAGGTCTGACATTTTGTCAGTCCTGATCTGGTTCTTAAACTGTTTGCAAAGGTTATCAGCAGACAACAATTTCAGGCAAAGAGTAACTTCAGCAGTGTATATCTAACCAACTTGCAGGGTTCCACTTAATAGTATGCATTAACAAGCAGAGTAGAAAACAATATGCATCCTGATCAGCTGGATAACAATTTGAATAATAAGCTTATTTCTACTTTGATTAAAATATGAAAAAAAATGTACATTTCAATTTCCAATTCAAGGTATGCCAAAATCACCAGATAAAAAGGAAATATCCATTTTAATGTTAATTTTATGCCTTTATATGATATAAATGATAGTAGAATAATTGATATGTTTACAAAAGGCTTATATTTTAATGTGCCAGCAAATAAATATTTCAATAAAAAATATAGCAACACATTATAGCAATTTGAAAGTGATTTTTTTATCAACATATTTTTAAAAACAGACTTGAAATAAGCATATTATACTAATTCTTATCATATTTTTGCATTAAGTAAACAATAAAAAGGTGATTTCTTACTTTTATCTTGTGATTTCGGTGATTTTCTGGTGATTTCCGTGATATCTGTTGATTTCGGTTAATCATGGCACCGAATCAGGAGATGGGATTCTCTCCAGTTATATAACAATATGTCATATTGGTTTGTGCAATAATTTTTTCAGGGTGAACAGCATCTCACAGATAAGATAGTTTGGTCTCAGAGAAAGTCCAGTTCTAAGGAGTCCATTGACCACAGTCACCAACTTACAGCAATATCTGATGTGATTCAAGGGAATTATACCTCTTTCATTTTAATGTTTGATAAGAGTACAGATTTGTTACTCACTGAGCCAAATTTTAACTACTCAGTATGGTCTCAGCAAGAGTTGAACATATAACATCTTTCTTGGCCATTAGGACTCTATTCCAATATTGAATCCCTAACCCATGATTTCTGGATGTGATAAATAAGGAACAAGTTCTGCTGGACAAACTGATTGGCTTGTCGAATGATGGCCAGTGATGGGCAGCTTCAATGTCAGCAGGAAATCAGGAGTGGTACAAGACACTTTAACCTGAGACTGATTGGTACTGGTTCAACACAGAAGACCCATCCCGACATGACTGAAAAATTATTGACTGGTTGAAGAAACAAATCATCCATAATCAAACACTTTGGATCCAGATTAGGACCGACTTCAGCGTTAAATCCATTAAATTTTTCAGTGGTCATTTTCATGTGATTTCAGATGGAAAAACACTGTCTAATATTTGCCCATTAGCATGATGTTGATGATGGCCAACTCTACCTTTAGCAAGGGGCCATTTGATACAAAAGGGGGCCACTTAAAGGGGGCCATTGGCCGCCTCTAGATTTTGCAGAGGTAATCAGCAGACAACAATAATAGGCAAAAAGTTAACTCATAAAGTGCCACATACAATTTGCAGCAGACGACAATTGCAAATTTTGCTGCTTTTTCAAAGAATAAAAAAAAACAAATAAGGCATGACGTTTCATGAGAATAGTCTGCTGGCAGACGATTCTCATGAAATATCATACCTTGTTTTTTTCAAAAATTAGGAAAGTTGTCGCCATGTTTGTCATCTGCTGCAGTCGTGATTGGTGCTTTAAGGGTTAAATAGAAAAGACTGAAGAAATGATCAAATGTCATCTGTTTTAATAAAATGCATAATTTTAAGCTGTATAACTTTTAAATATTGAAATAGATGAGTTTATATGTACATGGAGTTTGGTCTAACATAAGTCCAGATAAGTGAACTTTTATTGACAAAATTGTGAGAACATATGCAATTTTTCAATCATTTGAACATTTGTTTTGGGTGCTCAAAAGAACCGTCTCATTGAGACGGCTCTTTTGAGCATCAAGAAAATTGTTTTTTGATATGATTTTTAAGCACATTCAACTGGATACCTAAAGTGTATTAGCAATTTTCTATAATGGACTTAACTGATAAGAGACTGCCTGCAGCCAAATCAAGGACAGGTGCCATACTGGGAATTAAGTCATATAGTACACAGGTATAGGTTAACCGCTCAATAGCCCTTCAAAAGCCTCTATATCACCAAATGAGAGTTTTTATCTAAACATCCAGAATATCTGTTCTGGTTGTTTTATTTTATGTGATTCTTTACATCCCATGAACAATCTTTCAGCTATAAAGGGATGGGTCTTCCTGGGTTGAACCAGGACTAAAGCTAGGATTAATGTGTCCTGCTCAAGGACACAATGCACTGATGCCGGTGATGCTCTAACCCGGGGGCCATCTGTCTCGAGTCAAGCACTCTACCACTGAGCCACTGCACTCCTGGATTTGGTTTTGAAATAACAATTTGAAAATTATTTTCTTATAAGCACTTTCATCTGGAGGCCAAATAGTGGATTTGGAATTGGACATATTAAGTCACCTGGCTATTAAGTGCTCAAACTGAGCTATACATTTAATATTGCCTTCAAATATGTCTGCAAGATGTGAATGGTGTGTCTGTCATTTGTGTGTCAAGACAAGAGGCCCTTCTGAACACTAAACTTAGCATGTGCATTTTCAATTGACAGCACACCATGAGGTCAGGTCATGAATGTTTGCATGCCAGATAGTTTTACAAGCTTTTGTTGTCCTCTGCTGATCAGTGCCTTAACCCTTGTTCTGCTGCATAAATATGAATATGGCACATTCACTTCTGTTTTCCAGTGGAATCTTATGCTGTCTGGAAAGCAGTCAGATCTAGATCTCATGTCCACAGATGTGTTCACTAGATTTAGCCAGCTGATTCTGGATTTACTCTCTTTTCTAAAGATGACATATCCGGTTTCAGCAGGACAAGGGTTTATCCATCATTTTATGGGACATTGGCAAACAGTACATAACCAGATCAGATATGACATAATGTGACCTCTGATCAGGTTCTGCACTGTTTCCTAACATTACATACTTTTAATATTTGAGTGTAATTATAATCCCAACTGGAGATGGATGCATTCAATTGGAAATTCAATTTGTGACTGGGGAGGAATTATTGAAAATTTACAAGCCATTCTTTGTGGAAGTATGTATTAAATGGGTTAGTGCTATTATGTCCCCCAAAATGTTTGTTCCTGAAATGTCTACTGTGCCAAAATGTCTATTCCCATGATGTCTACTATGGCAACTTGCAAGACCGGGCGGATGTCCATGCCCGTTTCAGCAATCTCCGATCCCCAGTATGCATGGTATTAACCTTTTTACCTGCTAGAGACAATTTGAAAACAGTTTGGATCTGGATAAAGACTGTCAAAACGGTAGGCCTGATCAGAATCCAAACTGTGTGCCACTCTGATGGTATTCCTGAAAATTCATTAGAGAAAAATATGACAATGGTCATCATGTTAACCCTCTATCTGCTAGTAACAGTTTGCAAACTGGTTGTAACCAGATCAGGAACATCAAAATGACTTTGCTGGGTCTGATCTGGATCCAAAATGGTTTGACAGTCTGGTATTCCTGAAATATTCATTAGAGTTACTTCAATCAAGGGTTATGATTAAAGCACTATCATTTAATTTGGACACTTTAATCCTTGCATTAGTACTGGTGCAATCCAGGTAGACCCATCCCGCCATAACTGAAAAATTATTGACTGGGGCATAAAGAATCAAATCAAATAAAAAAAAAAATTGGAGAAATCAATTGTAATGATGGAATAGATCTTTCAGGAGTATATTGGTAAGTAAGCAAGTAAGTAAGTAAAGTCTTTATTTAAAGAGGGTGACAACATTTAGTGGTACAACTTATCTTCCATGAGGCCGTCAAAATAAAGAATATGTACACACACACAAAAAAAAAAAAACAATTCTACACAAACTATCAAATTTAAATTGTTTAACCCTGTACTGCTGAGCAAATATAGCTAAATTTTGGCAAGACCGTAAACTGAATGCAAAACTGTGGATCCTGATCAGATGATCAGTTGTTTCCAAAAACATGATATATGCAAGTGCATTTATTATAACATAGTAACCCTATTTATCTCGACAAGCATCCATTTCTATTTTACTCTGCTTGTTGGAAATTATTTAGGTATTTTGTCATCTGCTGTCTTTTCTAAATTAATTTACTATATAGTTCCTTCATTATCACTATCAGAGAGTCAAACAGTTAGGATTCAGATCAGGTCTGGCATTTTGTCAGTCCTGATCTGGTTCTAAAACTGTTTGCAAAGGTTATCAGCAGACAACAATTGCAGGCAAAGAGAAACTTCAGCAGTGTATATCTAACCAGCTTGCAGGGTTCCACTTAGCAGTATGCATTTACAAGCAGAGTAGAAAACAATATGTATCCTAATCAGCTGGTTTCAGGCCAGCTGATTCAGATCTATACTGTTTTCAAAACAAGTTAAACCCAGGTACAGCATGGTATGGGCCATTTTACATTATTTACAGGTCATCATATTTCTGTAATTTTTATTTTTGTTAATTTTCTCCGAATTTTATGCGCATAAAATTCGACAAAAACACATCAGAAGAAATTTTGGATACTGCCTAATTATGACTATTCCCTATGAGTGTAGATCCAGATCAGCTAGCTTCTGAGAGGCCAGCTGATCAGGATCCACACTGTAAGGTACAAGAATTGTCATAGGTAAAATAATAAATCGATAGAAGAGAAATGAACAAATTATTCACAAAAAATATATACAAACTACAAACATGTACTTAAAATGAATAGTTTAGCATTTTAAAAGGATTTTTGCTTGGAAGTAGATATTGTGGGAGTATCATTTTGGGAGCAGACATAGACGGCACCTTCAGGTGTGTTAAAACAAAAACCGTACACTCTAGTGCACATTATGTTTACTAAGTTTAGACATAGAGTGCATTAATAGTGAACATCATGCAATTCACATAACAACTTTAGTTATGATTCATTACTCGAATATTAAGGGAATAAAGAAATGTGCTTCATGCAAGATTGTCATTTTGTATCCTGCTTGATAACTTATATCACTTTAACTATCCTTGTTAGCAAAGACTTTTGTCATCTGCTGATAACCTTTGCAAACAGTAAGGACCCAGATCTGGAACGAGAAGAATGTCGATCCTGATCTTGATCCAAAAGGATTGACACTCTAATAGTGTGTTCCTGAAAGAATTTATTGAAAAAAGTAATTTTTACAAAAAAAAAGTCAGCAGACGACAAAAAAGTTTAAAGAAAAAGATCTTTCTAATTCTATTGTATTGTTATAATACATACCGCGAAAATATTAAGCGAATAAAGAAATGTGCTTCATGCTAGATTGTCATTTTGTATCCTGCATGATAACTTATGTTATTTTGAATTATATCATTTTAACTATCCTTGTTAACTAGGTTGCAAGGCAGTAGACATTAGAATAAAAACCCTTATTATTAGCTTTTGGATGAATATTGTGAATGGTAAACAAACATAACTATCAAAATGGTTATACTTACTTCTACTAGGAGAATATGACGGTGGCATCCATCAACATAAATGGATCCATTTTATTAAACATATTCTATTATCTGTTGGGCGTCCCGCCCTATTAAACAAGGAAGTCATTGAAAACCCAAAATCAATCAAAAATCAAATCTCTAAAACTCTATCAGACCTTTATGTTCAGGAGTGGCATAACAAAGTAAGTTCGTCCTCTAAAGGAAAGAATTATACTCTTTTCAAGCAAGATTTAAATTTTGAAAATTACCTAATCAAATTAAATAGGAAACACTGTTCTTCATTGTTAAAGTTTAGGTTAAGTAATCATCGGCTTCCGGTTGAAACTGGTCGCTGGGAAAACACACCTTTAGAAGACAGAAAATGCACATTATGTAGCAAACATGATATCGGGTACGAATTTCACTATCTTTTTGTTTGTGATCACTTTATATCTGACAGAAAGAAATATTTAAGTTTATATTTTTACAAAAGTCCTAACATTATAAAATTCGAAGAACTATTTTCTTCAGCAAATACCAGGAAGCTTGTAAAGTTATCAAGTTTTGTAGAAATTATAATGAATAAATTTTCATGTGCAGCCTAACCCTAAAAGAGTCAATCATTACTATAATATACTTCTTACTATGTCTTGGCTTAATATTTCATGGGAATTGCCTGATTATAGACAACTCACATGCTATGTCATATCATGCAAATTGTCTATAATTAATAATGTGAAGCCTTATTTTGTTTCTTAATGAAGCAACAACAGTCGATTATGTTGCCTACTGTTAGTTAAAGAAGGCTCTTTCAGGGTTGATTTTGCTCGCATTTTAATTTTCACCTTTTTCATGCTCTTTGTACACTGTATTTTATGTATATCATGTATATGCTTTGTTTTTGTATCTTATGCTCTTACGCTATCTATGAGTGGCCTGAGTTTTATGTCAATAAAGATATGTTCTGTTCTGTTAACAAAGACTTTTGTCATCTGCTGATAACCTTTGCAAACAGTAAGGACCCAGATAAGGGCCAAGAAGAATGTTGATCCTTATCTTGATCCAAAACGACTGACACTCTAATAGTGTATTCCTGAAAGAATTTATTGAAAAAAGTTATTTAAAAAAAAAGTCAGCAGACGACAAATAGTTTATAGAAAAAAAGATCTTTCTGGTTCTATTGTATTGTATTTGAATTTAAGGTACAACTTGCATTTTATATTGTAGAACAGTGACCTATGTCACTGTACAGAAATGTGTAGAAAGACCCTTGTTACTGTGTATCACATTTTATCAGACAGACAATGTCGTCTGCTGATAACCTTGCAAACAGTTAGGACCAAGATCAGAACCAATTGAAAGTCATTCCTGGTCTGCATCCAAAATGTTTGACATTCTAATTGAGTTCCTGAAAGAATTTTTGCAAAAGACATAAAAAGTATTCAACTAGTTAAAAAAGATCTTTTTGGTTTTAATGGTCAGCAGACCTCAAAACATGAATGTGGGCATGACTGGATTTGTTCATCTAAATTGAAGTGTTCTTGTTACCCTGGCAACAAATAGCAGGCTTCTGACCACATGGTGAGGCTATTACCTGGTGACTTATCCCAATAAACACCGAAATTTCAGTTTTACACTGTCAATCACATACCAGCTTTAGCAAACAGTATAGATACAGATGAGAAGCAGCTAATAAGGAAAGAGTTAAATCATTAAGGTCCTTAGTGATTTTATTATCGTCTGCTGACTCCTTTCAAAATAAATATCTTCAAGAAATTTCAGGAAAAAAATCAAGGTGTCACATTGTATGGATCCAGATCAGGACCAAACATACTGTTGGTCCTGATCTGACTCCAAACTGTTCATGAATGTTATCAGCAGATGACAAAAGTTTGATGATCAGTTGTTTCCAAAAACGGGATATATCTAGGTTCAGCAGGACAAAGGTTGATTTGATATTTATGCAAGTGCATTTATTATAACATAGTAACCCTATTTGTCTCGACAAGCATCCATTTCTATTTTACTCTGCTTGTTGGAAATTATTTAGGTATTTTGTCATCTGCTGTCTTTTCTAAATTAATTTACTATATAGTTCCTTCATTATCACTATCAGAGAGTCAAACAGTTTGGATTCAGATCAGGTCTGACATTTTGTCGGTGCTGATCTGGTTCTAAAACTGTTTGCAAAGGTTATCAGCAGACAACAATCGTAGGCAAAGAGAAACTTCAGCAGTGTATATCTAACCAACTTGCAGGGTTCCACTTAGTAGTATGCATTTATAACCAAAGTAGAAAACAATATGTATCCTGATCAGCTGGTTTCAGGCCAGCTGATTCAGATCTATACTGTTTTCAAAACAAGTTATACCCAGGTACAGCATGGTATGGGCCATTTTACATTATTTACAGGTCATCATATTTCTGTAATTTTTATTTTTGTTAATTTTCTCCTTATGCACATAAAATTCGACAAAAACACAGAAAATTTTGGATACTGCCTGATTATGACTATTTCCTATGAGTGTAGATCCAGATCAGCTAGCTTCTGAGAGGCCAGCTGATCAGGATCAACACTGTAAGGTGCAAGAATTGTCATAGGTAAAATAATAAATCGATAGAAGAGAAATGAACAAAATATTCACTAAAAATATATATACAAACTACAAACATGTACTTAAAATGAATAGTTTAGCATTTTAAAAGGATTTTTGCTTGGAAGTAGATATTGTGGGAGTGTCATTTTGGGAGCAGACATAGACGGCACCTTCAGGTGTGTAAAAACAAAAACCTTACACCCTAGTGCACATTATGTTTACTAAGTTTAGACATAGAGTGCATTAATAGTGAACATCATGCAATTCACATAACAACTTAAGTTATAATTCATTACTCGAATATAAAGCGAATAAAGAAATGTGCTTCATGCAAGATTGTCATTTTGTATCCTGCTTGATAACTTATATCACTTTAACTATCCTTGTTAGCAAAGACTTTTGTCATCTGCTGATAACCTTTGCAAACAGTAAGGACCCAGATCTGGAATGAGAAGAGTGTCGATCCTGATCTTGATCCAAAAGGATTGACACTCTAATAGTGCGTTCCTGAAAGAATTTATTGAAAAAAGTAATTTAAAAAAAAAAGTCAGCAGACGACAAAAAAGTTTATAGATAAAGATATTTCTGGTTCTATTGTATTGTTATAATTCATAACTCGAAAATATTAAGCGAATAAAGAAATGTGCTTCATGCTAGATTGTCATTTTGTATCCTGCTTGATAACTTATGTTATTTTGAATTATATCATTTTAACTATCCTTGTTAACTAGGTTGCAAGGCAATAGTCTACTAGGAGAATATGATGGTGGCATCCATCAACATAAATGGATCCATTTTATTAAACATGTTCTAATATATGTAGGGCGTCCCGATCTTTTAAACAAGGAAGTCATTGAAAACCCAAAATCAATCAAAAATCAAATCTCTAAAACTCTATCAGACCTTTATATTCAGGAGTGGCATAACAAAGTAACTTCATCCTCTAAAGGAAAGAATTATACTCTTTTCAAGCAAGATTTAAATTTTGAAAATTACCTAATCAAATTAAATAGGAAACACTGTTCTTCATTGTTCAAGTTTAGGTAAAGTAATCATCGGCTTCCGGTTGAAACTGGTCGCTGGGAAAACACACCTTTAGAAGACAGAAAATGCACATTATGTAGCAAACATGATATCGGTGACAAATTTCACTATCTTTTTGTTGTTGATCACTTTATATCTGACAGAAAGAAATATTTAAGATCATATTTTTACAAAAGTCCTAACATTATAAAATTCAAAGAACTATTTTCTTCAGCAAATACCAGGAAGCTTGTAAAGTTATCAAGTTTTGTAGAAATTATAATGAATAAATGTTCATGTGCAGCCTAACCCTAAAAGAGTCAATAATTACGATAATATACTTCTTACTATGTCTTGGCTTAATATTTCATGGGAATAACCTGATTATAGACAGTTCACATGATATGTCAAATCATGCGAATTGTCTATAATCAATAATGTGAAGCCTTATTTTGTTTCCTAATGAAGCAACAACAGTCGATTATGTTGCCTACTGTAAGTTATAGAAGGCTTTTTCAGGGTTGATTTTGCTCGCATTTTAACTTTCACCTTTTTCATGCTCTTTGTACTCATGTATTTTATGTATATCATGTATATGCTTTGTTTTTGTATCTTATGCCTTTACGCTATCTATGAGTGGTCTGAGTTTTATGTCAATAAAATATGTTCTGTTCTGTTAACAAAGACTTTTGTCATCTGCTGATAACCTTTGCAAACAGTAAGGACCCAGATCAGGGCCGAGAAGAATGTTGATCCTTATCTTGATCCAAACCGACTGACACTCTAATAGTGTGTTTTTGAAAGAATTTATTGAAAAAAGTTATTTTTAAAAAAAAGTCAGCAGACGACAAAAAGTTTATAGAAAAAAGATCTTTTCTGGTTCTTTTGTATTGTATTTGAATTTAAGGTACAACTTGCATTTTATATTGTAGAACAGTGACCTATGTCACTGTACAGCAATGTGTAGAAAGACCCTTGTTACTGTATATAACATTTTATCAGACAGACAATGTCGTCTGCTGATAACCTTGCAAACAGTTAGGACCAAGATCAGAACCAATTGAAAGTCATTTCTGGTCTGCAGCCAAAATGTTTGACATTCTAATTCAGTTCCTGAAAGAATTTTTGCAAAAGACATAAAAAGAATTCAACTAGTTAAAAAAGATCTTTTTGGTTTTAATGGTCAGCAGACCTCAAAACATTAATGTGGGCATCACTGGATTTGTTCATCTAAATTGAAGTGTTCTTGTTACCCTGGCAACAAATAGCAGGCTTCTGACCACATGGTGAGGCTATTACCTGGAGTCTTAATCCCAATAAACACAGAATTTTCAGTTTGACACCGTCAAACACATACCAGCTTTAGCAAACAGTGTAGATACAGATGAGAAGCAGCTAATAAGGAAAGAGTTAAATCATTAAGGTCCTTTAAGATAGTCTTCTGGAATTACCTTTTAGTGAATGAATTATTTTGTTCAAAGAACAAAACAAATAGTCCCTGATCAGACTGCATTGAATTTTTTATATAAATCTTTACATGCAACATACTTAGTGATTTTGTTGTCGTCTGCTGACTCCTTTCAAAATAGATATTTTCAAGAAATTTCAGGAAAAAAAATCAAGGTGTCTAATTGTATGGATCCAGATCAGGACCAAACATACTGTTGGTCCTGATCTGACTCCAAACTGTTCATGAATGTTATCAGCAGATGACAAAAGTTTGATGATCAGTTGTTTCCAAAAACGGGATATATCTAGGTTCAGCAGGACAAAGGTTGATTTGATATTTATGCAAGTGCATTTATTATTACATAGTAACCCTATTTGTCTCGACAAGCATCCATTTCTATTTTACTCTGCTTGTTGGAAATTATTTAGGTATTTTGTCATCTGCTGTCTTTTCTAAATTAATTTACTATATAGTTCCTTCATTATCACTATCAGAGAGTCAAACAGTTTGGATTTAGATCAGGTCTGACATTTTGTCGGTGCTGATCTGGTTCTAAAACTGTATGCAAAGGTTATCAGCAGACAACAATTGTAGGCAAAGAGAAACTTCAGCAGTGTATATCTAACCAACTTGCAGGGTTCCACTTAGTAGTATGCATTTATAACCAAAGTAGAAAACAATATGTATCCTGATCAGCTGGTTTCAGGCCAGCTGATTCAGATCTTTACTGTTTTCAAAAGAAGTAATACCCAGGTACAACATGGTATGGGCCATTTTACATTATTTACAGGTCATCATATTTCTGTAATTTTTATTTTTGTTAATTTTCTCCGAATTTTATGCACATAAAATTCGACAAAAACACAGAAGAAATTTAGGATACTGCCTGATAATGACTATTTCCTATGAGTGTAGATCCAGATCAGCTAGCTTCTGAGAGGCCAGCTGATCAGGATCCACACTGTAAGGTGCAAGAATTGTCATAGGTAAAATAATAAATCGATAGAAGAGAAATGAACAAAATATTCACTAAAAATATATATACAAACTACAAACATGTACTTAAAGACATATGCGGCTATTTCCAATGCGCACATTTTCCACGTCTGCAAACGGGGAAAGTTGTCTGGGTCCTGTCTTTCGACCCTTAACGGATTCGGATCAATACAGCTTCCGATATTCTTATGTCATATCGGTGTTCCGACATTTTCTTCACAAAATAACTAATTAAAGTGTGTTCTAAATATCTATTGACATCTTTTCAGAACTGATCGTCTCAGCACTAAAGACAGATAAATGTAGCTCAGTCGAAATCAAACGACGTACACAATAACCCTGGTTACGAATACGATAGTGGCCGAGTCTATACTATTTGTATGAAACTGGTCGCTGGGAAAACACACCTTAAGAAGACAGAAAATGCACATTATGTAGCAAATATGATATCGGTGACGAATTTTACTATCTTTTTGTTTGTGATCACTTTATATCTGACAGAAAGAAATATTTAAGATCATATTTTTACAAAAGTCCTAACATTATAAAATTCAAAGAACTATTTTCTTCAGCAAATACCAGGAAGCTTGTAAAGTTATCAAGTTTTGTAGAAATTATAATGAATAAATTTTCATGTGCAGCCTAACCCTAAAAGAGTCAATCATTACGATAATATACTTCTTACTATGTCTTGGCTTAATATTTCATGGGAATAACCTGATTATAGACAGTTCACATGATATGTCAAATCATGCGAATTGTCTATAATCAATAATGTGAAGCCTTATTTTGTTTCTTAATGAAGCAACAACAGTCGATTATGTTGCCTACTGTAAGTTATAGAAGGCTCTTTCAGGGTTGATTTTGCTCGCATTTTAATTTTCACCTTTTTCATGCTCTTTGTACTCGTGTATTTTATGTATATCATGTATATGCTTTGTTTTTGTATCTTATGCCTTTACGCTATCTATGAGTGGCCTGAGTTTTATGTCAATAAAGATATGTTCTGTTCTGTTAACAAAGACTTTTGTCATCTGTTGATAACCTTTGCAAACAGTAAGGACCCAGATCAGGGCTGAGAAGAATGTTATAATCCCAAATAATTGGTATGTTCTAGAATGTTCTAGAAAGTCTCAGTCCAGTTCCAATTCTGCTTGAATAGAACTTCCTGGGATTTTGTGGTACTTCACTTTACATGGTATTTAATGGAATTCCATTAAATCCCAAAAGTTGGAACAACTGGTATTTTCTGTCACTATCTGGAACTGGAAAATCCCAGAAAGTCTCAAATAATTCTGCTTAAAGTATAAGTGGGATTTTATGTTATGTCTGGGATAAATATTCCATTTAATCCCAGAAAGTCCCAGTAGGTACTTTAAATGGGATTATTAAGATTTTCTGGGTCTTCATCAATTCAACACATCCATATAATTTGGGATTAAATGGAATCTTTTGGTACTGCTAGTAAATAATTTGGTTCCATTTAATACCAAATAATCCCAACCTAGATTTGCATAGGACCATTATATTCTGAACTCAGTCTGACCTTGAAATATGATATAACTGTGTTAACCTGGTTCTCTCATTTCAATGACTCAATCATTCTTTAATCTTGCAGGAAACCAGAAAAAGGTTCAAATAAACCTCATGGTTTGCAAGGCTCTAACTATTTGATAAATCCTGTGTTAATTTTGGATATATACTGCATAAACTGCACAAAATAAATCCTACAACAGACAATGTGAGTTAATAGAACATATTTCTATGCTTATAAATTATACTTGCATGAGACTTTTCATCATATAATTTAGTTTCTCAGAAACAAAGCCATTTGTAGTTGTCTCTTTCTTTAAATGCTGATGAAAGACGCTTAATACTGAATTGTGTTCATTATGGTTATACAATTTTACCATTATCATTATTATTTACAGCAGCATTTATGGCAGTACAACACTTAGTTAGTGTGGCACATGTAAGCAGGTTAATTACTGAATTTACAGGATAATCAGGCTGATCATTGGGGCTTATTTTTATTTGATTTTTTTTATCCATTCTCTTTTTAAAAGGTGTTGGAGATATTGCGATTGCCTTCGTCTGTATATCAGGTTTTTGTTTGTTATGCTATCTTCTAAACAACTGGACAGATTATCTAACCAAATTTGTTGAGCAACTGGTGTATGCAACTGGTGTATGCAACAGCAAAATTCCAATACCCCAATGATGTGGGATGTAGGTCAAAAGTGTCCTTCGGTCTGCCCTTTTGCCTGCAATACTTTCACCTTGCAAACGGTTTGTTTGTTTTGTTGCTTTACGTCCCAAGTCAACAGTTATGGTCATGGCAGGACAGTTAGTTCACCTAACCACACTTTTTCCTGGGCAAGCTTTAACAAGCAGTTAACCAGTACTTCGTGCACATACTTTCACTTGTAACTGACAACAACCCTTCTTGAATGATTCAGCGGAAGGGAGGAGAATGACCGTAGAAATTATTTCATGATCAATCTCCACGAAAGTACGGGACCGGGTTGGGATTCAATCTCGCGACCCCTGGATTCAGACTCACATCTGTTGCCAGACACGTTACCGACTGCGCAAACGGTCATACTGAATCCAACCGAATTTGTTTGGTGACTTACTTGCACAAGTGGGTGAGCAGGAGCATTACTGTTTTTTGATTTTTGGATCCCCTTTGCATGGGCCTCAGAGAGTGTGCATTTTCTGGCTAAATTGCATTCTCTTTCTGAATTGCTGGGTAGAACTCAACCGAATTTGTGCACAACTTAAACAAATTGTGTATACAAGAGCTTATTTTTGGGTACCCCACTCAGAGGCGCCCTATAATGGGGTCAAAAGTGTCTGCCCATTCTTCTTTTATGCTAATCTAAACATGCTGGGCTGAATTCAAACTAATTTGTTGAAAGGTCGACTTTCTCACAAGTGGGGAGTGGTAAAGAACATTTATTTTTTTAACCTTCCAGCCAAATTTTCGATTATCCCAAACTACTGGGTTATTCGAAGACTACGGACTGTCCTGACTTTTTTCTCTATTATCTATTGCAATAAAACTACCTATTATTCGAATTTCGATTATCCTAAAAATTCAATTTTTTGAAGTGATTTGTCGGTCCCGATAAAAGAAATGGCTATTAAATTACCTTTCAAGATTCAAAGTCCAAATGTCACGCATTGTGATCATGATTTCTTTGTTTGGTCGAGTTTATTTTTATTATATAGATTAATAATAAGAAAAAAATAGGTGAATGCCATTACAATAATACTTCATCAGTGTTGACGTGGTCTATTGTCATATACAGCATGGATGTTGGTGACCTGATTTTGAATGAAACGATTCAAATCTGAATATAGATATATAAACAAACAGGTTTTAAAATATTAAAACCAAACCAATAATGTATATGATGTATATATGTTCAATGTTTCTATCTTGCTTTTGTAATTGTGCTTTATTTGTATGCTCTTCGCATGTGGAGGAAATAAAGAATATTATTATTATCATTATTTTTATTATTATTATTATTATTATTATTATTATTATTTTATTAAGGTCGTCTGCAATGATGGTTTTGTTTGATGTTTTTTAAATGTCTAATTATGGGCAATAAATGAGCTAAACTTGATTTTAATTGGATCTTCTCATCCTTTGATTTATTCTTGACCACTGTTTACATTATATTTAATATAGAATACAAGTATGTCTACAGAATTCCAAAGGGCCCTTACTTAGACTACAGTTATAATTCTGTCTGATTACTCTACTGGTTGTGATGAGATGAGACGAGCAATTATTTTGCCACACAAGCAGATATAATGATAGATATTGTATACGACTTGGATAAGGATTAGTTAAGATATTTTAAATCATTTAACCAATTTAACAAATACTAAATTGTCATGTTAAAATAGAAACTATTATTTTCCACGCCCCTCTATCTATATTGTAGTATTATACATATATGGAAATATTGAAAAAGTTTATATATAACATCTGTAAAAAAGGTCTTGATAATAGAGCAATGAATTGCTTCCTAAGATTAAAGCACCAAAGCCCAGAGATTTATAAGAAACCATGCGAAAAATATTCATTTCCCTTTGAAATATCATCTCTTACACCAAGTCAATGGCCTTGCTAATTTATTATGTTAGGTAACATAAGTTACAACCTGTAACACAACCTGTAACAAGTACTCCTATCTTGTTGTTTAACATGCAAAATCTATGATTCTTTATTATATGAGCAAGACTATCAAAATATGGAAGATTTTATATAATTTTTACGTAAATAATACGTACCAAATTGGGCTCCTTAAAACTTGGGGTAGTGTTGTTTAATTGCTTATATAAGGCAATGCATTTAAGGTCACTGCCCATAGCAATAACCGTAACTCTAAATCATCAAGGGAAGTAATACTGGGCAGCGTTCGATTATGACAAAGTGTGATTTTACGCAACTATGATATGTTTTCTACAGACAGTAATGCCCGTTACACTGCACGTTGGTAATCTGAAAGTGATTGATATCACATTAAAAATGCAAACACAATTTTAAGTATAATGATCAACAAAAATTGGCATTCTTTACGGATACTAAACGATGGACGCTCAGCTCTGTGAGAAGAAAAAAATCAGTCAGTGTAATGGAACACGCATTATACCAGGGAAATGTCAGTCGACTGTTCGCGGTTTTTTGACAGTCCACAACAACAATAATGATATAACTACTAACTTGTATATAGATTTATATATGATTTTCTGGTTTTATTTTACCTGCATTAAAATTTCACCAAGACAGACACGTTCTCTAGCGTCTACTTTGAACCTGACGTGCGCTAATGACGTCACTTGCTTTTATGACGTCATTATGCGTAAACGACAAGTATTGAACTTGACGTTGACGTTGAGAGTCCCTCGCTTTAGTTTGCGTCCTAAACAATTTGCCTTATGTCAAATGCGTTCTAATATTTAGCTACAGGGGCTATCTTGGGCTAAGGTTGACCCAAGTATAGTCGTGAGTCTAAATTATAGTAGGCCTACTCTAAATTTACTAAAGGTACGCGAGGAATTCTGCCATCGGGGTCTGCAGTCTGCAAGCAGCAAAGACACAGACCAGCTTGCGCATCCGCGCAGTCTGATCAGCGCCTTTGCTATTTACAAATTGAATAGTATCGTATTTAAACTTGCTCCAAGAGAGACTTCACTATTCTATCTAGTCTCTGTGGCTGAGAATGCTGGTTTTGGTATGATCTTATCGGAAACCCTGAAGACAGGCTTTGTCGCATCGATGCTCATATATGCATTTATATTCATGTAAATGCGGACCCAATCCACAAACCTGTGATATGCACATAGAAAATGTCTAGCCCCTCTAGACTACTCGTGGCCAAATCCGCCCATGACCAACGCCGACGGGATCCGTACCAAAGATAATACCCTCTCCCCCTCCGCGCCAATGAATACCTCCTTCGGTAGCGGGAAGGGTGTGGGCATAAAAAGAACCCTTTTTCATATAAATGCGGGTCCAACCAAAGCATAGGTAAGTTATAGGTACTCAGTGAGACGGTTCTTTTGAGCACCCAAAGCAGATGTAAAAATAATGAGCAATAAAATATTTACAATATTACGCTAAAATATTTGCTAATCTCCAAGTTTACTCTACATTTGACGTGTTTCAACAGAAAGATGTCCGTCAAGGGATATATAGATCTAATATAAATAAACCTCTTCTGGTCAAGTGTTAAGGTCTGGCCTTGCTTCGCAATCGAACATTAGTATGGTGCCTGAGGCCGCAACAAAGATTTATAAACATTTCAAATTTTTGGATGAGTACATGTAGTATATGCATCGATCAATTGAAGCGATGCATATTAAAACACCACATTTTTTCACCTAAATTGGGCATGCAGAGCTTCCCTGTGACCTTGAAAAACGGTAAATGTCCCCAAAACATTACATCTCTATCCTAATGATGTATCTATACAAATTTGGTCAAAATATATCGACTAGGTGTTCAGACAAAATGCAGATACGTTTCTTTTTACCGTGGGTGGGGTATTTTGGTATCGTTTTTGGTATTGAAAAGTCTTTTCATATATGCATGTAAATATTCCAAGTATTTGGAATACACATAGTTTCATTTGGCAGTTCACAGTGAGGTATTTCAATCAATAGTGTTTGGTTTGTAAGGTTATAACATGCTTAGAAATAAGAAAAGCCTGCTTAGTTCATTATTTTGTAGTTTGGGGGTAGGGATAATTATTTGGTAATATCTCACTAATTAGACGGTGAATTTTTCTTAAATTCTGTCATAATGCATCTTATATAATGATCACTTTCCTAAAAAAAATGAGAAAAATTTATTTTTTTAAAGTTTGTTAAAATATTGAATTATATGTCAGTAATTGCTGAAAGCGAACACATAAATATCGGTGAATGCTGGTTTGAAAGCGTGATATGAAGAAAAATACTTGTATAGTTGCAAAAGATTGGTTAGAGAAAACATTCTTAGTTATTAATGGCTTCGCATGCTTGTTTGAAATAACGATTTTCAAATACAAAATTGAGTTACAGAATATTTTACTTGTCTTAATGAGTTTCCGAAAAGCTGCGTAAAAAAGCCAACATAGGCCATATAATGAAGAGCTGTAACTTTTAAACTGGACGGTAAATTTTCTTTAAAGCGCGTTATTTTTCTTATAATATGATGTACTACAGAATATCAAAAAATGAAAGAAATCTATTTTTTGGGAAAAAAATCGCCCAGGTGTGGGCAGTGACCTTAAGATAGATAAACACACTTTGTTTTTTTTTCTGTAAGCCAAATAAGTATGTTAGTACAACTAGATTAAAAGCATTTTAAAAATTCACAAATCAGCTGTATAATTAAATGCTATTGGTCACAGTTACCGTTTTTAAAGGGTAGTTTTATGTAAGTAACGCACATAACACATTAGGATGCCGTAATTTTGCTTTAAAACTTTTATCTGCAGCTTAGGTATCCAGCAGGCAGACTATATGCGTGAATTAAATAGTTAGTTTAATGCCTTCTTTATGTAGCACAGCCTTTTAACTTTTCATTTTCTGAATTTTATATGGTAACATATGTAACAGACTGTCAGAGGCAAACACCAAATCGTACACATGCAAACATCTCTTATTCTACGCAGCTTGAAATGCTCTTTTAAGATACGATGTGTCTGCAAAATTCTTTAGCGGGGAGCAAAACATTCTCAGCCATCAGTCTAACAATGATACATTGCCATTTTGGTAACGTATATTTTAGGATTTCCCACCAAGGGAGAAATTGAAATCTCTCTGTTTTGATATAAAACTCTCACAACTTTGAACACAGAGTGTAAAATGCTTCTTTGAGCTAAAAACTAAAAATATTATTTTTGGATAAAAAACCCCGCAGGGTTTTTCTCCCATTTTATTTTGTGGGGGAAAAACCCCACAGGGGAATTTTCTTTTTCCTCTAGAGGCACAATATAATGCTGAAAGTTTTTGATATACCTTTTATTATGCATTGTGATGAATAATAATTCAAAAAAGTCAATTTGAATTTTTCAAAAAACCCTGCGGGGTTTTTCCCCCACAATCTGAAATGGGAGAAAAACCCCGCGGGGGAAATCAAAGTTTTGAATTAAGCCATATCAATCATTTTCTGCAATAATTACAATCAAACAAACTTGTTTCTTGAACAAATTTTAATATTTATTTTTTTGAAAAAACTCTGCGGGGTTTTTCCCCCATTTGAAAATGTGGGGGAAAAACCCCGCGCGGGGTTTAAAAAACCCCGCGGGGTTTTCGAAAAACCCCACGGGGTTTTAACTTTGACCATTTTTTTCATTATGATGGCATATATTTTTTTAGTCATAATCATATATGTTTTGCTCCCTTATGTCTGTATTTATGTATTTTAGTGGTTTTGAGTCTTTTGCACCACTAGAAAGATGATGTGATTTTGCCAAATTCTGGTGTGGCAAAAAAAAACTGGTGGCTGTTCCTGAGCCATTAACTGCATTTTTTTTGGAGGGGGGGGGCGTGTGATAAGTTTAGCGACTACTGATAACAGGTGCAATCAGTTTGGACCCTATCAGGATCATCAGCTAAAAAATGAAAAAAGCCAGCAGACGTCAAAAAACATAAAAAGGGGTTACAAAATTAAAGTAGGGTTTAACGCACAAGCGATAAGTGCGATTTGACGGCGAGCAGTCAAGTGCTCTGGCGTGATGGCAAACCTGCTCAGGATCACATTGGCCTTATTTGGTCACCCATGCAATACGTACTTAGTTCTCATGTGCAGGTGTGTTACTGCTGATGTGTAACATGTGAAGACTCAAATAAGTTTAACCATCCGCGCATTTTCACAAGCGCTTAGTGGACCTGCTTTTGCAATTCCATAGGTTATTAAAAACATAGGATATTATTGTTTCCATATGTTATCTATTCAAATATAAATGTAAAAATATATGGGCTATCAGGAGTTGGTGGGATTCGAACTCACAACTTAGACAATCTAGAGTTGCAGTTCTTTGCAGGCTTTGTAGAAAGTCTATTCAACCCCTGATCTATCTGGGCCTATTAATGTAAAGGATTAACATGCCTTTGAGTAACTCATTTGTGTAGATTTATTGTTTACAGGGACATCACTCTTGATGTTTAATCCATAATTTAGCAAAAACAAAGCAATATAACCATTTTGCCCGAAGAAATTTTACAATACATGTATTTAAGTTTCATGCTGTTTTTCATTTCTGTCTTCAAGTTAATAAAGCAAATATAATAGAACTCTATATTCATTATGTCAATTACAAACACTATAGCCACTTATTTAATATTTCTGGCATATATAAATTTCACTAAATTCGAAAATCTCATTAAGTATTGCTGCTGTAGGCCAGGCATTACGAGCCTCCTCCCTATGAGAAGCCCCCCCCCCCCCCCAAAAAAAAAAAAAAAAAAAATAAAAAAAAAAAATGAGAAGCCCCCGTGGTGTAGTGGATAAGCGCTATAACTTGTAAACCAGGGGTCGCAGGTTCGATGCCCGGCTTCTCCATAAAACCACTTTCGGTTGAGACTTCGGGAGTTCCTGTCATATAATAAACACACAAATCATAAACCCTCCCGGCCTAGTACTGGTTTCTACCCATGGAAAAGCCACAAAAAGTTTTTAAAGGCTCGTCAACAAGCTGGTCCTCCCAGGGCGGATAAACAAAGATAGCGCCCTCTTTTTATTCACTTTTTTATTCTCTGGGTCCTTATTATTATTATTTTTTGGGGGGGGTGGGAGGGGAAGGGTCGTTTTTGTTGGGTGTCCCGGGGGTGTTGGTGGTGGTACTCTCTAAGTGGTTACATGTGCCACTTCAGGGTTACTACCAGATAATACTTGTAGTCAATGGAAGATGAGTTATTTTGGGAGAGGGGACAAGCCGTCATTACTCTTTTCTATATAGCAAAAGTAAAGCCACCATGTGGCTTTCGAACTTTTATGTTTACCATTATCAAATTATTAGTATTGCTTCATCGAAACAGCAATGATGGAAGAACGTCGATGTATCGTTATTTCAGCGTCATTTCGCTGCATCGATGTCAATTTTGATTGGGATGAATATTGCTACTGTAGGGGAATTTGGCACATACATTTTGTAAAAGGAAATTCCTATTTTGGAAGCCCACGAATATAGTACCTTTCAACATTTTGAAATTCCAGTTTCTATGCCCTCTATTTGGTAAATGAGTGCTCTATTGGATTTTAAACTTGCATAGGACTATGCATTAATGCATGTGTGTCATGTTTAAGGCAGCTTCTTCTTTGTGTGGACTATTTTGTCACAGTAAATAGCGCCGACTACCATGGTAACGTATGACGCTGGTCTGATTTCCTTTTACTTTTGTGCATTTGAAGAAACAAGGTCGTGATCAAGTAAGTATATATCTGTTTAGCATTTATCCAAGTTTAAATAAAAAACATCTAAGTAACTAGAGAGGGAATTACATAATAGGCGCGTAGGTAGCCTTGTAATGAAGTGGATTCACACTCTTGTTAAGGGATCTGGGGGCATCCTCCCCCGAAAAAATTGATGAAATAATGCAATCTGGTGCATTCTAAGCATTCCAAAAGTACGTTATTATCAACCTTAAAATGAAAAATTTTGAAATAATAAATCAGCTACAGCAAAAATATTTATTAAGAAAAGAAATCGATTTTTGCAAGGTTCATGGAATGATGAATACTTCGGGTCTCTTCACTTACTTTGCAAGAGGCCTGAAGTATTAATGATTCCGTGAACCATCCAAAAATTGAATTTATTGCCTATTTACATTTTATTATAAATAACTAATATATATAAATTATTTATAATTTAGGAGATAAAACAATTTTTGTTCAGAGCTCCCACTTAATAAAGCCAATACCTCTGATACCGAAGCTGCATTTTTAGACTTGCATTAACTATTTCTAATGATATTGTTCCTACAAAAATTTATGATAAACGTGACGACTTTGCTATGAAAAATTGTCAATTTCTCATTTTTAGATGGTTATGTTCCTCGCTCTACATCCAATGGAGTCTGTATCTCTCAACTTATTCGTTTTGCTAGAGCATCTAGCCATATTACTGACTTCAAACAATCAATAAATTGTTAACTCAGAAACTTCTTAAACAAGGCTATCATAAACTTGGCAAAACCTTTTCTAGTTTTTTATAGACGATACTACGATTTGATTTCTATATTCCAAGTTGGACTTAAATCTCTCTTGCACCAAGGACTTTCGGAACCTGATTTCTATGGTGACTTGGTGTATAAATTGAAGAAGATTGTTGTCTTTAATAATTTTTCAGTGCCATTCATTAAACTAACTCAGTTACTCCCAATATAAAACGATTGGCTATAACATTAATGTATTGCAACAAAACTGCATGCTTGCTGGTCAACCCCATCACGGTTGGCAACTTTGCTTTCCTCTTTAATTGCATGCTGGTGGGTCGGACTTCAGACTCTATGACGTTCCGACTTAAAGACTTATCTATTTATGAGATGGTAGGGGCCTGTTGCATTGGTTTACCTGTTGGATTTCTTTTACTCCGCTATTCAGTTTTATTTACTGTTGAGTCCTTATCTTTGCTTTATCTCCTTTTTATATCTTGATTTATATGTTCTAGGAGATGATGCATCGATTAGTTAGGGGTCTTTCATGCAAACCAAACATCTATGTGTCGTTATCCACATCTGAAGGGTGAGGTTGGTGCACCGTAAACCGCTTTAAGCCCTCCAGTACAATATTGTACTGGCCCATCCATGGCGGTACTTCTTTGTGGATCTTTTATGTATGTTCTGTCTAGTGTTTGCTATGCCTTTGTGAACGTCTGTTTATATGTGCCTTGTGGTCACCTGCTGGGAAAGGGCTGACTTCTTGGCTCTCGTTTGTAACGTCTAACTATGAGTTTGTCACGTTCCCATTGGTATCCTGGGTCAGGTGTAGTAATTGATTGTATCGATTCCTGATCGTTGCACCCTTACTTACTTTTAATATTTAATCGAATTAACGGTTTTGTTGGAGTGCAAAACGGAAAAGCGGAACAGGCAGTTTGAACACGGACAGCCAATGGAGCAAACAAGAAGCTTGATTTGCACGTGCAGCTTAGGTGTGGCTCGCTGTCAATCACAACAGCATAGGGGCCAATTTCATCAATAAAGTTCGTACGATCATCGGTCATCAATTGTATAATAACTGTACCAGATTGTGACCTACCAAATGGTACACAATTATCCAATTTCATGGACTATTGTTCATGTTCTGCACACTTTTCAAAGGTAAAATTTTATATATTCTAGTTTGCATTTTCCAGTATACAAACAGTACATGTATTCACAATTGTGTTATTCGTGTCTGCATAATCATATCCTCATGGAATTTGTGCCATAACATACGAGGGGCGTTCATTATTTATTGCAACTGCCACCGTAATTCCCACACTATGCACGAAATTTCCATGAAGTCTAACAAAGGTAATTCTTCAATCTTTTATCTATCCATGGATGTCAGTATTGTCCCAATCGATGCATTAGTTTTTGTGTTACACGCTTTGGAAGTGAGGTCATTCATATAGACTGTATAAAATCATGACTTAAGAGATCAGTGCTGAAAATAGAGGCTATATAAAAACTTGATATTAACTTGAAATTAGTGCTAGAGCTATATTCAACGAAATTGTTCCGATTATGGGCATGGTACTTCATCGTATTCAACTGTTTCCAGGTGAATTAAACGCTTTAAATCTGGAATAGAGACGGTTGACAGTGCGCCTGGCAGAGGCAGGCCTGCAAGTGTTGCTACCTCTAAGAAAACTGACAAGATAAATGATCTGTTGAAGATTAATGCACGAATGACAACTCGTCAAGTAGCTAGATGCTTATGCATATCGACGGGATCAACATACAAGATTTGGAAGAAAAAATATGAGTTAGCCGTATTGCTGCTAGGTGGATTCCCCATTCACTGCTGGATGGCCAAAAGGGAGGCCGTGTTTCGATTGCCGTAATAATGCTTAAGAAATATCCTCAATTTAATTGAAGGACATTTTTTGATATTTGGACGGTCGATGAAACATATAAGTAACTTCTACCAGCCCACCAGAAAATGTAGCAACAAAATATGGACAGCCAAATGAAAGAAGATCATCCATTGCAAAACGTACCACAATTATGAAGAAGGTCATGTATGCAATCTTCTTTAACAGTCGAGGTGAGACAGTTCAAGTACCTATTCCCCGTAGTAACACGGTTACTTGGAAACTGTATCGACGATTATTTATGAAAAAGTTCGAAAACTACGTGAAGAAGTCTCGCCCTAGGCTCGGTCTTCAAAGCCTTACCCTTGTACAGGACAATGTGCCAGCACACACCTCAAAAGCAACACTCGTGTTCTTAGAGAAGAAATGCTTGACAATCCTTCTACACCCACCTTAAGCACCAGATTTAGCCCTGTGTTACTTTTTCTTGTTTCCACGTCTGAAAAAACTCGAGGGTCGGAGATATCACTCAAGACAGGCTGTTGGGGCGGCAGTGTTTCAGTGTCTTAAGGGTGTACCTACGAAAGACTACGCTGAAGCTTTCCATAAATGAGCCAAGATCTGATAAAAGGGACCTTCTGGCAATAAAAGTCAAAAGTGAGATATTTACAGAGAGAGAAAGACCTAGCTATTGTGAACAATTACAGAAAATTTGACGAGATTATCTTTCCAAATAACAAAGATATGAGCGTTTAAACTCGTATATATGATGCGTTTTAAACATGACGTCACTTAACGTTGTTAATGACGTTCTGACGTCAACGCAATTGTGTTAACACATGACGCTAATACAAAGACGCTAGGAGCAATATTTAAAAAATGCTTCATGTTTCTGTAAATTTGATGTGTATGCAATTGCATAGACTGCACAAATAGCCCACATACTCACATCCCGTGTTTACAAAAGCATTTCAAATGAGGTATCCTGTTTTCAAGGAAGTGTGTAGTCCATATGCACAGCTGTTGCCATCGCAACATACATTTATTTATACGTATCACTTAATTTTATCAGAACTGTTTGCGCCTTTGATTGTATTACATGTTAGAAGCCATTTGAGTCTATTGTAAAAACATGCAAAATCTTGAAAATTTAGACGTTTTTGAAATTTTGATTGCACAAAAACTGCTAAAATGCCCGAAGGTCCCTTTTCTCAGATCGGCGCTCAAATGATTTAAATGACTAAAACTTTGTATTTGTTCAAAGGGTGAGTATTTTGAAGGGTGCAATAGAGTTTCGAGGTAAAGGACTATTACTTTATGTTTTAGAACCCATGTTGCAATAAATAATGAACATCCCTCGTAGAAGAAAGATATACTGAACGAAACTTCTAAACCGCCAGTTAACAAAGCACATTTTTTCAATATAGCTCATTTATTATTAAACTGTTTGAAATGATATTTGACACATTATATATGGGTTCTTGTATTCATCGATTGAACATACAAAGTTTGATTCAATAATGATGTTCATTTATGCGTAACGATAGAGTACTAATACCGGTTTTCCATGTGGCACACAGTGCTAAATATTTTTCGCCTTATTTTCATCGACAACTATCCGACAACTTTATTTTATCACACAAACGCCAACGTTTGGGTTGTATGAGTATAAATAGAGGGGTCAGGCTGTGGGTTCAATCTAAAACGGGGCCTCGCTGAGACTGATTGATAATTTATCATGAAGTTTGAGATGTTTTGATAGAGCCGAAAGTTTACACCACAACCTGTCAGTCATTTTTCATTTTTGCACTCGAATGATGAGAAAAGTCGACAAAAACTGAGTATTACGTCTGTCATAAAATGTCCTGTATAGTCCACCATACTTTGGTGCGGTGATGCACAAATGCTGCATTGGAACGTCGGAAATGTCGAGATTGATGTGCAATACACGATTAATGGGTGACGGATGTTTCAATAATATTGTAGACAAAAACATTCCATTACCACCAACACATTTCTGTGTTCTTTTAGGTCATATGGGCCTCCATAGGAGCACTGAATTGCATGAAAATTGCTACTTTATTACAAAATAAACACGATAGTGTTTAATAATGTCCATTTACAGCACCAGAAAATTTCAATAATATTGTGGACAAAAACATGTCATCTTCATAAATCATTCTTGTGTTGTTTTATGTCATATGGGCTTCCATAGGAACATTGTAAATTACCTGAAAATATCTACTTAATAAAAGCGAAACCCAAAAATGTTCAATAATGTCCATTTATAACACCATACAGTCGGTGTGTTTGCTTGCGGCACTCTCGCCGCAAGCATTTGATTCAGAATAGTGATACCCTCTAGGTGAGTGTCTATTTATATAACATACTGTTAGTATAACGGTCGTGTGCAGGGGAACAAGATAGTTCATCGACAAAGGTAACGCTAAATGCGTAAAGGACCCCTTTACGCGTAAATGACTCATTCTTTTTATTTTGGGAAAAGGACTTTTATCATTGCTTATCTGTTTCTTAGGTCTATGTATGTTTAAGAAGTTTATTCTTGTTTCCGCAATATATAAACTTACCGAAGACTTGTGGGAAGAAAACATTTAAAGAACAAATATTGATCCGTATCGAAAAGGGAAATACTGTAAGCATAATGTTGGGCGCAGACTTTTAGGAGTAAAAAACTTCACCAAGGAAACACACCAGCAATTGAAAACAAAACCGTCTAAACGAGCCTCACATTATGTTATTTTAATCTGCATAAAATAATGCACATGAATTAAGGCACTGTCTTATGACGGACATGGCAGACAGTTTTATGCGCCCAAAGGGAGGCATATATACTCAGTACTCAGTCACTAGTACTTTATCACACTGTCTATTTTAAGTGCATGAGTCTTCACATCGTGTCTGGAGCATACCTCCTATACTATTAAAAGTAGGAATCCAAGAGTGTCAAGTACCATTTTCGAGTCACTGTGACCTTAACCTCTGACCTAGGTTTTAGAATAATTATATCCAGAGCATATCTCTTGTATTTTTTTAGATAGGAATCCCAAATTTGGTGTGTGGGTGCATCTTGCAATGGTGGAGTGTCGTGTACTATTAATGGGTCACTGTGAGCTTAAACTTGACCTCTGACCTAGTTTTTAGATTAGTCATGTCCCGAGCATATTTCTTATATTATTTGTGGTAGGAATCCCTAATTTGGTGTGTGAACGCATCTTGGGATGGAGGAGTGTCCCGTATCATTTTCGGGTCACTGTGACCTTGACCTCTGACCTAGTTTCTAGAATCAACATGGAGCCTGGTGCATATCTTCTATATCCTTTAAGGTAGGAATCCCAAATTCGGTGTATGGGGTGATATGTCGTGTACCATTTTTGGGTCACTGTGATCTTGACCTCTGACCAAGTGTTTAGATAATCGTGTCCGAAGCATATCTCCTATATTATTTGAGCTAGTTATCCCAAATTTGGTGTGTGGTTGCATCTTGGGATGACAGAGTGTCATGTACAAAGGTTTTTTGTCAGTGTAACCTTGACCTATATTCTAGAATTATCGTGTCAGGAGCATATCTCCTACAATATTTGAGGTAGCAGCCCCACATTTGGTGTATGGATGCATCTTTGGGCGGTGTGTGTTGCGGACCATTTCAGGTCACTGTGACCTTGACCTACGACCTTGTTTCTAGAATAATCGTGTCTGTAGCATATAGCCTATATTATTTAAGGTAGGCATCCAAAATTTGGTGTGCGGTTTCCTTTATGGATGGCGAAGTGGAGCAGACCATTTTGTGTCACTTTGACACTGACTTTGACTTCTGACTTCATTTCTAGTTTTTTCTTATCTGGAGCATATCTCCTTTATAGCAAATAACTTACCTCACATGTGCGTTATGCTAAATCAATTACTTTAGTGGCATTCGTCATTACTGTGACATTTCATGTTCTAATGTAAGGCCAAAAGGGTTTGTGACTTACCCCGGCATCCAATTTAGGTTACCTTGCACCCCCAGGACAATTTTTCATTGGTGCCAAATTGTTCATTGGGACCCCCTGGATGTAAAACGAAGGTGTCCTAAAAAAAATTGGTTTGGGCTATGTGAAATTGCATGGTTTCTATGGCAACCCATAGCGAATTTAAAAAGGGGGGTCTGCCTAAAAAATTACTCACATCTCAGCTGTTACTTATTCTAGACTACTAAACTTAATACCAAATTAAAGCTCAGACATAGGCCTATTATCCCCTTGTTGCATATGCAAATTATCTAATTTGCATATTCATAAATATTTATGAAAACATTAAAAATGTGGTTCACGTATGGGGGTATACGTACAAGATCAGGAAAAAAGTCATGTGTCTAAGCTTTAATTTGACACCAGTTTTAGAGCTCTAGGGTAAGTAGAACCCTACACGTGATTGAATTTGTAAGCCTACCCCCCAATCTCGAGAATCATATAAGAGGTTGCCATAGAAACCATGCATTTTCACGTAGCCTTTACCAAATTTCTTTTCAGGAGAACTTCGTTTCACATTTTGAGGTCCCACTGAACAATTTGGCATGAATTTTAAAGGCCCTAGGAGTTCAGGATAGATTGTACCTTAACCCCTCCCCCTAGGCTTATAGTTTTACGTGATTTTACCTCATTTTTTTAAGTTTTCATGCATTTTCATGAATATTCAAATGAGATAATATTCATATAGGACCACTGGATGAATGGACCGGTCAAATTGTAACATTGATTAAATTAAAACATGCAGCAATGACAATATTGGGATGAAATCAGCCTATTTACATTTGTAATGATTTTCCCTTAATTTTTAGCGTTTTTATTAATATTCATGAATATGCAAATTATGCAAATATGATACGGTGCATATTTGACCATGGAATAAAAGGCCTATGTCTTAGCTTTATTTTAGTACAAATTTTAGTAATCTAGGACTAATAGCAGCTGAGATGTTATTGATCTTGTAGCTATACCCTCATTCGAGAACCACATTTTTAATGTTTTCATAAATATTTATGAATATGCAAATTAGATAATTTGCATATGCAACAAGGGGATAATAGGCCTATGTCTAAGCTTTAATTTGGTATTAAGTTTAGTAGTCTAGGATTAGTAACAGCTGAGATGTGAGTAATTTTTTAGGCAGACCCAACTTCTCAAATTCCCTATGGGTTGCCATAGAAACCATGCAATTTCACATAGCCCAAACCAAATTTTTTTTGGAGATACCTTCGTTTCGCATCCAGGGGGTCCCAATAAACAATTTGGCACCCATGAAAAATTGTCCTGGGGGGTGCAAGGTAACCTAAATTGGATGCCGGGGTAAAGAGTTAATGTGGTCTTTACAGCCTGGAGCCTCTTCCATGTGAGCTTAATATTTTTATGCTTCAACAACAGCAGAATCTAGGGCTTAGATTTGATACCAGTGCGTTTAAGCCCCCCCCCCCCCCCCCCCAGTGACTTAGGCTGTTGTCTGTTCTAAGGGGGTGGTTCTGTTGTTGTTGATTCGTTGTTGATTAGTACTCCCATTGTGGGATCTTGTAATTGTCCCATGTTTTGTTGTGCGTTACTTTATGTCCATTCTAGTTTTGCAATAATCATGATTGGGAAGAAAGAGCTAATTGAATTGCCTAGTTTGTCTTCCTGGTGTCTCGTGATTGTTGTGCGGCTCTTCCTCGCGGTGTCATGGGTTTGTATGCAGTTTATGATTGCGGTATTTCCCAGATCATACTCATTTACTATTTCTGAAAACATGCATACTAAGAATAAGGAGTTTTGCACTATTTTGGCTTATCATTTGAAAGCAATTAACTAGGCAAGCCCCCCTTTTAAAAAGGAAAACTTATTCACTTTAGGTCCCTGGAAAACTCGTTTTTAAGCGATGCGTACAATTTTCAGCGTTTGTGTGAAAATGAAATGCGATGATGCCTTTACAAAGTCTATCAGTTGAGCATGTTAATTTAGATTTATGAAACTGCAAGTTCTGTTTAATTCATTTTTCCATATTAAGTGTAAATTGTAGCTATGTATGTATCATATATGTTAAGATATATGAGAAAATATCGAGTGGCGGTTTGGAAGTTTCGCTCAGTATAGTTCTTTAAAATGATATCAAACACGATAGGGTTTGTAAATCGGTTACTGAGGTGAAATACCATGTTAAGAACTTTCCAAATGTCCCTCGTACATACAAATGTTGTATTTATTATGCTACGTGTAATAAAATGGCAACATTTGTTGGTATTTTGACATTTATGAGCAGGATAAATTTTGCGCTCATCTGAGTTAAGCTGAGTTGAGCATTAAAAGATTTTACATCCTCTAAGCCTGATGTCCATGTTACAAAAATAAAGGCAATCACATTTTACAGGGGCTCTGGGGAGCCCATTCGAAGCGAAAAGCGAAAGAAAATTAAAAAATCAAACAAAATGGAGGCTTTTCCTACATAGAGGTGAGATGTTTTAAATTTATGTTTTACTTTTTGGCAGGGCTCCCTGAATCCCCAAAACTATGAGCTTGCTCCCCAGATTTCTGAAAATAATTACCAGTGCCCCCCAGCTTCATGAAAATAACTAACCCTTCTCCCCAAAACCCCTTGGCCCCTCATTGTAAACCGATTAATATTTCTAAACAATTCTATAGGAGTAACGTCCAATACAGGTCGCACGGGCGCATGACGAAGACTGCACATAATTCAAAGTAGATCTCCTTATGAGGAGAATTGTATCAACATTATAACGCCCTGTTATTAAAATACATGGGTTTTCAGAGCAGTTCTTGGTTTAAAATGTATCGTTATTAATGATGTCCCCTGCCTCTTTAATGTGTCTCCAATTAATGCGTGAAACTTTGATCTGTGCACTAGTAACGGTGGCTCTTGATAGTCATTGCGATCGAGTTTCGTCGATGTTTCCGTAATGCAATACATATAGATATATCATCTCGTTTTTGCAAGAGTCAATTACAAATAAAACTCGCAAAGCATTTTCTTCTCCTGGCTTAAATTAATAATGGTGTCCGGATCCAGAGGTTGGGCAGCGGGCCCGGACGCTCCCCACCGCCGCCCTGAAAAATCACAAAAATATACCGGTTCTTAGCAATACTGGACCGGATACCCTGGAAAATCAAAAAGCTATCCAGCCAGCATTCAATGTTGGGCCATCATTGACACGCAAGCGAAACGCTATTTAAAAGGCGTTTTGCTGGCCCTATGGCGGGCCGATGATCGCCCGCTTTTAGTCACGGGCATTTGGATTTCCTCATCAACTTAAAAAAAGTTGTCAAAGTAGGATCCCCTCTGAAAAAACTTTCTGGATCCTCGCATAACGGCACTTCCATCCTTTATAAATTGGCTGTGCGTTTTGAAAAATAATAGCTTTGGATTATGTTACCCATTGTTGCGGATAGCAATCACGAACTTGACTTCTGTGTTTCAAATTGGGCCTCGTCACGACAAAACCTGTCTTCGGAGTTTCCGACAAAGCGAGGCTCAAAACAGTCTCCAATGCTACAGAGACTATCTATGAAAATGGAATTTTGTATGGATCAAGCGAATGCGTAGGCTGGTCAGCGCCTTTGTTTTTGCACGCACCGAAGACAGGTTTTCTCACGTCGAGGCCCAATTAATAATTTGTCTTAATTTCATCATAAACTGACACTACATGTAACATGAAGCTGGCCACGTGTATCCTTTACATTGTACAAGTTCGCTGTGACTTTCATTTTGTATACAACTAAAATTTTAAAAACAAAATAACGATAAAAGGAATACCAATTCTGGAATTTCAGAATTCTTATGCATAGTGGTCACGATGCCTCTAGAATGGATGTGCCTTTTAATTTTGAGAATAGTTCAGATGTCCGATGGCAACGCTGATGTAAATATAGCTGGTTTGTTTGAAATAAACAACAATGAAGGTGGACAGTGTGGAAGCATAAATATAGATTCTGTGATGTCGTTTGAAGCAACTAGATGGTACATAGAACAACTAAACCTCCGCAACGCTCTACCTTTCACACTAGGTAAGACACATTATAAGCCAGTGTTTGTTTTATAAATTAAGGTACATATATTGTATGTACATACTAAGGTTTAGAAAGAGAGTATCTTACATGAGTGCTTATGTTAATTTGAATTTATTAAACGAGTTGAGGAAAACTGAAAGCTTTGCGTCTAGAATGTATGTTCGTTTTCGTCATGACAATTGTTCAACTTCCCCATTGCAACGCCAAGTCAGCTACAATGGACGGTGATATAAATATAGCTGGTTTGTTTGAAATAAACAACAATGAAGGCGGACAGTGTGGAACTATAAATATAGATTCTGTGATGAAGTTGAGGCAACAAGATGGTACATAGAACAACTAAACCTCCACAACGCCCTACCTTATAAACTAGGTAAGCAACAATCTCGTACCAGATGTGTCACGTCACGTCAAAATTGTATTTGGTGTTTCCGACCAAGTAGGACTTAAACCAGCCTGCTAAGCTACTTAGACTAGATACAATACTGACATATTGCATGTAGAAAGTTTGGATAATATCAATATAACAAATACCAAAAACGCTGTTCAGACTGCACAGATGTGGAGGCTGGTCTCTTTTTTGTGCGTAACAGAATCGGCTCAGAGAGACCACAAAACATATACGTACATGCAAAACTATTTAAAATAGTTCATTAATAGGCCCTATGTGCTCGAAATTTATTTTGAATTAGCGAGTATTTCGAAATATCGGAGTTCAAATGTTCACGGTTTCACTGTGTCTTGAAAACTTTTTGGTGTAGTAACATGCCGATATTGGTTGAATGCTCAATATGGCCAGATGTTAAGCCTCAACAAGAAAGTAGATCATTGTGACTTTATTTTACGGTTGAGTGATTTAGTCAGTGTATGTTGAAGATTCCTTGATGTTTAACCCGTATAACCATAGCGTCCTTTTAATGGGATAAAGATAAACAGTGCAGAACCAGATCTGGATCGTCACTGTTTGCTTAAAGAATCTTCAACTGAAATTTTGAAAAAAAAAATACAAAAAATACCACCCAACACCCCTACAGTTGGAAATGGACTGGAGCTATTGATGGGAGTGGGAAATTCCATTTGGCTTAAGTGGGTTAAACAAGATAGCTTGGGATAATGGTTCAGCAGGGTATATCAATGTAACTTAAAGAAGGGTATTGTAAAATAGTATGCATCTCTTCTGCTGTATTGTATTGTGCTCCTTATTATACTGACGTCAAGAAAAAACGCCTCATCTAAAAGTAAAAATGAATATCTCTTAGACCGATCAGGCTAAAGTTGTATTTTTTTTTTGCATTATAGCATCTGATCAGTTACGCGTATCTCATGAAGACAGAATTACTGAAAGAACAGTTGTGGCTGAGAAAACGACCTCGGTTTGAGACAGGGGTCACCAGTTTCGTGCGACACAAGATTTTAGCCTCTTTTGCTTTGTTTCCAGACATAATCCTTTGGCAAGAAAAACGTGTTGTACTATTGTAAAACAGTGTCTGTTTTACCAAAAATGCGTTTATAATGTTCAGACGATGTTTGTATGCGTCTGCTGAACGAAACAACTTACATGTACCCCACCGAACCTTTTTTGCCATGCATTTCAGTAGAACTTAAACGACATGACTTTGCAAAGTGGGAGAAAATAGTTTTACGAATCATTTGCAAAAAATCTTTAGTCTTTAACCGGCAGCGATTGCTGAGGAAATGCAATCTGGCACGTGTTCCAAACGGCCATTTTGGATGACGTTAAAGTAAACCAACGACTGGCCATTGGTCGTTACAGCTCATCTTAAATAACGTAATTTTATGTAAGCATATTCTGTGTACATTACCTCATGTACCATCTTATCATTTTTTCCATTACTTAAAGCAATGTTGGCAAGTTTCATAAACGGACCTTACATTTTATTTTTAATATGACGTCATAATTTCATAAAGTTATTACTCGTAAGCACAACTGTTTGAAAAAAAGATCCAAAATGTGTTCATTGTTTAGCAAAACATTAGCGGCACAGACTGGGTGCAAATTTAAATTGAAATCAAAAGCAAATGATGCATAAGGACGTCATGTGTACGTTGAGCCTGTATGACGTCATCGTAATAACGCGTCACCTGCATATCAAATTAAAGTCATTTTCCAACATCGCACAGCCTCTACATAAAGAAGCAGTACGTGGCTGATCATTTTTGTGTATCATCGCTAAGAAATCAGTGATAAGGAGTGAGGCGTTTTTAGTTGATGTCAGTATATATTGTTTAAATAATGTTTACAGGTTTCCATGGTTACAAGACCTGCGGCATTCCTGGAATTGCAGTTGATGCGACATTAGATATTATTGGTCGTCACCGTATCACCAACACGACAGATTCGGACGCTTTGTTTGTTGGTAAGTTGTCACTTTTACACTGATCTTATTCGACGACTTATTTCATGACTATCTGAATTGAACATAATATTGGCCAGTACATAATATATATTTGTTCTTATTGAATATGCACAGACGCCTCATTTAAATTAGTATGCTGTCGTGTATGTTCTGTAGAACACTTAATTTTCGCGGCATCAAATTTTAGCTATTTAACTAAAAACTAACATGTTAGCGTAGTTTTCGCGGCTTTAACAAGATTTCCTTTTCTCAGAGGGGCTACACATAAAGGAATGGATATGGGGAGCATAGCATTTCCTTTAATAGTAGCCATTTTTAAGACGTTTCCTCGAGACATTCTCTAGCATTCAAAAGTTTGCTTTTGATGTTACGGATACCAACATACCAAGGGTGTGTGTCCATTTATTGCGCTATGTGTAACTGAATTCGAAACTGTATTTCGTGGTCTCACATTTTGGCAAATTTTGTGTTTACCGCCAATAACGTCTAACAAATACCCGCCAAACATAAGCGTTTCACAGTATGCAAGACGCGAAGGCAGGTGAGACTGCTCATAAGTACCAAATTCCTATGTGATGACCTAGTTCTTATATATTTTGTCAAAAGCTGACACACGGCTTTATAGAAACTATTGGAAGGGCATACATAACAAGTTATGCGCTAACAACGCTTTGAGCTGCTGATTTGTGGACAAAAATCACGTTTTACAAAATTTCAAATGTATAAGATTGGGTCTGTCTTGGAAAGTGACCACTCGTGAGTGATAAAGCACCAAGATGGTGGAAGCCAATGCTTCCCTTTTAAAACTCTTCTGAATGTCCAATAATAAGAACCCTTTTGTTAGATAGAAGAGGGATATCCCAGGGGTGTACAAGTCAGATGGGTATATTATGAGCCGTGACATGCGTTTTCCAACAATGTGGCTTTTTCACATGTGTAGACTCAGACACGCTTGTGCAGCCTCCTGTTAAGCTTAGAAACTCCAAATTTTGTTCGCTAAGTAGCTTAACGGTCATCAAATATTCATGCAACTAGCAAAGGCTCTGATCAGTCCGCGCATATGCGCAGGCTGGTCTGAGCCTTTGCTGGTCGAGCATACCACATTGTTGGAAATCTCATGTCATGGCTCATATTACAAGCCCATGTGAAGGGAATAGTACTAGCAATTGCAAATATCAAGCACATGAGACTAAAACTATAACCTGCATTATCTAAATCCATCATTAAGTCCAGATAAATCCGCCATAACATTCAATTATCTAAATCTACCATAAGGTCATATCAAATGATGGCCCATATAAACCTTATATAACCATCAATATGTAAAATCCACAAATTGGTTGAAGTTCCATATATAAGTGTCATCACAAGTTCACAACAGGTCCAGTTGAATCCCCCATAACCTTCAATATGTAAATTCCACCAAATAATTTGAAGTTCCATAATGTGTCATGACTGTCATCACAAGTTAACAACAAATAAACCGTCGGTAACGTGTCTGGCAACATAAAGATATGCGAGTCTGACTGCAGATTCAGGGGTCGCGAGTTCGACCCCGGCCAAGTCCCATACTTTCGTGGAGACTGATCAAATAATTTCTACGGTCGTTCTCCTCCCTTCCGCTGAATCATTCAAGAAGTGTTATTGTCAGTTACAAGCAAAAGTATGTGCACAAATTACTGGTCAACTGCTTGTTCAAGCTTGCCCAGGAAAAAAAGTGAGGTTAGGTGAACTGACCGTCCTGCCATGACCATAGCTGTTGACTTGGGACGTAAAGCAACTAAACAAAAAAAAAACAAAAAACAAATGAACCAGATAAATCGTCTATAGACTTCAATATCTAAAACCCACCAAATAAATGAAGATCCATACACATGTATCATCAAAAGTTCACAACAGGATCAGACGAATCCTCTATAACCTTCAATTTATCTAAGTCCACCAAAAATGAAGTTCTATATGTGTCATGACTGTCATCACAAGTTCACAACAGATGGTACAGATGAATTCTCTATACTGTGACCTTCAATATCAATAACCTACCAAGTTAGTTAAAGTAAGTTCCATATGTGTCATCACAAGTTCACAACAGGACCAGATGAATCCTCTATAACCTTCAATATTTATAATCCACCAAATAATTGAAGTTCCATATGTGTTCGCTGTCATAACAGGTTGACACTAAATGGTCCAGATGAATCCTCTATAGCCTTCAATATCTAAAATTCACTAAAAAAAATGAAGTTCCATATACATGTGTCATCACAAGTTCACAACAGGTTCTGACAAATCCTCTATAACCTTCATTATCTAAATCCACTAAATTCATTGAGGTTCTTAATGTCTCCTGAATGTAATCACAAGTTCACGAACCACACCCAGATATGAATATTAAAGTTGCCGCCATTACAGTAAGCGAAAAGTATATTAATATGCGTATTGTAAACATTATGATATGACAACGTTGATGTGTTGCATTTAACCCTTAATGCGCCAATCGCATCAAAAGTTGTCTGCTTTTCTCGTCTGTTCTGGGTCCACGATGTTTGATTCTATACTTAATTCGTCAGTAATGCTAGGCATTTTTTTGCAGTAGACGGCTTCAGCAGACGACATTTTCAGATGCATTTTTTGATGCTTTAAGGGTTAATAATTTCCTGATTCAGGATTTATAGGACCAGCTAAAAGTGAAGAAGCTCAGAGTGTTTCGACAGTTCTAAGCTCCACCACAGAGGAAAACCGATTTCTCCAGATATCGCCGTCTGCAACAGCTGCTACGTTAGGGGACAGAACACTTTATCCAAATTTCTACAGAGTTATACCTGGTGACGAAACACAGATACTGGTATATGATCTACACACTTAAAATGATTATCTATCACACTATTTTGCTTGGGTCTAAAAGACTTTTCGCTTCCTAAACTCAGCAATAAGATTTGTTTTGCAAATAACGAATATCAATGATCATCGTTGGTTCAAACTGGATTACAATTCTAATATAACGTGATATTGGTCATTATTGTAATTTATTATTGTTAACAAATCATCTGTTATCATCATGTCAAAATATTAAAGTGAATAGTGTGTAAAGTGAAGATTCAATCTTAGTATTATATGACTTTTTGGTTACTGTAAAGACGGCACCTCATGAATGCGTAATTAGTACTGGTCGACCCTAGCCAAAGGTAAACGCTGAAAACGAGTCGTGGTTTTATTCAAAGTAACTGTATCGTATTGCGCCATTACCTCAGTATAGACGCAAAACACATTATTTAGTCCTTATAACGCCAGGAAAATAACTGCATCTGAAAGGTCTATGTAGCATAAGCATAGAGGCAAACAGTGTGGACCCACACCTACAGGAGCAGTCTGACCTTTGTCCACACGGTTTGTCTGTGAGGCTTCAAATATTTAAGTGGACGAAAAAAACATATGACTTTTGTGAGTATGCGCTTTAAGGGTTAATAAATATGTAAGTTCAGTGTGTATACGGTTAGGATTTTTATGAAATGCAAGCACGTTTGCGCGGCCAAAACAGGTTATTAACTCTTCAACAAATTATGTGTATAATTAGAGCCTGATTTCCCTTCTTATGCAATGGAAAGAGCCGAACCACGCCTTGATATGAATATCAAAGTTACCGTCTTTACAGTGAGCAAAAAGTTCTATTATATCTGCCAAATCGATTATTTAGTTATTTTGGATCGATCATGAAATGTTACTGGACAGCAAAGGTCAATATGATTAAGTGTGTTGCTCAATAACACTCCATGTTTACCGAAACATATGTCAACAATAATATAATAAATGCATGGTATGCATGTACTGACAACTTTCCGGTAAGCAAAGCAATATTACCTTGTGCCGTCACGTCCGATAAACCATGCGTCATGTAGCTATATCAGCGGCAGTGGATAGGTATCTGAGCCAATCAAAATACGGTTTGTATAGATAATATAATAAGGTGTGTTATTGATCAGTCAATATGATGTTTACTGTTTGATAACACTCCATGGCCACCTGAACATAAGTTAATAATTATATATTATTAAACGAGTCGAGGAAAAGAAATAAGTTGTGAAGCTTGAAAAGAGAGCTGGTTGCTTTGCTTTATTTGTCTTCCTGATGTCTCGTGATTGTCAAATGGCTCTTCCTCACGATGCCACGGGTTTGTCTGCAATTTGTGATTGTGGTATTACTTGATCATACTCACTTACTATTTATGCTATACATTAATCGTCGTTTCGAAACGAGTTTGGTAAATTTATTAATGCAGAATCATGATTCTATTTTATCATATGAAAAGTAAAGTAAGAAATGGCGCAAAGATCATGAATCGATACAATCAAGCACCACACCTGACCCAGGATACCAATGCAAATGTGACAACGTCACAATTAGACATCAAAAACGAGAGCCAAGGGGTCAGCCCTTTCCCAGCAGGTGATCACAAGGCATCATCAAACAGACGTGCATGAAAGCATAACAATACAAGACAGAAATAACATAAATGATCCACAAAAGAAACTACAGTTGTTTTAAAATCACTTTCGGTAAGAAATTGCTATTTAGAAGCGACGCTATCATAGCGTCAGTACATAATGTACCTCAATATGTAAAACACAAAACTGTAGTTAGTATGTTCTTTTCGATTCTTATACATCAAAGTATATCACGCCTACATTGGACGCCAAGTTTTAATCATTTTCATTGCTTACATGTGTACATCTGTATATACTGATTTTCAGACAATGGTCTTATTGATGAAGGAGCTACACTGGAATAGAGTAGCTATCGTCTTTGAGGATACTACCTACTACAGAACAAATGCAAACCAGCTTCAGGATAAAGCGTCTGAAAATCTCATATGTGTTTCCAAGAAGTTTCCTATTAGCATGTCTGCAGAAGGTGTTTCAATGGATCAAATCCATAGAGCTTTAGATCAGATTATGTTTAATGACCCAGGTATTGGAGGTTTTGAACCAGTTATTGGAGGTGTTATCCTCTTTGCGAGCAAGCATACTGCAAATATTGTTCTGTTTGCTATGGACAATAAGGTAATAGAACAATTTCCTCTGTTTATATTGACAGATACAGCCGAACGTACAAGTGATGTGTTTCAATTTTCTGGTAAACTTTTGCCACATACGAAAGGTTCAATGAAACTTTCAACACCATACACTATGATTTCCTCATTTTCTAGTTACTGGCAAGAATTGGTGACAAATATAGTAATATTCAAAGAGCATGCTGTCGTCAACCCTTGGCTGAATGATATGCTTCAATCTGTTACTGGTTGCAAACCAGGACAATCGCAAAATTGCCAACTTCTAACAAAAGATGACGCTAAAAAGCAATTTTCAGTTCAACCACTTCATGTGAAATATGGTATACTTGCTGCTCACACGATGGCCAAAGCGTTGTTACAGATATACGATGGTATTTGCATGGGACCATTGACAAGAGAACATTGTTTAGCTGAATTACGTAGTGCATTCAAACCAGGTATGATGATAGAACAAATGAAAAACATCTCAATAAATTTTGCAACAGACTTTCACAAACGAGTTCCAATTGAGCCATTGGCAACCTCGCATTTTCGAATGACGTTTGGGGATCAAGCAGAACCAGTTGTTGAAGAAATGTACGAAATATATAACTTCCAACAGCAATCTTTAAATGATAGCGACGATTTTGGTCTGGTAAAGGTAAGTTGTGTCATCTTGTTGGTAAAAGCTACTCAGTCAGGGTCAGATAACGGATTTGGTGACTATATTACATGTACGATACCTTTGGTATAAGAGGCGAGTAGACACACGAGATATACAGCTTGGCACAACGAGGTACATGTATCAGTATTATCATATGACGACACGTCTGGGAGTGAAAAAAGGTCATGCAATAAAATCGATAAACCCCTAGTGGTTTACAGTTTTTCGGGAAACGTTATGATGTCCATAATAGCATTGCGTACATAATGACACAATTATAACGTTTTTACGACAAAGCCGAGATTTCAAAGTAATCTTAATGTCATATGATGAATATAATCTAACATTCGTGCTCTTATATTATTGAATTTATTAAACTCGTTGCAAAAAAGAGATAAAATGCTTGGCAAGCCTCATAATTATCTCTTTCCCCCAATTCCTTTGATAAATTAAAAAAAACTACATGAGCATTGATGTAAGATCCTCTATTCAATGATCTAACAAGTTTTGAATACTGTAAATTCGGAAATGTTCACGAGAATTTTTTTTCGCGAATAACATCAAAATACATGGCGCTCACCTACATCAGTATTCGTTAGACTGATTTCGCCATTTTGCTTGGGTCTAATATCTGTGTATTGCAGTTTCCTGAAAATAAAACCTATGCGAAAATTCAGCATTTACAGTAATGCATGTTAAACGCAAAAGTCAAAGTAAATCTACTGTGCCGTCAGAAATTCAGTGGACACCGTTTTTCTTTTTTTAATATGTCTTTAATGATATCATTTCGGACTGACATTTTGCACATGTATATAATATACCACCGCCTAATATACAATTGCATGTTTGAACATTTAAGATTGGAAAATAAGTCTGGAATCTCTTGTAAAATAAAATAACTCAGTCGTTTTCGATTTAGAAAACTACTCATTTTCCCCCAATGTATTTCATACGGGTAGCACGTGGTTTATACAATTCAATGATTACCATGTTTACTTTCGTATATCAACTGGTTGTATGATGAAAAACGGTCACTAGCAGGGTTACTCTTGGTTAGTCTAGATACACACAGCAAATCCTTTGAAGAGACTGCGCAAATAAAAATTCTTTCTGAGTTATATCATATTTCATGAAAATCAAATTTCGTATCTTGCTTTCTAAGCGTTCATTGTAAAATGACATATAGCAAAAGGACTGCGACTGAGATAAAACTGTATTAGGTGATTTTTAACAACAAAGGCACAGATCAGCCTGAGCATCCGCGCAGTCTCATCAGCAACTTTGTTATCTGCTTTTTGGAAGTCATATCTAGACTAGCCACGGGCGAAACTTAAAGGACGTGTAACGGTTTGGCCGTTTTTTGGCCCACGATGGATTTGGCTGAAATTTGAATATATGGTGGTTTGATCTTTGCCCTTTCACATGAGCATGTTTTTGAATTAACGACGGCATGTGCAGTCACATGAATTTAAGTTTCTCACTAGTGTGTATAAACAGAGGTTTGTTCATGAATGTGGATATTTTTAAAGATGCAACAAGCAAACTGACCTCAAAGATAATACCAAACATGCGTATGTTTATACTCGTCATGTCTATGTCGTAATTTGAGCTAACACTACCATCATTAATTAAAAATTATGCTAAAACTTGGCTAAATACTGTGTTTATGATTACCTTGATGATATTTTGTTTTTAGGTGTAATATATTGAACATTTAGGGTTTTATCGCCTTTTCCAGTTAATCAATAGCTCAAACAAGCCTATTCCGGTTTATTCATATCAATCTAATCAGCACAACATGTACACAAGCGTGCACGTAACATGTTAAACGCAGCATTACATGCGCAACTTTTTTTTTGCTGGATTAGTATGAAACATGAAAAGCAACAGAAATGATAATGGAAATTTTGAACACTTTTTTTTGCTCACAGCCACAATTATTAAATAGATACACGTGAGTGTTGTATATCTGTCTGTTCATCTATCAGTTCGTCTGTATGTCAGACATTTGTGTCTGTGACGTATCTTCCAAACACCTGATTCGATTATAAGATTAATTCACAAAACTGTGCACCTTTGTGGATGAACATGCAGAATAAATGAATACTTTAAGGCCATGTCAAAGCAGGCGGTCATAGGTTACATGTACAGAATACATATCTGCTCTATATTTTACGCATGCCCCAGCTCAGATATCCAACAGTCGTGATAACGCTCTGGTCTATATTACTTACCTATTATCTTACGTGTAACTAAGGGTTCGCAGTTCACAATCCCGAAGAAACATATGTAATGTGTCATTGTGCAAACCCTTCATCTTTATTGCGTAATACATGTTCAACTGAGGAAACGTCTTGACTGAAATATGGTTCACTGTAACGTAGAGCAGTGACGTAGAGCATTAAAACACTAATCATGTTTCAAGCATTTGTGGTGCAGACATCTATTTCAAGAGTGACAACTTCGGTCAATGCAGGGATTTCTGAACCGTTTGAACAAAATACATTGTGTTTTGATAAAGGTGAATAAACATCTAAAATAGAGTATTTCGATCCTTGAATATTAAATGTATGTGTTTGTTGGTACCGGTGACTATTTACCATCTGCAGATAAGTGGTTGTTGTATATATACTGCATTATTTTAGCAAACACTTTACGAGAGCGATATAGGGAGCGCAGTGGCTCAGTGATAGAGTGCTTGACTCGAGGCCGAAGGGCCGCGGGTTCGAGCCTCACCGGCGTCACTGCGTTGTGGTCATTGAGCAAGACACATTTATCCTAGCTTAGTACTGGTTCAACCCAGGAAGACCCGTTCCTATATAACTGAAAGATTGTTGATGGGACGTAAAGAATCAAATCAAACAAACAAACAAACGAGAGCGATATTCATTGAGGAAACAAACAGTTTAGCACAGATATTGTGCACATGTAAGCATGAAAAGCGCATTACACTCATTATGAATAAAATGCTTGTGGCGTTCGCATTCAGGCCATTAGCTGCTTTTATACATGCTTTCTTGCATAAATAACAATGAATTGAAAAGAACAAAACTAAATCAAAGAATTACATTGGTTTATTTGCCACAAAATCTGCACCACCTATATACATCATATATGTAAATGAGAAGTTACGAACTTCAAAAAATATAGATAGGTGTTAGTTTTGAGGGTCAGTTACAATATATGTTGAGAGTGTGCATTTGTATACATCACACCAGCTCCTTTTTGTTCAAATAACCTCACTTTAATAATATTACCATTAAACTGACACAGTTCTATCAAAATTTTGGAATCATATCAAATGATTCCGATATCTGTGCTGTGAAGTAGCTTTTTGCTCTACCTTATGAACCGCTAGATGAATTTCATTGAAACTTGCACAGATACTAATCTGGGACAGCCAAAACGAATTATAAGATTTTGGTGACCTCAACCTTATTTACAAGGTCACCAGGGACATATATTAAAAAGGCTTGTCTGTACTCTATCTTCCTAACCAATGACCAGATTTTTACCAAACTGACACAGATAACTCATTGGAAAGAACTTAATGAATGACTAGAATTCGGTGAAATTGACCTTAATTCCAAGATCACCAGCGTCACATAACTCCTTTAAGTTGGTGGGGGGGGGGGGGCAATTCTATCTAATGGTATATACTTTTCATTCCTAACTACTCTAGTATGGCCATATTAAACAGTGTCTGCCCTGTAGTTTGAGAATACCAATAATTTATTATTTTTTCCTCATGCTCCAAAGAATGATCACATTATTTGCCATTATTGACAACCTTAATTCAAAGCAATGGGCCATGCCAAAACAAAAGTGGCGGTGAACTGTCTTTTTAAAAGCAGATTGTACCAAAGAACTGTCTCCAGAAATCTATGTATCAGTTAAAGAAGGGGGCACATCAAACTCTCTCCTTGCACCTTCTCTCTCCGCTGGTCTCTCTCTCTCTCTCTCTCTCTTTCTCTCTCTCTCTCAAATAAGACTCGCATTTTCTGAAATGTTGTTGTATTTGCTTCTCAAACGCAATATATCCGAGGACTGTTTGTAAGAAATAATAATGATACGAGCTTGCTAATATGTACATTGTATTCCATTTTTGTACGGTAATCTTACGTCTCTCCAGTGATTTTAGTACTCTCAGTGCTTTGATAAGTATGAATTGAATAGTACATTTCAGGATAAAATTTGCAGAAAAAGTCTTTTACAGTATTCGCCACATGCGGAACTGGCTCAGAGTTACCATTTTATGGTGTAATATTATATGCACAATAAAATGAGAAATAGTTGTATCCGGTTCCGCATGTGGACATGTATGTAATTGAGTCACGAAGTACACGAGGGTGTTTGGTTTTACCATAGACTTAGTGTTAAGTGTGGTTGATAGGGCATGTATTTAACCCCAAAATTTATCATTAAAATACATTTTAATGAAAAAAATAAATTGTGGACATTAAACTAGAGACTCTTAGGTATTATTTGGTAATATTTTGGAGGGATTTCTTTAAAATCGATTTTTTACTGTAAAAGTGGGCCATTTGTAATACAAAACCGTTACACGTCCTTTTCTTGCTAGCCTGTTAAGCCGAGGAGACTGGTTTGAGACTCACTTTGTCGGAAACCCAGAAGACAGGTTTTCTCGCGTCGTGGCCTCGTATAGCTCGACAGCTCTAGAATAAATATTACAAGTGCAACAGATAATAATATTTAAAAAAATAATGAGGAAGCTATTTATCAGATATGTTAACAGGAGTCACATCATTTGGCTGAGCTCTAAATCGTCTAATACACAAGTCATTTGTAACTACAGCCCACAGAGTGGGAGACGGCGGGGACTTTGATTTTCTGGTTGCAGGTCCCTGGTATGAGATATGATGTACTAACAGCTCATTTGCCCGGCTGTGGCGTCGTTACAAATGAAGGTGGGCATAATTTATTTCGACTTTATGCACTAGTCATTTGTGACCAATGCCCCCTCCCCAGCCCAGGGGAATGTCGATGACTTTGATTTTGTGTCTGCAGTTACCCTAGGTAACCACCACACTGTGGGGACAGCTAGCTGATAAAACCATGACAGTTCTCCCCCGTAGTCTGTTATTATACTGCACTGCCATGGTTGCCTATGTCTATCAAACACCTACATTTCCTTCGCATTATGGAGACAATGTAAAAGTAAAATCACACCACATTGGCCAGGCTATCCTCGCCCTGCTCAGGGGCTTGGGTGAAGCAGTGGTTACAAATGACTGGTGAATAATTTATAGCCAGGATGCACTTCACATGAACATTTATTTTCAGCCACCATCCCCCCACCCAAAATATATATATATATATATATATATATATATATATATATATATATATATATATATATATATATATATATATATATATATATATATATATATATATATATATTGACCCCCGAACACAAAATATGACATCCGCTGATATATTTTTTCCAACCTATTTACAAGTACATTCCCACCCCATCACTAGTTATTGCATGAGTATATTTTCACTTGGATCACGTCTACCGGGTGAGCCCTGTGATTTTTTTCTCTTATCAATTTTGTTGCTCGGAATTACGATGCATATGGTGTCAACAAATCAGTATTTGGAATAAACAGAAATTTAATAAAACAAGTTGGAAAACTGTTTAAAATCTGATGATCAGAGGGATAAAACTTTCAAGGAGCAGGGAACAGAGAAAATCACGATTTTGATTTGAGGAACAACGGAACACAGCGATTCATTTCATAGGAACAAGCGGATGGGTACCCACCGGGAAGGCCTCAATATTTTCTTGTATGCCAAAATTCATTGAGCCCAAACTATGGCCATAATTTGCAGTTGGTGGACTCCTAACACGTTACTTCGTCTTATAAAACTGTCTAATTATTTATCGATAGTCAACTAAAGGCAGTGATCAATACAAAGGTGCGTTTAGGGTTAATTACAAAATGCAAATGCTCAAATGAGGACACATTCCATCATTTCATAGCCCATATGGCAGTTTTGTGCCTTTTGTAACGATAAAATATCACCGATTAGGCGGTGTATAGATGTATTAAAATCTGATGTTTATTCTGCGATTAGTCCGCACATAAAATTAAACGCAAAAAGCGATATTCACTGAATTCCTGTACGCACTATAGGTCTAAATTGTATTCATTGTTCATTGTCAAGCTAAATATTTGAAAATTTGAATCGCACTTTTTCTTTGCCAGAAGAGGTTTGAGATCATAAAGTGTTAGGACTAGCCTTCTATAACATTTCTAGGCACGTCGTACATTCAAATTGTGGTAGCAGTTGTTTTTTTTTTCTGGTAGAGGCGCTGTATACAGCTACATGTACCCCATTTTACTATTAAAACAAAATGGCAACATTTGAATAAAAAATGGTATTCTGACGTTACGCAGATGGTGCATACAGTCCTTCTCTACTGCCAACAGCTCGATTGGAGTCTGAGCAATTATCAAAATGAATCGTTTGCTTCCGAAATGCACCTTTATGTTATTTATACTCAGAAAAACAATTGAAGGATATTAAAATTATTTTGATTTTATAACATTCGAAAAAAGTATTTTTAAACGAGGTAATTTTGTATCTAATCGATCTACCACTATGTAATTCAGAAGAATGCAAAATGAAATTTACGGGTCATTGGTTACGATACAGTACCACTCCAAATGTACCTACCCTTTTAACCCAAAATTCACAAGCAAAAAAATAGCGCTTATATTTTTTGCTGCAAACTTTACCTGGTCATTGCTTATGTTCTAATTCCGACCACAGACAAATGTTAACACCCATTTATCAGTTACTGTCCCAGATAATGGGACAACTTCTTCAACAAAAATGCACAGGTATGTCATACCCGAGCCAATATGACAAAAATTGGCTGTAAAACACTGACAACAACTACAAAATTAGTTGCCTTACTTTTGAGGGAGAGCCAGTAATTATTTTGGAGCCAGTTAATAATGAATACAAACGATAAAAATGGGTTACAATCATTTTTGAACATTTGTGACTTTTCAGTATGGAGGGTTGCACCATTTCGATATGTACTGTACATGAAACATTGAAGTGTGACAAAAATCTAGCATCCATTTTGATTGCATCTTACTGGAACTATGAAATGCATGCATCATTGATCTAGTTTTTATAGTATTTAATGTTAGAGATGGGACTGAATCTGAATATCCTTCAATTGTTTTTCTGAGTATATGTTATTTACGTTACATAATCAACTACGCCTTATAAAATCATTTAAATTCTGTTCAATAGTTCCATTCGATAATCTGTATAGTTAGACAAAGAAATGACAATCTGCATGTATTCGAAACACTGTATGTTCATTTTTTTGTCCCAAACATTGATTATCATTTAAGTACAGTCAACTTTTGTCAAGTGAAACCCTAGCAATTTGAGAGTTTAACTTGGTCATCGATTTTTCATATGCAAACAACAAATACTCAGACCAACCTGTGCACTCCTATCCGCGCCGTTGTTATATTTGCGTACTGGCTACATGTAGAATGATAGCTGAACTTAGTACATTTGTGCTACGATGTATTGCACCAGCGTATGCCGACGTATGAAAAGTTCAGCAAGTATGTTGGGCTAGAAATAAGTTTTAAACACGTTACGAATACGCTATATTACGGTGGTATACGCTGACATACGGCCAAGAGATTCAACATTTTGTGCATCCATGAAAAATTACAGCGTATGCGAACGTACTGCTTCTATAAGTTAGGCATACGCTAGATGTACGCAACAGGTAAGTTATGTATACATTAAAGTACGATTAGCTCCAACGTATTCGGACGTATGAGAAATTAAGAAAGTACGTTGGATTACGCTAAATACGTTAGAGATAAGTTTTAAACACGTTACGAACACACTACTGTATGTTGGTATACGTTGTCATACGGCGAATGGATCCCAAAATTTTGTACTTGCATAAAAAAAAATTCAGCGTATGCCGACTTATTACTTATACGTTAAGGCCCTGTCACACTACGACGTATAGCCCCAACGTATGCCGACGTATGAAAACTTCAGCATGTACGTTGGTATACGCTGAGTACGTTAGAAATAAGTTATAAACACGTTACGAATACGTTATAGTACGGTGGTATACGTTGACATACGGCCAAGAGGTCCAACATTATGTGCATCCATAAAAAATTACATCGTATGCGAACGTACTGCTTCTATACGTTAGGCATACGCTAAATGTACGCAGCAGGTAAGCTATGCATACGTTAAGGTACGTTAGCACCAACGTATGCGAACGTATGAGAAATTAAGCAAGTACGTTGGTGTACGCTGAATACGTTAGAGATAAGTTTTAAACACGTTACGAACACGCTACTGTACGTTGGTATACGTTGTCATACGGCGAATAGATCCCCAAATTTTGTGCTTGCATAAAAAATCTTCAGCGTATGCCGACGTATCACTTATACGTTAGGCATAAGTTAGATGTACGCAACGGGTAAGTTATGCATACGTTTAGGTGCGTTAACACCAACGTATGAGGACGTATGAAAATTCACCAAGTACGTTGGTCTACGCTGAATAAGTTGGAGATACGTTTTCAATGCGTTACGAACACGCTACAGTACGTTGGTATACGTTGTCATATGACAAAGTGGTCCCAAAATTTTGCACTTTTTATACGTTTGACATAAGTTAGATGTACGCTACATGTAAGCTATGCATACGTTAACGTACGTTATATGTACAAATCAGCATACGTTAGACGTTCGTTGTGCATAAGTTTCTCATAAGTCAAGAACGTTGGTGATACGCTGGGCATACGCTTTTATACGCTGATACAAGTATAAGTTATGTTACGTCGGGAATAAGTTATGAATAAGTTACTCATATGTTAGACACACGTTCTATATTCGTTTCGCGTACGCTTTGCATAAGTTCAGAGAGAGGCTTCCTTTGATTTTTTAATTAGATTTTAGCGTATGCCAGCGTACTAGATATATATATTTTATACGTCGGCATACGTTGGCTAAAACGTTACAGTGTGACAGGGCCTTTAGGCATAAATTAGATGTACGCAACGGGTTAGTTATGCATACGTTTAGGTACGTCAGCACCGACGTATGAGGACGTATGAAAATTCACCAATTACGTTGGTGTACGCTGAAGAAGTTAGATATACGTTTTCAATACGTTACGAACACGCTACAGTACGTTGGTGTACGTTGTCATATGACAAAGTGGTCCCAAACTTTTGCACTGTTTTATACGTTTGACATATGGTAGGTGTACACTATATGTTAGTTATGCGTACGCTTATGTACATTATATGTACAATTCAGCGTACGTTAGACGTTCGTTGTGCATAAGTTTCGCATAAGTCAAGAACGCTAGTGATACACTTGACATTCGCTTTTATACGCTGATACAAGTATAAGTTATGTTATGTCGGAAATAAGTTATGAATAAGTTACTCATTAGTTAGACATACGTTATAAGTTCGTTTCACGTACGCCTTGCATAAGTTCAGAGAGAGGCTTCCTCTGATTTTTAATTATACTGACGTCAAGAAAAAACGCCTCATCTAAAAGTAAACGTGAACATCTCTTAGACTGTTCAGACTAAAGTTTTGAATTTTAATGCATTCTAACATCTAATCAGTCAAGCGTATCTCATGAAAACACAATTGCTGAAAGAACGTTTGAAGCTGAGAAAACGACCTCGGTTTGAGACAGGGGTCACCAGTTTCGTGCGACACAAGATTTTAGCCACATTTGCTTTGTTTCCAAACACTATCCGTTGACAAGAAAAACATGTTTTACCATTGAAAAACAGTCTCTATTTTATCAAAAAAGCGTTTAAAATGTTTGTATCATGGTCTAGATATTTTTCTGTGATGTTGCTGTGCTATATTTAAATTAATTATGAGCAATGTCTTAGTGAGGTAGGCGGAGCTTAAACTTCCCATTCACTTGTATTGTCTCTATAACTAGGGCATGCGCTAACAGATGTAGGGCATGCGCTAACAGCAGACCAAATCAGTTAGAGCACAGTGTCGGATTTCATTTGTGACCCAGACAGAGGTTTTCAAGGGAACCATGTTTACCCTTTAAACGCTATCAAAAATGCATCTACAAGTATTCTGATGCTATATATTTGCTAGCATTATTGACTAATGTAATTGAAGAGGCAAACAGTGTTGGTCCAGATCAGCAGCAGTCCATTCTGGGTCTTCACTCTTTGACCCAGAGGCTTTTAAAATATTTCAGCAGCTGATAAAACCAGACGACTTTGCTGTGATAAGCGCTTTAAGAATTGAAATAAACTAATGAAGTTACTGGCAAAAAAACGTATCTATACTCAAACCTTCTGCTGCAAATATTTGCTGACATTATCAGCTTATAAATGGGTAGAGGCAAACAGTGTGGATCCAGATCAGGAAACGTCTGATTGGGTCCACACTGTTTGCATTTACTTGCTTTAGTTATATATACAGCAGACGACAAAAACAGATGCCATTTTTCAGGTGGAAATTTGTCGAGTGCAGTAGGTGGGTGCTTCAGCAGGAAATTGGCTGAAATAGATCTGTCAGTGTTTCTAAATTAACCATAACATGGACAATTTTTTCATGTTTTATCAGAGAATTTTTACCCTTTAAACACTAACAAATTGCATCTAAAATGTCATATGCTCAAGTCTTGCTAATTTGCTAACATTATTGACTAACTTTGTCAAACAGTGTAGATGCAGTTAAGACTGATATGAGAAGTCTGATCTGCGTCTACACTGTTTGCATATACACCTACCTTAGTCAATAATGTTAGAAAGTAAATGTAGCAGACGACATTTTCAAATTAATATTTTGGAGGCAATTTAAGGGTTAACTTATCAACAGAGGGTGTCCGCTGAAACAATTACATCTGTCAGGCTTGGTTAATATTAGTGGATAAAGGCGGGTCAATGTTTAAATACTTAAATCTGGTTGGACAATGATACAAAACATTTAGAAAATGCTTTTACTCATAATTTTTATAAACTGACTCGGCGCTCCGCCCCTTGTCAGTTTTATAAAAATTACTCGTACATAGCATTCTCTAAATATAACTCAGACAATGTTTGTATGCGTCTGCTGAACGAAACAACTTACCCCACCCACCTTTTCGCCATGCATTTCAGTAAAACTTAAACGTCATGACTCTGCAAAGTGGGTGAAAATATTGTTGCGAATCATTTGCAAACGTCTTTAGTCTTTAACCAGCGCCGATTGCCGAGAAAACGAAATCTGGCACGTGTTCCAGACGGCCGTCTTGGATGACGTTAACGTAGACCAACGACTTGCAATTGGGCGTTACTGTTCATCTTAAATAACGTAATTTTATGTAGGCATATTCTGTGAACATTACCTAATGTACCCCCTTATCATTGTTTCCATTACTTAAAGCAAAACGAGAATGTTGACAAGTTGCGTAAACGGACCTTGTATTTTGTCTTTAAGATGACGTCATAATTTCATAAAGTTGTCACTCGCAAGCATACCTGTTAGTAAAAATGATTCAAAATTTGTTCATTGTTTAGCAAAACATTAACGGCAAAAACTGGGTGCAAATTCAAATTAAAATCATAAGCGATTGATGCATAATGCCATCATGTGTACCTTGAGCCTGTATGACGTCATCGGAATAACGCGTCACCTGCATATCAAATTAAAGTCATTTACCAAAATTGCCCAACCTCTACATAAAGAAACAGTACGTGGCTGTTCATTTTTGTATATCATCGCTGAGAAATCAGTGATTATGACTGAGGCGTTTTTAGTTGACGTCAGTATAGATTTCAGCGTGTGACACCGTACTAGACACATGTATATATTTCATACGCCGGCATATGTTGGCTATTTGCGTTATAGTGTGACAGGGTCTTGAAATTTCATTTTGTAGACTGGTCTCTGTAGTTAAGAGGACTTGTTTTAGCACTACCGTAGTCTGTTTTTGTCGCAATGAGGCCTAGTTAATATAAACCGATTAAAGCCGAATGTAATTTCCCTCTCTTATCAATTGTACCAGTCCATATCTGTGTTAAGGTTTGGTGGGTGTATTTTTCATTTTTTTATTCAATTTTACGTAGAGTCTTTTGTAAGCAAACAGAGGAGACCCTCATGTACGGATCCAGAGGGGGGAGCAGGGGGTCCAGACACCCCCCCCCTGAAAAATCATAAAAATATAGGGCTTCTTAGCCATACTTATCCTGATCCCCTGAAAAATAACAAAGCTGCTAAGCCAGCATTCAATAACGGGCCATCATTGGCATGCTTGCAAAACGCCATTTAAATGTCGTTTCGCTGACGGGCCGATGATGGCCCGCTTATAGTGGTATTTGGATCCTCCCTCCTCTCATCAACTAAAAAACGTCACAGTTGGGCTCCCCCCCCCCCCACCCTTACAAAACTTGCTGGATCCGCGCATGACCCTAATAATTAGGTGTCGCGTACTGTGGCGTCTGATCTGGGTTTCCACTGTTTGCCTACGTCCCACAAAAAGACGTAAGGCTTATATGGGTTAAAGTAACTGTTTAAGGGAACAACAGCCGTTTGAAAATGGGACTTGTCGATAAACACCGTCTTCAGGTTTTATACCAGCAAACAAGCAGACTCAGCACAGTTTTGTTTCGTTTAGCTATTTTACTTTTTAGACAAATGCGTATTCTTAAAAACATTCTCAGGCTATGACTCGACTCGAAGCAAATCAGAAGTAAATATATACACGTAGCACTTAAACAGTATACCATGTTAATGCATCAGAGGTGAACGGGTTGAAATAACACAATTTAATGTAAACCTCAATCATCAATATCTACATGGTACATGAATATGGAATATCGAATAACGCAATTTCATTGTATTATTTAATATATAAATTACATGTATGCGGGTATTCACTATTTGGCATTTTCTTTCTTCATTGTATGACATTTTACTTTCGAATATTGCATGTCCAATGGCATGTGTGAAGATTAGAAATATAATTGGGTTATAGACTGGATGATGATTACATGAGCTACCGTATGGTATTCGTTTGAATTTATCGCATAGCAAGCAACGAAGGCTCGACAAGCGATCCCATGTGAGTTCACATACTCGCATGGACATTCGTTACTCGCATACACAAGGTTTGGATTTAGATGAACACCTAGACCAAACGTTACACCTCAGGGGCCGCTTAATCGTAACCATCGTAAGTCGGTTTTAAGATGAACCGTAACATTTAATATAAAGCTGTTTTAGGAAGCCTCCATGCGAGCTAAACAATTTTTGCTTTACAACATACAATCTATGGCGAAGGTTTGGTGGCAGTAAAATGTATTAAGCCCCCTCCCCTCCCCAGTGGCTTAGGCGATGGTTCTGTTGTTGTTGATTCTTTGTTTAATGTTGCTCCCATTTTCGTGAGGGTTCTGTGTATGTTCGTTGTTTTGTTATTCAGTACTTTATGACCTTTTAGTGTTGCAATAACCTTGATAGAGAGAGCATGTTGCTTTACTTTAATTGTATCCCTAATGTCTTGTGGCTGTAAGTTTTCTGTGGCTCTTTCTCATGATGCCATAGGTTGGTCAGCAGTGCGTATTTGTGGTATTTCCTGATCATATTCACTTGTTTTTGTAGCGTTCTCTTAACGTAAGCTTTGTAAGCTTACGTTAAGTGAACGCTACACAAAACAAGTGAATATGATCAGGAAATACCACAATCACGCACTGCTGACCAATCTCTTAGGCCACCTTATATTTTTTTAATATTCACCTCTGCTATACTTATTCTCTCTCTCTCTTGCAAAGCGTGTTGATAAAAATCAAGATTTTCAGTCCAGGCCAGTCAGTAGAAATAAATACCCAATAAAAATATTGATACCAATTATCGCCTCCCAGCAGGAACACAATCTTAAAACAACATCATGTTAACGTCGATGCGACGTCATCATGTCGCGTCGACGTAGATACGGCGGTTTTTGACGTCAAGTGTCTTCTGGGCTGTTTCCATGATAAGTATAACATGTACATGAGAAGAATATACCACAGTCAGCGGCTTGCCCATGCCAAGATGGTTACCGAATATGTTTCTTATGCCGTGTCAATTTCATTTTAACATTACGTGTAACACATGTTCAAACAATTGTACATTCATACTTCAATTCTGTCATGGCAGAAAATTTTAAAAAAGTTACAGCCAAAGAGCTGGGTGTATTGGTACAATGTAGAAGTAATGACCGAAAGCGCAGTAAACGCGAACAATTTAAGAAATAGATCAGCTTCAGCAGTGAATTGTTGAGTAATAATTCACTGTTTGGAGGTCAGTTGTAAAGAAGATCAAATTACGAGCGCGCAGCGCGAGTGATTTATCTTCGTACATCGGACCGACAAACAGTGAATTATTACTCAACAATTCACGCACTGGAGCTGATCTATTTCGATTCTAACACACAATAAACGACGTAAACAGATTCGAAGTATTTAGCTTCCTCCAACTTTCCGCCATTGCACTGAAGAACTCCCGCCAATACTTACACTACGTCGCATACGCATACGCTCATTTTCCAGTGACGTCAGCTATCACACACTTTAGCAGTGAATTACTGTCCGATATATCACAGTTTGTTACCGTTGGCTCTATAGGCGAGGTGTGTTAGAATTAAAGACAACCTCTCCGTCAAAAATTAAAGTCATAACCTTCAAGATTAATGTCGTTTCTACAGCTGTTCGAACACACGATATTAGTTGGTATTAGAAAGTAGTAGTAGGACGCAAACTCTTTAAAGGGACGGGACTCTGAAGGCCGATAGCTACAACCCAAGAGTACATCGAAAACAATGACCAAGCTGCCGAGTGCTAGGCGTTCGCAAGGCACTTATAAGATCCATCGAATGCATTTAACAATAAAAACTGCCAAGGCCCTCCCCGGGTTAGGCGAACCGGAGAAAAGGACATTGATTTCAGGGGAACAAGAGGAAATGCTAAATGTTAGAAGGAAACATAAATACACAGTCATTATTTGGATCATTATTTTTTGGGATCAGGGCAATTTATTTCAGAGGAACAAGGGAACATGTATCTCCCACGAGGGCCTCATTACCGATATTATCACGACACCTGCCATTAAACCTTTTCCATTAGAGCTGCATGTATCTGTTGTTGTTTTAATCCTATCAAATGGATAACGTTGATCTCTGTACTCCCGGCAAGTTGAAACATCGACGTGCTACGCTCCTCTACTCGTACATGTATACATTCCCCAAAAATGTTAGATGACTGTGTACTATTCTAAAACAATACCCATGTTCCTCAACTCCCTCGAAGAACATCATTCATGAACATGGCCAGTAAATACAAACTTAAGATGGCATATAATTACAACCCAAAGTCGCTAAACATACATGAAGTAATATACATGCACTATGCCTATATGAGTGTGTGTTCCTGTATAAAGCCTTAAGACAACCTAAAAACGTAGCAGACAGTCAAGTTAGTCTTCAAAAAACATACTAGTCTTCCAAAAGCATAGACGTTCATTGTTTTGTTTGTTTGATTTGATTCTTTACGTCCCATTAACAATTTTTCAGTTATATAGGGACGGGTCTTCCTGGGTTGAACCAGTACTAAGCTAGAATAAATGTGTCTTGCTCAGGGACCACAACGCATTGACGCCGGTGAGGCTCGAACCAGCGGTCCTTCGGTCTCGAGTCAAGCACTCTTCCACTGAGCTCCCTCTAGGCGTTCATTGTCTTTTTTGTCTTGTTAAGTCGTCAAGATAATAGTTGTTATCACTTACGTTCATGGAAGTACTGTCGTGCCAACCAAAAGTGACAGTGATGTAATACTGTGTTTACAATTGTTAAGTAAGACATAAACTTTACACTCCACTTGAGCTAATGCGAATCGATAGATCACTTGTGTATTAATCCTATCCTGTGGATAGGATTAATACACAAGTAATCTATCGATACTAAGTCCATGATAACGTTGCAAACAAAACATGACGTCACTGTCACTCTTGGCTTGCAAGACATTGCCTCTCGATAGCACTAAGGTGAAGATAAGATGACTGCTGTGACCGTAACTTTTCGATGATTTTCAGTTGTCTGCATAAGTAAGGGTTCGCTCTAATTGGTGGTCTAATCAGTATAGCCAACGTAAGATAATATTGGAGCCTAAGCTGGCTACGAGTTAGTAACCCACCCCTGTTCATTTAAATGAGACCATTACGCATATGCGATCAGCATATAAATCTGAAATGTTCACCCATATTCACTTGAAGTGTTCTTCCATATTCACCTGAAGCTTTCACCAATATTCCTTTTCTATGTTGATCTTACGTATATTTGTTCAATAGGTAGGGAGTCTTGTGGATAATACACTCAAATTGAATACAACCGCCCTTCGAGACTATGATTCCAATGGACAAGAAAGGTTGTTTCCTGATATACGCAGAGGACAGTGTCCTGTTGGTCACATTTGCTCAGAATGTATAAAGCAACGCCTCGAGGATATACACTTGCACATTCCGGGAGATCTATATGTCGTAGGTAAACTATAATTTTAAATCGTTACACTTATAATGCTGTATGAAATCGTTTTATCAAATGGTAGACTAAGATAAAAAATATTTGCGACCAGTTTCAGCCAAAGAGCCAATTCTCTTCAATCTAAATCAGGATAATAGATGTTTTTGTGGCTTCTAGAGAAAAAACAGTAAAATTTATGTACCATAAGAGATTCACCAGCAAAAAATTCTTCTCCGAACCCGCCTTTTCAGCAACAATTTGTATGTCAAAATGTTTCAAGTCAGATGACCCTGCTGGACAGTGTATACAAGCAAGCTGTTCAAATCTTGCTAATTCATGCAGAAATCTCCCTGATCCAGTGAAACATTAAAAACTGAACACTTGTCAGCCTCTAAGGTTTTTTTCAATAATAAGCTTCAAGTTTGTGTATATGTAAATGAAAGTTTAATTGTAAGCCTTTGCGTGCTCCAGCCCCATTTACGTATTTTGGCCGGATAACCACATTTAGTATTTTGAGATGCAAGAAAATGCTTTTTATTGATGTTCAAACGGCCCCAGACACATAAAAACAACAATTTACAGCATAACAGGCAACAGAATGTATTTCGAGCCAATAATTGAAGGCTATCACCATATATTATGACATTTGCCCCATGTGCAGCTGATGGGGTCAGTGTTTTGCTACCTCAACCAGTCACAATAAGAAAGACAACTGATAGTATCTCGGGTGAAATGTATAACCGCAACTGCAATTTATCACCATGATCACCAATGATGCTCGATCTTTCTTAAGTCTCAGTGCAGTCAGCGTGGTACAAACTGATTTCAACTTTAAAATGTTGTTTCTAACATATACGTTTACCACATGTCATGCACACTACTGTCAGTTGATTCTCTATTTGTTTCAGCTATAGTACCTATCAACAATAAAGCTATACCAGAACCGCTAGGTTGTGGAGCTGTTAGAGATAGAAATGTGGTAACTAACGTCATTATTTACCACAGGCCATGCCCATTACTGCCAGTTGATTCTCTATTTGTTTCAGCTATACTACCTATCAACAATAAAGCTATACCAGAACCGCTAGGTTGTGGAGCTGTTAGAGATAGAAATGTGGTAACTAACGTCATTATTTACCACAGGCCATGCACATTACTGCCAGTTGATTCTCTATTTGTTTCAGCTATAGTACCTATCAACAATAAAGCTATACCAGAACCGCTAGGTTGTGGAACAGTAAGAGATAGAAAAGTGGTTACTAATATCTAGATTCACCACAGGTCATGCCCATTACTGCCAGTTGATTCTCTATTTGTTTCAGCTATAGTACCTATCAACAATAAAGCTATACCAGAACCGCTAGGTTGTGGAACTGTTAGAGATAGAAATGTGGCTACTAACATCATTATTTACCGCAGGTCATGCACATTACTTCCAGTTGATTCTCTATTTGTTTCAGCTATAGTACCTATCAACAATAAAGCTATACCAGAACCGCTAGGTTGTGGAACAGTAAGAGATAGAAATGTGGTTACTAATATCTAGATTCACCACAGGTTATGCCCATTACTGCCAGTTGATTCTCTATTTGTTTCAGCTATAGTACCTATCAACAATAAAGCTAAACCAGAATCGCTAGGTTGTGAACTGTTAGAGATAGAAATATGGTTACTAACATCATTATTTACCACAGGTCATGCACATTAATGCCAGTTGATTCTCTATTTGTTTCAGCTATAGTACCTATCAACAATAAAGCTAAACCAGAATCGCTAGGTTGTGAACTGTTAGAGATAGAAATGTGGTTACTAACATCATTATTTACCACAGGTCATGCACATTAATGCCAGTTGATTCTCTATTTGTTTCAGCTATAGTACCTATCAACAATAAAGATATACCAGAGCCGCTCGGTTGTGGAACTGTAAGAGATAGAAATGTGGCTACTTACATCATTATTTACCACAGGCCATGCACATTACTGCCAGTTGATTCTCTATTTGTTTCAGCTATAGTACCTATCAACAATAAAGTTATACCAGAACCGCTAGGTTGTGAACTGTTAGAGATAGAAATGTGGTTACTAACATCATTATTTACCACAGGTCATGCACATTACTGCCAGTTGATTCTCTATTTGTTTCAGCTATAGTACCTATCAACAATAAAGCTAAACCAGAATCGCTAGGTTGTGAACTGTTAGAGATAGAAATATGGTTACTAACATCATTATTTACCACAGGTCATGCACATTAATGCCAGTTGATTCTCTATTTGTTTCAGCTATAGTACCTATCAACAATAAAGCTAAACCAGAATCGCTAGGTTGTGAACTGTTAGAGATAGAAATGTGGTTACTAACATCATTATTTACCACAGGTCATGCACATTAATGCCAGTTGATTCTCTATTTGTTTCAGCTATAGTACCTATCAACAATAAAGATATACCAGAGCCGCTCGGTTGTGGAACTGTAAGAGATAGAAATGTGGCTACTTACATCATTATTTACCACAGGCCATGCACATTACTGCCAGTTGATTCTCTATTTGTTTCAGCTATAGTACCTATCAACAATAAAGTTATACCAGAACCGCTAGGTTGTGAACTGTTAGAGATAGAAATGTGGTTACTAACATCATTATTTACCACAGGTCATGCACATTACTGCCAGTTGATTCTCTATTTGTTTCAGCTATAGTACCTATCAACAATAAAGATATACCAGAACCGCTCGGTTGTGGAACTGTAAGAGATAGAAATGTGGCTACTTACATCATTATTTACCACAGGCCATGCACATTACTGCCAGTTGATTCTCTATTTGTTTCAGCTATAGTACCTATCAACAATAAAGTTATACCAGAACCGCTAGGTTGTGAACTGTTAGAGATAGAAATGTGGTTACTAACATCATTATTTACCACAGGTCATGCACATTACTGCCAGTTGATTCTCTATTTGTTTCAGCTATAGTACCTATCAACAATAAAGATATACCAGAACCGCTCGGTTGTGGAACTGTAAGAGATAGAAATGTGGCTACTTACATCATTATTTACCACAGGTCATGCACATTACTGCCAGTTGATTCTCTATTTGTTTCAGCTATAGTACCTATCAACAATAAAGATATACCAGAACCGCTAGGTTGTGGAACTGTAAGAGATAGAAATGTGGTTACTAACGTCATTATTTACCACAGGCCATGCACATTACTGCCAGTTGATTCTCTATTTGTTTCAGCTATAGTACCTATCAACAATAAAGTTATACCAGAACCGCTAGGTTGTGGAACTGTAAGAGATAGAATTGTGGTTACTAACATCATTATTTACCACAGGTCATGCACATTGCTGTCAGTTGATTCTCTGTTTGTTTCAGCTATAGTACCTATCAACAATAAAGCTATACCAGAACCGCTAGGTTGTGGTACTGTAAGAGATAGAATTGTGGTTACTAACATCATTATTTACCACAGGCCATGCCCATTACTGCCAGTTGATTCTCTATTTGTTTCAGCTATAGTACCTATCAACAATAAAGCTATACCAGAACCGCTAGGTTGTGGTACTGTAAGAGATAGAATTGTGGTTACTAACATCATTATTTACCACAGGCCATGCCCATTACTGCCAGTTGATTCTCTATTTGTTTCAGCTATAGTACCTATCAACAATAAAGCTATACAAGAACCGCTAGGTTGTGGTACTGTAAGAGATAGAATTGTGGTTACTAACATCATTATTTACTGCAGGTCATGCACATTACTGCCAGTTGATTCTCTATTTGTTTCAGCTATAGTACCTATCAACAATAAAGATATACCAGAACCGCTAGGTTGTGGAACTGTTAGAGATAGAAATGTGGTTACTAACATCATTATTTACCGCAGGCCATGCACATTACTGCCAGTTGATTCTCTATTTGTTTCAGCTATAGTACCTATCAACAATAAAGCTATACCAGAACCGCTAGGTTGTGGATCTGTAAGAGATATAAATGTGGTTACTAACATCATAATTTACCACATGTCATGCATATTACTGCCAGTTGATTCTCTAATTGTTTCAGCTATAGTACCTATCAACAATAAAGCTATACCAGAACCGCTAGGTTGTTGAACTGTTAAAGATAGAAATGTTTTTACTAACATCAACATTTACCGCAGGTCATGCACATTACTGCCAGTTGATTCTCTGTTTGTTTCAGCTATAGTACCTATCAACAATAAAGCTATACCAGAACCGCTAGGTTGTGGAACTGTTAGAGATAGAAATGGATTTCAAATCACACTGACATTACAGGTTAGAAGTGATAAAACATGTCGGTTTGTCATTAGAGCCTTGGCATGTGATATCCAACAATGTGGTATTTTGACATGTGTAGGCTCAGACAAGCCTGTGCAGCCTCCTAGACTGCACGTATGCACGGGCTGATCTGAGGCTTTGCTGGTCGCACATACCACAGTGTTGGAAATCTCATGTCACGGCTCAATTATAGATGAGATAGTCGTAAGGCCAGAATTTTTTCATAAGTTGATTTACGGAATTTTTTTCAGATTAAGTGTCGGGGCGAAAAAAAGCTCCGAAAATGACCAGTTGATTGGTCATTTTCAAAGCTCTTTTTTAATATCTCCAGAACAAACAGTAAAACTAGTAAAATAAAATTTCAACAGTCTGTATTACATCTTTAAATATTGCTTAAATTTCCTAAAAAATTCATAAGACAATCACTTTTAACAGTGTCACTCTCAAAAATACGAAACAAATATTATTTAGAGTCGGCGGATAAAATAGAAAAATAATTATATATTTCTTTTTCTATTTTCTGGAAATCCTCATATATGATGTTAGCCTGGCTGAAATACCTTTTACTCTTTTTTTATGATTTAAAATGGGCAAACATCAGAACTACTATTTACGGTCATTATGAAGTTGTTTTTTATGAAACATGTAATGTCACATCCGCACAGACTGATCAGCGCCTTTGTTATTCGCTTATTGAAAAGTATCATATCTAGACTTAATACGAGATAAAATCTATTTTCTAGCCAAACTCTGTAGCTGAGCAGGCTTGTTTGAATCCAACGTTTTCGGAAACCCCGAAAACAGGTTTTCTCGCGTCGCGGCCTAGTTAGCATAATATACACACAACGATCTCAAGGTTGCAGTATATAGTAGATGATAACTTTAGGCAAGTTTGTATGGTCCTCGAGCTTGTGTGTTTAAGCACCATTCATGGAAAATCAATTTTGACTCCATTTTTTTTAATTATTATCTTTATAACAATAATATTTGCAATAAATCATATAAACTCCAATGAATTTGGGTCCTGAATATCGTTTTATAGGCAGCAGTGTAGATTGTGATAAGATGTCTTCGTGTTTGTTAACGCTAAACTTATGGGACATTATGCATAAATGTGATAAAAGAGAAAATGCATTCTATCGAAGTGGTAAAAATGAAGAAAAAATTCTGCTGGCTGAGTTGCAATTTATGTATGGTGACATTGTTTTTAAGAATGCCTAATTATATGAATACTACCATCATGAGTTAGCAGCTAAATGTTTTAAATTCAATGTTTAATATTAACATTTTCGAAGCAATCCTTTAATGAATCTTTAAATTTTTGCAACCGTTCATAGCCTCATGAAATACACAATCTGATTGACAGCTGCCAAGCTCACTTGCCCGTGCAATACGCTTCGAACATCAAACTCATTCGCCAAAAGTGATACTGGTGTTGTGATTGACAGCGAGCCACACCTAAGTCGCACGTGCAAAACAAGCCTCTTGTGTGCTCCATTGGCTGTCCATGTTCAAGCTGGCTGTTCCGCTTTTCCATTTTAAACTCCGACAAAACCGTTAATATGATTATATGATTAAATACAAAAATGTTTAAATTCCTAAATTAAAAAGTTTCCATATTTTAGAAATTTATAATAAAATGTATATAAGCAATAAATTCATTTTTTGGAATGTTCATGGAAACAGGAAGTATTCATAATTCCATGAACATTCAAAAAAATGAATTCGTTTCTTAATACACAAACAAACAAATGTAACTGTATATACCAGAACTTGAACGATCTATTCTCAATGTCAGGATAGGCTGGTTATAATTTCTAAATTATTTCGCTTGTCAATTTGTTTGTTAATGCAAACAACGATGACCCTGATTCTATGGCACATTTCGTGTCATCTCATCTTGGTATGCACTGTATTTTATCCAATGTTAAGGGTTCTAGTCATAAAAGGGATTTACTTTTATTATTTTAAACAGTATGGAATAGACATATTTAACTCCCATGTCCGTTATCTGGACTACAAAGCCAAGTTTGGTGCCAAGAAGATAGGTCTAATTGTCCTGAACAGCTGTAACAATGAACTTACAGTCGCTAGAAAACTCTTGGATCTGTTGAAAAATGGAATCTGGGATTCAAAACGCAACAAGTTTGAAGACCTATCTGGTAGAATTCTAGGTCAGTGAAAGTTCTGTATTATAACTGTAATTTTCTATACATTTGATAACTACATATTACATATAATTACGTATTACATACAATAATTAAGCCACGACATGAGATTTCAAAAAAAATGTGGCATTTTGACAAGTGTAGTCTCAGACGAGCCGGTGCAGCCTCCTTTTAATCTTAGAACCTCCAAGTGCTGTTCGGTCAGTAGCTTAACAGTCATAGAATATTCTGAGCCTTTGCTGGTCGCACATACCAAATTGTTAGAAGTTTCATGTCGTGGCTCAATTAATAGTATACACGAATTGTGTGATGTTTTTCCCCTTGAGGACGAAAACCAGTTATAAAAAAATGTATCATGACTTTGACGCATTTTCTTTGATCGATGATGTTCATTAATTTCGACAAAACCAGTCAAAGGTGGTGCTTATAATATTGACTTGAGTATCTGATTAATAAATTAAATGGTGATTGTTTCATTGGTCATAATACAAGTATTTTATTGTACAAATACTCGTGAATATACAAATACTCGGTCTTGTAGGGAAAAACTCGTCTTCGACTCGTAATGCCCGCAGGAGCGAATATTTGTACAAACACTCGTATATTGTATAGATCTGTACAGGCACTTACATGACTACATTTAATTTTATATTTAACATTTACTGCTTCTTTAAATGATGGAAAATATGTCTGTTTTCATATGGGAGTGATGGGATCAATAAGGAGACCCATTCTTGGAATAGCTATGCAAATGGGCGCTTCCAACTAAGAGGGCATTTTGGACAGTTTAGTCTTTTGTTTGGGTCACCGTATTTGTTACATGGTCAGATAACTGATATACTGTTGACTATGCTGTTAAACGGCAGGGCAACCAATATGCAGCTACAATGTACATTTAAAACCCACTGATGCATTGTTGTAAATTGTCTTATATATTAGTATATACATGGCTATATGTTCAACTGATAGTCATTGATCCATATCGCTCAAGGTACAAGAAGGGAATTTATTTTGGAATAAAATATTAAGAATGTTAAAATTCCATCCTATCACAGCATTTATGAAAACGTATAGAAACTTCAAAAAGTATTTTTGGTTAGGGTGTTTTGGTTAAAATTTATTTTTACGAATTAAATTTAAAACCCCCATTTAACAGTTAATGTTATTGCCAAAAACAGTGTTCCACTTAAAGGGGTACACTGCAGTAGTTTGTTTTGTAAAAGCATGTTCTAATTTCAAACTCAGAACTGAAAATTTTATGAACACGTGTCATTGTCTATGCATTTAATGCGTGTACTAATTGTTACACTTACAACACTTATTCTAATAACCGTAACCGATTGTTTATAATTTAGCAAAAACTAATAATACCATGTTATGTTTGATATTAGGTTTCATAGGCGGTACGCACTCTGATGTCAGTATTGGATTAGCGTCCATTCTCACTAGAACTGGCCATGTCCAAGTTAGCTACAGCTCCACGAGCCCAGTCTTAAGTAATAAGGATGACTATCCCTATTTTCTGCGAATAGTTACCCCAGATAATGTACAAGCGGAGGCCATGATGGAGGTAGTAAAAGCTCTTCGAGGTGAATATATACAAATCGTCTACAACGAAGGTGCCTATGGTATTGGTGGGAGGGACTCTGTGATAGCTTCAGCAAAGGCACGTGGAATATGTATAGCACAGATCACTGAAGTACGAGAAAGCAGCAGATATTACGAATATTATGAAAGACTTCGTAAAAAACCTCATGCCAAAATTGTTATCGTATTTTTGAATTCAAATATAGTTAGAAATTTTATGGGAGATATGAACGACAACGAGAAAAATACAGCTGGAGAGTTTCAGTTTATTGGTTCCGCGTCATGGGGACAAAATTCTGATATTCTATTGTATGACGTAACTAATGGCGCCTTAACTCTCAGTATGGATATGGAACCGATAATCGGATTAATGACTTATATTCAAAACCAACTACACAATATAAACCAATCTGAACCTCTGCTGGAACAATACATTCAACATCGCCAAAACTGCTATTATAACTGGAGTTATGACAAGATTTTCTCAAAAGTATGTACTAGCAAAGACATTATCCCTGCAGCAGAAAAGAGTTACTTTCAGACTGATCATTGGTGTGTGTTTGCCACGACCGCTATGCTATCTTTATTAATGGGTTCAGCTGAGATGTTTTCCAAAGTGTGTGGCAATACAGAGAAATTATGCCAGGCATTTGTAGAAAATCCATATGATCTTGTTGAAGAAATGAAGAATATATCCATGGATATAAATGGCACTGGGGAGACTAAGGTAAGTCATTATCCATTTGAGAATATATTATGCGTGTGAGGGTGGGCTAAAAGATCCATATTAACACCACGAGGCTTGCCCAGTGATGACAAACGGTGTTCCTTGAGGATGGATTTTTTTTATCCTACCCTCACACAAATAGTGGATACTTTTTTATGTCCACCATTTGCTGTTTATTTTAAAATAATCTTCCAAAAGTTCCTGAATACGCTGAGATGAAGTATTAGCTCACCAGAGCCAAAGGCTCAGGGGGAGCTTATATCATGGGACTCGAGCCAACGTCTGTCCGTCCACACTTTCAAACATAAATATCTCTGAGACCAGATGGCCAAGCATAATCAAATTTCATCAGAAGCAATATTGGGGTAGGGGATTGGCTGCATTAGGTTTTGGGCTAGATCGGATTAGAACTTTGGTTCACATGGCAACAGATACATCCTGTAGGGTTATAATGGGGAAAACCTTGTGACCACTCTAGCTCCTTCTTTTTTGATTGGTTCTTCTTTATTCTTGCAGGTAACGAGGACAACCATAAAATCTTGGATTAGTTCGAAATTGGACAGTATCCGATGAAGGACTTATGAGTCAGCTTCCCTTGTGTGTGTAGAAAAATTCTCATAGACTTATAATGGGAGAAACATTGTAACCACTCTAGTACCTTCATTTTCCAATGTATCTTCTTCATTCTTGCAGGTAACAAGGTCAACTATAAAAGCTTGGATGGGTTTGAATTTCGACAAGATTCCATTACTGACTTCGGAGTTAGCTGCCATTGAGCGTCTGAAAAATCAATGAATAATGTTGTGACCACTCTAGCTCCTTCATTTTTGATTGAATCTTCTTCATTCTTGCAGGCAACAAAGGCACCTATATAATCTCAGATGGGTTCGAAATTTGGTAGGATCCAATCAGGGGCTTATGAGTTACCTGCCCTTGAGTGTCTGAAAAAATCCCCATAGACTTATAATGGGAGAAATGTTGTGACCTCTTTAGTGCTTTCAATTTTGAATTGTTCTTCTTCATACTTGCAGATAAGAATGACAACTATAACAGCTTGGATGAGGTCGAATTTCGTTAAGATCCCTTGGCCTATTATGGAGTTAGCTCCCCTTGAGCATCTTAAAAAATGATTTATAATGTTGTAACCACTCTAGCGCCTTCATATTTAATTGGATCTTCTTCATTCTTGCAGGTAACAAGGGCAATCAAAAAATCTCAGATGGGTTTGAAATTCGGCCATATCAGATTTTAGACTTTGGAGTTAGCTGCCCTTGAGCGTCTGGAAAAATCCCCATAGACTTATAATGCGAGATCTGTTGTGACCACTCCAGTGCTTTCAATTTTGAATTGATCGTCTTCATTCTTGCTGATAAAAAGGACAACTATAAAAGCTTGAATGAGTTTGTCTTTCTTCAAGGTCCCATTACCTATTATGGAGTTAGCTGCCCTCGAGCATCTTAAAAAATGCTGGATAATGTTGTGACTTGTAATGGGAGAAACATTGTAACCTCTCAAGTACCTTCATTTTCCAATGTATCTTCTTCATTCTTGCAGGTAACAAGGTCCACTATAAAAGCTTAGTTGGGTTTGAAATTTGGCCAGATCAGACCTTGGACTGTGGAGTTAGCTACTCTTGAGCGTCTTAAAAATTTCCAAGACTTATAATGGGGGAATTGTTGTGACCACTCTAGTTCATTCACTTCTGAATATATTATATTCATTCTTTCAGGTAACAAGGACAACCATAAAAGCTTGGATGAGTTTAATTTAAATTAGAACCAACTTTAGACTGTGGAGTTAACTTTCCTTGAGCATCATAAAAAATCTTCATAGACTTAAAGTGGGAGATCTGTTGTGACCACTCTAGCACATTCATTTTTGAATGGATCTTCCTCATTCTTGCAGGTAACAAGGATATAAAAGTTTTAATGAGTTGTATTTTCCGCCACACACATCCACCAGCTACAGAGTTAGCTGCCCTTGAGCGCCTAAAATAAAACTGTATAATGTTTTGGCCACTCTAGCGCCTTCATATTCGTTTGATTTTCTTCATCCTTCTAGGTTACCAGCACATACATAAAAGTATTGATTAGTTTGAATTTTGGTCAGATCCCGTGACTTACTACGGAGTAAGCTGCCCTTGAGCATCTGATAACTACACCTTCACCAGGTTTCCTCTGCAATTTTTATTCAGATCTTTTTAATACTTGCAGATAACTAAAACTGGCATGATATCTTATGTTTTTGAATTCATTTCTGGTTACTATTTCAAGTTCAGAGTTACCTGCCTTTGGGCATCGTAAATTATGGTGTCTCCAAACATTACGCTGGCTCCATGGTGAGCGATCGTTGCCAATTGGGCTACTTGTTACATGATGACGTCACTGACTGAACATTGACGTCACTTAAAGTCAATGTGCGTGAGTTCAAAAAGGAACCAACGAACATTCCTCTCGTGAACACCTGGGTAAGATAACATGGGTGAGATCCGAGCTCCTTAGCCAGGGATAAAAGCTAAGATGTTCTTATCCACCGTGCAAGAACATAAGCTTACCTGTCAATCAGGGTGTGGTGCCAGCACATGAGATTTTAATAGTTATTTCATTGCCGAGCAAGAATTACTCAGTGGAGCCTGCTCAGATACACACAATCTCTATAGCCTTTGCTTCTTGCATGTACTAAGTCATTCGGGAAAGTCAGCCACAATTCGAGAACCGAATCATAGCTCGTGTGTATGTAAGGAGCATTACGCGTAGTACTATGTACCAAAATGCTCCATTTTGTTAGCCTGAACTGGCGTATGGAAAATTAGTTCTGTAGCATGTTGGTTCAGCTCTAATAAAATCGATTATTCTGATTATATGAAAAGATTAATCAGCAGAATAAATAAATTTTATACACTTTATTTAAGCCGTTTGTTTAGCTGCAGTCGCACCTGTTATTGCGCAATAATGGTTTATGTTATGCCAGCGTCACGTTATCACCAGCGTTAACAAAGTAGATCCTCGATGTACATCCATGGTCTGATTCCACGGAATTTCGCGGAGTTGGTCGAGGCAGTTCCAATTGATACTAAGTATGGATGTAGATGTATACTCAGATTAATATGTGGATGTCTAGCCCAACTGACTATGTGAGTAGGAGCGTTTAAATGAGGTTAAATAAGTTACGAAATACCCTGTGCTGTGATGGTTCATATACTCTGTAGAGTATAATGGATTATACAAATAACTAACAATGTTTTAAATTGAGAAAAAAAAAATTCTTGATTTCATCATTGACTATTTCAGGAATATATAACACTTTCTAGGGCCAGTATTCAAAAGCGGGAACATTGAATTTATTCATTTATAAAGGGACACTTCAGCCGAAAAACCAATGCATTTAATGGCATTTTCTGTCATGCCAAGATGTTTGCTCGGGTTGAATCCCAAAACTTACTTGAAATATTAAAATAACATTTTTCGGGATTGTGCCCGCACAAAATTTCTACAACAAACAATTAGAAAAAGATAATTTCGGATCAATTCCGAAAAATGTTAATTATAAGACTTTTAATAAATTGAAATTTGAGATTGTAAAAATTCTTAAATTTAATATTTTTTCGGGATCCTGCTCGAACAAAATTTCTACAATCAGTAAAAGATAATTAGGGATCAATCCCTAAAGTAATTTTTAAGATAAACTGTTATGATCGTTTGAAAAAATGTTTGGGATCGTGCCCAAAAAGAACTTTTGGGATCATGCCCAGAGCATTTTTTAAAATTTTATGATTTGGGATCGTGCCCAAAGGTTAGTTTGTGTTTGTTACAATTACAAAACATTTTTTCAATCAATCATAACAGTTTATCTTTAGAAATTACTTTCGGGATTGATCCCAAATTATCTTTTACTTATTGTAGAAATTTCATTCAGGCACAATCCCGAAAAAATGTTGAATTTAAGAATTTTCATTAACTGAAAATTTGGATTGTTCCCAAGAATAGACAAAGCTAGTTTTAGACACAATCCCATGCTGATACCTTAAGAAAGGCCCTAGAAAAAATAACATATACAACTCCACTAAAGATTAGCACGGATTTTAATAATATGATGCCTCACTTTTAATTAATTTGATGTTAGCAACATGTATGGGGATCTTGAAATTTACGTTTTTTTCGTATCCGCCTGACAAAAGGTAATCTGATTAGGCATTAGTGGATTGACGTTGACAGTGAGCCACTTTAGTTATGCACCACTTATAAAATTTTAAATTACTCGGAAAAAATATGCTATTTTTATTATGAGACTACCAGCGTAAAGCGCATCTATATTTGCATTAGCCATTGAAATTTTATTGTGATCAAATAAGAAACAAGTGGAAAAATGGATCTTGAAGGGCTCTACCTTCAAAACACCATTTCGCATTGCATTACTTCAAATGAAACTCAGATCACTTTGTACTTTTTTCAGGGTCGAATTTCTGCAACGCCAGAGATAAGAGCCGATTTATTCTTGGCAATTTCTAAGACTGGAATGTGTTTGTTAACTGTTTTGGTTCCCCGCTGACCAGGGTATGAAAAAAGTTGATTTTTTTTACTTTCTTTAAAGATAGTTAACATTTCGTATGATTCTGAGTTAACTAGTTATCAAAACACATACTTTATAATTTCATTTTAAACAACTATGCATCCGCCGTTTATTTTTGTAAAAAATTAAATGGATTTATTGGCGTCATGGTGTTGACGTTAGTGATGACGTCACTACTGCCAAGGCTATAGGACGTGTCAATGATAAGATGTTTTAGTGTTTTGATACTTCTATGTAAACAAGTGACTCATAACAAAGCAATTTGCGAAGAAAACCTGTTTGAATCTTGTAGCTGACGTTAATGTGACGTCAAAACGAGAATTTCTTCAAAAAGTGACAGTGTTACTAACTTCAACGTCCAAAAAGGGGGTTTTACTTGAATAAAACAATTGTTTTTGGTGTTTTTTTTTTGTCACAACGATCAACATGTATAATTCCTGGCGCAAAACGCAAATAGAAAATATAGACGTTCAGGTTGCACGAGAATTTTATCAAAATTGCCTTTGACGTTGCAGAATGAATGGCACGAGTGATTTCGATATTTTATCAATGTCATCGAACAGATAAAATGTCAGTACGTAAATTATCATAGAGAATGTTTGATTCCAGCGTTTTCGTCAAAAAATGTGGGCCCTGAAAAGGTGGTGCGTAACTAAAGTGGCTCACTGTAATTTGTGTCATGGGCATGTAAAGGATACACGTCTACATCGGAAATTGAAACCTCAGATTCTAATGTAAAGCAGAAAAATTCTTAATGATGAAAACCCTTAAAACCTCAAAGTTTGATACCCGTTTATGCCACGTTTTACTGTTCCATTATGACTTAAAAATGTTTTTTATGCCCCCAAAGCAACTTTGGGAGGCGTGTAGTAATCGCACTGTCTGTACATCCGAATTCGTGTCCGGTGCATATCTCCTATATCCTTCGAGGTAGGAATTGCAAATTTGGTGTATGGATGCATCTTTAACTGGCGGAGTGTCGCGTACCATTTTCGGGTCACTGTGACCTTGACCTCTGCCTTACTTTTTATAGTAATCACAATGTCTGTCCGTCGGTTAGTCAATCCGTCCTGCTTCGTGTCCGGTGCATATCTCCTATATTCTTTGAGATAGGAATTCCAAACTTGATGTGTGGATGTATCTTTGGATGTTGGAATGTTGTGTACCATTTTCAAGTCACTGTGACCTTGACCTTGACCTCTGACCTAGTTTTTAGAAAAATTGTGCCCTGAGCATATCTCTTATATTATTTGAGGTAGAAATTTCAAATTTGGTGTGTGGATGCATCTTGAGATGACAAAGTGTCGCATGCCATAATTGGGTCACTCTTACCTTGAACCTGACCTCTGACCTAGTTTCGAGAAACTGCATTGAGTCTGGTGCAAATTCCTATATTCTTTGAGATAGGAATTCCAAATTTGGTGTGTAAATGCTTATTAGGATGACAGAGTGTCATATATCATTTTAGGGTCACTGTGACCTTGACCTAGTTTTCAGAATGATTGTGTATGGAGCATATCACTTATATTCTTTGAGGTAGGAATTCCATATTTGGTTTGTGAATGCATCATGGGATGGCGGAGTGTCACACAACATTTTCAGGTCACTGTGACCTTGACCTCTGACCTAGGTTTTTAATAATCGTGTCGGGAGCATATCTCTTATATTATTTGTGGTAGGAATCTCAAATTTTGTGTGTGGACCCATCTTGGGATGGCTGAGTGTCCAATACTAAAATTGGGTCACTTTAACCTTGAGCTTGCTCTCTGACCTAGTTTCTAGAAACTGCATTGAGTCTGGTGCATATCCTATATTCTTTGAGATATGAATTCCAAATTTCGTTTGTAAATGCATCCTGGAATGGCAGAGTGTCACAAACCATTTTGGGTCACTGTGACCTTGGCCTCTGACCTAGTTTTAGAATAATCATGCCCTGAGCATATCTCTAATAATATTTGAGCTAGGAGTCTCAAATTTGGTGTGATGATGCATCTTGGGATGAGGAAGTGTACCGAACCATAATTGGGTTACTGTGATTTTGAACTTGAACTGCGACCTAGTTTCTGGAATTTGCATTGAGTTGGGTACAAATTTCTATTTTCTTTGAAATAGGAATTCCAAATTTGGTGTGTAAATGCATATTGGAATGACAGAGTGTCATATATCATTTTAGGGTCACTGTGATCTTGACCTCTGACATAGTTTTAAGAATTATTGTGTATGGAGCATATCATTTATATTCTTTAAGGTAAGAATTCCAAATTTGGTGTGTAAATGCATCATGGGATGGCGGAGTGTCACATACCATTTTCTGGTCATGGTGACCTTGACCTCTGACCTAGTTTTTAGAATAATCGTGCCCGGAGCACATCTCTGACATTGATTGAGGTAGGAATCTTAAATTTGGTGTGTGAATGCATCTTTGGATGACAAAGTGTCGCATATCACTATTGGGTCACTTTGCCCTTGAACTTGCCCTCTGACCTAGTTTCTAGAAACTGCATTGAGCCTGGTGCATATCTCCTATTTTCTTTGAGATCGGAATTCCAAATTTGGTGTCTAAATGCATCTTGAGATGACCGAGTGTCACATACTATTTCGGGTCATTGTGACCTTTATTTGGTGTCTAATGCATCTTGGGATGGCGAGTGTCACATACCATTTTCGTGTTACTGTGACCTTGACCTCTGACCTAGATTTAATAATAATTGTGGCAGGAGTATATCTCTTATATTATTCGAGAAAGTAATCCCAATTTTGGTGGTTGAATGCATCTTGGAATGGTGGAGTGTCTTGTACCATTTGTGGGTCACTGTGACCTTGACCTCTAACCTAGTTTTTTTAGAAAAATCTTGTCCGGAGCATATCTTTTATAATATTAAAGATAGGAGTCCCAAATTTGGTGTGTGGATGCAACTTTTGATGACAGAGTGTTGTATACCATTTTTGGGTCACTTTAACCTTGACCTCTGACCTAGTTTGTAGAATAATCGTGTCCAGAACATATCTCTTATGTTATTTGAGATGGGAATCCCAAATTTGCTGTATGGATACATCTTTTGATGCTAATGTGTCGCATACCATTTTAGGTCACTGTGATCTTGACCTTTGACCTAGTTTCTTGAATGATCGTGGTTGGAGCATATATCCTATATTATTTAAATTAGGAATACCAAATTTGGTGTGTTGATTCCTCTTGGGATGGCGGAGTGGTACATACCATTTTGGGTCACTTTGACCTTGACATTAACTTCTGGCCTCATTTCTAGGTATTTCGTGTGTGGAACATATCTCCTATATTACAGCTAACTTTCCTCAAATATGTCTTACGCTAGACCAATTCCCTTGGGGGCATTCGTCAAGTGACTGTGACATTTCTTTTTTTCCACTTCTTGACATTTCAGGGAACCAAAGCAAGCGGTCATGCTAGAGTGGCACAAGCACCTGGATCATTTATGCTAGTTGATCCTTTGATAGCGTCTCCTTTAGATAGCGTTACCGCCTACGTTTAGCCTCAACTTCAGATTAACGTCACTTTTTAATGAATTTAACACCCAGGAACAAATTTTATAAATGTGCCTTACCCTTAATTGTCTCTCTTGTGGCATCCTCTTAAACACGAAAACCCTTTCAATTAAGCATGCCCGCACAACGATAACAGTACTGTTTTTGACTTGTAAACGTCATTATAACAACGACGTTAGTTGTTATCAAGACTCAACATTTGCTTCAAATGCTCAATGGAGACGACCTTTATTTTTTCAGAAATACTGATTCGACGAAGCTGGAAAACAAAGTATTTTATAAACCGATGCTGTATCAATTTTGTATTGCCAATAATGCAGTTAAAACACGTTTACCCCCCCCCCCCCTCTTGTTTAAAGTAATGAACGACACAGTAAAAATCCAGTTAAAGTACACCAATTGCTTTCCTCAAACGTATAACATACCAAATCATCAGTTCAGCAGATATTTTATAAATTTAAGCCATTTCAAATAAAAATCAATTTTTATTTATCTGTGCAAAATGTTTGTTGAGCAGTATATATGTTACCACAGTTTCTCAGTAAGTAGGAATTCCAATCAAGAGTAATTATTAAAACTGTAATATGCGCATGCCCAAGAAATAACATATTCTGCTCAACAAAAGATTAGCACAGATTTTTATATGATGCCCCGTTTGAATGAATTTGATGTTATCAACATGTATGGGGATCTTACAATTTACCTTTTTTTCGTATCCACCAGACAAAAGGTAGTCTGGTTAGGCACCGGTGGATTTACGTTAAATCTGATGTCATGGGCATGTAAAGGATACACGTCTACATCGGAAATTGAAACTTTAGATTCTAATGTTAGGCAAATGGTTCTTAAATATAAAAAACGTTAAAACAACAAAGTTTGATACCCATTTATGCCACGTTTTACCGTTCAGTTATGACGTTAAAATGGTATTTGTCCACTTCTTGACTTTTCAGGGAACTGAATCAAGGGGTCCAGTAATCTTTTTGATGCTAGAGTGGCACAAGCACCCAGATTATTTATGTTAGTAGATCCTTTGAAAACGTCTTCTTTAGATAGCGTTACCGCCTACATTTAGCCTCAACTTCAAATTAACGTCACTTTTTAATGAATTAAAAACACAGGGACAAATTTTATAAACGTGCCTTACCCTTAATTGTCTTTCTTTTGGCATCCTCTTAAACACGAAAACCCATTCAATTAAGCATGCCCACACAACAAAACAGTGCTGTTTTTGACTTGTAAAAGTCATTATAACAACGACGTTAGTTGTTATCAAGGCTCAAATTTTGCTTCAAATGCTCAATGGAGACGACTTTTATTTTTTCAGAATGGCTTGTTTGACGAAGCTGAAAAACGAAAAACTGATGCTGTATCAATTTTGTATTGCCAATAATGCAGTTAAAACACGTTTTTGACCCTCCCTCTTGTTTAAAGTAATGACCGACGCAGTAGAAATCCAATTAAAGTACACCAATTGCATTCCTTAAACGTATCACATATCAAATCATCATTTCAGCAGATAATTTGTAACTTTAAGCCATTTGCTCAAATAAAAATCAATTTTTATTTATCTGTGCTAAACTTTTGTTGAGCAGTAAATGTTACCATACTTTCTCAGTAAGTCGGAATTCAAATCAAGAGTAATTTCGTATATCATATTCAGATCTAATTTGTTATATAACGACAAAAACTTAATATAATCTCATTTATTTGTTGCTCAATAAAGAATAGAAGCAAATGCTGCCATGATAATCAAATTTCTGTTACTGTCGCCATTGGAAAACACCTTTTACTCATGTTTTACAACTGTTGAATTATTACCTTACTATCGAAATAACAGCTTACAATTTATGTATGTAGATTATTTCTTAGGCCTCTATTGCTGACAGAAACAACTGATTTTAAATTAACTACATCGAGTATAACTAATGCCAGTTTTCAGAATTTCAAAACATCAAAACGCCCAGAAGACCTAAGAACACTGAGTGAAGCGTAAAACGAAGTTGTTATATGACTCTACATTTCAATGCACATGTATAACATGGTCAGTGTTTTCTGCAATCACCACATTTCAGACTAATCTCTGTATTTACATTGTGTGTCAATATTTTTAGCACAGTTTTCGTAAGAGTTCTAAATTTGGTGAAATTAACATTTCGGACTGTGATTTCTTATCACCAAGTTATGGTAGAGATCTTAAAAACAGTGTGAGGTATGGAAATATACCAAGCTGAATGTGGTCCTTTTCTAGCAACAGATTAGCTGAAAACTTAAAGGAGTGGGTGGGTCATGGGCTAAAGTGTTAAACTTATGCACACATTGCCCTGCCTCTTGTCAATCTAAAAATGACCCCTTAATCTCAAGTCTTATGCTCTAACACTCTACCACTGAACCATAGCTTCCTGTATAATCTTGCATTTTTAATTCTTTGCCTACTAGTTACAACTGAGGATACCAATTGCAAACAGTTTTTTTCCCAGGTCAGGTTCAATAAAATATTGTGCCTGACCTTGTTCTAATTTGTATGACACCCTAAATACTTTTTTGAAAAACTTGACTTTGAAAAAAAATCAGCAGAATGATAAAAATCTCAAAAAAAAACCTAGCAGGCAAAAGGTTATTATATGAAACTTGTTTTCAGCCAATCCCTTGCAAGAAAAGGACCATAATCAGCTCGGTCTATTTTCCATACCTCACACTTTTTATATCTTTCCCATAATTTGAAAAGGGAAAATTGCACTCCAAAATGTTAATTTCACCAAAAGCACATTAATGTAAATTGTGATAATAATATTGACACAAAATGATGTAAATTTCAAAGATTAGTTGGAAATTTGGTGACTGCAGAGAGCACTGACCAGGTTGTAAATGTTCGTTTAGATTTTGTGTCATACATTTGTATAACTACGTAGTGTTAAGATACACCCAGGGTTCTAAGGTCTTCTGGGTGTATTGATGTTTTAGGACAGAAACTTTAGTAACTTTGTTTGTTTGATTTGATTCTTTACGTCCACTCCACAATCTTTCAGTTATGCGGGACGGGTCTTCCTGGGTTGAACCAGTACTAAGCTAAGATAAATGTGTCTTGCTCAAGGACACAACGCAGTGACGCCGGTGAGGCTCGAACCCGCGGCCCTTCGGTCTCGAGTCAAGCACTCTACCACTGAGCCACTGTGCTCCCCACTTTAGTAACTGAAGTTTAGTATAGGTGATTTTATTACTGTTTCAGATATCTTTAAGAAATTCAGAAACCTGGCATAACTTATTCTAGTATGTAGTTAGTTCAATATCAATAATCATACTCATTTACTATTTTTTTTCTGTCATCAATAGAGAGCTTAGAAATAATCTACAAACATACATAAATGTGAATTATAAGCTGTACTTTTGATGGTTAGGTAATAATTCAACAGTTGTAAAAGATATGTGAAAATGTTTTTTCCAATGGCGACAGTAACGTCAAGTTGATTTTCAAGGCAACATTAGCTATAGATTCTGATATCTATTCTTTATTGTGCAACAAATAGGTGATATTCTATTCAGTTTTGTCATCTTATGTACGAAATAGCTCTTGTATCAAATGTCTACTTAATGAGAAAGTGTGCTTTTTAGGCATGCGCAAATTATAGTTTTATTCATTCTAGTGCCTTTCCTAAGGAAACAGTTTGGAATTGTGCCCAAAACTGGTTTTGACTATTCTTGGGAACAATCCCAATTTTCAGTTATGAAAATTATTTAGCTTAACATTTTTCCAGATTGTGCCCGAACAAAATTCCTAGAACAAAATATAAATTGGGATCAATCCCGAAAGTAATTTCTGAAGATAAACTGTTATGATTGATTGAAAAAATGTTTCGGGATCATGCCCAAAGTAATTTTAAAATTGTATGATTTGGGATCGTGCCCAAAGATAAGTTTCTGTTTGTTACAATTACAAAACATTTTTTCAATCATTCATAACAGTTTATCTTTAAAAATTACTTTCGGGATTAATCCTGAATTATCTTTTACTAATTGTAGAAATTCGTTTTAGCTCATTCCCAAAAAAATGTTAAATTTAAAGAAGTTTCATAAACTAAAAATTGGGATTGTTCTCAAGAATAGTCTAAACTAGTTTTGGGCTCAATCCCACGCTGACAAATAAATGATTTGGGATCGTGCCAAAAAAGAATCATCATTTATTATGCAGATGAGAATTTTTATTTTATTGTTTAAGTAAGTTTTGGGATTGATCTCGAGCAAACATCTTGACATGACAGACAAAAGCATTAAACGCATTGGTTTTTGGCTGAAGGGTAAATAAATAAATTGAATTGTTCCCGTAAAATTTGAATACTGGCCCTAAATATTGTTATATATTCCCAAAATATTTTAAAAGTCAATGATGAAATCAAGAAAAAATATTTTTTCTCAATTTAAAATACTGTTAGTTAAATATACAATGTAATTCCAATTGGTGACCTGGACCTTATATAATTACAATGCATCCTTGTAGCTAAGGAAGACTTAAGTTAAGTATTGATTTTTCAGGATGCAAAAACTAACGTTCAAACTGATTAAAGATATATGAAGATGCCACCGAACAAGATGACGGGTCCTCTTCTGATAATAGCTTGAAAATCATCTTAGAAGATTTACCAAAACTTCTGCGTGATTAACTCGCTAATTTGAAGATATCTTTGATCATTAGAAGGACTCGTCCTCACAATTCTATAAGTAGTCGTCACCTGGAATTTTATATTTCAATTTAATAGGAGGACCACATCCTCCTTGCTTTTTTATTTTATTTTAACGACATAATCAAAGCCAACCTTGCTTGACGTTAAGGAAGCATTGTAATTCTGGGCCTTGCCCCCAAGGTTATAAAACATTTTCCATCCTCAACTCAACAGAGCACACAATTTCAACTGCTCATAATAATTAAAATTATACTGAAAACTAAAGAGTGTTCTTGCTTTTAAACTCTAAGATGTTGTATTTATCATGGTAATAAATGTTAAAATGTCAACAATTGTTGGCATTTTAACATTTATGAGCATGGAAGGAGAGAGAGGATTCAAATACTACTAAAAGGGGGCCATCATCGGCTCGCCAGCAAATCGCCATTGGTGGTGGGCTGATGATCGCACAACATTGAATGATTGCTTGGTAACTTTGTGATTTTTCAATGGATCCAGACCAGTATTGCTAAGAAACCCTATATTAGCGTGATTTATCAGGGAGGGGGGTCCTGACCCCCTGCCCACCCCTTCTGGATCCGCGCAAGACGTATCTCTTGAGTAAAGATGGATGAAAGATAAAATACTTGATTTATCTGGACATATGTAATAATGATGTATTTTGTTTGTTTCTAGATATTCAACGAAGTGGGGGACGGAAAATTGAGTTATCAGATTTACAATATCAGAAGCAACCCTATACATAGGGGTACACTTATGTATGCTAGAGTAAGTACAATAAAATCTTGAAAATTCATCATCAATTTTTCGAACTACTCGCTAATTCAAGTAAATAATAAATGATAAATGCTAATGGTTGAACATAAAATGCTTGTTACATTAGTCTACCATACTTATTTGGTGTCGAAAACCGGAATTTGGGTATTCCGAAACATATTCAATGACTCAAAAGAACGGGTTTTCTTGGTCAACTCTCAGTATGCAAGATGCCAAACTTCGATGCTGTGTACAAACAACGGATAGGAAAGGGCTAGGGTTTTCAGACGTTTTAGATAATGTGTCTCTTAAGTTATTACAACAAAGTTTGTCATATCAGACGATCTGGTAGGGAGCATTTTGAAAGCAAAAATGTACGATTCTGGTCATGAAATGTGCTAGTGAAATGCAATTCGTGCGATTATTAAGTTATTTGCCTGTTAAATCTGTCCCTATTTGCTTTAAAATATTGCTTGGTGATTTGAGAAGAATCGTTGTTGCATTTATAGACGATGAGATCCAAGAAACAGGATTCCTAGCCATTATCCTAAATGCAGTCTAGTCTCAAAGGGCAAAAAATTGTCAATATTTAAACCCATTCGATATTGTCAGAGACATACAGCTATACCAGGTTGATTTAGCATAATTGATTATCTGCAAACTTTGACAAACAGTCAGCAAAATCATTCCTGAATTTTGGAGAAAATCAACATTTTGGTTTTCGAAAGTGTTTTAGTAGGTATTGTACTCACGTTCTTATGACGTCTTCAAGAATAGTAGAGTTCTATATTACTGACTTTCGGATAGTAGAATCACAGTACTTATTAATTAGCAATACATAGTAAAAGATGATATTCGTATAAAATTAGCCACACACTCAAAATATGCTTAATTTTATGTTATTAGTATATGTCAAACGATTTATTTGGTTACATACTCTGCAATTATGTTTTAAAGGTTGGAGGTTATAATGTAAAAACGGGCTTGGATATAGATACAAGTAGCATTCAGTACCCGACAGAAGACGTACTTATTTCAAGGTGTCCAAATGAACAGGAATGCCAAAGCTGCTTTGAGACGTCAGATTCAAGGTATTATAGCCCACCCATTAGAGTGGACATCACAAGACAAAAATAATTTTTGGTTGTGCATTTAATTCAACTTATCACATGACGTCGCCTCAGGTAGTGATATAACGCCATGCCCACTACTGGTTTACAGATTTAGTCACGTTACGAAATTGTCCATCATAAAGCTGCTTAAAAGATGGCAAAACTCTGACTTGTTTACACCAAAATGCGATTTGTAAATTGTGTTAAAGTCACGTGTTAGATGAATCTGACATACGTGCTCCTGTATTATTGAATTTGTTAAACTTGTTGCAAAAAAGAGATAAAATGCTCGATATATCTCGCATTTTATCCCTTTTTCTAACTTGTTTAATAAATTCAATAAAACATGAGCATAAGTGTAAGATCCTCTATATGTCCAATCATCTGTCGTTTAGTTATCAGTTTGCAAAAAACTCGAATGTTGAGAAACTGCCCTGACTATTCAGATACTGAATCGGATCTAGATCAAGAGTCTGAGCACTGATCTGATCTGAACATTGGGCCTTAAGATATGAATACAGGTTCCATGCCTATTTAAAGAAAATATATAACACTATATGGACTATTATCACGAAACTCAATAGATTGGTACATTTGGCAAAGGAATATGTCTCAAAAACGTAAGATAACTTAAGATTTCCAATCAATTTGGTATGCGCAACCATTGCTGGTTGCGCATACCAAATTGATTGGAAATCTCATGCCACGGCTCATGTGTATTAACAAATGTTCAATATTTCCGCTGCTCGTATATCAAAGGGGGGAACTTGCAAATCACCTTTGATATATAGAAGATGGACACAAATCATTGATAATAGTGTTATATAGAGGTTCTTACATGTATTATTGCTCTTAAATGTATATAATGTTATTTATTTACGTTGAGGAAAAGAGGTGAAATGCGAGGCTTTGTCGAGTGTTTTATCTCTTTTTTGCAACAATTGTAACAAGTACAGAAGCATACACGTTTGATTATATTTCTCTTATTTGATACTTAATTACTTTAATATCGCATAAACGTCAAGATTTTCCAACTCTATAAAAACGTTGTACTTTGTCATTTCATTACATAAAAACAATTCAGGGAAAAACAGGTATGATCAGCATTTTAGGACGATTCAACCTTTCAGCTTTAAACAGGACTTTAGTTAAGCGTGCGTAACTAAATTATGATTTTCTTATTTCTCAACCAAAACATATGGTGTTGGTACTCAAAAGAACCGTCTCAATTAGACTGTTCTTTTGAGCACCCAAAACATAATTTAAAGTTGATGGGTAAGAACATATTTAAAAATTTACGCTGAATGTTTTTGCTTATCTAAACCTGTGAGTTAATATGATAATTGTATATTGATTCATATTCAGCGAAGGGGGCCATGCTGTCACGTCAATTATCCTCGGAGTTATTCTTGGTATATTTGGAAGTGTCATTTGTATCTTGATTATCATCATACTGCAAATGAGGAGGCAGGCTAGATCAAGCGGTAAGTACTATACAGTAAAACCTGTCTATAACGGCCACTCTCAAAAACACCATAAAATGGTTTTCAAGCCAATTATGCTTAATGCAGGTCAAAAGGTATTGCTGAATGCATAAGTGGAGCATTCTGCAATATTTTCGACCTTCATTAAGCTACCATTCGTCATTTAGATCTTTGATTTGTCTATTTTTTGAGTGGCCGCTTAAAACAGGTTTTACTGTACAAACCTTGAAATACATCTCAATTTCAATAAGTAGTGGTAAACGCTTAAAAGTCTTGAATAACAGCATGCTTAGAATAAGGTGGTATTTAAAAACAAGTGGTAAGTGCTCCATGCAGCTGACAAGTCATCATATTTTCAATAAGGAATCAACTAGGATTAGATTAAACATATTTTATTGTGTATAAACAAAGGGATTGGATACAAGTTATAACAACATTAGAAAATCCTCTCCCCAAAACATGTACAAATAGTATGATAGTACAACGAATTGACTGAGACGGTCTACTTTTTTTAAGTTTAGAAAGTTAACCAAATTGTTTAGAAACGTGTGGCAACGGCATTACTTTCTATTTATTTGTATATATGTTTTGTATTTCTTGAATTATCGTACTCAAATCTACCCGTGTCCTTTATTAATTGTAAAACTGTCTTATGAAGCTCCTTGTTGGTTTCAAAAGTCAAAAGATCATGGCCGTACAGGAGTGTATCTAAAGTAATAGGAACTGCCGGTTACGATGCTAGTAAACGGTTTCTAGGAACAATAAATAAGTTACAATCGAAAAATTAGTTTTGGACTGTTTCGTTTGCTGTTCCACAGCTACAAAGAGCACTGGGGACAATATTTACTCTATTTAAATCCGCATTAAGACTACTACAATTATGTTTTATTTGTGTTAAAGATATTTCGTTAGCTCTTTCTCTTGGTATCGTGTAGTTTGTTGGTTTATCGGTAACCTGACTTTTGATTCTAATTTTGACCTCGAGTACCGAGGACGAATTTCGTGTGTTTTAATCTAGTTCATTCCATAGTTTTAGAGTTGACCGAAAATATGAATTTTCATATGAACACAGCCTAGAATACGGAACCTCGTACTTTTGGTTATTTCTAGGCTGATAGTGTGTTTGATCTCCGACTCTCTTTGGCGGGAGATGTTTAAGGTAACCTGGGGTCTCGTTATTTGAACATAAGGGTCAGTTTTTTGAGAGCTAGTGGTCAGCGCTCAAGATAGCTTGAAAGTCATCATGGGTTCAAAAAGAGGTGGTAAATGCTTAACGCATCGTGTAATGCATCATGCTTTTAATGCGGAGGTATCCTAAAATTAATCATAGGTGCTTTACAATGAGATTTGTTGTATCAATCAGCAAGGTAGTCGACGAATGCGTAAACTAAAGCCTGCGTATCAACTAAGTAAAAACTAAATATTAACTCCACCCACATACAAATAAAAAAGTAAGTGCGTATGACCAGGAAATGCTACAATCACAGACCACATGCCATCACACGGTACAGTGAGGAATGGACGCAGAACTATAACAGCTACACAACAGCAAGTTCCTCATTAAAGTAATGCAACCATCTCTCTCTCTCTCTCTCTCTCTCTCTCTCTCTCTGCAAGAAGTTTGCAAAACTAGGAAGAACATTGGATAAAGAGCATGCATATTTAAATACATGTAATATATTTATGTGATAAGTGTATTTATACAGTGGTAAGATACACTCATATGATTTAAGAGCAATGTTCGTGTACGTGCTAAAGTTACGTTGCGTTGAGACTCAGTCGGGGGTCCAAGAAGCCAACCTTAAACAATGGGGTCTTTGACGCAGTGAGATTAACAGATAAGGTCATAACAATCATGCGTATTTACATACTATTTGATCAGTACTGTAAACGCAGAAATTTTCACGAGAATTTTATTTTCGCGAATAGCGTTAAAACACATATTTGCGACATTGAAAATTCGCGACAAGGGCGTGATTTACACGACAGAGTGATTTTGCCAATTCGTGAGGATTTTATTCTCACGAAGCTTCGCACATGCGAAGTTTCGCAAACATAAAACCCTAGCGAAAATTTCCGAATTTATAGTATCGTCCTCCTCATTGGCAACCGAAATGTATTGGTATATCAAAGCAAAATAAAAGTTTAAACTACATTCGATTGATATTTTGATTGATCACTGTCAAATATATGGTGCATATGCTAAAATATTTGTTGTCTCCGCCATAATTAGTTCATTCCTGGATGGGTAGCCTTTTTAACATTGTCTTCTTGGACACTAATTTGAGTATGAGGGTAATTAGTGTCCAGAGAATCCGAGACTAAAATGATGTGCACTTCCCGATTGTTGTTCAACTATCAAGGCATAGACCACATAGAGCATTTGTACGCTCCGAAAATAGTTTCTTATTTAACCAAGAAAAAAAAAAATGTATAAATACTGGTATATGCAGACCTTGTCTTTTGTTATGCACAAAGGATATTTCTATGATATATAATGACAACCCCAACCTAAAATGTTCATAGGTAGGTTGGTGCTAGCTCTGCTTGTTTTTGAATGGAACAATCCTGGCTCTATGAAACTACAGATATTCTTTAGCTATGACTTTCTGTGAATGAGGATCATATTTTGTTTTTTCACAGCAATTTAAATTATTTTGATTGTTTTCCTATGATGGGGCATTGCATGATTAAGGAAGCCACCATGCCAGCTAAACATTTGTTTCTATTGGAACTCAGAATTAAGTCCTGGGTGTAGATTAGGGGACAGTACAATGTATTTAGGCTCACTGCCTTCCTCCTAAGTTGGTGATTCAATTGTTGTTGTTTCATTTTATGATGTTGCTTTCATTGTGTGTGGGCATTTGTGTTGGGGGTAGTTTTTGGTATTACAGTCACCTTCCTGAGGAGGACACTATAAGAATTCACCATGAGTGTGAGGGTGCGATAGGAAAATTTGTCCCGAGGATCACTGGCATCACTAGGCTTGCAGAGTGGTGAAAAATGGTGATCGCGATGGACAGAATATTCTATCCCATCCTCACACAAATAATGTTCTTTTCTTCATGCTCACCCCAAAATGTTTTGTGGGGTAGTTATTTGTGCCATATTTTAATGCAGTTATTTCGCTGAGGAGGATACAACAGGCCTCATAGTTATACAACTTGGTTGTTGTTGATTTTTTGTTTATTGTTACTCCCATTGTGGGAGTCTGTAATTGTTCTATGTTTTGTTGTACGTTAATTTATGTCCATTCTAGTATTGCAATCATCTTGATGGGGAAGAGAGAGCTGATTGCTTTGCTTAATTTGTCTTCCTGGTGTCTCGTGATGGTTGAGCGGCTCTTCCTCGCGGTGCCACGGGGTTGTCTGCAGTTTGTAATTGTGGTATTTCCTGATCATACTCACCTACTATTTTTGAGTTCATTCTCAGACTCAAAATAAACCGCAATGATTGGCTGCTTGCGGACACGTGTCCGCAAGCAGCCAATCATTGAGTTTTATTTGAGTTACGTGTCTCTTCCTTGATAAGCCTGGGATTGTTCTGCTGTTTGTTATTGTGGAATTCCCTGTTCATCTTTAATCGGGTTCATAGTGGAACTGATATAAAATTTCGCTAGGTATTGTATTTTGCATGCAAATCGTGTTTATATAAGTTATTGGAATGTATGACGCCTAATAATTATTGGATAGAATAAAACGAAGCTATCTAAGGTCTCTTATACCCCCATTTCACCAAGGATTATTTTGGTCCCGATAGTACCCGATCAATATTTTTGGTTGATCGTCCGCATATCTGCGAAACAATAGGGAACTTGCGGACAATCGAGGGCAATCACCTGGGAAGGTCTGGAAAGGTCTGGCGCAATCGCCTCAGTCCTACGAGAGTCGGGTACCAAAAAAGTGATCAGCTACTGTTTTTTAAACATGTTCAAAAACAGGAGCCAATCAAAACCCATCGGCCACTGGTCGTCTTGGTCGTCTGAGGGTCTTCTGAAAGTCGCCTTGTCTCGCCTGCCCTCTGGAGCTTCCGTATACCCTCTGCAGCTCTCTGCCGAGGATCGTGCGAAGGGTGTCACAAAGAATCGATAGTTACTAAATACAACAGCAGGATATGGTTCTATATTTACTCAAAATCACTATGAATTATAATTGATTTAAAATTAATATCAATACAAGAGAAATATAAACCAATATAATTTTTTTAAACAATGGACACTTTTCTAAAAAAAGGGTACTGAAACGAAACACAATTCAAAGCCCTTTAAAGACTCGCAAGTTACTTGTTTTTGGAAAATTTTCTCTTGGCCTCCTTCTCAGCATATTTCATAATGTAATACCATTTTACTGGGCTCTGGTAGAACGAATTTAAGAGCAAAAACAAGCCTCAGCTTGGATTATTGGTATATCGCTTTCCATAGCTGGCAAAAAAGTCGACTTGATTCGTTAATATAGTCGGGACTCAATTGGGTCAAAAAAGCGGGGCGATAGGAGGCGATTCAGGACGACCATCGGGCAGATCAAAAGATTGATTGATCCGGGACAATCTGGTCCAGATTGGGCGGATTGAAACAAAACAATCCTTGGTGAAATGGTGGCATAATACCCCCATTTCACCAAGGATTATTTTGGTCCCGATAGTAACCGATCAATATTTTCGGTTGATCGGCCGCATATATGCGAAACAATCAGGAACTTGCGGGCAATCACGGGCAATCACCCGCAAAGGTCTGGAAAGGTCTGGCGCAATCGCCGCAGTCCTATGAGAGTCGGGTACCGAAAAATTGATCGGCTACTGTTTTCAAACATGTTCAAAAACAGTAGCCGATCAAAACCTGTCGGCTGCTAGTCGTCTTGGTCGTCCGAGGGTCCTCTGAATGTCGCCTTGCCTCGCCTGCCCTCTGGAGCTTTCGTGTACCCTCTGGAGCTCTCTTCTACCCTCGGGAACTTTCGTATACCCTCTGCAGCTCAGTCTGTTTGTGATCGTGCGTAAGGTCTCAAAAAGAATTGATGTTTCCTAAATACAACAACAAGATATAAGTCTATGGTTCCTCACAATTATTATGACTGTTAATAAATTTACAAATTAATACTGATACCAGATAATTATAAACCAAATATAAGAAACAGTGCACAGTTTTCTCAATAAACGTGCTGTAACCAAACACAAATTAAAGCCCTTCAAAGCTCGCAAACGTTTACTTTTTTGGGAATATTTTCTCTTGGCCTCCTACCCTGCATATTTCCTATTATGTAATAACATTTTACTGTGTCCTGGCAGAACGGATCTTAGGGCAAAAACAAGCCCAGCACTGATTTTTGGTACATGACCATGGCAAGCTGGCCAAAGGTGATTACGGCTTTGATTTGACGCGTTAATATAGTCGGGACTCAATCGGGCCAAAAAAGGGGGAGACGATAGAAGGCGATTCAGGACGACAATCGGGCGGATCAAAAAATTGATTGATTGGGGACAATCTGGTCCAAATTGGGTAGGTCGGACAAAACAATCCTTGGTGAAATGGTGGCATAGATTTAATAGATTGAAGCAGAATGAAGTGTCAATGTAAAACAGAGAAGAGCTACAAAATAAACACAACAGAGCACACTCAGACTTATCCTTAAGCGCAAATGGAACAAACCATGACAAACTCATATCATCTAAGTCTGCAATAAGAGGTAATACTTGCTTATTTTTAGATGAAAATTCCACATGGCTTTTGTTTATGAAGGTCATCATACAGTGACAGTTTTAACCATGTAGTTTTTTTTTTTAATTTATATATCATTTTAGTAGTTCTGTTTAAGTAGTTCACAACCAAATAGTTTTCATCAATAACCAATATACAGTTTGTTGGCATTACATATCACTATAGTAATAATTGTCGCCTTTTAACACATACAACAAAATCTGTTTTGTTCTGTTGAAATATTTAGTTTGATTTAAACTAATTCATGTGTCATTTAAACAAATACATATCAAGTTTATTAGAAACTTTTATTTTGCGTGCTAGAACGTGTTTTAAGGTAATTAATTTTTATAATAGTGATTAATTCGTCATGTCTTTAAATTGTATACAATCAAGCCAAAACTTCATATCCTTAAAACCATATTCTTGCATAAAAATCTATGCGTAAGGCTGTTTGAAGCCAGTGTCATACAAATGCAAATTCATGTTCAAATCAAGAGATTTGCGAGATGCTTAAACATGTATTTAAGCTTGATTATACTTGAAAATGAGACTTAGGTTATTTGCAAGACGTAATATACAGAAAGGGTTTAGAACCAGACTGATCATAACACGTATTTTTATGTTTGCAAAACCTTCACGTACGTCTGTGGCGTTGTGACGACGTTTTGACGTTCGCATGTTTTTACAACTGATGCCATTTTGTTAAGAGAAATACAGTGTTAGATAATTGATATTTTAATGTTTTGGCAGCGTGTTCAGAGCGACTTTGGTTGGAATATGGTAAAATATGCAAGAGTAACGATCACATCAAATATAGCAACGTTGTTTCAGTGCATAAAAAAATATCCCGGTCCCTCGGAGGATGTTTGAAAACTAGGCCTTATGGCCTCGTTTTCAAATAGCTTCATCGAAACCTGGCAATTGTTAATGCACTTATGCATGATACCTATGTCAAAACCCATAGATCTGTCTCAATTGGGACTGCACTATGCAATCATGTAACTAATTTGGAAAAAAACATGTTTAAAAAATATGCTTCAACACCTTTCAAGTTTCTTGTTTAAGGGAACTATCTACAGTATGCGAACAATAGAGATGAAATTCAATACTAATAACCACAACTTAACAAAATATACTGGAGCCTCAGTTATCAATTGGTTGTTTTATAGCTTTATATAATAATTTTCTGTTGTTTTCAGACGGAATATATCTAACGCCAATTGCGGATTCAACTTCAGGATACTATAACAACTCAGTTGATTTAATTGAACCTTACTAGACCTGGAATACTGAAGATGTCCGGCACAGTATTGTATGTTCTGTTAAGCCAGTACAACAAATACATTTTCACAAGAATATAAAATACGGATTGTTCATTCCATGAAGGCGGCCCTTGAAAACCCAACGAGTATACAAAGTCATCAATACGTTCACTGTTCACCAATATATACTATGGTCATAAAAAAAATATAAAGACTATGGTTAGTATCATCAATATACCCAATAAATTTAAAGTAAAATCTTAAGAGATCTTCCGTCTATGAATAGGCCTTGAGCTGGCTATAGACCCCCCTCCCCCCCCAGGGGGAATTTTGTACACTATGATTTTCTGAAACTACATTATATAAGACACAAAATAAAATATGTTAGCCCTCTGAGAGTGGCAGCGTTAACGTGTAACAGCACGTTATATACGTTACCCCCCTAAGTAGCATTAAACGTCCCTGATAATGTCTCAACCATGACATGTTCGTACATATTTGCATGCTGACACAGGTTTATGAACTTCTTATAACACAGTTACATATTTTTAGCATTAATTTTATAAATGTCTTGAGTAATTACCGTTGTATACGTTACTTAGTGTTTCCTGCGGTGTATCCGAGTATCAGTATATAATTTATTGACTATACATGTATTACATCTGTCACAGAATATAGTAAATCTATAAGGCTGCTACTTAAATGATTTTAAGTTCTATATTATGGTCGCTTACACTATTTTTCAGGTCCATGTTATGTATGTTACCTTCAAAATAGCATTAAACATTTAAGTTAATGTCTCTAACAAGCCCTGTTTATACTTATTTGCATGCTTGCACAGGTTTATGTACTTCTTTTAACAAGGTTTACCTATTTTAAGTATTCATTTAATAAATGCCTTGAGCTTTAACTGTTATGTGTGTTACCAAATGATACATAAGTTATTCTGAGTATCTGTATAGAAGTTGTTGACTATACATGTATAAAGTCTGTCAGAGAATTTAGAAAATTTATAAGGCTGAATTACATTGTAAATTGAAGTTCCTTATTAATTTATGGTGACTTAAACTAATAATATAAAGTGATCTACCAACCTTCGCTGTTTGCTCACATAAACAGTATAGATACCATGCATTCAAATCGGAAGTTCTGAAAGACAGTCACTGTGAAACAGCTCAGTTCTCAAGGTATATGGATATGATTCAGATGGTGTTGACACTGATTAGGGCTACCAGGAAAACAACTTTGAATTGCATGTCATCTCTATCTGTATGCCTTGTTCCCAATGTTCATTGCAAACGATCACAACAACTACGCACAATATGTACCTGTGTAACTGATTACACTCATAAATTTGTCTGATACACATCGCAGATGCAAAGAACTTCTCAAACAAAATGCGTTTAGTGTGTCACAACCATTGGTTCTTTGCTTGAGAAATGCTTTTGACATAACTATCAGACAAACAATAAAGAGGTATTATAGGCTTCAGCGACTAGAACTACGCTTCATACTACAGATGGAATGGTGTATTACTCATCACATCAGAGCTGAATATATTGAAACAACTCTTCAATGCACTGAAATGAAATATTCAATCTGCTCAGATGCAAAGTAGAATGAGTACTAGAGGCAGTTTCAGGCTTCACCAATCCTTTTAGTTCTAGTTTTGAAGACAATGAACTGTACTTTTTGTCTTTCGGTGTGCCTGCTAAGCCTGGCATAGCTAAGGATCTTATTGAGGCTGATGCCATTGGCACGAAGGCTGTTGCAGACGTCATTGACTCACTTTTAGTTTAAAAATCTGTCTTTCACATCTCCCATAAAATGCTACAAGCTAATGAAGTTTTGATGCTTGCGAGGTCGAGCAAGAAGAAATTTTCCAATTTACAAAGCGTAAACAGCCAGATGTGAGCTTCAAAGAGCGTCTTTGGTAAGCATGACCTTCTTTCTATTGGACATAATGTTGACCTTGAGTTGACACTGCCGTTCCTTCTGGGACCTGTACCATGGTCACTGTCAACTCCTGATATAATTTCCACCAAAACTGACAAGTCCAAACTTCAGCATGGCTTGCAATCACACATTGAACCAACATTAGATTGGCCATGTAGTGCTGCACATAACGTTTGATGTTTATGCCGTAACTACAGAGCATAATAGCTTTTCCTGTCACCTTCATAGATCTGATGGCACCAGTATTCAACCAGGCACTAAAGGCAGGGCATGTTGGTTTTGTCACTGATACATATATACAATGTATAAGCAGCAGTCTATAAAGTCTTACAAACATTCTCGCAAAGGACAACCTGGGTGTTTTGTTCAACAACGGTGTATGCAACAAAAGGTGCGCCTTCTGAATGTCAACAACATTGGCCAGGATATGGGGGAAGAGATCTATAGTCATACACTGTTTAACAGATTGTGACAATACCAATGTGCCGATGTGTTAGTACCACGGACAGGTTATTCCTATCAAACTGATAGAGAACCCCTCCCCCACTAGTTCATCAATATTCTAAGAAGGGTCGGATAACAAATAAAGAATTGCTCTTGGCACCCATCAGTGATATGAAGCCCTAACATGTGCTATTTATGTGATTGTGAATAAGCTGCAGTACAACCTGTTTCTGGAAAAAGTACCAAAGCCATGCACATATACTGACTATTTCAAATGGCATGACCATGAGCTTACCTCCACCCTGCTTTTCTGTCCTTAAGATGTATATACCATATCAAGTCTTTCCCATGAACACAAGTGAGGCTTTCCAGATATGGACAAAATGTGTGGAAAATAAGTGGGAAGGAAATCGATTACCTCTGGGTGAAAGAAAACTTGATTGTACCCTAGCAAAAGAGCCACAGAATTATATTTCACATTTTGTGTGGTATGGGGTTACCATGTTCAAAACTCAACAACTCAAACCTTATAAAAGATAGAAACATAATATTTGCAGTTTCCAAAAGGTACATAAACATTCTTTAATACAAAATGAGTTAGTAAGCACATTCACATTAAAAAATATCAAACCATATCAGTTTCATAAATCATTTATATAGGAATAATGAAAAAGTAACATACGTAACACTTTGGGGTGCGTATTTGTTTTCAAAGGTCCATATCTGTGTTGCAAAAATAGCTTACTTGGATGATATAGCCAATTTGGAAATCTTACCTTATGGTTTGCACTTTTCAGAAGTGATGTCATTTACTAAAATTATCAAAGATGTTGATTGTTATATATAAAATTGGTTGTTACAGGGTAATGGTGCCATTACCAGAGTGCTAGCATATTGCAAAATCCTTGCAAGATAAATCTGATAGAGGAGTAATAAGTTGTATAGGAAAATTCTTTAAAACCCTTGGATAATATATGAAGATTTGCTCTATAACTTCTACCTGATGGGTTTTCTTTGATCTTCTAAGTTGTTACTCGCACATTGCACTGAATGTTACAAACTTTCCATGAGTATTATGTCAACTATATTTAATGTCTCTATAAAAAAAAGAGGGTTTATGGTAGTTTATGTTTTGAGCTACTTCCTCAGCAAATGAGCCAGAGTAAGAAGAAGTACATGGACCTGTGCCTGCATGCAAATAAGTACAAGCAGGTCCTGTTGGAGACCATATCTTGAATGTTTAATGGTATTCAGAGAGTAACGTATGTAACCTGGTCTGTAAAATAATGTAAGACACCATAATAAGGAACTTTAATTCATTTGAATAGCAGCCTTATAGATTTACTATATTCACTGATGGATGTAATACATGTATAGTCAATAACTGCCATACTGATATTTGGAAATAACATATGAAGCACTAAGTAACATATACAACGGCAAAAACTCAAGACAGTTATAGAATAAAATGCTAAAATTATGTAACTGTGCTATAAGAAGTTCTTAAACCTGTGCCAGACTTAAAAAAAAGTGTGAATATCTCATGTTGGAGACATTATCAGGAAAATTTAATGTTGTTTTGCGGGTAACGTACGTTACATGATGTTACCCGCTAACGCTGCCACTCTCAGAAGGCTAACATATTTCATTTTGTGGCTTATATAATTTAGTATCTGGAAATCATAGTGTACGAAATTCCCCCTGGGGGGAAGTGGGGTCTATAGCCAGCGAGAGCCATGGAGAATTAAATTTTACAATTTTCTGTGATATGGGGGTACCATGTTCATCATCAAATAACTCAAAAAGTATATAAGATAGAAACGTAATGCTTGCAGTTTTGAAAAGGTAAATAAAAAGTCTTTAATGTCATACCAAATTAATGAACATAAACTGGTTTCAATAAAATTTAAGATAAACTATATTAGATGCATTTATCATTTAAAAGGGGGTTAAATGAAAAAATGTAACATACACTACATCAGGGGTGACTATATTTGTTTTCAAATGTCATTATCTGTGGCCCAGTAATAGCTTATTTAGAAAATATAACCAATTTGGAAATCTTACCTTATCTTTTGCACTTTTCTGAAGTCTTAAAAAGAATTTTAATTATCAAATATTTTGTAGGGTAACGTATGTAACAGGCTGTTACAGCTTAATGCTGCCATTGTCAGAGGGCTAACATGTTGCAAAATCCTCGCAAGACATTGGGCTTCAAGAAAAATATGGTCTACAAAATTCCCCCTGGGGGGGGAGGTAAACCATATCCAGCCAGTGGCCTAGAAGAAACACGATCTACATCGCGTTTCTTCATAAATGGCGGATATGTTATTAATTTACTTTGGATCAACGAAGGCTATATGATAAACTTTATTTGATCAATTTTGTCTCTGGTGTTTCTTGAAAGCTATGTATGTGAAAATCTAAAGAGACTGGTGACATAAGTGATATAATATCACAATATTGATATACTGGAACGCACCAGGCGTAAGGAAAGAAATGAGCCGTGACATGTGATTTCCAACAACGTTGCATTTTGACAAGTGTAGACTCAGACGAGCCTGTGCAGCCTCCTGTTAAGCTGCGAAACTCATACAATATTTGAGCGACTAGCAAAGGCTCTGATCAGTCTGCGCGTATGCGCAGGCTGATCTGAGGCTTTGCTGGTCGCACATACCACATTGTTGGAAATCTCATGTCACGGCTCAAATGGTGTATTACTAAAAGTGTGTAACCGCTTGTTCAAGCCTGCCCAGGAAAAAGTGTGGTTAGGTGAACTGACCGTCCTGCCATGACCATAGCTGTTGACTTGGGACGTAAAGAAACAAAACAAACAAACAAAACTAAAAGTGTGTGCATTTTCATATGTAAATGTCCTATATTATAACTATTCCTTTATTATAACTATACCTGACTACTTTGAAAACGCTTCAGCCAGATTAAATTCTTTATTTCTCAAACACTGAGGATGTCAGCGGTATAGTTGTTATTGCATATGATAGACCGATCATGTTAAAGTGTGTCCTAAACCAGTCGTGGTTGTAAATTTAGTTTATGATATCAAAAGTGTATCCGTTTAAGACAGGGGTAGTCGATTTTAAGCACACCAATTCAGCTGTAAGTTAACTTACTTTAGTTTTGATTCCTTACTCAACAGATATGCGTCTTGGGCAAGTATTTCATGATTGCACATTCATCATTGGACAATTTGAAAGGCATTGCCAGTTAAACACCCCTTTAAAGATGCTGACATACCCACCCACTCTAATTCCTATAGTCTAGCAATAAAATTAAACATCATAAGCCTTTGAAAGTTTCAATCCTGTTACAAGAGGCTAAGGGCATATACAAATGACAGTAATGCATGAATTACGCTTGTATTACGTTTCTTTTGTATTGTGCAAGTGACGTTAACGTAAACCATTAAGACGATCTTGATCATATGACAACATATCGTCTACCATGACTTACACCAAAACGTCTTCCAGACATAATTTTCAGTGTAAGAAGTCGATATCAGTTATTGAAGTGTACATTAAGGTATCTTATGGAGATGTTTATGAAAAAGAGCTGTAAACTAATGTTCAAATTGGACGTTTATTTTCGAAACATTGAAGTTATCAATTACTATTGATTAGAAAAAAGTCTTTAAACACGGTATCATGCAATGTACACGCCAAAGTCTTAACACAAAAATAAACAAAGGCAAGAACTGACTTTGCAGAGTGGTACTGGATGATGTATGTATCCATGTGGCGTCATCAGCAACGTCGCGTTATAGTGCAGTCAAATTAACGACTGATTTATATCAATTCTGGGTTGCACATATAGTGTAGGCCGCTGTGTAATTCCGTGTGCATTTTTTGGTAAAAGTGTCAAACATACATTTTCTTGTAGAAAAGTGTATCCTGGTTAAGAAAAAAAGATGTTTACAATTTTTCTTTTGTGTTTTAACGTCACAATGACGTCACGAAGTGACATACCAATTTTTAGCTTATTTAAGGCTTGAAAGTGGAGAGTTATGAATTCCAGCAGGCATAAAAATGAACTGTTTGATCAGTTGTGGGAATTTTACTAGCGACATGTTGATTTCGGAGCATAGACCCTGACTCTGGATTTAAAAGAGGTAAAATTAACTCCAATTTGATGTCTGTACACGGAAAAGTGACGTCAGTACTAAAATGAAAATTATGCGATAGTGAAAGCTCAAATAGCTAGACCCTCCGCTCCACACAGCAGGGAAAATATTGTTCACTATAATTTTCTGAAACTACATTTTTTTAGATGCAAAATGACACACGTTAGCACTCTGACCTATATTTAGACAGGCATGTTAACTACGTTACCATATTATAGTTTCAAATCCTATTTTGCAGATACCAAGTTAAACCTTATTATTATTTATTAACATGTTGTTTGCCTTAAACATTTTAAAGGAAGGAAACAACCAGTATGCATTTTATAAATACACCACTATGATGCTACAGTTATTGTGTTACTTTAAATGTATAACTATTAATGAATTACTGTCACTTGACAATAGACTACCAAAATACATCATAGGGGAGTTTTGTACACTATAATTTTCTAAAACCACATTCTACAAGCCACACAATAATGTTTGTTAACTCTTTAGTGGTTGGGGCGATACCAGGAAATAACAAAATGTTCTACGTTACTGTAAAATAATTGGAAATCTTATCTAATTACTCCTAATTCATACATGCCAATATAACCTTTTAATTGTAAGCAAATGGCTATTAATATAATGTTATCAAAGTAGAAGGATCTGTTATTACTGTGATACGCGCTACTTTTTTAAAAATACATTTTTAATTTACAAAGCAACACTATTTAAGTTAACACTGCTAGTGGGCTATTTAACAGTCTTAATTGTCATTAAAGGAAATACCAACAACGCATGGATGAATAAGAGAATGAAATTCAAACCTTATTCACAAACAACGAAATTTTTAAGTCTGTGCGTTTTATCAAATATGTAAACAGCATTTTATTTCCTTAAATGCTTATTAAATGATATCTTTTATCTCACTGACACTGATATATTTGCCTCTTTTATACATGAAATGATATATAAAAGACGCATATTAAGTCATCAAACACATCTGAATAAATGCTAAATGCTCCTCAGGAAAATTATTGTTGTTGTTTTACTACATAAATATGCTAACTTACTGTGTAGGTTATAAACGTTGTAATATGTTTAATGCTGAATAAAATATATTGGATTATATTATATCGTATTTGGAATAACACAAAAATATTAAGCATTGACTAGCTTAGTAAGATTTATCACTTATTGTTTAAGCCAGTAGCTATTAATTACAACTACTATGCTGATGCCATTCAGGAATAAAAACTTATTCAGAATTCGTAATTGTAGGCCAATTCAAGCATATGTCAAAATCGAGAATTGAGAATTTAAAACGGTCCTTTAGCCTTGTCTTTTGAAAAAAATAAACTGAAAGGATTTAAAAACTTAACGATTTTTGCCCAAAGGTATGACACACGCCAAGACTATCTCTATGGTCATAACTGCTTTATATCAGAACGATGTGCAGTTTAATGATTAAAAGAATACCATTCAGATGGTAAAATGCATAACATAACAGTGACATTATGCACTGTCTTATCATCTGTTCTGTCTGGTTCTAAACTATTGTGAAGCATTCAAACAGAACAACATTTGTTCTAATGGTTCATTTTAGTCATACATTTGAAAGAGATATGTTTATCACTTAGAAAGCCCCGGTGCATTGTTAGTATTACATGTAATAAGTAGCTATTACTTTAATAGCTGACCCACAATAAATAATTGCTTAATAAATTATTAGTTTTGCATTATTATATCCATTAGACCCATTGGACTTACAGTGGAAATTTGTTGCAGATAATATCAAATTGATATTTTAGCATGTCATATGTGAACAGTATCGTTGATCCATAATTGCAGCCTAATAATTATTTGCATACATGTGGTTCAAGTCAAACAAAATAGATTTACTAGTAACGAAAGCACAGACCAAAGGAATTAGCACATTTGATTTTGCTACTTGTAGCAGTGTTGAGCAAAGAAGGTTCAGGTGAGCCTGTGCATATGTGTGGGTAGACTTGCCAGAGCCTTCGCTGCTCGTATACACAAAGTAGTATGGAGGTTGAAGACAAAATTTTATAACGCTAGCTCCTCTGCATCATAACGAGTGATTAACAATGCATTTGATAGTACAAATAAGTATTTATGAATTACAGTAAAAGAGTCTAAAATATTTTTCATCTAAAAGCAACGTAATTTATAAATGCGCTACTGTCAAAGAACAAATCTGAAATATAGCATTCAACATTTCGTAAACTATACCATACACACATATTACACAATTGACAACGAGGCACTGCTAAACCAACCTCTGAGATTTATAATGATATCCTGTACATGTAATGAAATGATTTCTTTAAGAGATAGCTGAATAAAAGTAAACATGGCAAATTAGATATGCATAAGTTCATGCATATTTTTAAACTTTGTATGTGCGACAATCATTGGTGACAATGTTCATTACTGAGAAGAGTGTCATCTTAATGCTTAACAGTTAGCATTGTACATGCTCCATTTGAATCTATGTCCTGGCAAGTTAACAACTCATTCTAATCTTAAGTACCCATATACATGTTAAACATTGTTATTGATGATTACATTTATCATGTTTGCGAGGTTCCTGTATTATTTTGCCAACGTTCTGTTCAGTGGAAATTGACATCAGGTATATAAACATTTATTGCTCAAGCTAAATCATATCTAATCTCTTGACTGCATTTTATTTTAATATTTCCCATTTCTATCCAGCATTCTAAAAACCATTGTAAAATCTACTCTACAAAAACTTGAACGTCACCTATTAAAATTTCGCTGTATAAAAATTTAGCTGAAATTCTTTGTTTGAATTGGTATCGTAGTAACAGCTGACCTATTTCCTTGTATATGACCATATCTAATGTGGCCTTAAAGTAAAACTGACCAATATAACTAACTTTCTATATTTCCAGGGATATGTTTCTCATCAATAAAACAGTTCTTTAGGTATTATTGGTTGAGCAAGTGATCCAAGGTACTTACTTAATGTAATGGACAGTTTTGTTGATTGCACAACGAAAGCTATGCTGTATATAAACTAAAATTAATTTCAAAGCTTCTGCAATGCGTCACCATATGCATTCACAGCTAAATATCAGGATACAAATTGATTTCGAGACAGTCACTTTAAACAATAACTAATTGCAGATACTTTAAATAACTAATTAGAAGTAGCTCAATTAAACTTAGAATTCTTCAGAAAAATACAACAAAACTCTAAACTTAACATTATCTATTAGCTTTTCTGTCTCAAATATATATTGTCTTTGTTAACATTTTGGATAAACATATGGCAATATAATATATCATGTACAGTAATATCATGTTATTTTAACAAATTTGACAGAAAATTGAAATGTATCCTTCTAAGTGCTGTTACTTGAGTGCTATTTTTCCTTTTTTACGACTTTTAAAATCTATAATTTTAGGCAAATAATTTCTTTGTGGATGTAAAAAGTGCAAATATATACAATTTTGCAAATGTAAATGTGCATGGATAATTAGTAGGAACTTAATACAAACTGATACATCCTTTTTTCCGACAGACTGACATCTTGATATCTATTTTAACAAGCACAGTCAGTTTTGAGATGAAAAAAATATCCTATGACGTATACTTTACGGAATAAAGCAATGTATATAATTTCTTGTAGTTGTAATATACGTTACATGATGCCGTACAAACAAAAACAAATCTAATATTTACGCCAGAAACGAAGTAAGGCATCGCTTTTCACTCTTGCTTATCAACAGAATGCTCATGTATGGTGTTTAAAGGTTTTAAAATTGAATTTCATGCTGAGTTAAAGAATGATTTTTATTTCAGGGCCATCATATTTAACAGTTCATAACTCTTAAAGTAGTTGTGTTGCAAACAAACTGTTAGCAGCTATGTTAGCAGCTATATAATGGTCCATTACTAGTCTTTTGGAAGATGTATTTAAACTCTGTAAGTTAACTGGGAAGCTTATCAAAGAAAATTATTTAATATAATTTCAGTGATATAAAAGTAAGTAGCTTAAAAGGTAACATAAATGACATTCCAATGGACACATATAACTTTTATAAACATAAATATATGTAAGGAATAAAATGTTCTTGTATATTACATGAATGTTTGTCCAATTTAAATAATTCAAGTATTACCTTAACAACCTTGATTACATTTATTTGTTAAGAAAAATAGAAGGTAACGTAGTTAACACGCTGTAGTAGCTAAACACCCCATCCATCGGAGAGCTAACTTGTTTCAAAAAGCTTAGCCAGGAACATACAGTTATGCTAAGATCCGATTTTAGTCACAAGGCACACACGTATTTCCAGAATTTTCGTTTTAATACGCAATGTGTTTTTTCTAGCACATTGACGTCAAATTGACGCCAATTTCACGTAAAATTGAATTATTTTTTTTGTTTAGTGTTTCTATAGACGTTTTTAACCATTTCAATGCAGCAAACATAAAAATAAAATTATTTTAGGTGTGTAAATAACCCCCACCACATTTAAGCTCTTTGGTGCAAGTGAAAAGACGGTACCCTATTTTGTGACGTCATTGTGACGTTAATACTGCAAGAAAAAATTGTAAACATATTTTTCCTTGCACTGCATATATTTCTCTAGTTGAAAATCGATAAGAATCACTTTTACCAAAAAATGCACACGGGAGCCCAAATTTCGACACAGGGGCCTACACTAATATATCCTGCGTGTAACTTTTCAATCCCATTATACGGTTTGCAAGAAAATGGTAAAAATATGGAAAAAAAATTTCATGCTCATCTCCACTGATCATGAAATCTATCCTGCTCATAAATGTTAAATTGTTGGCATTCATTTGCATGATAAATACACGGGCCTCGACGCGAGAAAACCCTGTCTTCGGGGGTTTGCGAACAAAACAGGCCCAGACCAGCCTGCGCATCCGCGCAGTCTGATCAGCGCCTTCGTTATTCGAGTTTTGGAAAATACTCTATCCAAGCTTGCTACAAGCGAAGTTTCATTTTTTAGCTAGTCTCTGTAGCTTAGCAGGCTGGTTTGAATCTCACTGTGTTGGAAACCCCGAAGACGAGTCATAATCAACAGGAAAAAGTCTATATTTTCAGAATTTTAGTTTTTATGAGCAGTTGAAATTTCATGTTCAGTTGCGTTGAGTTTGAAAAGGCTTTATGTGGACATGACATGTCATACTCACAGATTACAAACCAACTAATGTATTTGTGAAGAAGATAATGCGCAATGAAGTAAATGTACAAACATGAAAGCAACAATACAACCGATGCAAAGTAAAGCACTATCGGCTCTCACATTACACGAAATGATTGCCAAACTTGTAAAAACGTAAAGTATGATCAGGAAATACCACAATCACACACTTAAGACCACTCCAAGGCGTCTGAGGAATAGTCAAAGAACGCAAACAACCGGAGGACATGTGGAAAATAAGTACAAATAAACCAACCAGCTCTCTCTTCCGAATCACGATTATTTAAAACCTAGAAAGTACACTAAGTACTGCGATCACATACTATTTAATTAGTGCCAAATATTCGTCCTATATTATGTTGTTGTTAAAACACAAACATTGTTTAGCTCGCATGGATGCTTTCCAAGAACGTAAAAAACACATCCATAAAAACCGTGACAACACACACACACACACACACACACACACACACACACGCACGTACAGAGTTGGAGTTATAACAATCAATGAACTAACGAAAACAGAATCAATGCCTTAGAACGGACGACAGCCTCAGCCACCCCTTTCGTTTAAATTCATGATATTGTCCAAATTTCCATCATAATTATACTGTAAATTCGGAAATTTTCACGAGAATATTATTTTCGCGAATAGCGTTAAAATACATGTTTATAGTCCGTCCAGGCGGTTCCTAGCAAAGACAGACCCGTGGACATTTCCATTTAAAAATCGGTAAGACAGAGTGTATTTATTCACCTGTGAAACGCTTTACAGCTGTATACCTGTACATACCTGCTGTAGTTTTTAGCCCATTGTTAGAAAAAGGCATCTGGAGTTAATTTGGATAACAAGGAGACTGACAAGTCTAGATATACATGTATGCGCTCGGACAATGTTTCGAAATTTTAACTATTCAAATTATAATACTGAATAAGAAAATAAAATAATGGTCCGCAATGAAAAATTAATACTATAAATTGGTCAGCACACGAGATGATCGTTCTTATAACATTGGCGTGTGGCGAAGGCTCCGACGAGCCTGCATGTACGCATGACCTCGCCAGGGCTTTCGCTTCTGGCATAAACAAAGTATGCAAGTTGAAAAAAGACTGCAAATAACTTTTAGACATCTATTCTCTCTGGACACGCCAGAATGAGTGATTATTAGAGACTTTTTCAGTTATGCGATAAAACCAAATCTCATGTTCTATGCCCTTTTCTCACGATCCAGATACTTAACCCTTGTCCCGCTGAATTCTTATTGGTGAGTTATTATTATTGTATCAGGCTTAAAAATCAACCCAGTTTTGCCATACAGACAGAATTTGAAGAAAGTGCAAACGTACCCTCCCCCAAAACTTTCACAACATATCCATCCCTGAAAATGAAATGCAGCAGGGGCCACTAACTCGTAGACATCTTAAGCCCTAAGATCACCTTAACACCAACTTAAAGCTGCATACTCTGTAACTTTGAACATTTTTCGAAAAAAAATATTTTCTTTTTAAATCATTTGTAGAAGTAGAGTTAAGCTATGTTTTCACAATAAAAATGTTCAGTACAGCTGAAAACTGCATGGAAAGTGAATTATCTTATCAAATAGGCGTATTTTTCTCTTCTTGGTAATTATTTGCGTCCCTCCAATAATTATAGACCGTTGAATTTTAACATTAATGCAGTTGTTTTGATAGTGATAACTTGTTAAGATTTACGAAAATGGTAAAATGTTTACCTGAATTTGAGTATTTTTACTGTGTTCTTGAAAAATAAAAACATTATTTTTAAAATTAGAAGATCAAAAGTTACAGACTATGCAGCTTTAAGTTCATCTTAACGGTTATGGTCACTAACTCGTACACACCTTAATTTATGGAGACAACTTAAGTTCATCGTAAAGTTACGGTCACGATAGAGTCGCCTTAGCGTCGTCTTAGTGGTAACGAGAGGTACTTCCAAGAACGAATGTATTACAAAATATGGTTTGGGCGACATAATATCTTTAAATGACCATGACCGCCTATACCTTTAGAAAACTCACTGCCTGCTACATTTTTGTGACTTTTGAAGGCATTACAGAGGGAAACATGAATATTGGTCCTGCGCAGATTCAGGAGGAGGGGATAGGAGGAGGTCCGGACCTCCAACCCTGGAAAACACAAGTTTCTATAGAAAATAGCAATTGGATACCCCCCCCCCGTAATTTGGAACCCCTGGCAAACATTGGGCCTGAACACCATTCCCCCTGGCGAAATTTCCTGGATCCATGCATGTAGGTATGTAGCAGATATGAATTGAATGTTATACATGTAGGTAATCTCAACTTCGTTTGTTACTGAACATGGTCTAATAATTAGGGAATGAGAGACCATGGGAACAAGTGTTTTGTTCTAAGGCAAATACATATCTAAACACACTGTATGGGGAAAATGCGAGATAATGATTATATCGGAGTCCCCCCATAAAACGGGTCATAGTTAGCCTTAAAATGGGATCAAAGAAACAAATAATTCCATTGATGGCTTGATTTTCAAAAAAAGAATAAAATGTCGTTTTCCCCTGTTCCAAAACCACTGGGAGAGCACCAGGTTGTGTTCAGTTTTGAATGCATATGGGGCGACTACTGCTACACACAGTTCAGCAGATGCCTAGCACTCCGCAACCTGATCAGATTTTTCGACGTACATTGTACCCTTGGTCCTCAAAGTCCCCTGCTTACGTAGTACGACCACTGCTTTTCTAAACGGCATTTAAAAAGATATTGGGATGTTTGTTGTAAATTTTGGAGTAAATGTTGTTCAATTTTTCGCATAGACTGAGCTTTCTTTTGCTAGCTCTTCCGCTGTATATTTTCAATTTTTATACAGTATGCTATCACAATAATGAAAAATTTGTAATTGTTTGATAAATGTGGGAAGTTAAAATAAAACTTACTAACCATCTTTGACAAGCCGCCAAGAATTGGACATTTTGTTGGCTTAACATGCACATTAAAGACTTATCATGGAACTTGGCGTAACCTAACCATTTGTTTACTAATGGATTCTTCCTTCTGGCTTGATACAATAAACTTGGGTTAGTCCATTGTAAATATCTCGGGTGGCAGGTTGTAAATTTCTAAAATGTATTGCATGCTTTTGTCTGACTATAGTTTACCTTTTCAGACAGTAAAGACGCTGGTGAAATGCAGCATTTCATCTGGGACTTCTCTGTTTGCAAAAGTACTCGTTTAGGGGTTTCACAAATATAAATGGTTAGTATAAAATGTATAATATTGATATCATTACACGCGTACTGGCTGATACCAACAATATGGGCTGCGAGAAAACCAGACTAAGTTACACGCTAAAACGAACGCACCGAATAGACTGTGCAACCATGCAGTTTGAATAGTGTCTTTGTTAACTGCAAATAAAATCGTTAGAAAGTGACCAGAAAATACCATGATCACAGACTCCAGACCAACCGACGGCAGTCGCTAGGAAGAGACACAGAACATAGACAGCAACAACACAAACCGTAGCACGAAATTTTCAATATTGTAGCAATTCTCTGCAGCTGAGCATGCTGATTTCAGCCTACCCGAAGCGTCGCGACCCATACATTTATCTTTTCTACTGAGTCGGTTCTAAATACTGTAAACATCACGCTTTGCACGAGAGAATAAATATAACACAGGTAAATCTTAAAAGATAAGGTGACCTTAAGTTAAGAATACGCTAAGACGGCTTTATGTTATCGGAATAGCGCCACCTTAAATGTTACGATCGTCAACTTAACTTCAATTTAAGACCATCGTAAGTTGGTCAACTTAAGATGTGTACGAGTTAGTGGCCCCAGGTCCCCAGCAACATACTAAAGATTACCCTTTACCAGGCATGCTAACATATAAAGTTGGTTACCCTTGTCGTCTGCGCTTCAGTTGGTAGCACGAGTAAAGCGTACATAGGCTATTACACCCGATTTACTGTAGACTAGTCTTATTTGATAGTGTATGACAGAGCTCAGTCTGACACGCCCAGTCTCTGTTAGCTGGTCGCACTATACAAATGTAGCACGTTCAAATTTCCTGACTAGGGCATGATTTACTACGGCGCACTTCGAATCGAACTATAGTCCCTACTATAGTAACTAAAGTTTGATTCGAACACCTATAGTCGCTACTAGGGTGGCGTCACGAACCAACTAGAGATGGTCGGAGCACCGTTACTCTAGTAGATACGCTGGTTCCCTACTCTATACCTATCTAGCACGATGGGTTCAAGATCTAGCATGATGGGTTCAAGATCATTCAGTAGCCTCAAAATGATATGTTTTTGTAAAATAAACCTAGCTGAGCATAATTTTTGGTCCCACTCATTCGTAATTGATTATTAGAAAGCGCTGTGCAGTTTATAACATCCTTTTTGTCTACGACGTAGAATTGAAGTGGAGCATACAGGGCTATTATTTTTGTTTACTTGCCAACCAACTAAAAGTTCCAACTTTAGTCGTTCGGGTGTAAACGTGTGTGCGCATCTATTACGTAAGAACTATAGTTGGAACTTTAGTTCGATTCGAAGTGCACCACTGTCACTGATTCAGTAAACGACAGGGTGATTTGCCATTTCCCGAGGGTTTTAATTTCACAAAACTCCATACTGTATCTGCGAAGCTTCAGAAAAGAAAACTCTTGAGAAAATATCCGAATTTACACTATTCTACTGTTGCTAAAGCGCATAAAGTATGAAGCTAGAATTGAGCCTTGCTTAAGTAAACAAATCATACAGTTAAGAAACTACAAAATACCTCACACAGTCCTAGTAATGGATTGCCCACATAAGTTGGCAGAAAATATCAAAGATTTTTGTCAGTTGAGAATTTAGTTGGTGCCGCTTTTGATTTTTCCGCAGAAGGGCTTTCACACTGGACACGTACTGATTGAAAATATGGACTGAAAACACTGTTTCTGCTATTTAACTTACAGGAAACGTTTTTTTAAATAATAGTTCTACCCCCTCCTCCCACCCTTTAATCATATTGTGTACAATTACAGGTTAGCATTTCATATATCATATAGAAATGGTATGCTTGATCGAGGTAGGGGCTGTCAAAATATTCAAAAACAAATGAGCCGCGCCATGGGAAAATGTGTCTTCGGGGTAAATTTGGCCATTTTGAGATTCTGTGATTTTCATACAGGTCATTATATGAAGAGTAAACTCGTTTTTGTTTGATCAAAATATTCAAAATATTAAAAAAGATATTGGAATTTGAACTTTGGACGGCTTGACGTTGATTTTAGAACTAACGTTGCGTGACGTCACGATGAGTCATTCACTACGTTGCGAAGTTTTTACGCCTTTGGCCATCGCTGTTACTAACATGAAACTGGGTAGCGACGTAGCTTACCTCTACTGATGCTGGTAAAACAAAATAATTGAATTTAATCGTAAGTCAAACGTACTTCATTTCTTGCGTATTCTTCGATTTGACATATAAATGATTCCTTGAGGTGCCATGCCATGTCGGCCTTCGTTTGAAAATGTGCACTAAATGGACGAACATTTGTAGCCGTCGACTGGTGCGATATTTTCCTGAACCAATATTTTGCCAGCACAAATATGGGTCATCACGGACTCATCTTCGTATAAAATTGGGCACAAATTTGCACATTGACTTTTGAAATTCGGAAAAACCTGCCCGCGACAATATATGTTCAACTGCCCGTCAAAACTAAAATGATAACTTGAACGTAAATGTTTTCTTGTTAACATGGAGAAACTCTCCGATTTTTAAATAAACTGTTTAAATGCCAACATTTCTTTACATTTATAAATCAACAAATGATTTATGGATATCCATTATTATTTATGGATATCCATAAATGAATTATGGATATCCATTAATGATTTTTGGATATCCATAATAGAATTATTTATATTCATTTATGGCTATCCATAATATATTTAAGGATATCCATAAATGAATTTTGGATATCATTAAATCATTTTTGGATATTCTTAAATCATTTGTGGATATCCATTAATCAGTTGAATATTGGATATCCATAAATCGATGTATGGATATCCAAAAATGAATTATGGATATCCATAAATACAAACCAATTTTAGGCTATCCATAATTCGTTTTTGGATATCCGTAAATGATTTTTGGATATCCTAAAATGAATTTAGGATATCCATAAATGATTTTTGGATATCCATAAATGATTTTTGGATATCCATAAATGATTTTTGGATATCCTTAGATGAATTATGGATATCCATAGATGATTTATGTATATCTATAATTATTTATGGATATCCATAAATGAATTATGGATATCCATAAATGATTTTGGAATATCCATAAATGAATTATGGATACCCATAAATGAATTATGGTTACCATGAATAAGGAATAATTACTAAAACGGCGCCCCATAGACCTTGAGCCTGCATAGTCATGCTATTGGTTTCGCATACCATTTTAGTAGAATCAACATTTCACCAAGGTTGATAAAGATCTTTCAAATAGTTCAGGAGAGCTGGAAAGGACAAGGACGTGTTATGGACAAATGGGTGGATGAATTAATAGATAGATGGGCACATGATGTCCATTTTCATAATCCACTCTCCAAATTGCGGTTGGGATTAGAAAGACACTCTACAGCTGTCCGAACGGTATTTAATATTCTGTATCAGCAAACAATATCATCATACAATTCTTAGTTCGTTTCATGAAAAAATCACCAATGGGTATCATCAAAGAACAGGCCAGCTCATGAGATTTTGACACTATCACATATATGTAAATGCATTATTTGAGTGTAAATCTGTAGCTATTTTCAGGGGCTGGCAGCCTTTGTCTAATATACACCCTTCATTTGTGATTATGTGTCCTTCACCAAAGGCTTTATCCACTAATAAGTACTGGTTCAACAGGGGAAGACAGGAAATCGTTCAGACATGACTGATTTGTTAATTGATACCTCAAGCACCAAAACAAACTTTACTTGTGAGTGTAAAAGATGAATATCATTGGCGAGACTGTGGGAATGGAAGGTTTGTCTCAATCATCGCTACTTAGATGCATGAAAATAATTAATTCTCTTGAAATTATAATTAGATGAAAGCTTTTAATTCGTTTGTGAGAGCTAAATGATGTACATGGGCCTGTTTTTTTTATTTTCAAAACTAATGAAAACACTGGAATGCTCTTGAGATTATAAAGATGGAATTTATAACTGTATGAGCATGAAATCAGATCTAGCTTCATCCAGTTAGCGGTACAGTAACTTCATCATGCATCCAAGTTAGTGGTGCAGTGTGAGCGCAGTTGTTGGTATAGTATTTGTATCGTCAGTTGCCACCATTTTAAACATGTTTAAGCATAATTTGTAAAGATCTCATAATAATCCTTTGGGTGGAGGGCAAAACTATTCATCTACGGACTCTTGATGAAAAGGACTGACAGCAACCTGCGCTTTCTTTGACAATAACGCCTGATTTAATAAGCTGGGTTGAATGCAAACTCAAAACACAGCACGGAGGATTTCGTTATACAAGGTTAAATGGGGATAATAACAAGAGAATACACAATTAACTTATCACACATGTGCTACAGTCGCTAAATCATGATAACTGGTCCAAAAAAATCGGCATAAAACCTCAAATCGGCACGATTACCGACTACTGGTTACGCACGAGCGCTGAAATTCATGTTTATACAGCCTGAGCTAGGAGGAAAGGTACAGGATGTTTATTTCAGTTTACATACTGTGTTATTGACTACGTGTATAACATCTATCACTGAATATAGTAAATCTATAAGGCTGTTACTTAAATGATTTAAAGTTATTTATTATGGTCGCTAGCACTATTTTTCAGACCCATGTTACGTATATTACCCTCAAAATAGCATTAAACATTCAAATTAATGACTCTAACAAGCCCTGTTTATACTAATTTGCATGCTGGCACAGGTTTATGTACTTCTTTTAACAAGGTTAACCTATTTTAAGTATTCGTTTAATAAATCCCTTTAACTTTAACTGTTATGTGTGTTACAAAATGATACATAAGTTATTCTGAGTATCTGTATAGGCGTTGTTGGCTATACATGTATAAAGACTGCCAGAGAATTTAGAAAATTTATAAGGCTGAAATAAATTGAAGTTCCTTATTAATTTATGGTGATTTAAACTATTATGATAATATGATATATTAACCTTCGCTGCTTGCTCGCATAAACAGTAGATACCATGCATTCAAATTGAAAGTTCTGAAAGACAGCCACTGTGAAACAGCTCAGTTCTGGGCAAGGTATATGGATATTATTCAGATGGTGTTGACACTGATTATGGCTACAAGGAAAAGAACTTTGAATTGCATGCCAGCTGTATCTGTATGCATTGTTCCCAATGTTCATTGCACAGAATCACAACAACTACGCACAATATGTACCTGGGTATCTGATTACACTCATAAACTGATCAGGTACACATCGCAGATGCAAAGAACTTCTCGAACAAAATGGGTTTAGTGTGTCAAAATAATTGGCTCTTTGCTTGAGAAATGCTTTTGACTAAACTATCAGGCAAACAATAAACCCTGTGCCAAGTCAAAGGAGGTATTATAGGCTCCAGCAGCAAGAACTACGCTTCATACTACAGATAGAATAGTGTATTACTTATCACATCAGAGCTCAATATATTGAAACAACTCTTAAATGCACTGAAATGAAATATCCAATATGCTCAGATGCAAATTAGAACGAGTACTGGCTTCGCCAATCCTTGTAGTTCTGGTTTTGAAGACAATGAACTGAACTTTTTGTATTTCGGTGCTCCTGCTAAGCCATTGCATAGATCTTATTGAGCCTGATGACATTAGCACGAAGGCTGTTGCATACTTCATTGACTCACTTTTAGTTGAAAATCTGCCTCTCACAACCGCATAAAATGCTACAAGCTAATAAAGTGTTGAGGCTTGTGAGGTCAAGAATAAATTGTCCAATTTACAAAACGTAATCAACCAGATGAGAACTTAAAGAAGCGTCTTTGGTTAGCATGGCCTTCTTTCTATTGGACATAATGTTGACCTTGAAATGACACTGCCATTCCTTCTGGGGCCTGTACCATGGTCACTGTCACCTCCTGATAAAATTTCCACCAAAAACTGACAAGTCCAAACTGCCGCATGGCTTGCAATTACACATGAAACCACCATTAGATTGTCCATGTAGTGCTGCACATAACTTTGATGATAATGCCATACTACAGAGCATAATATCTTTTCCTGTCACCTTCAAGGATCTGATGAAACCAATATTCAACCAGGCATGTTGATTTTGTCACTGATACATATCAGCAGCCTATAAAGTCTTACAAACATTCTCGCAGCGGATAACCTGGGTGTTTTGTCGCAACAAAAGGTGCTCCTTCTGAATGTCAACAACATTGGCCAGAATATGGGGGAAGCGATCTACAGTCATACACTGTTTATCAGATTGTGACACTACCAATGTGCCGATGTGTTAGTACCACGGAAAGGTTGTTCCTACCAAACTGATAGAGAACTCCTCCTCACTAGTTCGTCTACATTCTAAACAGGGTAGGAAAACAAACAAAGAATTGCTCTAGGCACTCATCGGTGACATGAAGCCCTAACATGTGCTATTTATGTAAATCTGAATAAACTGCAGTATGACACGTTTCTGAAAAAAGTACTGAAGCCATACACATATACTGACCATTTCAAATGGCATGAACATAAGCTTACTTCCACCCTGCTTTTCTGTCCTTAAGATGTACATACAAAGATTGAACTACGAGCGTATCAAGTCTTTCTCATGAAAACAAGTGAGGCTTTCCAGATATGGACAAAATGTGTTGAAAATAAATGGGAAGAAAATCAAGTACCTCTGGGTGAAAGAAAACTTGATTGCATCCTAACAAAAGAGCCGCTGGGTTATAGTTCATATTTTGTGTGATATGTGGTAACCATGTTCAAAATTCAACAACTCAAACCTTATAAAAGATAGAAACATAATATTTGCAGTTTCCAAAAGGTACATAAACATTCTTTAATACAAAATGAATTAGTAAGCACATTCACATTAAAAAAATATAAAACTATATTAGTTTTATGTTTTCATAAATCATTTATATAGGAATAATGAAAAAATGTAACATGCATAACGCTTTGGGTGCATATTTGTTTTCAATGGTCCATATCTGTGATGCAAAAATAGCTTACTAGGATGAAATAGCCAATTTGGAAATCTTACCTTTTGGTTTGCACTTTTCAAAAGTCATGTCATTTACTAAAATGATCAAAGATGTTGATGGGTATTATATGTAATTGGCTGTTACAAGGTTATGGTGTCATTACCAGAGTGCTAGCATATTGCAAAGTTCTTGCAAAATGAATCTGATAGAGGATTATTAAGCTGTATTGGAAAATTCTTTAAACGCTTGGGTAATATACGATAAGTAGCTAGCTTGGCAAGGAACAGTTCTATAACTTCTACCTGGTGGATTTTCTTTGACCTTTTAAGTTGTTACTCACATATTGCACTGTATGTTACAAACTTTCCATGGGTATTATGTTAACTATATTTGATGTCTCTATAAAAGAAAAGAGGGTTTATGGTAGTTTATATTTTGAGTTACAAAGTAAATGAACATAAGCTGGTTTCAATAAAATTTTAGACAAGCTATATTAGATACATTTATCATTTAAAAGGGGTTCAATAAAAAACTGTAACGAACACTACAACGGGGATGACTGTATTTGTTTTCAAATGTCAATACCTGTGGCCCAGTAATAGCTGGCTTAGAAGATATAACCAATTTAGAAATCTTACCTTATCTTTTGTGCCATTGTCAGAGGGCTAACATGTTTCATGACCATTGTCAGACATTGTGCTTTAAGAAAAAAAAATGTCTACAAAAATTCCCCTTGGGGGAGGGGGAGAGATAAACCATATCCTGCCAGTGGCCTAAACACCCTGATTTCCTGCCATTATCAAGAGTTATGGGTTATAATGTTAACTTTGTAGAAGATATTGAAAGACACAATAAAGTTGATAGTCAATCGGGCTGTATATATACCCTTCGAGTCCAATCGTAGCTCAAATCGTGATCTTGAAAGACATCTGGACCACAGTCGTATCCCGTCACAACAGAGCGTATCGGTTTGAGATGAGCGTATCAGAACGTATCTATAGATGCGCGTGCCACATCGTCCCAAATCGGGAACGCCGATCGTGATGATCGTATGAGATTGGCAACCCATAGTTGACTCGATCGGGCGATCCTGTCTGAACGTATGCAATCGTACAGGTCGTGGCAGACTATGTCACCAGAAATTGGCCAATCGTGATCATATTGCACCCAAGCGCAACGAATCGTATCAGAACTTATCTACCCGCATCACTACGTATCAAAGCCTAAAATTACAAAGAAATCCCACGATCAGAACAAATGGCCAATCCTGGCAATCGCAACGTATCGCACGACAGTGGGAACGCAGCATTCGCTAGTGAAGCGTTGAAAATATTTTATCAAAATCCCTGCCAAATATATGTGATCTTTCTTAAACGCAATAAGAGGCCTTTGCGCGCTGGTCCGCTTTTTAGTATTTATAAATGTGCTGATATCCAGCAGGTCAGTCACGCATTTTCATTCTTTCAGGAATCAAATCAGAGTGTCAAAACAGCTTGAATACAAATCAGGTCCGACGTCCTGTTGGGCCTGGTCGTGGACAGAACTATTCGAGATTTATGATAACTACGAGATAAATCTTTATAAAAGCTATTTCAAAATTTCCAATATCATGAAACACTTTCACGATGCTTACATAAATGAATTAGTTCAAGTTTAAATGCTCAGCTGAAGGTAAAACTGCCTAATTCAGACTAACTTTCTGTGGTTTTGAAAATAACCATACCATATTTATTCTAAATATTCGGCAGATAGTTTGATCATAGATCAGTTAATGAGTACTTTCAATAGAATTTACACTGATTTTTTCATTCATACCCATCTTTGGCACACCTCATCACGCTATTACAAACGAATTTGCTTAATTTTAGAAATATAATTATCAGACTAATAAGGGTAAATATGGTACATAAGAAATTATCTTTATGTAGGAATTATCTGTTTCCAAAATATGTCTTAAATTAATTCTATTACTGTTATCACTGAAGTGGATAAGCCATATAACGTGACCAGTTGGTGGTCCTCTGTGGAACGGATACTATTGCAAACAGGGATTACCCAGATGAAATGCCACAGATGGCGAAATTTCATCAGGATCTGCACTGTTCGCTTATACAAAATCGATCCTCAGAGAAAAAAAACATATTTTTAATTTATAACCTGAAATATACAATGGGCCATCCTGACTTTATTGTGTGTAGGTTTATGGAAATACCATTAGTCTGAAAAGGGTTTACCAGTTAGTCCTCAGGAAAATTAATTTTTTTAGGATTTTTTTTCATTTATGAACATGTAAGGGAAATGTTTGCGAATAAGAAAAGCTGATCATATGAAACAACAGAGACTAGATTGATCAAATATAGGTCATTTTGATATAAAATATTTTTCATCGGTGGGTGGAACTGGTCCTCAGACGGTCAAAATATAAGTGGTCATGGAGATTAGTTCATATACTAGAAGAATGCTTTTGTGAACGCTAATCTTTGTATGTTAACAAATGATGATAATAATAATAATAATAATAATAATAATAATAATAATAATAATAATAATAATAATAATAATAAATCGAGCTGGATAACTGCTCGAAGCAATGTATATTGCTTCGAGATAACTGTTAGCTGAATGCAAACACTTTTAGGTTATCTTATCGGTAGAGTCCGGAACTACCTTAAAACACACAAATAATGGCACTGCGGCAACAACAACAAAATAATATAAAGCAACATTTTTGGATAATTACATGTAACTTATGTTTTGCAGTCGAAGCCAATCAGTATGTTACATGTATGCTTGCGTTGATGCTTTACGTTCAATTCAACATTTTTTTATCACGTCGGGACGACTTCTGCCTTTCTTCTGTCTTCCTTGGTTGTTGATCCAGTACTAAGCAGATTGTATAAAGTGTATTACTCAAAGTATCAACACAGTGCCCTGATGAGTCTCGAACTAGCGACCCTCGATCACCATTAAGCAAATGGAAAATAAAGAAGATACAGATTAAATGCAGAACGGATTGGAAGAACTACAGACAGGTCCAGTTATAGCCTAGGTCCAGTCGTTAATATTGTGGCAATATTTTCTTTCTTATGCTGATATTCTAAAAATTAAGAGAATAAAAAGATACCACATCAAAGGTACATGTAGCGGTAGTCCGTTATAGATTTCGATTAATATTGTCATTTTTGACCAAGAAATGGAAAAAAAAACAAGAAGAAAAAATGATCAGACTGGAACCCAGGCTACCCAGTTATAAAATATATCTTACCCGGTAATCTATTGCATTTATTACAAAACTCTCGGTCGAAACCACGGTAATGCCGCGAGCTACGAGGTACTGAAGGGGTTTTCAAAACTAATTAAAGGGAAATGGGATACTTTTGTGAAATTTCAAATTATTTTAGGGATATGGTGATACAAAGCTTTCTGATTGTGGTTGAATTTTAGTGAATTTACCAATTTCTTTTCAGGGATATGGGATGCCTTTTCAAAATATTTAAACCGCATTATGGAGTACCAGGGACCCCCTTCCTGGGTCTCAGATACAGATCAGTATGAGAAAGCACATACCGTTGGGTTAAAAACACACACAAAAACCTTCTTTGGTTTTCTTTCGAATAGATCATGTGTGCTTGCATGCTCCTGTACCGGGCAATGATTCAAAATAATGAAACGGACTCTAGCGACAGAGGTACAGGACAGCACATCTAATGCTCAAAGCCAGGACGGGGTGGAGTGTTTGAGCTAGGAGAACGTGTACATTAATGCATTTAACGACTGTCTTCGCTTACATGTGTCACAACGATTTTGCTAAGGCATGATCATGCGAGCATCTTCGGCCAACTCAATCTTTTGGAAATACTCGCATTTTACGCCACGGTACTAGTAGTCTTTTTTTAATTGAAATTCTAGAAAACGGGTCATGTACTCTCATCTGTCGACAGCTGCATGCAATTCATATGCCATTCGCAGATCATTTGATTTCTAGCCATCTGTCACCAGCGATTTATCCGATTTTTCGCTGCTGCCAGACGTCTGTCACCAGCGATTTACCCGACTTTTCGCTGCTGCCAGACGTCTGTCACCAGCGATTTATCCGACTTTTCGCTGCTGCCAGACGTCTGGCAGCAGCCACTCCGTTTTTTTTATCATGTATATCTTTATTTTGAACAGCATTTACACATCACAATCATGATACATATTGGAACAGCATATTCAACACTGCTCAACAAAAGTTTTGCACAAATGTTGCACTAGTAGAAAATCAGGTACAGGTACGTTGTTTTTTGATGGGCAAAACCGTCTAACTGTTTCTACAAAATGATATGTTCTGCAGTTACACATGCCCTTGGGTCAGTTAGCCACATCTGTTAATATATACTGAGGAGGAGCACTGACGTTTTCAAAATAAGAAAGAGGGCACAGATCAGGAATCGATACAATCAAGTACCACACCTGACCCAAAATATTACAAGCGTTCGCGAGCGTATTTCCTTAGTTTTAGGGCAATCTTTTTTCTACCATCGCGATAAAGTTCGACCACAATGCTGCAGCGAATATTCTAGTCCGGCATGATGCAAAAATGTTGACTTGGTAATTAAAAATTCCACACAAAACTGGATCTGAAAAATAAAATCACAAAAATGCGTTCTTGCAAAGTTGTAATGCAACCTTGTTAACTAATGTAAATAAAGATTCGACGATGGGTATATTCTTTTATTCACTGTTGCTGCTGTTGTTTAGGCAAAACCCATATATGCCCAATAGATTTTCACAATACTGCCAAGAGGACGGATCCATTTCTGATTCAAGGTTTGTTGGGTAGTAATTTACAATTTCGCTCAATGTGCTAAGCAAACAGTGCGGCGTCTGATCTGGTTCTGCACTGTTTGCCCATGTCACACAAAAAGGGCGCTAGGCTAATATAAATTGGTTAACATAATTTCAAAACATTATCAGTCGGCATATCACGGCGACCAGTTCATAGTGTATGCATATTTCGCCAGTAACTGACAACTACCCTACATTGTACTTGAAACGGGGCCATGATTGATGAAATGTTTGACCAGACAGTGGCTCGAGCTCACAATATCAGCATACAGAAGCAGGATTGCTTATTTGCCTCACTGTACCCGACTTTGCTATCCGGAGCGAAATGCCTCATCATTCCTTAATCGTATGATATTTCTCACTGAAAAAAGGATTTCAGACTATACCGAACAACAAAATCACATTCCAACTTTCTCACCAAAAAAAAAAAAAATCAAGGCATAAAGAAATCTGGTTGTCTTTTTCTCACCAAAAAAAAAATCAAGGCATAAAGAAATCTGGTTGCTATGGCAGTGCGGGTACTCATTCCTATTCTTTTCGATTTTGTAGTTTCATGTCGGCGTAGTGCGCCCTTGCCTCTTGCATACATCTATATTGAGTGTGCACATTACCCCCAGTTTTATGCACCCACGTAGGCTTTAAGAAAGGGATTCTGGCTGTATAAAATGTGGGTCATTTGAATACATGTAGTTTGAATTGTGTAATTCTAAATCAGGCCCAATCGCGCAGGTCTTAACTTGACAACTCCGTATGGACACTGCCTTCGCTGTATCTCCAGATACTAAGTTGAGAATGGAGGTAAGTTATGTTTGTTAAAGTTCGCCGCTCTTAAATTGTTGAACTGTACGCTGATTTTGAAAACAAAGTAACAGTACCCAGCGTTTCATTCCGCATCTCCGTCTTTGTTGACAATACACATTCGCTTGGGTTATAGGTGTTACTTGGAATCTTTGGGGAAAATGTTACTGCCTCTCCAACTATTTAGTCCCATTAAGCTGAAAGTTCTTGGAGTAGGAGTAGTAATACTACTCTCCCCCACTCAAAGAAATTACAATTAATTTTATCAGTGATGTCGCCGTTTCAAACAGTGCTCTTCAAGATTTTTTTCTTTTTGGTATAAACTACCATGACAAAATTAATGGATGCAATTTTATAAAACTTACAGGTGTGAAGAGTAAATAGAAAAAAGCAATACTCAATAAACATGAAAATAATTACACGTCAAAAGTAGAAAAAAACGTTTAATAGTTAATGATTTTTTTATCACGATTCTCATTGACGCAACGTTAACGTCACCGAAAAAATGACATTTTTAATTAGTCTGTGTGTTTAAATGACTGCCATAAGAAATCAACAGACACAAGGAAACCACAATAAAAAAAATTATTGCGTATATCAATTTGCTTTCATTTGGTGTTTTTTCATCATTGCAGCTTCAATAGTTTTGCGACAACTAGTTTTGCAAGAAATCTGGTAATACATTGATTTAAACGGCGACGTGACAAGGTGGCAAATAATAACTTTTGTTTCTCGTGTGAAACTTAATCGTGTATTATGCTTAGAACTTTTTTATACATGAGAGCTACCTCGTGAGATTTTAGTTTATTTCACGCACGGTCACTCAGCGAATACTTACATGTAAAACAAGTCTGCGCATCTAGCAGTCTCGTTGGAGCCTTTGCCCAATCGTAAATGCGAATTTGTGTACCGGAACTGCTTTCGTTCAGAATTGCCGACCAAATACAAAAGGTTCAGACACTTTCGATTAAGGAAAGCTGGGATGTATCCGGCGTTTATTTATTTATCTATTAATTGTTTTTTTTTTATTTTTTATTTTATTTAACTAATTCCTTTTTTGTTAGAGTGTCTTTGGAGTGCATAGATGTTGTGGACGGGGGTCAATTAGCGTTTACCAAGCCGCATCTTTTTGGACAGTTTATTATTCACCAGGAACCCGTGCTGGATCAGACCATAACTATTTTACAACAGAATACAATCGGCCTAAAATTCCTTGATTTTAATCGCATTTTATTCTAGAAATGACTTGTCTAAATTGTCTTAATCTTTGATGACGCTCTCTTTAATTACGCGCGGTGCGAAATAATTACGTCAGACTTTACGACGTCATATCTCATGACGTAATTAATCTCCCGAAGACACATTATCGCATGGCGCGGCTCAAATGATTATAAAAGCTCATCAAGCCATTTTTTGTAAAAACATGTGGATTAATATTCAGTTACAATCGCATTTTGTTATGATACACCTCAGTGATCTGGTCAGACTGATAGAATTGACGAGTTCAACAATTCGAGCGCTCAGAGTGCTATTTAGCGTTATAGCGCTCGCCAAAGTGCTTGCAGGTGCGCGAGATTCAACTCCATAGGTGTTTGGCCCAAAATTCCAAGATGGCTACCATGATAATAATGAGTTTTCGTGAGGGACTATGCACGCAATTATTCGGACTAAATTTTTGGAATGACTATGTTTGTTTCTTTATGTGTATATATGTAATGAAATCATTTAACACGCGTGTAGAAACTTAAGGTGTTTTGCTTTGCTTTCCAACCAATGGGTGCATAGCGCTCGTTATCTGTAACTCTAACAAGCGCTCGATTGAGCATCTGATTTTTAAATAGACCTTGGGTATAATACGTGTGTTAATATGCAGGTAATAGGTAAAAGTTATAAAAAAAATAATTCTTGATCAAAACAAATAAGTATTCTAGACTCGAATTTTATTCCAATACGCAACACCTCCGTCTTATGCCTCAAAGATGCATTTTTCTGCATTAGCCTGACATACATAGGCCAATGTTGAATAAAGCACCCATTTACGCCATAAAGGGCCAAGAAACGGCAAGTGCTAAATTTCTAAAGGTACTATTTTCGTGGGCTAGCAAACCGGAAGACTGTATTTGTGTACTAACACCAGGCTCAACAGACCACATATATATATATACGCTTCCTTGTTGATAAATTTAGGGCATTCTTGAGAAAGAAATATTGCTGTCCTCATTTGTATCTTTTGTGTAAGAGGTCGAACAATTAGTGTCCTTATCGTTCCCTGTAAGCTGGGTTTGTAGGCGCTTTCGGATATCCGATCTAAATATCAGAAACATTAGCGTAAGTAAAGCAATAAGTACTACTAGACCACCTAGCGCAAACAGTACAGCTTTAAGTATTGAACGACCACAATCTAATTCATTTCCAGAAAGTGACATCAGGTTCTTTCCTCTTAGTTCTTCTGGAGTATAACACCTGCAAAAAGTAATAAGGTATACATGAGCCGTGACATGTGATTTCCAACAATGTGGCAGTTAGACAAGTGAAGACTCAGACGAGCCTGTGCAGCCTTATTTTAAGCTTAGAAACTCCAAATTTTGTTCAGTCAGTAGCTTAAGATTCATAGAATATTCAAGCGACAAGCAAAGGCTCTGATCAGACTGCGAGTATGCGCAGGCTAGTCTCAGGCTTTGCTGGTCGCACATACCACATTGTTGAAAATCCCATGCATTGGCTCACATGTCAGCCACGGCATAATAAATACAACACATTGGGTGATCAACACGAGAAGACTCTGATCAGCTCAGATGATTCTTCGCTGTCCTGAGCCCAATCGGAAACATTCGCACAATTCGAGAATCAAGCCTCAGATGTATGTAAGGCGTAGTACTATGTATGAAAAGCTGCATTTTATTAGCCAGAACTGGCAAAAGGAAAATTGTATTGCAGCATGTGGGTTCAGTCCTATTAAAATTCATTATACTGATTACCGGAAATGAATACATGAAGTTAATTGGGTTTTTTTTTTCAATAAAATATCGCTATAGTGATATTTTATTGAAAGTACCTAATCTTTATTCATGGCAATGTTTATTGTAGAATGTTGTAACCGTTTGTTTCGCTTCAAACACACTTGTTATTGTGTTGGCATGGTTTCTTTGACGTCAGCGCCACGTTATCAAAATAGACCCCCGATGTACATACGAGGTCTGATTTCTCGGAATTGGTCAAGGCAATTCTGATTGACTTGAGCACTTAGTTGCCAAACTGAGCGTCTGAGTCTTGGGTTTGCATACGCAAATGCATGCGCGGATCCAGAAAGGTTTTTCAGAGGGGGTCCAACTTTGAGATTTTTTTTTTCATTTTTTTTAAAGTTAATGAGTAGATCCAAATAGCACTAAAATCGGGCCATCATCGGCCCGCCAGCGAAACGCCATTTAAATGGCGTTTCGCTGGCGTGCCGATGATTGCCCAACATTGAATGCTGGCTTGGTAGCTTTGTGATTTTACAGGGGATACGGACCGGTATTGCTAAGAAACCCTATATTTTTTGTGATTTTTCAGGTGGGGGTCCGGACCCCCCGTCCCCCCTCTGGATCCGCACTTGAAATGTGTTGATTTTGTCATGCCATTGCTCGCATGGGCCTGAGTACGAGGTTATGGCACTATCTTATATGTGTTAATACACTCTTAAATCATGTTCAGCTAGCTGGTGGGAATAAATGCCAAAAGTTGAGACTGATTCTGCACCCACGTCCATTCTTAATACATGTATATTCGAAATATATGAAAAGGAGAAGCATATACAAATGTACCAATCAAAATAGGTGATGTATGAATAATGAAAAGAAACAATATGATTATAAGCGAAAATAATAAGGGAAAATATAAGTATCACATGGGGTTTCAACCCCTGACTGTACTGAAAACTACTATATAACATACTAACAGTTGTCTTTCGTACCACATGAATAATCCACAGACATAGATATTTTGAATGTTTAAAGGGTCAGCACTCAAACAGTAGGAAAATCAGTGTCACATATGTTATGCTGTTAACTTTTTCTTGCAGTGTTTTGAAGCATATGTTTATAGTTCGTGAAAATATCCCAAACAATATTTGGAGACCAAAGACAGAAACAAATAACTAATACGCTCACGCAGAAGGGCACACTAATTCTGATGACTTAGAGACAGCAATATCTATCCCGGCCAGCTATAATGGAAGAAAAAAACACCATATTGATTTTGCTAACTTTCAATTGCAATTTTTTTGGTACAACTATTTTACTTTTATAAGGGAGACAACTGTGATTGATTATAAGGGAGATAATAAATACGTCACTATTGCATTCAATGTAAAAATGGATTAATAAAAAAAAAGGAAAATAGTATTGCAGCATGTGGGTTCAGTCCTATTAAAATTCATTATTCTGATTTCCTGAACTGAATAAACGAAGTTTATGTTTTTTTCAATAAAATATCGCTATAACTATGTTTTATTGAAAACACATAAACTTCATTCATTGCAATGTTTATTGTGGAATATGCTGTAACAGTTTGTTTTGCTGCAATCACATTTGATATTGCGTTGGCATCATTTCTGTGACGACAGCGTCACGTTGTCAAAGTAGACCCTCGATGTACATCCGAGGTCTAAATCCCCGGAATTGACCAAGTCAGTTCCGATTGTGTCAAGTCATCTGATATCAAAGTCATCATATATAAGTGGACCACTGTCAGTCCACCAGCGAAGCACTATAGGGAAATGGTAATAGTGAATTGGGACTTTATGTTGGCTGTTATATTACAAGAGAGAGAGTTATCATATGACGTCGCGTCTGGGGGTGAAATAACGTCATGCAATAAAATCGATAAACCACTAGTGGTTTACCAATTTACGGGAAGCGTTATGCAATGACGCTTTTAACGTCACGCATATGACAACACCCTAACGTTTTCACGCCAAAATTACGATATCAAAATAAGGTTTATGTCATATGATAAATAGAATCTAACATTCGTGCTCCTGATTTATTGAATGTATTAAACGAGTTGGGGAAAAGAGATAAAATGCGAGGTTTGCCGAGCATTTATTTCTTTTTCGCAACGAGAACTCATGTAAGGTCCTCTATATAGCTTACGGAATGTTAAAATTCTTGTCCTTGAAAACATCGCTGTCGACTACCCACTGCATCTTGCAGTCACATTCAACTGGATTATCGTCTAGATATACTTCTTCCAGGGATTCCAGACTCCACAGAAAGCTGTCCTCGGTTTATAATCTGATCTCGTTGTGACGTAAAGACAAGCATTCAAGCAAAGGCGTTCTAAGCAGCATATCATCTCTGATTGACATCTGGCTTATGTTGTTGTTATCTATGTACATGTCTCTCAATGATTCGAAATGCGGCAATTCATTTAATATCACCAGGAAATTGTGACTAATGTTGAGAGTTCTTAAAGAAGTAAGACCAAACAGATGATTCCTGTGAAATGTTTCTAGTTCATTGCAGCCAAGATCTAAGTGCTCAAGATATACAAGTTGACTGATTGATCCATCTTCAAGTTCACGTATTTGACAATGTGACAACTCAAGGCGAGCAAGCCGTGGAACGTCAATGTAGGAAAACGTGTGCTTTTTAACCAAACGCAGAGGATTATGATTGATTTTTAAAGTCTTTAAGTTGATTAAACCATCAAATTGACTTTCACTTATTCTACGTCCGTCCAAGTTGTTTTCTGACATATACAGTGTGCTGAGATTTGTCAATGCTTTAAAGGCTCTAGGCTCAATTTTGCTAATGATATTATTGTCCAACAACAGCGATGATAGTCTGTTATCAACATGAAATGCGCCGCTTGGAAATGTTCTGATAAAGTTCCTTGAAAAGTGAAGTATAAGAAAATTTCTATCAGCTTCGTGCGTGATATTTTCCGTTAAGTCACTTAGACCAATGTTGCTGCAGTTACATACGACTGGATGAGATGTGTCACATTTCTCTATATTAATGCTGTCGATTAGATCTAGCTTTTCCAATACCATGGTAACAAGGAAGAATGATAGAAGGCGGAGCATAGCTATGTTGTCTGGTCTAGATCTGAAAAAAAAGTCGTAAATGACCCACGTAAGATTAAGATGGTAACCGCAAATTATCCAGTTCATGAGATTTTTGTACTCATTGCATATTCTTTAAAGCCCCCAATTAAGGCCCATGCTGAAATATCCAGGGAGGCTATACTGAGTTCTCATCATAATTATGTTAGGGAAAGTGAACGCTCAGTCTACTCTACACAGTTTTGTATGTGTGTCTGAGCCTTGGTTGTTCGACAATGCGATAAGTACCAAAATACCACCTGCTTGCTCAAGGGGATGTGGGGCTGGCGTGTCCTAATTTTTGGTTGGTCATCAAGATTTTTCACAGAGAGTCTAATCGCTTATCGAGGGCTTCTATTGAAACCTGCAGCCACTTGTGATTTTCCTTGGGCAATCCAGATCTCCTGCTCTCAGCCCCTTCTTGATCCGCCTATGTATACCATTGTCCAGTTCAAGAGATCTTGATGCCCATCCCAGTTGCATAAATGCACTCTTTAAACAAGCGTTCGCAGCTTATTAGAATCCATCATGAGTCTAAGGATAGGATAGAAAAATCCATCCCGAGGATTACTGTTTGTTATCACTGTTACGATGTTTAATGTCAGGAACAACAGAATCAGTGGTGGTTGCGTATACGCACAAATACGCAAAGGTTTAGGTATGCACCTGATCACCTAAACGAACCGTGATACAGTACCTTTTCTACTATTAGTCCAATATAAGGGCGGTTTGTCTGAGATAGAATTCATTGTGTCTTTATTTAAGGTAGTGCGGGACCCATGTCAAAAGATAACCTTACTTTTACTTAAAAGTAAGAGTGTAAGAGTTATCGTTCCTGAATCTTGTTTTTTAAAGAGAATACTTATTTTCTAAGACGGTAGATATTATTCTCCCCTGACAACTCTTTGATGCTTGAAACGTAATTCTGTAAGTATTTTGCTTTCACAAAAAGAAGGAATGCAAGTATTAGCTTTTAAAAACATCACCCAGAGTATGAAGTCATTCAGTATTAGTTGCGGACCGTATAAATATACATACTATATACATGTCTCGGTTGCTATTTCTGCATGCTGCCACTAACCTAAGACCCACCCCCAAACCAAAAAGGGGGGGGGGGGGTTGTAGACGTGCACATGCCTTGTATGTGACATTCTCATGTTTTAGGTCCCATGGAGGTACATGGTCACTAATGTTTTATGGAGAAATGACGTAACTGTTTCAATTACCTTATCACACCGGATAGGCAGCAATAAAAAACAGTCTAAACAATCGATGAATGCTGATAACAAATTGCTAGAAACAGTGTTTGTGATTGCCATTTGTTGCCTATCGGACTACAAACAACAATCCAAAATTATGTTACAATATTTAACTACGTTCGTCGATAGCATTAACGTTTTCGATTGCCGCCTATCTAGTGTGTTTTGATATACTGAAGACGTAGCCAAAACAATCTGATACAAGGGCTAGGAGTTATTTCATGTTTCTGTTGAAAAAATTATTTTGTTTCGTTGCATGTTTCATGATAATAAAATGGACATTTCTGCATACATTTTAATAAAATTAATAGGAACTGCATGTGCCTGAAAGGAAGATATATGACAATATAACATTCTTTTCTGTATATAAATGGTTGGCAAGCATGGTACAGATGCGCGGATCCAGGAATTTTCATCAGGGAGGGGGGAGGGTCCAGGTCAGTCTGACAAAAAAGCCCTGACAACGATTTTTTTAGTCCTCAGCTTATTCTACAGAAGTCAAATGGTCAATTTCAAAGAAATCTATCGTTTTTCAAGGCTCCAGATGGGGTCCAATTTTTTTCCAGGGGGTCCAACTTTTTCCAGGGGGTGTCCAATTGTTTATTCCCTATAGAAACCCATTTAATTTGTGATTTTACAGAGGGAGTCCGGACCCCCTGCCCCCCCCCCCCCTCTGGATCCCCACTTGGTGCACCCCTCACAGCTTCATGGTTAAGGCTACTATACATTATCTCATTTGGGCTTGGCAAACGTTAATAGACAGAAGAATGTATCATCCTTTTATTGTTATATACGTTATAATAAGTGTTTACTATAGAAACTTGAGGTGTTTCAATCGCTGACAATTGTACATTTTATTTAATAATGTGTTATATTTTCGTTGATCGTTGACCAATCACTGACCGCGGGCTTTATTTCCGATAAAACCTTAATTGCCATTTCAACCTGCTCACGGATATCCTCTGCGAGTTAAGATACCGTCGCTTATGCTTTATTGAGAAATGACCAAAATATTCAATTATCATAAGATACGCTACTTTATTACATCGGATAGGCGACAATCGAGATCGATGAACGTGGATCGCAAATCGCTAGAATTTTCTATTTGTCGCCAGTCAGGCAAACAAACTGCAATCCAAAAAGTCTGTTTCTGACGGTATTTGATCTACGTTCGTCGATAGCATCAACGTTTTCGATTGCCACCTATCCGGTATGTGTATTGATACAATGAATACGTAGCCAAAACAATCTGAAACAAGAGCTAGGAGTAATCTACATTTTTCAGTCATGTTTCTGTTGAAAAAAAAGTTTGTTTCCACACCGGATAGTGAGCAATCGAAAACACTCTTAACCATTGACGAACGCGGATCAAAACTCGCTAGAAACAGTGTTTTGATTGCAAAGTGTCGCCTGTTCGATGAGTGATGGTAATAAAAAAAAACTATGATTCTAACTATTTTTGGTCTATAATCGTCGATAGTATTGATGTTTTCGATTGCGCCTATAAGGTGTGGTTTTGTTGTATGCTTCACTATGTTAAAGTGGACATTTTTTTAAATGCTTTTGCTTGAAAGGAAAGTATTCTAGAACTTTTTGGATACTGTAAAGGCGGCACCTCATGACTGCCTTATTAGTCTACTTTAGACATAGGTAAAATCTGAAAATGAGGCGTTATAGCTACATTCGAAAGTGTTTGTTTATTGTTTAACATTAGTATAGAGGCAAACAGTGTGGACCCAGATCAGACTGCTCTAGATGAGCAGTCTGCTCTAGATCTACACTGTTTGTTTAAGAGGCTTCATAATATTTCAATAGACGATAAAAACATACAATTGTGTTGTAATATACGCTTTAAGGGTTAATAAAAGTGGGTTCAGTGCATTAACGGACAGGACTTTCATGAAATGCACGCAGACCTGCGCGGCTTAAGCAACTTTTAAACGCTTAACCAATGGATAGAACCTGATTTCCATTCTTGAGCAGTTGAAATAACCGAACCACGCCCAGATATGAAAATCAAAGTTGCCACCTTTACAGTACCCAAAAAGTCCTATAATATATTACAATGACAATATAAAATTCCTTTCTGTATATTAACGTTTGTCAAGCCCTTGTGCGATAATGTGTTGCAGGCCTCACCGCTGTGTGGTTCTGGTTGCAACACATCACATTCAGGCTTGCCAAACATTAATACAAGGAAAAGAATGTTTTATCCTCTTATTGCATATTTGTAAGTCTATTCTTTAAATGACATTTAGATCTATGCATCAAGAAGAAAGCTATAATTTTTAGCTTTTATCTACATAAATCCTACGTGTAAGAAAGCATCAAAGTATCAAGACATGCTATAGCCAAGCTTTAATGAGAATCATAATGCAATGTGCTGGGTCACATATGCTAGGTATCCTAGCTTAGTACTGGTTCAACCCAGGAAGACCCGTCCCGCATACCTGAAAGATTGTTGAGTGGACGTTAAGAATCAAATCAAACAAAACATATGCTAGGTCAAAATCTTTTTTGTCACTTTCTACGCCCATTTGTCAGTGCTTAATCAATAATAGCTATGTCTCCGCCCAGTGATATACAATAGGGCGTAGACAAACAAAAAAATTGGTGGAAAGGGGAGACAACACTTATTGTAGTCTTTATTTTTTTCACGATTTTTCAGAAAAGTCACCAAAACAAAAAAACGAGCACGGTGACACATATTTTTTATTCAATCATTAGATTCTTCATGAAAATATCTTTGTAAAAATATGTTTTTTGTTGTTCCAGTTACATTCTCTGATATGTTTATTTTGAATATTAGTGTTTTTTGGGGCATTAATTCGTTTGACTTAATTAGGATTTTGCTTAATAAATTGTGTAAATACATGTTATTTCACTATTTTTTGTTTTTATTTATATCTCTGGTGTGAGTAGTATTTGTTCTGAAAAAAACTGTATTGCGTTTCTTGTTAATTTGTTAACAAAATATGTATTTGTTTATTTCAAAAACCTGCGATTTTGCAGTTTTTGACATCAAATAACTTTTAAAAAAGAACGGTGAGGTATTGTTTTTTTTGTCTTAGATTATAAGTATAAGTCTATATTATAATATATTAAAAGATAAAACACTTTTGGACATATGCCGGTGAGTCCCCTACTACCTTAAGTAACGCTTGCATGATTCTGTTACTTTTCTTGAAGATCTTGGAGATCTTGTGCACTTCTCACTATATAAAGGGTGGAATTGCACATTCTTGTTAGGGGACATTATAAAGATACCATAGCGATGTACGATATAGAGACGCTATTCATTATTATAGAAAGGTACGTGAAGTTATATATATTGACTGTGTTGAAATTGTACATGACAGGGCTATGGCGATTTGTGTTATTGCATTGAATCGCGATGTCTCTGGCAAAGCAAAGTGTATTGAAATAATAAGTCACTCGTTTTCTATTTTGTCGTCTGTTGAATCGGCCAGCATTCCGTGTAGGGGTTCTATCGGGTGTTATCAATAACGTCCCGTTTTTTTTTTGGCGAAAATAGCGATTGTTATGCACTTGCTTATTAATCTACGCACATGCGTAGTGCCTAAAAATCTTTTGGGACTGTTCTTGCGGCTATAGTAAGGCTGTCTGGATGGACTCAAAGGGTTATTTTGGCCAAAGGTGGTCGCAGGCCATGTCGAGTCTGCACATAAAACCATATTTGTATGCTGGAAGATTTACCGGAGACCGATAGGTGAATAAACAATTTTAGCAGCTAGGGTTTAAGTTGTTGTGATTTATATAGCGTTGTTTGAAAGACGATTAAACTGCCAGTGATAGTCGACTTTCTGCAGCGACCTGTATGTGTCACATCGAGTTATACCTAATGCATATAAGAATAAGGGTTAGGTGCATACACTACAACACACTTACATAAATAAGATGATAGCTGACATGTATGTTTAGAGAGTAGGTAGGTTTTTTTCACCAAAATACATGTAGAAATATTGTACGTTTTCATACATAAAACAGCAGAATGTAATCTCTCAATATTGATGTAAATATGTTTGACGAGGGGTCATAATTAGCTGTTTACAACTGATACGTTATACAAGTACGAAATTAGCGCGTTGGCAGGGTGATGTCCGACGTAAACGTCCAAACGTTACGTCGGCATCACGCTGTTTAACGTTTTCCTTGAATTTCAAGAGAATTGGTATCAATATTTGTAAACCTCCAAACTATCTAGATTACGTGACCTGAAAGGGAAAAAAGGCCACGGGTTCTTGATGTTTCGGCTGCGATAGCGTCTCAAACCAGGGTGACGTTACGACAGCGTACTGGAAATTCTTGTAATGTATGAGTTTTTTTCGTTTGGCATAGGAAGTATTGTTTAGCGCTGACATAGGCCAGTCAATAAACATACTTCTCTATTACACATTTTAGAGTGTGGATATTAAGAAGATCAGAGCTATCCTAACCGCATGGGAGCTGTTAGCCATACACCCACGGGTGAGGGCTTATCACGCTTATAGGGATAGGCTGTAATTTTAAAAGATAAGACCACTGAAATTATTTTATTTTGTAAACTTGAAACGAACAACTCCATTATTGACGCAACAGAGTGATTCTAAGATTCTAAAAGTAGATTTTTTTTGCAGAATTATCTCTGATTTGTGTCCCCTCCTACGTTGGAGGCTGAATGTTGGTGAACCACAGAATCTAGTACCTGAGGGCACTTAGTAGCTGTCCCCTCAGGCCACGAACAGCGTGGGATCAGGTCCCAATATTCGCGACTATCTACGTAGCTAGAACGAGTTGTTAGCCAACCGGCTGGAATTTTGATAAATAAACCTGACGTCCCAATACGGAGAGACTATCAAAAACCATCTTATAAGAAGTTCCATATAAATAAACTGGACGTCCCAATACGGAGAGACGATCAAAACCATCTTATAAGAAATCCCATATAAATAATTTGACGTCACAATACGGAGAGACGATCAAAACCATAATATCTTAGAACCGATTGACTTAAAGTCAACAACGTGTGGCCAAGAAGATATAGTGTTTGCGAAACACGTTTACTAAAGAAAAGTACTCAACACCGCAATACTTAAGTACCAAAGGGCCCAGTTTTTTTTCTTAGAGCTTAGATTGTATGTGAAACATATTCTTTACGTTTCTTATTTCTGACTGGTTGACGTACATCTAGAGCAGGACACTCTAAGATTGATTCTAATTGAAATGATCTTAGAGTGGCAACTTGCCCTAGTATAGGATGGTCAAATAGACAGAAATAATAGCGTAGATGGCGTCATTGTATTATTAATGTGTTGTCGATGATTTTTAGTACATAAAGTACTGAAAAGTTATTACTAGTTGTGTGCATTATTTTCCCTGGTAGCATCATCATCGCATAAAGGAATTTTCCAATAAGATTTCCCCTCTTCCTTCCTGACTGGCTTTATGTCGTAACAATCACTCTGCTGCCAAGTGATAAAAAACGCTGATTCCAAGGGACGGATTTTTCTATAATACCCTCACATGTATGATGGATTATTTTTCTTGCTCAACACTGTTTTTTTTATTTTAAAATAAGCTATTCCAGAATTCCCTAAATACGCTAAGATGCAATTTCATATGATGAAATCACTTTAACATAACAATGACGTCACTTGAAGACCATGTGCATGAATAGCAATATAACCAATGTACAGCCATCACTAGACAGCCTGGGTAAAATAACATGGGTAAGATAAGATCTCGATATCCTTATCCGGTGTGCAAGAAACATGTATCTAGCAGAACTTAATCTACGCCCTGCGGTGTGCGTGCAAACAACAATGGATAGACTGTGCGTTGCCAAGGGCTCCTCTGTTAACTTTCCTCGCATATGTGATAAGTTCCAAAATAGCATGATCTGGCCTATATGGCTTATGTATTTGTACTTCAAAAACGCGTGAGCATATTCAATGCGTTTGATTGCGTTGTACTTGTAAATGCGAATCAATGTCTATCAACGCAATGTAAGATTCCTGAATATTCATTCGCGATGAGTTGTATTAATGCGTTTAAAAATGAATGCTTTAAATATCGATATTGAATGCAGTGGCTACCTTAATGCTAAACTTGGCTTAGATTTTATATAAAATGACTTCTGACAGGGGCAATGGGAACTACAATTGTATCGCTGCCTACGATTTCGAAAACAAAATCAAAGTTTGTCAAATGCTTCCACTTTGTTTTTGTTTTTGAAGTCTTCCTGACCGTTCCAAGGCGGTGCTACTTTTGTGGATCGTTTTTGTTATTTATGTTTCGCGTTTGTCATGCTTTCTTGTCTGTTCATTGCAGTCTTCTTAGCCTGATGATAAGCAGGCTGATGTTATTGATGCGTTTAACACTACATCAAGATATTTGGAAGATATTTTGAATATTAAAAATGTTTATTATGACAATATGGTTAGTCAAATATACCCTTCAGAGCTCCAACTTAATAAAGCCAATACCTATGATACCGAAGCCACATTTTAGACTTGCATTTGTCAATTTCTAATGATATTGTTTCTACCAAATTTCATGATAAACGTGAAGACTTTGATTTTGAAATTGTCAATTTCCCAATTTAGATGGAGATGTTCCTCGTTCTACATCCTATGGAGTCTATATCTCTCAACTCATTCTTTTTGCTAGAGCATCTAGCTATGTTGCTGACTTCAACACTCGCAATAAATTGTTAACTCAGAAATTTCTTAAACAAGGCTATAGGTTTCATAAACTTCGCAAAACATTTTCAAAATTTTATAGATGATACTATGATTTGATTTCTAAATTCCAAGTTGGACTTAAATCTCTCTTGCGCCGAGGACTTTTGGAACCTGATTTCTATGGTGACTTGGTGTATAAATTAAAGAAGATTGTTGGCTCTAATAATTTTACAGCGCAGTTCATTAAAATAATTTCCCATTATAAAAATATTGGCTATAACATTAATGTATTGCAACAGACTGCATGCTTGGTGGTCAACCCAATCACGGTTTGCAACTTTGCTTTCATCTTTAATTGCAGGCCGGCGGGTCAGACTTCAGACTCTATGATGGTTCCGGCTTAAAATCTTATCTATTGATGAGATGGTAGGGGCTTGATGCTTTGGCTGTTTGTCTGGCCCACCGGGGTTTACCTGTTGGATTTCTTTTGCTCCGGTATTCAATTTTTATTTACTGTTGAGTCCTTATCTTTGTTTTATGCCCTTGTTATATCTTGAATTACATGTTTTTGGGGATGATACATTGATACGTTAGGGGTCTTTCATGCAAACCAAATATCTGTGTGTCTTGATCCACATCTGAATTAAGGGTGAGGTTGGCGCTGTTTTACCGGTTTAATCCCTCCAGTAAAATATTTTACTGACCGTTCCAAGTCGGTGCTTAAATTGTGGATCTTTTGTGTTTTTGTTCTGTTTTGTGTTTGCTATGTCTTTGCACGTGTCTGTTTATATGTGCTTTGTTGTCACCTGCTGGGAAAGGGCTGACCTCTTGACTCCTGTTTGTGGCGTCTAACTGTGAGTTTGTCACATTCCCATTGGTATCCTGGGTCAGGTGTGGTACTTGATTGTATCGATTCCTGATCTTTGCACCCTTACTTACTTGTGGTCACCTGCTGGGTAAGGGCTTACCTCTTGGCTCTCTTGTGTGTGATGTTTTATTGTATTTTTGTCACTTTCCCTTGTGGTGTCCTGGGTCAGGTGTGGTACTTGATTGTATCGATTTCTGTTTTTTGCCTCCTTACTAACTCTTGTTAATATACTGTGTCTATCCAATATACATATTAAGGTGGCACCTGACTTATGGGCATGTGTCCAAAATGTCATATTTTTAAATTATGATAAAAAGTAGACAAAAATGACCTTTCTAGCCTTTTTAAACATGAATTTGATTTTAAAAGTTAGCCCATGTTCTTTTTTTTAAAAAAAAAAACAACATTTCTCATATTTAAAAAATAAACAAGAAAAATGACCTATTGTTTCTGCGAATACACTACTTGTTATTGGCTGAAAAACAGCGAACAAGTATGAATTATCTTATTTGTAAGCTACAACCTATTTGTTCTCAAAATCAGAAGGCCAAAAAAGTGTTTATAATTTGATAAATATTTGGTTTGAATATCTAACTTCAATGGAGTACACATTAATATTAACTTGTTTGACCAGAATTATCTGACCAGGTATCGCTTGAGCCAATTCATGGGTAAAACTGGTCCAGACAATCAAAATAAATTAGGTCATAGAGATTTGTTGATAAACGAGGAGATGTTTTTTACGCCAATACTTGTACAAAAAATTACAATTACTCTTAGTTTTATAAAATGCAAGATTGTCTTCCACATTAGTCAGGTGCCACCATAAGGTACATGACCCATGGATAGGCTAAGGTTATGCATGGATGAATGGTTATTTATCAGTCACCCCTAATATTAACTGCACTGTTTCAACATAACCTAATAAACGTTTCCTATCTCACGGCATGTTACCTTTATCAGGTCATGATGACGTTGCACTTTTTGTATGACGTCGCTAATGACGCTGAATCAACACAAAAATAAAAAAAAATCGCCATAATCGCTAGTTTGAAGAGTGTTCAACAATGGGTAAACTAATAAATAGAATACCAGGTTCGCGTCTTTTGATATCAAGTTTACCAGGCTCGGCTTTATGAACGCTTGTTGAATCGCTCGGCAAGCCTCGCGATGTCAACAAGCGTTCTCAAAACCTTGCCTGGTAAACTTGATATCAAAAGACACTCACCTAGTATTCTCTATATACATTGCTGCAGGTAAGTTATATTGTTGACCACAGTTACATCAGTTAAATCAGAGTAAAAGACAATAACAATACAAACTCATTAGAATACTCATGATTTTGTACTTTAAAAACGTTCAATGTGGATTTCATCGATTATTGATGTTAAAGTACCCTTATACGTGAAAATAATGGATACATGCACATGAAGCCGATTATGCATCGTCTGTCCCATTTGATAGCGTCTCCTGTTCTGTCACAGGGGTCTGTCTGTTTGATTAAAAGTTTTAATCGCTTCTAATACATAAAACGTTTTATTCAAAAAGAATACCAGCGATATCTTATGCATATGGATGTTAGGAGAAGCATCTGAAAAATAGGCAGATACACTATCAAAGTGTCAGAGGTCATCGCTATAATTATCATCGTGTGCAAAACAAGTTTGTTAGTTTGTTTTGATTCTTTACGTCCAATTTCAGTCATGTCAGGACGGATCTCTCTTGGTTCTCATATTTTTTCAGCACAGTTTATTAAAATAATCCCATATTAAAAAATGGCTTTTACATTAATGTATTGCAACAGACTGCATGCTTGGTAGTCAACCCTATCACGGTTTGCAACTTTGCTTTCCTCTTTAATTGAACGCCGGTGGGTCGGACTTCAGACTCTATGACGGTTCCGACTTATATACTTATGTATTGATGAGATGGTAGGGGCCTGATGCTATGGCTGTTGTCAGACCCACCGGGGTTTGCCTGTTGGATTTCTTTTGCTCAGGTATTCAGTCTTATTGCTTTGCTTAATTTGTCTTCCTGGTGTCTCGTGATGGTTGAGCGGCTCTTCCTTACGGTGCCACGGGGTTGTCTGCAGTTTGTGATTGTGGTATTTCCTGATCATACTCACTTACTATTTTTTATGCACTGTTGAATTCTTATCTTTGCTTTATCTCCTTTTTATATCTTGATTTATATGTTCTAGGAGATGATGCATGGATAATTTAGGGGTATTTCATGCAAACCAAACATCTATGTGTCTTGATCCACATCAGAACTAGGGGTGAGGTTGGTGCGCCGTGAAACCGGCTTAAGGCCTCCACCAAAATATTTAACTGACCGTTCCAAAGCGGTACTTCTTTTGTGGATCATTTGTGTTATTTATGTCTTGTGTTTGTCATGCTTTCACGTCTGTTCATTGCTGCCTTGTGGTCACCTGAAGGGAAAGGGCTGATCTCTTGGCTCTTGTTTGTGATGTTTATTGTAATTTTGTTACCTTAAAATTTTGTATCCTCGGACAGGTGTGGTACTTGATTGCAACGATTCCTGATCCTTGCTCTCTTTCTTGCTTTGAAATAGCCCAAAGCAGAGGATTTACTGTCTTGCTCAAGGACACAACCCATTGCATCCGATATGGTTCGAACCCGCAACCCCTCGGTCTAGAGTCAAGCACTCTACCACTGAGCCACAGCATGCCTCTACAAAACAAGTTTTTTCTTATATCATTGTTTCATTTTGCTCAATTAATCATTTTAAACGTCTGTATCACTCCTTTTTGATTGTCTATGCAGTGATCGTCCCAATGGGGAACTGCAATTAACTGCGTTGATACGTGATACTATGCGTCGATTCGTGATGATATATCCGCTAAATTGATTGGTACATGTACATGTAGTCAGGTAAATGGCTTACAGTGTACTTCAACGCGTTATCGGTAACATAACATTGCGTATTATGCGCATTTTCAACGTGAAATGGGCTAGTACAACAAACAGTTGGGGTTTATGGCTTAAACTGTACTTTATTTGTATAATTCACAATGTGCATCATGCATACTTACAATACATATAACAATTTAATTAAACGTGAATTCAGACGAAAGTCAGGTCATCTTTTGATGAAATGGTAGGGGCATGTTGCTTTGGCTGTTGTCAGGCCTACCTGTTGGATTTCTTTTGCTCTGGTATTCAGTTTTATGTACTTATCTATGCTTATCTCCTTTTTATATTTTGATTTATATGTTTTTGGAGATAAGCTAGGGGTCTTTCATGCAAACCAAACATCAATGTTTCTTAATCCACATCTGAACTAAGGGTGAGGTTGGCGCCATGATACCGGTTTAAGCCCTCCAGTAAAATATTTTTACAGACTGTTCCAAGATGGTACTTCTTTTTGTGGATCATTTGTGTTTTTTGTGTCTTGTGTTTCTCATGCTTTCTCTGTACATTGCTGCCTTGTGGTCACCTGCGGGGAAAGGGCTGACCTCTTGGCTCGCTCTTGTTGGTGATGTTTATTGTATTTTTGTTACTTTCCCATGTGGTATTCTGGATCAGGTGTATTACTTGATTGTATCGTTTCCTGATCTTTACTATCTTTCTTACTTTGTATAAATCTATATAGATTTTCCGCCAATATTAGGGTTACAAATGTACAAGAGTTGTATGAATTAAATTGTATTCTTGGTGTAATGTGGTTATAAATGTTCTGCGTCTCTTCCTCGCAGTGCCTAGGTAGGGCCTTTGGTCTGTAATTTTATAGCATTTACTGGTCATACTCCCTTTCTTTTTTATATTGATTACTTTTTGCTTTGATTTACATGACGATACAAAAAATAATGTTATTTATATTGCATTTTGAGCGGCTTGACTCGAGAATACTATTCCACAAATAGTTTATGGCATTGACGTAGGGTAAATCCCAAAAACCGTTATAACTTTCAATAACTGTATGAGAATTACTTGTAACTTAAATTTAGTACCAAAACATATTATGACCTCACTGTCGAATCTCCTTGTTTAATTAAGGAATATTTGAAAAAGCATACTGGCAATATAAACATAGACAGAATACAAATCTTACTCTCAAACAACAGTAATATTCCATGCCAACTCTGCAACTGCACAAGACATGTACAAGTGTAAAGAAAGGAATCGCCCAAGCAAATAGAATTCATCATGAGTGTGAGGATGTGATCGAAATATTCGTTCCAGTGATCTTCGTTTGGCATCACAGGGCTTACCGAGTGATGACAAACGGTGATCACAGGGGGCGGAGTTGTCTATCCAATACTCACCCAAATAATTGATTTTTTACTGTACACCATTAAACACTACATTTTCGTATTTTGAAAAATGGTTCTCGGAAGCTCCTGAATATGCTTATATATGTGACATATAACATAATGACGTGACTTTGACATTGTACTAATGACGTCACATGGCTGTTCGTTTTTATCTCTTTTCTCAAATGGGTTAAAAAAAAGCGGAAACCCTGATCTGGTGTACAAGAATAGTATTTCCGTTTATAAATGTGACGAATCCATTTTGATGAATTAGGGGACAACTGTATTCAAAATTTTCATTTGGGTAGGTATATCGTCGGATATACGGTCGGAAAGGATCATTGACACTTGCTATGGGTAAATGCCTACGATTTTCAGTAAAAATAAAAGTTTGTCAATCGTCCCTTTCTGTGGGACAATTTTATTCCTTCAAAAATATTTATTTCTTTTGTTGAGCTTTCAGTTTTGCATTATTTACGGTACATGTAGTCAAAATGTGCAGGTGACTTCTAAATTATCTCCCCAAAATCATTTTATTACAAAACATATTTTGTTTGTAAAACAATTTCATCAATTATCGTGATTCGTTAATACTCTGCATATGGTATGTTCAAAAGATATCACCATGTCTACCAAATAAATCAAGAAAACGTGCAGAAATCACTTTTTAAAGCACTTTTTATTTTCATGAAATTTCAGACCCCCTCCCCTTTCTACCCGCCATAACTCTCGAGTGCGTAGGAATTTTGAAATATTTTGCTAGCTGGCTCTTGCCATTAGATTCACCTATTGCACGAATACAACATGCACCACACTAGAAGCTCAAAAAGCAGCGTTCTGGGAATCATAAAAATAGGCGTATAAGGCCCAAACCGTCAATGATCCTTTAGTTTCATGGCGATATACCTCCCAAAATGACCATTTTGAATATAGCTATCCCCATTCTAATGCACTTCTGTAGTTTCGTCTCGAATTGGAGCGTTGCAAGCCTCATAAAATTGTACGTCACCAAACGAAATTTGACGCAATTAATGGCGTCAAACAATTTCCGACAGTATAACGCACGATAGAATGTCGCAAATTGTTGACGTTATCCAATCAGATATCGCGTTACAGAAGCAACTGCTTTAGAATCAATGCATTATCATTGATAAATATCAATGAATAGACAGCCCATAACAATTAATAAAATTCTCTGCATATCATGGGTTTGATTTATATGATTATATCGTACTTACCCGATAAACGTAGTCAGCTCATGTACAATAATATATGCAAGAAAACTATAATTTCAGAGTACATCTAGACCTTCAGCTATAATTCTGTAACCCTAGCATTCGACTCGGATTAGTGTAACTGCTTGTTTTTCTTTTACTACGTGCACACATGCACTTAAATATGTTTTAATGCCATCAGCTCATTGATAGATACTAGATAGATAGATAGATAGATAGATAGATAGATAGATAGATAGATAGATAGATAGATAGATAGATAGATAGATAGATAGATAGATAGATAGATAGATAGATAGATAGATAGATAGATAGATAGATAGATAGATAGATAGATAGATAGATAGATAGATAGATAGATAGATAGATAGATAGATAGATAGATAGATAGATAGATAGATAGATAGATAGATAGATAGATAGATAGATAGATAGATAGATAGATAGATAGATAGATAGATAGATAGATAGATAGATAGATAGATAGATAGATAGATAGATAGATAGATAGATAGATAGATACATGTAGGTAGGTAGGTAGGTAGGTAGATAGATAGATAGATAGATAGATAGATAGATAGATAGATAGATAGATAGATAGATAGATAGATAGATAGATAGATAGATAGATAGATAGATAGATAGATAGATAGATAGATAGATACATGTAGGTAGGTAGGTAGGTAGGTAGGTAGGTAGGTAGGTAGGTAGGTAGGTAGGTAGGTAGGTAGGTAGGTAGGTAGATAGATAGATAGATAGATAGATAGATAGATAGATAGATAGATAGATAGATAGATAGAAGGATGGATGGGTGGGTCGGTGGCTGGTTGGGTGGGTGTGTGGTTGGATGGATGGATGGATGAAGGGAGGGAGGGAGGGATACATATTTCTTTCTTAAGTACCTCAGTCTTAATCCAAGCTCATACGCAAATTATGGCTCAATTTTATTTCCAGCCATGGAACATAAAGCTGTAGAATCAAGGTTAAAAGTAAATGCAAAAAAAACGAATAGGATCTCAGACCAGATTAAGTTGAATATGTCATAACTATGCCTCGGCGGTTATCGCTTACATGTTATTATTTGTTTCAATAAAGCGTAGCATTCCAGAAAGTATCTAAGCAGTGTCCGCCTGCGAAACGCCAGTGGGCTCTATATCTTCTATCTAGGCTGACCTGAATCTACTCAAAATGCACATCCAAACTGTTGGTTTTCTCATGTCGCGGCTCATACACATGTATTTACGGTTTAGACAGGATGAAATTGTATCTGGTCTACTCAGTTACCGAAACAAGACGAAATTCTGAAATGTTTATTTAGCATACTGTGGTGCTGATAAAACTGTACTAATGGTAATGCTGGTCTGCAACTTAGTATTTGGAAACAACAAAAGCAAGATTTTCATTAAAACATTGCCTCCTCGTGGCCTTAGGGTCTCAATTTCATATAATTGGCTCAGATGTCTTTATCTTATTAATTATACATTGTTACGTTACGTTCATGAGCAGTGATTGCATGACAATCTGATTGATTTTTAATATAGGGATCAAACATGTTTTATCATGCACTAGCTGGTGCCAGCTCCCTTTGGAGATGCTTTAACATGAGGTCGCTTGGCTAAGATATCGCATGGAACACCCGTGACGGTCTGCATGCCTGGTTGTATATCTGTCATGGCTTTCTATGGTTTCCTCTAAATTGTATGATGGTGCATCAGGCCTAAGACTCAATGAAAAACCTGACCTCAATTTTTCTGGGTTGGTGCCTGATGCCTGTCTTTGGCTGGGCCCACTACAGCTCAACTTGAGCTCTGGCTATTTATGCATTATGAGCCAGTCTCTTTTTTCATCATAGTATGTTAATTGATTTGATTGTTTATTCTGCAATGATGCATTGCATAAATTAGGTAGCCTTCATGAGAGCTTAACATTTGTTTGTGTTTGACCAACAGCAAAATCTAGTGCGAATATTAGCACCATTACAAAATATATAGTGGGGTCGGCTTTTTACCGTTCAAATGCGGTGATTCTGTTGTTATTTACTAACTGGTTATTGTTTCTCTCAAAGATTGCGGGGTATTGTGAGTGGTCCTTGTTTTGCTATGCATTACTTAGTGTTCTTTCACTTTTGCAATAATCTGGCTGAGGAAGAAAGAGCTGGTTGCTTTACTTTAATTGTATTCTTGCTGTTGAGCAGCTTTGGTGCTCTATGTCTCTTCCTCATGGTGTGATTGTGGCATTTTCTGGTCATACTTATTTACTTTTTGAAGTACATTGCAAATGATTGGTTTTTTTTTCTCTTTTTTATCTATTTACCTTGTTATTGTAATCAATACTCCTTCACAGTAGCCATGATCTTTATTTTCAAATTACCACTTCTTAGTTACACATACTTTGGTACGATAACCATACTAGCAACATTGTAAAGTTTTTTTGTTTTTGTTTGCAGTTCCAGGTACACTAGAGAAAACCACTGCTGTTAAATGCAGCATGGGGTCTAGTGTCAGCTGTATACAATGAATTTATCAGTCTCCCAAATACGCTTTGGTACCAGTAAAATGCATTTAAGTCCCCCGGAGGCTTAGGCTGCTGTCCGTCCTAACACGGTGGTTCTGTTGTTGTTGATTTGTTGTTTACTGTTACTCCCATTGTTGGAGTCTGTAATTGCTCTATGTTTTGTTGTTCGCTACTTTTTGTCCCTTCTACTTTTGCAATCATCTTGATGAAGTGAAAGAGCTGGTTGCTTTGCTTAGTTTGTCTTCCTGGTATCTCGTGATTGTTGTGCGGTTCTTCCTCGCGGTGCCATGGGTTTGTCTGCAGTTTGTGATTGTGGTATTTCCTGATCACACTCACTTACTATTTTTGGGTAATCCCAATATAGCTCCAAGGTGCGCATCTGAATGGACAGAGTGTACCAGCGCAGGAAAGTCGAGCAAAGGAGACAGGGGTCTAGTGCCTTATGAAGGTGTACAGATCGCATGGGAGTTTAATGGCACTAGATGAACGTTCAAGCTAGGTGTATGGTTATTACCTAAAACTAACGTCCCATAGAATAATTTGCAACACACTTGTTATTAAAGCATACCTGTGATAAAAAGATAGGGTTTTCTATTTGAATTAACTCTAATACTTCAAGTTATTTCATTGTCATACTACTACGCCAAGCTGGCAGATAAAACGTAAGATAAGCGATTGTAGGATATACTGATTATTATTATTCTCTATCGAGACAAGAGGATCCTGAATCGCTTACCAGTCTGTACAAATATTGTGCACCAGTCATAAAAAAGCTTATGCAACCCCTAGGGAGGCCTATGTTTGGCCCCAGGGACATTACTTTGGTGGAGATTCACTAGATGATGCTCCATACCAAGTATCAATGCTCTAGGCCCTGTGGTTTCAGACAAGAAGATTTGTTCATGTTTTCCTTATATTAAGCCTATGTAAAAGCTGTGATCCCCTAGACGGGGCCTTTTTTTTACTCCAAGGGGCATTATTTGAACAAACTAGGTAGAGGTTTACTAACTGATGTCACATACTAAATATCAAGGGTCTAGGCCCTGTGGTTTCAGACCAAAAGATTTGTTCACGTTTTTCCTTGATAAGCCTATGTAAAACATATGACGCCAGGGCTGGGCCATTTTTGGTCCCAGGGGCATAATTAGAACAAAGTTGGTAGAAGTCTACTAGGTGATGCTGCATACTAAATATCAATGCTCTAGGCATTCTGGTTTCCGACAATAACATTTTTTCACATTTTCCTATATAAGCCTATGTAAAATATGTGACCCCCAGTGCGGGGCCATTTTGGTCCCAGAGGATGAAACTTAACAGAGGTCTACTAGGTGATACTACATACCAAATATCAAGGCTCTAGGCCCTGTGGTTTCAGACAAGATTTTTTACAAGATTTTTTTTCACGTTTTCCCTCTAAAAGTCTATGTAAAACATTTGACCCCTGGGGCAGGGCCATTTTTTGCCCCTTGGGTAAATTTTGAACAAACTTGGTAGAGGCTTAGAAGGCTATGCTACTTACCAAATATCAAGGATGTAGGCCTTCTGGTTTCAGACAAGAATATTTTTTTTTTCAAATTTTCCCTATATAAGCCTATGTAAAACATGTGACCGCTGGGGTCGGCCATTTTTGGCCCCAGGGGTATAGTTTGAACAAACTTGGTAGAGGTTCACCAGGTGATAATACATACCAAATATCAAGGTTCTAGGCCCTTTGGCTTCAGACACAATTTTTTTTTCATGTGTTCCCTTAATAAACTTATGTATAACATTTGATCCCCGGGACATGACTAGTTTTCGCTCCAGGGGTATAATTTTAACAAAATTTGGTAGATGTCTATTAGGTGATGCTACATACTAAATATCAAGACTCTAGGCGTTCTGGTTTCAAATGAGAAGATTTTTTTCCCTATATAAAACTAATAGATGTAAAACATGAGACCCATGGGTAGGGAAATTACCAAATTCACATTCACTTGAGTTATTTAGCATTGGCAAGTAGCCATTGAATCTTTTGTTGGTGTAGAACAAGAGATATACTGTTCTCCTGTAAAGAAAAGGAGGCATGAAAAGTATAGTTCTGAACTATTTGTGTTCTCTCACAAAAGTTAAAGTGTAGATAGCCTTGGGATGGGAATGTGCAAGGTTTATGTCGTGTGAAAGAAGTGTGTAAGCTGAGGTTAGAAAATGATCCACATGATCATTGGTTTTAAGGATATAGATCAGCTATTGCAATCATTGGCCAATAGGGAACCTATATGGCACAGACAGTGTTATCAACACTTCGTAAATCGAACGAACATGATAGATTGTTATAGAACCAACCATCAAAGTGTATATAGTGGTTGCACTATTCTATTCTGTTCCACTCTGCTTACACAGGATATGTTGGGCTGGGTATTTGAGGTATTCCAAAAGGGATGGACCTAAATAAAGGACAAGATCTCGTGTTAGAATGCGAGAACTGGCGAAACCCTGAGAGGGAACAAACGCAGATAGACCATAAACTAAAGAGAAGCGTAGAATATTCACAGCCTAGCGGCCCTGCACCTAAAGGATAGGTAAGATAACTATATTGGTGGCAGCGGTAATTTGGAGAAACGTCGTCTATCATCAGAACAGGTGTCATATTCTTGAAATTTGCAAGTGGCCTTTCCTGCAATTTCCTGCTTTCATTGTCAATTTGCAAACGTCTGTCTCCCAAAGAAATTGAACTGGCCATCCATGTAAACCTGATTAGATAGTCCATAGTCTCATAACAGCGTCAACCCTGAATAAACCTGGGAAAACACTGGTTAATTTGTGTTGCTACTTACTGTCTCTTCAAAATGGTTCTTGAGCACAGGATTCCTGTGAATCTTGCCACCCCCAAAGGGTTTCGAATTATACCTGGAATTGGTGACAAAACGGCAGAGGCAATTACTGAAATGAGACTGCGGAACAGCAATGTGACAGACTCTTTTCTCTCAAGCATTTTGAGGATAAGGCTTCCAGAGGATCAACTGGCATGTTTAGAAATCAGGCCAAATCCCTGCTTTGCCTCAGCAGATGAGCAACAGGACGACGGTTATGGTGCAGTCAGTTTGGACTATGAAGATGGTTACAAGGCACAGTGGACAGAAAAAAATATTCAGGTCACAGATAAAGCGTAAAATAGAGAACAAACTATGACCAGAGAGATCCACTATCCCAAAGGAGAGAGGCGCAGTTGGTGGGCAAGAAGCAATTTCTGTCCCATGGACTATGCCGGTATACAAGACGGCAACAGGTATGCAAGAATATCCTATTCATCTAGATACTGTCTTTCCAAAACAAAAACCAAGAAGCACAAAGATGGCAAATCACAGATTCCAAAGGTCAGACAAAAACTAAATCTTGAAGAATGTTCTGATGGGTCGGAGGGTGCAGAAAAAAGCACTGGTCAATAAAAATGAAGACAGGAGATTTCAGCTGAAGAGGGTTAAGAAATAACAATCAAACAAGTTGAAGCTTTTGGAAAAAAGTGACACTGTCAGTGCTTCAGACAATCAAGTTCAGCTTTTTAAAAAGAAAACTCATAAAGACAAGTACTCGCTTTCAAAAAAGAAGATAAAACAAAATAATCAGCTTGGCATAAAACATCTTTTTCGTCATCATCTGAAGATTCCAACTCAGATTGTGATTCAAAATATGTGGTAAAGAAGAACTAAAGCCAAAATAAATCAGACCTTCATACTTTGCCGAAACAACTGCAGTATGATGGTAAAAGCAATTGGCTACCTTTCAAACACAGATTCACCAAATATGCAGAATCATCAGATTGGACAGCTGAAGAAGGTTAAGATTGCCTAATTTGGTGCTTAACTGGTAAAGCAGCGGACTTTTGAGCCACTTTAATGGAAAGGACAAAACATCTTTCTTATCAGAAATTGTTGAAAAGATTAGATGACAGGTTTGGTGATAGAGAATTGCCAGCTTCAGCTCAGGTGCGGTTTCAACAGGCTACCCAGGAGAAAGAAGAACCTTTGGAAGACTGGGTGGACCGAGTGTTGACGCTTTCTGGCATATCATTTAAAGAATTGCCAGAGAAGTACAGTATCAGCAAGAAGTGGCTAGATTCTGTCACGGATTATATGATGCTGAAGTGGGTCTCTGTGTTTGCATGAGAAAACCATCAAGTATGGGAGATGCTCTGAGTGAAATAAGTTATACCGTCACACAAAGGATGCCATTAATGGCCATAGTAAAGACCAGAACGTTTCTTTTAGAGTCACTGCAGAAGACCTTATGGAGAGTTTGGAGGCATGATTGGCAGGAAAGAGAGCTTCTGGAAGAGAAAGCTATCGCAATAGTGGTTATGCTCTTACAAGAAATCAAAGGCACTACTGTTCTACAAAAGCGAGGTCATGTAGACATTTCTGACACTAATTATTAGGTAAACTGTTTATCTTATGACTGATCATAGTTTAAGTTGGTTTTTGCGACTGAAAAAGTGGAAGATTGGATTTACTGTGTAAGGGCTGATGGGCCAAAGGGGCCACTTTGCAAGAGAAATTGATAAAGCAGTTCCATTGACATCGCAAGGTACTTCTAGAGCCATAAGACAAATAGGTGTTTCTGAGGGAGCTCCAGGTTAGAGTGACAGTCATGGGGGACAGCGAACCATTGGTTTGGATGTGATACATCTCTGAGTGTAAAAAAGGACCAATACACGATGTGTAATGCATTAGCATTGATGTTGATGAAGTGCTAGACGGGGTTGTTGTGGTCATGGGTTTGAATCTTTTTGAACTAATATACGACGTGTACTGCATTTGCGTTGATGTCTGATGAAGTGCTAGGCGGGGTTGTTGTGATCGTGAGTTTGAATTTCTCTTCAGACACTTGGAGAAGGAGCAGTTGTGTCACGGGGACATCAGCGGAGACCAAAGGTGTCGGGGAGAATGACCAAGTTATTGAAATGGCAAGACAGCCTGTTATGATGTTATATCTGATATGGTGGAAGAACAGTCTGCTGAGAAGACATTTGCAACAAAAGCTGACTTCATTGTCTAGATCGGGAAGCCAAAGAGGGTACAGTTAGTGTCCGAGAGTAACCAGTCAAAAACTGAGACTAGTGGCTTTGCCAACCAGTTGCTTGCCTGAAGGAGCGTGACAGGCAAGAACTTAACAACAGGTAGCCGCCCAGCATTACATGGATGGAAAAAGAGAAACCTCCTGAGGGATGTTATAACCACGTTCATTTGGACAGGTCAAGGGCCGCATAGGAAACCAAGAGACTATGTGGAAGAATTAATGTAAGCATGTACAGGTACATCCGGATCACATATAGGTTGGGTTACACTATATTGCGGATTCATCTATGAGGCCAAAGCAGTATGGAGGTATTGGACAGAGTTCTGGAGCATTCCAGCAATTGCATGTCCTGGTACTTCACGTTCAAGGAATGACATCTGGCCAGCCAGGAGGCACCTATATTTAGCTCCTGTATCTGTTGGAAGGAGCATAGCAAATATGGTTGCCAAGATTCGAGACCAGATGTGGAAAAGGTGTTAGAGTATGCCTCAGACAATGCGAGTCATCTCTATCAGAACAGCGACGAGGTGTCAGTTGTCACTTACTGTAGACAGCTTTGCACTCGAGAACTGGTTATCTGCTGGTAGCTTGCCCAGGAATAGTGCAGGAGGATTAACTGACTGGCTTATCATTAATATAGCATTGTGGATGAGGCCGTAAATTCGACGTAATATCTTCCCCAGCATTGGGGCGGATAGTGAAGAATGCTAGCACCGAGATGTGTCCAAGACTTTTCAAATAAAGAGGGGAGGAGTGTAGTGGTTGCACTATTCTATTCTGTTCCAGTCGGCTTGCACCGGATATGTCTGGCCGGGTATTGAAGTATTCCGAATGGGCTGGACCTATATAAATTTCAAGATCTTGTGTAAGAGTGCGAAAACTGGCGAAGCCCTGAGAGGGAACAGACGCAGATTGACCATAAACTATAGAGAATCGTAGAATATTCACAGCCTAGCGGCCTATACCTAAAGGATGCGTAAGATTACTATATCGTCGCTTCAGTGCTATAGTGTTCTATCTACCGTTGCACAAGTTTTGAGAAAAATGAATTTGAAAATTTTAGCATCCTGAGTTTTTATGCCTTATTTATCACAGACCTTTGAAACATACCAGAGGGTTAAAATGTATGCATACAGTGTAAATAACTTTTGTTTGAAGAAATGTTTACTGTAATATTGAATTTACGGGCATTTTACAGTTTTCAGATAGAACATTATGCCCTAAAAATCGTGTTCTGCGTTCAGTGCTTTAGTGTTCTATATTTTCCTACAGCTTATTATTCTGGCTATGGAAACAATTAATATACTTGTCTGATCAGAAATGATTATTTGTACCTAAAAGTAGCAGATTTAGTTATTTATTTGGCATAACAGTAACAAAAAGCACAGATTATGCCATTAAATTTATGCAAGGGAGGAAATCTGTTTCTACAGTTATTTTTTTTCTGTCAATGGGGTCAATTTGTATAATATTTTAGTCTGGTTTGATTATTTGGACCTTAGAGTAGCAGATTTAACCTGGGCCATTGATTTGTAATAAAATCGACAAATTACTTCAATTAAAGCAGTTTAGATATGTGTAAGGGAGGTAATTTGTTTCTACAGCTTATTATTCTGTCCATGGAAAACTTTGCGCCATATTTTTGACTGGGCGGATTATTTGGACCTAAAAGTAGCCGATATAGCCATTAGTTTGTCATAAGACCAACAAACCGCTTCAATTTTTGAAATTAAAATTCATGTAAGGGAGGTAACTGCAATTTTTAGCAATTTCTCTAAGGAAAGTGAATTTATGTAGATAGAACAGTATGCCACTGAACTCACCCAGTCACTGGACATAACGATCATTGGCCATTGGATGAAAATCACTTAGAACACTATAGCACTGAACGAAATTATCTTTTTGTAGATAGAACAGAAACGCACAGCGATTTTAAGCTTACTGGGAAGAGATAGGCAAATGCAACCTTCACCAGTAGATAGAACATTTGATCCCCTTTCCAACGGTATGCATAACTCATCTTTGACCAAAATGTCACTTAGAACACTATAGCACTGAAGCAACGATATGTATATCAGAAACCAAATCAGAAGTTAAGGGAGCTCTCAAATGGCAAGATAAATGCTTTTTCAGTGATACAATCCCTACTACCCATTTCCTTTAAGTATAACACAACCATATTATTCGAAGCAAATTATTTTATGAATTCTTATTTATAAGTTACAAAATATGAGTTATGAATATCAAGTGAATATTGCATGTTGGTGCTTCCATAGTATTAGTATTAATTTCATGAAACATTATTACTGACTGAGCACCAGAAACATTAATCATATGTATTTTGTCTGTTATTATACCTTAACTGAGCATTTTTATAAAAATACCTATTATACTCTCTGTCCTATTATGTAATAATAACAACTAATTTAAAAAAAAGATTTTCTGCATGCTAAGTGCCCATATATACTTAAGGAATAAAGAAAAGCAACAGACAAAAATTTAATTTTTGCGTGTTTAAATAACGGTTTGGTGAAATCTCTTTTGAAATTTTCTTATTGAGTATTTATAGCATGTGATGAAATACCAAAACGTCATTTTAACGCTACATTTAACGCTACAAGATGAAAACATATGAAAACTTAAAATGTGACGTTAACGTCAGAATAAAAATCAAGAAACCCCGGCTTTTCCATATGTGGTTATTTGGCGTCGACTTGACAATGTGCAAGTTAAACACACGTCCAATCATATTCGTAATGCAGACAAATGTTGCGTCAGAACACGCTACTTGAATGTCAAGATGCACAATGGTAGTGAATAAACGATAAATGTCACTTAGAGCTGTCGGGTAGGGTCGCTGGTGAATATATGGGATAAGATAAACCTAAAGACATCAGAGCATGCATTCTTGGGAAAAACTGACTTTTCAGATACCGTAGAAATACGCTGGTAAGGTGTTTATATTGACGTTAGCCAAACAAAACACGGCATAATGCAAGAGAAAAATTCTGATTACATGCCAAGAGTGAACACCAAACTTGTTAAGTGTAACCTAAACTTTGTCACTGGACCATTTTATCATTAGAAAAACACATATACGTCATGGAAACCATTAAAACGTAAGACATTGAATTTTGACGTCAGAATTGAGTTTTGTCGACGTCTGAAGATCTCAAGTCATAATTCTTGAACAAAACGTCCTTGTAATGAAAAAAATCTCAAGCAGAAAAGAACGTTTACGCGTTTCACGCAGTATTCAGAGTTGACGTTAATGACGTTAAGCCGTTTCAGAATCCTACAGAAACGTCGCCATTTGATCATTTTCTTGATCCGCTATCTATGCCAAGACTTTTTAAAGCAATAAACCGATGGTTGATTCAAATTTTGCTTTTTTGACCCTGTTTCGGCAGTTTTATACGGGGGGTCAGGCTGGTTACGCGCATACCAAAATGATTACGTAATCGATAATTACATTGAACCTGCTGTAATTTGACGGGCACATTCTGCTCATATGGATAAATGTCATTTGCACTAAAAACTTGCATGAAATTGTATGCTTACAACGGCTTGAAGTCTTTGTTGCGTTTCTTTATTCCTTAAGTATAATAGACTATAATTTGTGTAAACACTATTTGTCCCTTCACTAATCAGGAAATAAATACATTCGATACACCCACTTTGACGAAATTTATAAGAAACTTATATACCCATACTAATTCATGACCATAATAATCCACCGTAGTTAAGTGTATCGATTTTCTAAATACTGTTAAAACAACTCTACATAATTCAATTTAAGAAATGCATTTATTTTGTTTGTAAATATACAAAATTTTCTGAGAAATATAAGTTAAAATGAGGCTTTTGAAACGAATTGCTGCAATTTTGATATTTGTGACGTCAATATCTGGGGCAGCCTAGCGAGTAACTGCACTTGATTTAATATTGGCAACATGCAAATGTATTAAATATAACCTATTATATAACAATTTTACCAAATTTCTGCTGTTATACGCTGAGTACTACGCATGTTTGGACCCTGCACTTATTTTTGAGTGGCCGTTTTACACATGTTTTACTGTACATGCAAATCAAATATTTATGCTGCACGTATTCAAAATTTATTTACCTTTTTATGCTTATATTCATATTCAGTAGCACTATATATAATAAGTATGTGTATTGATGGTTGTGTGTATGCTAATATAAACTGAAGTTTAAGCAAATGTGTAGTGGTATTTGATTCGGTATAAAGCAGATGTTTCTTTCACCTCTGTGAAGATTGCCAACTACATAATATGATGCAAATGTTGATACATTACACGTACAACGAATTAAGATGTAAAAACGATCATTTTATCTTAAATAGTAATAGCTATACACATTTAACTTTGCTTGGTGTACACTTATTTCATATACAAAATTGAACTAGTGCAAAGTGATAATTATAATGCATCTGCTTTGGTAACGTGATATCTGATTGTATAACGTCAATTGTTTGCGACAGAATATCATGTGGTACACTGTCAGAAATTTTATTAATTATGTCACATTATGTTGGATGACATGCGGCGATATGCAGCTTGCAAGGCTACAACTTGAGATAAAACTGCTAATTTTTGACCATATAGCCGACGATATACCTTCCCAAATGAACATTTTGAATACAGTTATCCCCAAAGTGCATCATAGTATTACATTTACATTATCGAAGCAATCCTATATTGTATCTTTAGATTTTTGGAATCGTTCATAGCTTTATGAATTACACAAATTTGATCGACAGATTTCATGCTTACTTGCGCGTGCAATACGCTCCAAACATTGAATGCATTCACCAGAAGTGACACTGGTGTTATGATTAACAGCAAGCCAACCGGGGTCGCACGTGCAAAACACGATTCTTGTTTGCTCCATTGGCTGTCTGTGTTCGAGGTGACTGTTCTGCTTTTCCGTTTTACACTCTGACAAAGCTGTAAAATCGATTATATTTTAAATACAAAGCTTTTTTTAATTCCTAAATTAAAAATAACTTTATATATTAGATATTAATAATAAAATGTAAATACAAAAAATAAAGTCAATAATTGATCTGTTCATGGAATCATGAATACTTTGGGTCCCTGGATACCATGAACATTCCAAAAATTAAATTCATTTCTTAAATAACAACATAAATGCAAATATGTACACTAATGAGCTATACAACGCATTTGCTTCTAATGATGTAAATGAAATTGAGTCTGCCACTGTTTAATCAGTGATATTAGCTGTCTTGTAATGGGCAATGCCCTAATATGTATACACATTTTAGTAACGCGTTTCTTGTATAACTTCATCTGTATGATATGGGCTTTCTGACTTGCCTAGAGTGTCTGGTCGTATGTAATCTGCAGATGGTGTGATGTAAGGATCCTCTGAAATGCACAAACAACATTGTTTTTGTCACAAATGTAGCAACCAGCACATAAAACGCATGTGTAAAGCAATAAATGTACACATTTAAGGATTATCACCTAATGTTTAGGTACTATATTTGTCCATACCACAAGGGGTACGACTTAGATGATGAATTATTTTCTCTTTAAGAGCAGACTCCATTTTTAAAAAGGGTGCTATAAATTGGACTCAATGCTTTAATTAGCGGTTAAATTCAGGTGCACAAATAAATTATTGTTTCTTATTAAAAACATTCACATTTATGTACCAGGCATTTGAGATGCAAATAATAAAATAACTCAAAGTGAGAAAGAATGCAAAGATCAGAAATCGATACATTCAAGTACCACACCTGACCCAAGACTTCGTTACGGTATAGGAAAGTGGCAAATTACACAAGAAAACATCACATACAGGAGAGCCCATAGGCCAGCCCTTCCCAGGAGGTGACCACAAGGCTGCATGACACAGACAAGACAGTATGGCAAAGACACCATAAAATACAAACAATCCACAAAAGAAGTACCGCCTTGGAATGGTCAGTAAGAAATTACTGGAGAGCTTAAACTAGTCTCACTGTACCAACCTCATCAGAACTTTTTTATTTTGTGTTTGTCTTTGCTATATTGTCTTGTCTTAGTCGTGCAGCCGTGTGGTCGCTAGTTAGGAAGCATCCATGCGAGCTAAAGATTGTCTGTGCTTCAACAACAGCAGAATCTAGGGCGAAGATTTGGTACCAGTAAATTGCATTTAAGCCCCCCATTGACTTAAGCTGTGGTCCGTTCTAAGGCGGTGGCTCTGTTGTTGATGAATAGTTGTTTATTGTTACTCCCATTGTGGGATTCTGTAATGTATCTCTGTTTTGTTGTGCGTTACTTTGTGTTCATTCTAATTTTGCAATTATCTTGATGGGGAAGGGGGAGCTGATTGCTTTGCTTAGTTTGACTTCCTGGTCTCTCGTGATTGTTGTGTGGTTCTTTCCCGCGGTGCCACGGGTTTGTCTACAGTTTTGATTGGGGTATTTTCATGATCATACGCACGTAGTTTTTTTTAAAAAGCATCATTAATATTAGCTTGCATATCATCAAGGTGATACATCATAGTCCCCCTCATAACAAAACAAGAGTAAATCTGCAAGTTGCAAATTGAAAGATATCACTCACACCATTATCAGAGAGAACGTATAAAGCAAATTATTATACTGCAAATTTCACAAGATTTTTTCGAGAAATAAAGACATTATATAAAGTGTACGTCCTCACTGCCTAAATCAAATGTGCATTTAAGACTTTGTATATCATTATATGATGGGTGCTATGTTTCGCAGCTTTTTGTTAAGCCAAAATATGTTATAACGTTAGTGACTTCAACAATAGAAACCAATTTTTGACTGGAAACTAAGTAAAACAATGTTATTAATATCATAATGTTATGATAAATACTTAGAGATTATCTCATGGCGTTTTGGTTATCGCCCGAAGTATCAACCCGAGACCCCATTATCAGCCCGAGAGCTTTAGCTCGAGGGCTGATAATGGTCGAGGGTTGATACTGAGTGTGATAACCAAAACCCCATGTTATAATCTGTTTATCACATATTCCATTTCACTATTTCAATGCGTTTGACGTACAAAAATGTAAGAAAAACCGAGGAATTGCGTACATTTTGCGTAACGTCACGCCACTTGTTTACATCTGACGTCATCAAATGATCAACGTTACGTGCCGGGCATGATAACCTCTCTCCGTTCAAAATACATTACTTCCGGTTATCATCACGGTGGGCTGATAACCAGTTGGCGGGAAAGAGCTTATCGCATATGCAGACTTTGGGTTATCGCGGCAAATAGCGTCCTGAGTATGTGATAATAAAGATTACTACCACAGACACTCAGAGTTTATTGTTACCAGGTACAATGTTGGCTTAAAGGCGCTTCTGCACTAGGGAATATCAGATCCTGTATTTTATGGTGATTTAGTTTCTGAATTAAAACAATATGGTTTAGATTGTATGTTCAAAAACGTTGGAAATGCTTTTTTAAAGTTTACTGATCAATTAAGTAGGATAATCAAACGCCATTAAAAGTAGGACAATGCATGGATGCCATACGACATGCCTGTTTGTAAACCTAATCGCAGTTGATAGCTAAGGGTTTTACATTAATTGCATGATGGTGAGCCAGGTACCAGACTCAATGACGATTATGACCTAACACTTTCATCAATGACCTCAATCTTTTGGGATAGTCAAAGTGTGATCATGATTGATCATCTTGAGCAAGGTCGCACAATAAACGGTGCATATTATGCAGGCAGTTACGCCAGGAAATCGCAAGAAAGAGACAAGGAAAACTGGCTTGCTGTGTTCTGATCTAGCAGGACAACGCCCCTGCCCACACGGCACAAGTTGCCATGACTGCTGCGAATGAATGTGGATTTAAACTCCTTCCTCATCCCCATATTCTCCTGATATGGCTTTTCTGACTTTTATATGTTCCCAAAACATAAATCTCATCTTCGTGGTACACAGTATGGAAGCAAGGAAGGCGTCATAGAGGCAGTAAACAAGTACTTGAGGGGCCAAGAAAATGCCTTCTATTTTGAAGAGATATTAAAGCGAACAAAGATGGGCTTTAAGGGAGATTATATTGAAAAAATAGTCCATGGGCATGGAGGGCGTCACCATGCACCCCCTTATGGCTCTCTAGGAGTGGTATATTATTGTTTACTTGACAAACCAAATTAAGAATCAAGATGTCAACACTTGATATCTTGGGTCCCACCCGCCATTTTGGATGGTTTCAAGATGACCGCCATGCAAAAAGACAAAATGCCTACATAGTGTAATATCAGACTCCAACCATCTGTTATGCTTACATTTATGAACGGACCATCTGTATTTAAGATCCATATTTTCATTTATCTTAAAAAAAGTTTCCATGATATTGCAATACAATTTATAATCAAATGCTTCAGTCATTATTAATTTTTGAGATATATTTGCAGTCAGAATTATTTTGTGTTGGACTATTGAATTTGTCACAAAATCACTATCTTCATAATAATTGATAGACTGCATACAAAATTACCCCACCAATTTAAATAAATATACACATTTTCCTAAAAATAAACATAACTACACTTCTGTATGCATCTATCTCAATGATATTGAAATGAAGTTTACTTGGTTATCTTCAGAATCATCATTTATTACAGCATACATTTTTAAGGTTTATTTGAGCCCTTAAGGTGTAACATTGTAACATGTAAGATTTTACATCAAATTCAACTAAGTAGACAAGATATACTGAGTCCAAAATACACTCTTCCAAATTGGTGTGATGTTTTATTTTCAATTGGGTCTTTTCTTTGTATTTACCAAATAGAAAATTGATTTGTCCTACACAACTGCAAGGAGTATTTTTCTATTTTGTATAATGTGCTAGTTTTTGAACTTTAGACCTAGTAACACACTGTTTATTGAATATCAGAAAGGCCACTGTAATATAATAAAACATGAAATTCAGCAGTAAATTTTAACAAAAATGACATATGTTTGTAACATCTTCAGGCCTGAGACATTCCCAAGTTTCAAAAGAACAAGAGACACGTTTCAACATAACAATAGCGACATATCAGTATAAAACGCCATTACTTTTTTTTTTAATTTCAACAGCTTTCGTTATCAGCATGGGACTCTTCATCAATCTTTAGAGTTACACAGTAGCCTCATCAAATTGTCCCTTGACCAAACTTTAATTGCATATTTTTCCCTAAATATTAAAGTTCAATTGTACTTAGCGAAACAAAGTATCTAAAATATTTTTTTTTATTATATGTTGATATGTTTTGAATGTTTTTATTAGAATTATTTGCTTCTACTCAGCTTTATGTTATATGTAATAGCCACATAAACACAATAATAAAAATGACTCAAAATTTCGTTTGAATGTAATTCATTTCCTAATTGTATTACGTGTAACATGCATAACATGCAATATTATATGACTTTTGCTTAAAATTAGTGTTGATGTATTCTCCTTACAACTGACTTTGACACATTTTAATGCTCATTATCTTTTTAAATGTTTGAACTTAACATACTTAGACAAAACCTAAAATTAACGAGTTAACAATTTGAAGACGCTGCTTTTAGTAGCTAGTACTAACAAGATATACCAAAGAAACTGTAGTTCCACTTTATCTTCTTTGAAAAGAAGAGACAAATGACAGAAAAAATGTATATGAGATATCCGTTAAAAATCTATTTTGGTCTATTAAAATTTCAGGTGAAATGTTGGATGAACTTAAAGCTAGAGATTTCAATGCAAACAGTTTGTCTACTTATGATTTTTCTACTCTTTACAATATTTTACCTCATATTTTAATTAAAGATAAACTTATTGATATAATTGAAAGAGCTTTCAATAGAAAAGGCTCTCCTTATCTTGCATGTAACGACAGAAACGCATTTTTAGTTCAGAAAAACCTAAAAAAAATATCATGCATGGTATTGTCAAAATGTATGTGATGCGCTGACCGTCTTGATGGACAACATTTTTATTCGATTTGGCACCAAGTTGTATAGACAAGTAGTTGGGATTCCTATGGGCACTAATTGTGCTCCCTTGGTTGGAGATTTATTCCTGTTTTGTTATGAAAGGGGTTTTATGATGTCTCTTTCTGATGATAAGACGGCTGATATTATTGATGCTTTTAACACTACATACAGATATTTGGACAATATTTTAAACATTAATAATGTTTATTTTGACACTAGTGTAAGTCAAACATACCCTTCAGAGCTCCAATTTAATAAAGCTAATACCTCTGATAATGAAGCCGCGCTTTTAGACTTACATTTGTCAATTTCTATTGATATTGTTTCCACTAAAATTTGTAATAAACGTGACGACTTTGATTTTGAAATTGTCAATTTCCCATTTTTAAATGGTGATGTTCCTGGTCTATATCTCTCAACTCATTTGTTTTGCTAGAGCATATAGCCATGTTGCTGACTTCAACAGTTAACTCAGAAACTTCTTAAACAAGGCTATCGGATTCATAAATTTTGCAAATCCTTTTCTAAATTTTATAGACGATACTTTGATTTGATATCTAAATTCGAAATTGAAGAAGATTGTGGCTCTAATAATATTCAGCGCAGTTCATAAAAATAATTTCCCATTATAAAATGATTGGCTATAACATTAATGTATTGCAGCAGACTGCATGCTTGGTGGCCAACCAAATCACAGTTAACAACTTTGCTTTCCTCTTTAATTGCACGCCGGTGGGTCGGACTTCAGACCCTATGAGGGTTCCAACTTAAAGAATTATCTATTGATGAGATGGTAGGGCCTGATGCTTTGGCTGTTTGTCAGGCCCACTTGGGTTAACCTGTTGGATTTATTTTGCTCTGGTATTCAGTTTTATTTACTGTGAGTCCTTATCTTTGCACGTATCTCCTTTTTATATCTTGATTTATATGTTCTAAGAGGTGATGCATTGATAAGTTAGGGGCCGATCATGCAAACCAAACATCTCTGTGTCTTGATCCACATCTGGACTTAGGATGAGGTTGACGCACTGTTAAATCGGTTTAAACCCTCCAGTAAAATACTTTTGCTGACCGTTTCAAGGTGGTGCTTTTTTTGTGGATCATTTATTTTATATCTCTCTTGTTCTGTTATGCTTCATACACGTCTGTTTATTGATGCCTTGTGGTCACCTGCTGGGAAAGGACTGACCTCTTGGCTCTCGTTTGTGGTGTCTATTGTGTCGTTGTCACTTTCCCATTGGTATCCTGGGTCAGGTGTGGTGCTTGATTGTATTGATTCCTGATCTTTGCGCCATTACTTACTTTGATTCCAAACGTCTAAAATCTGTGTTGATTCTCACTTCACTGCGACTCTCCATTTAACATTACCATGTCTTTTGTTCTCCTAGCTTAACCAATCCTGCACTACCCTGTCCTAAAAACCTACCCTATGGATATCATACTTTTAAGCCTTACTTACACATCATTGTGCTACCCTATCTATTCTACGCCAGCCCACCATACTCTCAACTACCATATCATACCCACAGTCATTACCACTCTACATAACCAAACATACAACCCATTACCTTATCCTATGTGACCCAACCTTTACTTATAATGTACAACAACTGTAATTTACTAGTAACCAACTCATAATCATTATGTAACTGTACCCTGTCCCACTCTACCATACTACCTGTATAACCCATATCACACAAGTATTGAAAGAAAGGATAGGGTAGGGCCTGGCAGAACAAGTTAGGTGGAGGTTATGGGTATTGTTAGGAAAGGTTTTAGTAAAGGTAGGGAAAAGCATTGCAGTAGTAGGGAAGATTGAGTATGATTTGGGCTGGGGTAGAATGTGAGCAAGGCCTGCGGGGTATGGCAGGATAAGGTGCTGCATATTCTATCGTACAACTCCAACTCACACATACCCTTTGATACTCATACCCTGCCTTACCTCTGGTTATATATACCAATATCCATATGAGTATTATAGTATGCATAGATGTATGTGTAGAACGTATATCTGGGTATGGGTTGGTTGAGAGTAGATGTAGGGTTGGGTATGAGTATGCAGGTAAAGTAGGCTACAATACCCTAAGTCCTGATCTACCAAAGTCCCTGACCCATACACCATTTTATACTTTATATACCCCTACTTATAAACTACCTGATAGATATCTGTATCTCCTAAGGGCATGGTGCAATTAGGGATGAGAAAAGATAGGGTAGAAACTGTAGAAACTAGGGAATGGCGAAGGGTAGGTTAGCCCATCCATTAGAGTGACCCTACCAAAGCATATACTCATACCCTACCCATTAACATACTCTTAATCTACTCTACCCTGCCCCAATGCAAACTCTACCCTGCACCAACGCAAACCCTACCTTAACCTCCACGCATATCTACCATTCACATATGTCATATGGATAGATGTTATGACCTATATGGGTATGATTAGTTTTCAGGTAGGGTGTTAGTATGGAAGAGACTAGGGTAGAATAGGGCTACATTTCTAGCTACTCAAATCCTACTATTCTAAATGCCCTACCCTTAATCATGGCCTAATATATGGATAGGGTATGGGTGTGTAAGAAGTTTGCTGTGGACGTTACATTTACACTGATGTGCATATAACTATCAGTGAAATGCCCATCGGCTGCCACCAATATGAGGGTGTGAAATATTGTTATACACTGTATTTATTAATTAAAACGTTAGATATAAGGGAAGTTTTGATGATTTTATGCCATTATTAATGGTTGTACGTGTCTTATCTACTATAACTTTATTGATTATTTTCGATGGAAAAATACATGTTTGAGGAGAAATCATCTAATTGCTAATAAAAAGAGCATTCAAAAGAGAATACTCTTCAAAATCAGATAATTTCAGTGAAGTTAAAAATAACATTTGCATATTCTGAGCTACTGTTCTAGCTTCATCCACTACTTAAAAAGAAACATTCCATTCCTTACTCATAAATGACCTAAAAATTATCAACTTTTGGAATTTGGTTTAAATACAGTCAATTTGTATTATATGTACCACAACTCTTTAAAGTAAAATGTTCATCATGGCTATCTGGACCACGGCTGTCTAAAGTAAATTGTGCAGCACAGCTATATATTTGGAGGAGGACAGATATTCCCATAATGAAACTTTCACACCCAACAAACGAACATGGATGGATGACAGATGGTGATAGCAATATGATGCCCCTTTGATTTGATGGAGACTGCATGCCAAAGGTGTTGATTGACAATGATGGCCTGTCTGGGCAATGATTTTGAAAGGACTTTGTGATTAATGCTAAATGATCACCACAGTTTGTAAAAGCCAAATCGATTTTCTATTAGGTAAATACAAAGCATGACCCCATTTGTAAATAATACATTGTACAGATTTTTCAGAGGCTATTTTGGACTCCGATGTCCATTTTGTTTGGTTTGATGTAAAATTGAACGTATGCTACACCCTTAATGGCCCAATCAACGTTCAAAAAATTATGCTGCAATAAAATGATAATTCTGAATATAATTAAGTAAATTGTAGTTCAATTTCAGTTAGAAAGATGCATTTATAGGTGTAGTTATGATTATTGACAGGAAAAAAAATGTCTACTTATTGTAATGGGTGGGGTAACCTTGAATACAGCCTATCGCCTATTATGAAGATGATGACTTTGCATTAAATAAAACACTTCATGACTATATATAAATAATAAATTACCCATGTAAATATACTTTGTATTGTAGAAACTCATTGAACCTTTTTTTAAGATTAACAAAAATATGCAGAATTTGTTTTTCAAATCGGCCGCTGTATAAAATAGTAGTCGACTACCAAGCATGCAGTCTGTTGAATACATTAATGTTATAACCAATATTTTTAAAATGAGATAATTTTAATTAACTGAGCTGTGAAATATTTATAGCAACAATGTTCTTTAATTATACATTTAGTCGCCATAAAACTGTGGTTCCCAAAGTCCCTGACGCAAGAGAACTGTAAAAATTTAGAAAAAGTATTGCGAATTTTATGATATTGATAGCCTTGTTTAAGAAGTTTCTGAGTTAACAGTTTATTACGAGAATGTTACCTTTTATATATGTTTCTTACTCACAAAGTAAGTGAAAATGACCAGAAAATGCCATTATCACAATCTAGCTATCTTTTCGAAAATGATTTTCGTATCTTATCCGTTATATTGTAAGTTAGTTTGGTAATTTATGATTGGTGTTTGTCTTTGTTATGCTTTTTTGTTTTGTTCCTTGCTGCCTCGTGGTCACCTGCTAGGGAAAGGACTGACCTCTTTGATATCTTGTATATATACTTAGATGTCGAAAAATAGGACCCACTTATATATTGGCATCATTTAATGTGGAACGATCCATATACTGCCTTTCGAATTTCCATACCTATTCACCATTTCTTGAAAGAGAACTCCCATTTTAAAACCAACCAAAAAGATAAAGGAACCTTAAAATGAATATATATAGACAAGGAAATTTCCATGTATGGTCGTAATTTGTGTGGCTGTATACCTTTAGGTCTCACCTTCATGGGATATGAGTGCATTGTATGCATAATATTGTTTAATTTAATGATTTAGAACATAACATGTTCATAAAAATAAATTGACTTTTCCTTTTGCGATTTCTATATGACTGAAAAGGTGTGTTATAAGCCACAAACCAGTGTATACAATGCAAGTCAGACACTAGCTTCAAATTCCAGATACTGGTGTTGATGAACAGCTGACAGACAACATGATTTTACAGCCATTAACCAGTTAATATATTAGTTTTAACTGACCAAAGTTCCTGACAGGAGTTAAATACCTATACACCTTCAATAAGACAAGAAATAGGAGCCATTCATAATTGTATTTTAGAAAAAGGGGGCCAATCATATACATTGCATAGCTGAAAGGGGGTATTTAGTCTGCACATCCATACTACACAATATATCGACAGCCACCCCTCCCCCCTTCATCCCCCAGCTTCCATCTAGTACTCTTTCTGATGTCTTGTTTGATCCTTTCTCTTGTAAATAAGATGTAAGCTAGATGTAAAACATTTTAGAAATAAGAAAGACGGCAAAGATCAGAAATCAATACAACCAAGTACCATATCTAACCCAGGATACCAACTGGGAAAGTGACATACTCACAATTAGACATCACAAACAAGAGCCAAGAGGTCAGCCGTTTCCCAGCAGGTGATCACAGTCAGCAATGAAAAGACGCGAAAGCATGACAAACACGAGACATAAATAACACAAATTATCCACAAACTACTTCTTTCTAGTACATGTTTTGTTTCATATTTGACATGGTCTCTTGTGAGTTAGATCTGTTACATTTAAATACTTCTTTCTAGTACTCTTTTTGATTCATATTTGACCTGGTTTCTTGTAAGTTAGATTTGTTAAATTTTAAATACTTCTTTCTAGTACTCGTTTTGTTTTACATTTGACCTGGTCTCTTGTTAGTTAGATTTGTTACATATTAGATATTCTTTCTAGTATTCGTTTTGTTTCGTATTTGACCTGGTCTCTAGTAAGTTAGTTGTGTAACATTTTAAAAGCTTCTATCTTGAACTCGTTTTTTATTTTGTATCTGATCGGTCTCTAAAATTAGTTGTGTTACGTTTTAAAGGCTTCTGTCTAGTTTTCTTTGTGTTTTTTTTTCTGACTCAAGGTTATACAACTTCTTTCATGTTCAAATCAACTGAGTATGACATTTTATCTGTCTTACAAACTAAAATGCTGAATAAATAGGGGATGACTGTATTATTTTTACTTCCATTGGAGAGGTGTATCGTTGGATGTACGGTCGGAAATTTAGTTTGACAGCGACGCATACGCGTCGCCGTCAAACGTGATTTCCAACCGTATACCAAACGATATACTTCCCAAAAAGAAAATTTTGAATATGGGTTTCTTCATTCGAATGCACTTCTGCAGTGGCATCCCATATTGAGGCGTTTCAAGCCTCATAAAGCCGCATATCATCGAAAGAGATGTGTCATATTAATGACGCCAAATTTTTCTGCCAGTATATCACAAGATACAGATATACTGTCACAAATATTTGACGTTATCCATTCAGACATCACGTTATTAAAGCAAGTGCATTCAAATAAAGAATTCCCTTGCTTAGAAACCTTCAAGCGTTGTGTTTATCCTGTTAACAAATGTGTCCGCATTTTTAAAACATTTATGAGCAGGATTTATTATATGACGTAGCGTCTGGGAGTGAAATAACGCCATGCAATAAAATCGATAAACCACTAGTGGTTTATAGATTTTCTGGAAACGTTATGACGTCCAGAAAAACGTTGCGTACATAATAACAAAATTATAACGTTTTTACGGCAGAAATCAGATTTCAAAGTAATTTAATGTCATATGATAAATAGAATCTAACATTCGTGCGCTTGTATTATTGAATTTATTAAACTCGTTGCGAAAGAGATAAAATGCTCGCCAAGCCTCGCATTTTATCTTTTTACCCCAACTCGTTTAATAAATTCAATAAAACATAAGCAATTATGTAAAATCCTCAATATCTTGTTTAGAAACCTTCAAGCGTTGTATTATTTCTGCAAACAAATGTGTCGGTATTTTTAAAACATTTTTGAGCAAGATTTAGTCCATGTCCAGGTGAGTATGAACACAGTTTTATTACCTCGAATCCTTGCGACGAGTGTCATACAAGTACGTAGACAGAACTGGGTGAGTGTCTTTTGATATCAAGTTTACCAGGCAAGGCTTTGAGAACGCTTGTTGACATCGCGAGGCTTGCCGGGCGATTCAACATGCGTTCTCAAAGCCAAGCCTGGTAAACTTGATATCAAAAGACGCGAACCTGGTATTCTGTTTATCAGTTAACTCATTGTTGAACACTGTTCAAACTAGTGATAATGACGTATTTTTTTTTTATTTTTGTGTTGATTCAGCGTCATTTGCGACGCCATTAAAAAAAGTGCAACGTCATCATGACCTGATAAAGGTAACATGGCGTGAGATAGGAAACGTTTATTAGGTTATGTTGAAACAATTCAATTATTAGTAGGGGATACTGATAAATAGTTTTTATTAACCACTATGATATTCAGTAGCCCTTTCCAGGATAGCGTCGACTTAAGTTGTCTTACTGATAACCTTTGCAAACAGTTTGGACCTAGATCAAGCTGGACAGAACAACAACCATCATGACCTACCCTCTCTTATATGTTTTAATCCTTAATGCGCCGACATAAGTGTGTCTCAAATGGTGTCTGCATTAGTCGTTTGATGCATATATTTGCTGATATATTTGACGGAATATACATGATCTCCATCTACACTGTTTGTCAAAGCAATTAATGTATTAAGCATGCAGCTCACTGATGGGAAAAGTATGCTTTAATTTTGTCATCAGTTGGCAACACTATTTTGTGTATCAGTTAAACAATCATGACATTTGCGAGGTAGTGCTAATGCAAATTTTGCCTGTGACGTCAAGTACTTTCGCGTGGTTGTGCAAATGCACAGTTTTGCCTGTGACGTCGTTGCCCACAACTGATATTTTGTTGTTTCTGGTTATACGAATGGTATTAGTTAATTTAAGTGGTATTCTGTCCTTTGTGTCAGTTTACCAGGTTTAGTATTGCGTTTCTTCGATCAATTCAGTTGTACTATTCGTATTGATGGACTTTCCCAAAGTCTCTGGTCGTACTAAATCCGCAGTTGGCGTTAAATAAATATCGTCTGAAACCAATATAACTAAAACATCATAATATCACTTCTATAAACATTCATTTATTCTCTCTTGTATGAACACCATAACATATATTCATATTGATTGTAGGTTTAATAATTCAATTGTTATAATATGGTTTTGGGGCAAATGATGAGCAATGTATAGCTAAAAACCTTTTCTTAAACTGATCTATTAGGAATACTGCTAGTAAAAAATAACTAAATATAAATTTAGGAGGAGTGTAGTACATAAACGTTTCATTATAATAATGCTTACAAGTCATAGGGCCTGGTGTAGTTTCATTTACTAAGTTACGCACGTGCGTATTGAAATATTATACACAATCAGAGGGAATCACATAAAGACGAAATAGTGTTTTCACATAACATAAGGGACTGTTTTTAAAGGAAAGAATTTGCTCCCTCTGGTAGCGAATTCTTTCCTTTAAGAAAAGTCCAAATTTTGAAAAGCCATGCAATTTACAAGAATAACTGTTCGTTACAATAAACTCCCTTTAATGTGCGTTGCATACCAGCACGTTTTGGCTTCGCCCTTTGCAATGCATTTAAACACTTACCGCTAGTGCTATTTCTTTTCATCAAAATAATGATGACAACCAATATGATAGTGGCAATTCCAAGAATACCCACCAAAACTCCTAGGACAATCGACGCCACATCACTGCTGCCTTTGCTGCAATGATGAAGAAAGAGATGTAGAAATCTATCTCAAATGACATTCTTTCTGCTGTCACTAATACTCAAATGACCCAGTTCATGACATTTTTAAATTGGTTCTTATCGTACAAGCGTAATGTCAAGGTTTAACTTTGCTTGTAATGTTATGTTTGCCGCCGGCAAGATGTGAAGATGTATCAATTATTAACACAATTCAAATCAATTCAGCTGTTTTCTTTGTAGCATTGTTCCATATACTTAGTTGCAGGGATGGGGGGGGGGGTAAGCTGTCCAGGCCAGTTTATCTCCCCCCCCACCTACCTTGTATCTAAGTAAAATTATTTTGCTAAGTTTTCTCATTTTAAACTATCTGAATGTGATGATGTATCAATTATAAGCACAATTCAAGTCGAATTTAGCTGTTTTCTTTGTCGGATTGTTCTGTATGCTTAGTTGCAGGGGTGGGGGTAAGCTGTCCAGGCCAGTTTATCTTGACCCCAACCCACCTGAATTATGTTTATAATTGATACATCTTCACAATCAGATAGATTAAAATAAGTAGAATTAGCAAAATAATTTTACTTTGATACCCAGGTGGGTGGGGGCAAGATAAACTGGCCTAGACAGCCTAACCCCACCCCTGCAACTAAGCATACAGAACAATCTGACAAAGAAAACAGCCTTATTTGACTTGAATTATGTTTATAATTGATACACCTTCACAATCAGATAGTTTAAAATAAGTAGAATTAGCAAAATAATTTTACTTAGATACTCAGCATGGTGGGGGTCAAGATAAACTGGCCTGGACAGCTTGCCCCCAAACCCTGCAATTAAGCGTATAGAACAATGCGACAAAGAAAACAGCTGAAATTGGCTTGAATTATGTTTATAATTGATACATCTTCACATTCAAATAGTTTAAGATAAGTTGAATTAGCAACATAATTTTACTTTGATACCCAGGTGGGTGGGGGGCAAGATAAACTGGCCTGGACAGCTTACCCCGACCCCTGCAAATAAGCATACAGAACCATGTGACAAAGAAAACACCTGAATTTGACTTGAATTATGTTTATAATTGATACATCTTCACAATCAAATAGTTAAAAATAAGTCGAATTAGCAAAATAATCTTATTTTGATACCCAGGTGGGTGGGGGCAAGATAAACTGGCCTGGACAGCTTACCCCCCACCCCTGCAACTAAGCATACAGAACAATCCGACAAAGAGAACAGCCTAATTTGACTTGAATTGTGTTTATAATCAATAGATATTCACAATCAGATAGTTTAAGATAAAATGACTTAGCAAAATAATTTTACTTTGATACCAGGTAGGTGGGGGGGGGGGCAAGACAAACTGGCCTGGACAGCTTACCCCCTTCACCGCCAACTAAGTATAAGGAACAATGCGACAAAGAAAACAGCTGAATTTGACTTGAATTATGTTTATAATTGATACATCTTCACATTCAAATAGTTTAAAATAAGTAGAACTAGCAGAATAATTTTACTTTGATACCCAAGTGGAGGGGGGGGGGGGCAAGATAAACTGGCCTGGACAGCTTACGCCCCTGCTCTGCAACTAAGCATACAGAACAATCTGACAAAGAAAACAGCTGAATTCGACTTGAATAATGTTTATAATTGATACATCTTCACAATCTAATAGTTTAAAATAAGTAGAATTAGCAAAATAATTTAACTTTGATACCCAGGTGGGTGGGGGCAAGATAAACTGACCTGGACAGCTTTCCCCCACCCCTGCAACTAAGCATACAGAACTATCCGACAAAGAAAACAGCTGAATTTGACTAGAATTATGTGTTTAATTGATACATCTTCACAATCAAATAGTTTAAAATAAGTAGAATTAGCACAATAATTTTACTTTGATACCCAGGGGGGGGTGGGGGGCAAGATAAACTGGCCTGGACAGCTTAACCCCTCACCCCCACCCCTGCAACTAAGTACACGGAACAATCTGACAAAGAAAACAGCTGAATTTCACTTGAATTATGCTTATAATTGATACATCTTCGCAACCAGACAGACTAAAATAAGTAGAATTAGCAATATAATTTTACTTTGATACCCAAGTGGGTGGGGGACAAGAAAAACTGGCCTAGACAGCTTGCCCCCCAGTTTAAAATAAGTAGTATAAGCAAACTAATTAAGCTTAAAATCACTTAATCTTGATATTTTTATTCAAGATGATGTTAAAGTTTTACCAATATTAACCCCACAGGCACCAATTTCTCACTTTTGACTTATGGAGGATCTGAATTCATTTAAATGATACAGAAAAATAACAAAATAACATGTGAATATTTTTATTTGTGTTGGGCAGGGGGGGGGGCAAGATAAACCGGCCTGGACAGCTTGCCCCCTGGGTGTGAAGATAACCAGGGTGGGGGGCAAGATATCTGGGGACAGCTTGTCCCCCAGGGGACAAGCTAACCGCGGTTGGCTTTCTCCGAAGTGCAAGCTGTCCAAGGGGCAAGATAAACTGGGACACCGGCTAGAAACGAGTATTTTTCGACTTCAATATTATCAGTACATACACAGCTAATGCAAGACTGAGACATGTACCGACAGTTCATGAGCTTAGACTTACAAACATTTGACATAAAAATATGGCTATTTAGTAGAATAATAATGGTAACAATGATTAAAATGACACAAAAAGACTTAGCGTACATTTATTTTGTCATATTTACTAATGTATTACTAATGAAATATCAATAGTTTGTTTCCCTCTACCTCATTTTTCCTGGGAAAAAACACCAGGGATGGTGATATTGAATTAGATAAAATACACCTTAACCAATCCAGCCAACACTTAACCCCTCTGTACTGATGTGCATGCTGTTTTGAAAACACTTTACCAGCTATAAATGATGTTTTTTTACAATTAAAAAAAAGTTAATATACTGACGCTGTTTCTGTTTCGAAGCAGTTTTGACATATAGAAAAACATACCCCTCGCGATGACCACTTGTTATCACTTTGCACGCCTCTTAATGTAAAACGGTGATAACCTTGACATATTTTTTCTATCACATCCTTTAATTATCTATCAAAGTTTGAATACCTTGACTTTGATTCTTGCACTGGATCTGTGTCAAAGTAGTTTTTCCAGATGGAAAAAAATGTGTTCCTCACAATCACCATTTGTCATTTCTTGTCACCCCTCGTCATGTCAAACGGTGATCCTCGAGTCAGATATTATTATTGCCCCTCTTATTTATATGGGCCCCGTCGCGAGAAAACCTGTCTTCAGGGTTTCCGACAAAGCGAGACACAAACCATTATGCTCAGCTACAGAGACCAGCTAGAAAGATGAAATTTCGCTCGTAGCCAGTCTAGATATGAGACATTCTAAAAAGCGAACAACAAAGACGCTGATCAGACTGCGCGGATGCGCAGACTGGTCTGCACCTTTGTTGATCGCAAACCCCTGAAGACAGGTTTTCTTGCGTTGAGGGCCAATTATGTCAAAAATTGCACACCTTGACTCTGGTTCCGGCGCTGGTTCTGTGACGAAGCAATTTTGACAGGCCTGGACGTTGGGACAGCTGGAAATTAGCTCTTCTCTTGTTGGATATTCGACATTACTTGGATTAATATCCAATCCCGTCTTCAAATTAAACCTTCCAACCTGAAAAAATAATAAAGACAGTAGAATCTTGTTAATTAAAGTTTTTAAGGACTATTGGTTTTATTTTGAATTATGTGTAGTTCGAATCAAAGGCAGGTAAACATAAAAATATAAAGCACCAAAAATTATTATCATTAGTTTTTCCCTATCAAACATATGCTTGTGTGCGTAAAGGAAATGTTTCATTTACACGTCAGAAAGCATGCTACAATTGTTTATTGTGTAATATTTTCAAAATTTAAACAATAACCGAAATTATAAGCCTTGCGTCATTTCTGTTGGACATTGGCAAACAGTGCAAAACCAGATCAAATGCCGCACAACGCAGAGTCTGATCAGGCTTTCCATGGCTTCTAAACAGAAGTTTCTTCTAGACTTTGAATAAAAATGAAAAATACCACCCAACAACCCTAGAATTGGTAATGGACTTGTCCATTTGATAACGAAGGGGAAATACATTTGGCATAAATGGGTTAATTAGCTACAATAATACATGTAGTTAAATTAAATTGCAACAATGGTTTAATGCGTATCGCTTATCATTGTTTATTCTGAAAGTGCAAGTTTTTAACAAAATGAATATATCATGCTCGTTCTTTCACCTTCAATCGGTGAGCATGTGGCAACGGATTATACACGAGCACTGATGTTCATGTATTACACAGCTAACGGAAGGTAAATACAGGTACTGTCCAAAATATTTGCGCTAAATCGATGAACAGGGTTTCTGAACTTTATAGAAATCCTGCGCTGAATCAATGACATTTCCTGGGCTGAAATGATGAGCATTTGCATTGTATTGATGAATCTTTGTTTAAAAGATAGTGTTTTAAGTTACCCCAAAACTTCACAACGGAGATTAGTTTGAAAAAATAACCCTTTAGGGACCAGTTAAATAAAATGGAATTTTCCATTAAAATGGCATTTCTTAGTCAGGATGGTCTATCAAAACTATTGAGGGTTCACAGGTTAAAATTTCCAACTATTTTGTATTTCCTTCTCTGAAAATCGATTTTGTATTGGCAAACAGTACAGATCCTGATGGAAAAAAACGCTTTTTGTGGAATTTTATCTGGGCCTTCACTGTTTGCCCAAATACCCGTTTGAAGTGTTTTGGTCGAATGGTAAGACAAAAGCATAGACATGCAAAATACATAATATTATACAGTAACTCAGGTGTAAAACGGGCAAACTCAATAAACAAAAAATGGTTTTCAATACTAACTATCACTTAAAGCAGGTCAATAGTATTGCAGAATGCTCTAAGGGGATCAATCTGCAATACTTTTGACCTTCATTAAGCTACCATTTGTCATAATCTTTGTTTTGTCTATTTTAGTAGCCGTTTTAAACAGGTTTTACTATACGAGTTTATGACTTACCTTAGCATACATCAATGTATCGCTGTTTGCTGGATCACCTTTGATATTGTAAATCTGGTATCCCATATTTCCATCACCCACTGTGTCAAATATCTATAAGCAAAGCGAAAAATGATACATATCTAATTTTCTATATTAGCCTTATTTCACCTTCCATTGGTATTGCATTGTTTATATACTGTTATATGCGTTGGTTTTCCGTTTAACGTGCGGTACACGTCCGTTTTACAGGTACATGTCTTGAAGTTGACCCTTCCACAACTGAGGTCGAACGGACATCGACAGATACATACAGGATACCTACAGGATGCCTAACGCACGAGAAACGGACAAACCGCATACTAACGCACAAGAAATGTTCATCAACAGGACATCTGTATCTGGTGGCGTCCGTTCGAAGTTTTGAACATGTCCAAAACTTGCCATGGATAAGACCAGACAAAACGAATATTTCCTGACATGGGACGCATTCACTGCATGAGGAACTGACAAGAAACACATGTGAATGGACACGAACGGACAGAGAATTTTACTGTCCGGTATGCGCCCGTTAGCGCTATCCGTTAAGGTGTGACAGTCACATTAACGTCAACTATCTCACAATGCAGAAAGTTCAAATGCATGCTGATGCAATAGGCAAGTTATCGTACGGTTTTGTGTCTATACGGGCGATAATCAACTCACTAAAGCTCATGCAATAACGTACATTTGTATAAAGCAAACATGGGTTTCGTAAGTGATGGGCTCGATGTAGGAAATATGCCCAAAAATGTGCATTCGAATGGACTAAAGGTAAGTGTTGCTTTAGAAGAGGTTTTATCACTTCAAAATTTTTGGGTTCGAAAATGCAAACATCACTTTTTTTTGAAGAAATTAAGCGTTTTGAGAGCAGTTTTTATTGAATTGAAGTTCATGTGATTACAAACCTGTCTAGCCGACTTGAAAAACATCAAACACTTGATTTTTTTGCTTATGACAGATTTTTTATGAATTTAAAAAAATATATATCAATATCTGCTTTTTCCCATATTTTCGAAAATCATCAGCTGCACATACTAAAATCATTGTAATGTGTTTTATCTAATGTGGCCATGTTAGACCAAACACTATGCAACTTGATCAGCCCATTTTCTAACAATATATTTTTCAAGACTGGTGTCTACTTTTGGTTTAAAAGTAAAACTTTAAAAGTCATTTAAATGGAAATTGTAAAATATTTTTTTTTATTTTCATTTGAGTAGAATAGTGACGCCAGATCAAAAAACAATTATCGCTTAAAAATTCAATGTCATGCCGCAGATAAGAATGCGTACAGAGCAATGCAAACTTATTTTTAACTGCTAAGTTATTAAAACAGGGTTATAAATATCATAAAATTCGAAAATAATTTTCTTTATTCTACCAAACACGCTCAGAGTACATTGTTTAATACAACATTTGGTTAAAAACTCTTCTGCAAAAGGGCATATCAGAACCTGTATTTTATGGTGAGACAGTTTATTAATTCAAAATAATTATTGGAAACCCTAATTTTATTGACCAATTCAAAAATATAATCAAACGTTATATAAAGGTTGGATATAATTTGGATGTCATGCAACATTCTGCATGCCTGGTGTTAAACCCATTCACAGTTTATAGCTATGGTTTCCTCTTTAATTGCACGCTCAGACTCTTTGACGGCTCTGACGTAAAGCTTTAATCGGAGGGTTGGTGCCTGATGCTTATCTGAAGCTGGGCCCACCATGGCTACACTTGAGATTTTCTTTAGCTCTGACTATCTGTGAGTCGTGAGCCCTTTTCTTTGTTTCATCAGAGTGTGTTAATTTGATAAGAGTGTTTCTCCATGATGATACATTGTAATAGTTTAAGGTTTCCATGCGAGTTGAACATTTCTTGTACTTCAACAACAGCAGAATCTAGGGGGAAAATTTGGTACCAGTAAAATGCATTTAAGCCCCTCGGTGGATTAGGCTGCTGTCTGTTCTAAGGCGGTGGTTCTGATTTTGTTGACCTGTTGTGTATTGTTACACCCATTGTGGGAGTCTGTAATTTTTCTATGTTTGTTGTACGTAATTTTATGTCCATTCTAGTTTTGCAATCATCTTAATGGGGAAGAGAAAGCTGGTTGTTTTGCTTAGTTTGTCTTCCTGGTGTCTCGTGGTAGTTGTGTGGCTCTTCCCTTGCGGTGCCATGGGTTGGTCTGCAGTTTGTGTTTATGGTATTTCCTGATCATACTCACTTACTATTTTTGTATGCAAATTGCATGGTTAAAGCTAAAACTCTTTGACTAGACTGTAATAGTGGCTGTCTTCATGTTAACGTAGACGAGAAATGGTGAGTTAAATTGTCACAAAGCTTTTGATTCTTTTTCATCTTATAACACAGCTGTTATTAACAGCTTCAAACTTATTAAAATGTAAATGGATCTCGTATCTGAGTAATATTTTATATCACACTAAAAGTGTGACTTTTGAAATGAGGGTACCTTTTCTCGAACTTTGTCTGTGCAAGATCTACATGTCATTTTGAATTGAGATTATTTGCAGAGTGTCGACAAAGCCTTGGATTTTTTATAGCCAACAGCCACCAGTTTTTTTTTGCCACACCAGAATTTGG